>OY728129.1:148794599-150044599 GCA_963277665.1 Viscum album | reverse complement strand
TTTTAGTGTGATAATGCATTATAATATTAAATTCACGGTTTTGATCACATTTAAGGTATTTCAAAAACATATTGGTAAATCCTGGATCTCGGTCAGATACAATCAATAGTAGTGTTTCATGTAGCAAGAAGATACAAATTTTCATATATCAGAAATATTGATTTAAATTTTTTATCAAATTAAAAATTTTGAATTCTTATCGGCATATCTATTCTCAACATTTAATTTAATAATTAGCATAAAAACATTTTTGATATCATTATATGGTTCATGTACTTTATAGTACATTAACAAAAATATCCCAATTATAAAAATTGAAATTCCATTTATAAAATTTTAAATTATAAAATTAAATCTCCCACATTAAATATGTCCACGTAAAGAATAATAGAGATAGTGGATGAGTAGAATTCCATACACATATGTGATTGGAATTTACTTGTATGATATATTATATACTATGATTTATATTTCCTATTCTTTTGTAATGGTATACTAATATAAATTTTTTCTTGATAGAATTAAATTGGTGTATTATTAAAGATATCCTTAAAACATTTAGTTATACCAAAGATATATTCCTCATATATGGAGATGAAAAGGAACTATACATTGTGGGATATATAAATGACAGCTTCCAAAATGATAAAAATGATCTGAATCACATATGAAATATATCTTCTATGTTAACAAAGGAATTGTGAACTAGACGATATCAAAATAGAAATTTGTTACAAATTATAATGAAAAATATGAGAATCATATAGATTTTAGTGAATTGTAAATAGTGGATTGGATAGGAATCCTCTTCTAAGATCTTGATTTGATTTCAAATAGAAAATTACATATGACACTATATTATGAAAAATACTATAGTTGTGGACATATCTAAAGTGATTGGGTCACCACAATAGTTAAAGCATATTTATCAAAATTATTAGCTCTTGAGGGTTCTTTGATAATGGTATGAGATTTAAAATAAATGATATTCCAAAAGAGGTCACATTATACACTCCTAAAATAAATCCTTTTGTCAACATAAGAATGAAAATCATGTCAGATATAGTGGATTGAGAGTTTTTCTACATAGTTATAGTAAAAGTGGGAGTATGTTGTATTTGGATCCCAAAAACCATCATTTATGTAATTTATGATTACTAGTATTCAAGGATTCAAATATTGATAAAATTCATATCACATTATGATTACTCACATATGTGACGTTGTATATGATAATTTATTAAGTGTACTTTTCACACTAAAAATTAATATTATTTATTTACTATGTTTTGATCATAACTATTTGATGACTATTTTCCCATATATATTCTATAGATAGATTATATCTTTTCAAAATAAAAAATGATATATATTATCATCGTAAATGGTCTCATTAGACAATAAGACATACTCTCTTGGAGTTTTTCTTTGGTAATCCAAAGAATAGAGTTTATGAGAACATGACATTCTAGTAGGAAATAGATATCAAAATGTTTCGATGGATGTTCACATCTATAGACATATATAATTGTACATAGACAAAAATATTATTGTTTGTCCAAGTCATGAGGCACTTACATTGGCATAGTGCAGAAAACTGTTATAAAATGTTATCCTAGTGAATTTGGTAGTGTTGTTTGTGTCATGAGTGGAGTTGTATTAATGAATAATGTGGGTGGATTTTTCATATTTATTCATCAATGAAATATGAAATCATACGTCAATTAATGGAGTTTTGTCAACTTGATTTTTTATGGATATGGAGTTTAGTCTAGAAACTCATTTATAGAATGTAAAATTAATATACATCGAGTACATAGGTTAATGACCTTAGTTTGAAACCTTATTGTTAAGATATATCTAGAAATGGAATTTTATTACATAGTGTGAATTTTTAATTTGTTTTATCCAATTCTTTATTTAACTTATTTCTCTCTCAGTTTCATGGAATTTTTCTAGGCCCTAACCATGGACCTTGGAATAATAATCTAGTTCCATCAAAGAAGTGGACTATAGGGTCACACACTATATTTTTTGGAAACTTTTTTTTAATTCTATTTCAATTCAACCATGTTATTTTATATTAATTTTTATGTGGTTTGATAGTTAATCCTCTTCAATTGATTAAAAACATTTCATCACTAGTTATTTAAGAAAATATATATGAGTAGAATATTTAATAAATACATACTCATTAATTTAAAAAATATAATATATTTTTACCAGTGATTAATTTAGTTATTCTTATTTACTTAATCAATAGAATTTATTTAACATTCAATAAATATTGAGGAGTATTGGAGGACGGTGTTTTTTGGTATAGTTAAAAATTATATTACAACTATTTGAATAAATAATAATTTATTTAATCATAAAGATTAATATTATGTTATCTATGAGTGTAGTTAATGTTAAGTGAATATTATTGTTATTATTATTATAAAATTTGGGTTTACTCGGGATTAAGAGAACAATAAATGAATGCATTTATATTTTTTTAGTCTCTCACCCTAAGTCTATAAATACTGAATTATATAATTATATAACATTATCAATACTATTTAATCATGGTGAATAATGAATTCTAGAGGGAATATTTGAAAATCCATTATAGATCTGATCCTATAACACTATTAAGAATAGAGATCACTCCTCCTCCTCCTTCTCCCTATCAGTTATATTGGTAATAAAAGAACCCTTAATCATTGAATAGACTCTTATACCAACCAACAATGAACTATATAAACGTTATTGTCATCATACCTAGATCCCTTGTATTTCTATGATGTTCATCGATGGGTTTTACTACTCTATAGGATCACCAATAGATGGATTCTATTAGTTAATTCTATAACAGAAATGACGATTCAAAAAAAAGTGGAAAACCAATTCATCATTAGTGAAAGAAACCAATATGAGCTAATTCTTTTTATATATATGTTATTTATAAATTATATGTGATGATAATCTATTTTTGGTTTTGATTTTTATTTTAATTAATTTTTGAATTAATTTTTTGGTTATGGCTAATAGAATACATGAATTATTTTTATTATTAGGAAATTATGACATATATTAGATTTGGAAAATTCCCAATAGGATACTAAATAGTATTATCATTATAACACCCCACAGTTTTATGAAGAATATTAATTCCATAAATTCCAAGATTATAATTATTACCTTATTCTTATTTATTCAAAATATTTGAAGAAGATTATTTAAAAAGTCAAAAAAAATTATTAAACTAAAAGAAATTATTCGTTCATAGTAAAACATTACAAAAAACACATGAAACTAAGTATTACACGTCTTTATTGATTACATCAATTATAACTATAAAAATGAAAAAATTACAAATAAATAAAAAGAATAATATCTTCAGAATTATTATCTCCCCAACACCATCATCGAACATATATTTCATTTTTATTAAAATAAAAACAAAAATGAGAAAGAATAAAATGAAAGTAAAATTAATTTCATTACATCAAAAATGAAAAATATGGAAATGAGATGTACGAATAGAATAAGAATTGTATTTATATATATATCACTAAAATTTAGTCATTTTAAATATGATCTTATAAAATATGATCCTTGGACATATATTCATTAGGTATACTATTTTTCTCTATGGTTAGTTAGTAATTTTTAAATAATATTACACAAAATGACATAATGATATGATATTAAAATATTATATATGTATGTGTATTAGTTATATATAAATAATAATAGAAATATTATTAAAATATGATATGATTTATTTTTTAATTTCAAATAAATATTTTAATATCATTTGTGTATAGATTTTAAATTTTATATTTTAAATAATTGATTTTAATTGTCCTTGTTAAAGCGTGTTTATTATAAAAGTAATTTTAATTTTTTTTAAATCTATTTTTTTCTAATATATTTAATTAAACCCATTGAAAAGTTATTTTATAGGAATTAATTTATGAACATCATTTAAATTTTAAATTGATGTGAAATAATAATTAGAGTAAATAACGTTTAAAAAAGTCATTTTTTAATAAAATTAGTTTTTACTTATATTTTTTATTTCCATTGTAATGAAATATATATAAACCGCATAAATTTATTAAAATAAATGGGATTTGTTTTATTTTATATGTTTAAATTATCATAGGATAAAAACACAAGATGATTCAAAAACATTTTATTCGCAGTTCAGTAATGAAATATACCATTTTACTAATAGTGTATATTTTATTCAATTAATAATATGTTAGTTTGAAATAAACATTTATCAAATAATATTCTTAAAAAACATTATTATATCATTGTAATTATACATTTTAATATACTTATTATTGTTTACAAACATATTAATTAAATTTTAGAAATCATGTAATTAGTTTACAGAAATTATATTTATATATTATGCCATTATTATATTAAAATAAATTTTCACCATTTTTAGAAAATGAATACGAAAAAATTGAATTAAAATATTGAATCCAAAGGTATAATTTTTATAATTAGTATTAATAAATTTTTAGTCGAAAATATTGAGTTTCCATATATAAAAATAATTTATCACCGTATAATCCAAAATAAATAACGTACTGATTTAAGGGGTAAAGTGTTTGAAACATGATTTGAACATGAGTGGAAAAAATGAATGAGTCTATCTGGATAGTATCTATTTTTTATCACATTATTTTCCAAATTTTGGTCTACTTTCTTTGAGAATAATTTCCCTTTATTGAATTTTTTTGGCATTTATAGAAATGACATCCCTTTTCTCTTATAAAATGTGCTCTCCTCTCTTCACATCCCCACACACAAAAACCTCATATAATCAAACCAAAATCTATCCAACCCGATCTAAAAAATTCTAAAATATATTAAATATGTTATTTTTTCTCAAAATTATATTTCTTAAGAACATGACCATCTTTTCCGAGGAGATCATCCAAAAAATGATGTATAAGTCCTTAACCAATCATTCCCTTTTCTATTTATTTATGTGAAAATTTCCTTACCCAAATTAGAATATAAATTAATAAAATGTAAAAATTTGTATCATTAAAATACTAAATTATTGTTATAATTTTTGTAAATTCATTAACCACCCTTCCCTGGTTTCCCTTATAAAAATTCAAAATGAAATTTATATTATTGTGCGGACTCTCACCTCCACAAAGTTGCATGTTTTTTATTTTTAACCACCATACATAGATAGTTATAATGATGAATTTAATAAAATTTTAATTATATTTATAACCTATTTAAAATTAATATTTGATAAAAAAATATTATAAACTACTCCCATTATATGGAAAATAAAATAATCAATCATGAAGATGTGTGGGATATTTCATTCATTCAATGATCGAATTCGTTTTTTATTTTCATAATAAATTTATATGGGTTATTATGAGAATGTTTTTACTGGATAAATATCTTTATGATATATAATTATGGTTTTTATGATAAATTTAATGACCTATTAATTGTATTATCAAAAAATGATCAACATTATTTCAATAATTTCAAACAACAGTACAAAGAGGATGATATTTTTTTCAAATATTGTATTTTATCCATAGTAATTACATATTACAATAATTAAATTATAATTATGATATTTACAATTAATAAAAATTATAATACATTATTATACTAGTTGGGTAATTATATTTCAACTAAATCATATCAGAATCATCAATAATCATTTTATATTCACGTCTAGTTCGGTTTTCCCACCCACATAAACATTTATATTAAATTATATCTTGAATTACTATAAAAACATAATTATTTATATAATATTATACTAATATTTATGTAATATTAAATAAATATTTATATAACTATTTTATCGTTATTGATTACGTCGTTGATTAATTAAATAATTAAAAAATCACCATTTGTTGGTTAATAAAATCATTAATGATTCCTATTTTATGAGTATATCGTCAATAGAAAAGAGTGAAACACTCATCCGGGGAAATGTAAACCTAGTAAATGATAATAATTAATCCTTTATAGTAAATTTAATGAACATTTAATTATGTACTTTTGATTTAGAATAAATACAAAACATTATCTTACAAAATATGTACAAACATTCATAACTATAAACACCTGATGTGAAAAAATATGAAGAATATAGCCAATATAAATGTGTAAAATTATTTTAAATGAAATGTATAAATATTTTTATTTATTAATAAGGTATTAAAAAATATTTAGATTGATATGTTTTTTGTTGGAGTTTATTGTTTCTTGGAATTAGAGGGGGTAAAGGTAAGAAGATTTCATAACAAAAATATCTTACTGGTGTTTTTATAAATACTAAATGTCTTTTATCTTTCAAGATTGGTAAATTCTTACAAATAATGATGAAATAATCAATTAACACATTATTTTGTTGAGAAATAATGATTCACACTGGATGTTTTCTCTTTTATTACCCTATTGTTTCTGATAAAATTCATTTGCATTGAGAGTAATTTTTTTTGTAATAGTTATATTTTGTATATTCATGAATTTATATCCTACCAGTGATCTACATCCCATAGTGGAATCTCATAATTATTTTTTTCATAATATACCTTTTTCCCTATATAAATTTTATAAAAAAATCATTTTTTATCTATTTAACGACGTTGGTATTCAATAATGATATTTTAAAGAGTTCGAATAGCTTCCCATTTCCATGATATTATAATCTTCCATTCACGATAACATTTTGAAATAAGTTTTTCTTATTTTTATAGTACCATTATTGGATTATTTCATGATGTAATTTTTTTATAATTTTCTATTAATTATAAAAACTTTTTTTAACTAGCTAAAAAAATAACAGTTTCGTAAGATTTTATCAAATTACATGATTTAATAAAAATCATTTTTAGATTTATTTTACATTTTCAAATGAATTCCTTAGTAGATTAATCGTTCATAAATCCCCATATATGTTTTATTCTAAAAGAATTATTATTAGAGTTTATTTTTTTATCAAATGATTAAATTTTTTTAATATGATGAGATTTGGAAACATTATGAAGAACATTTTTCTTCCTATGGGTTATATATGATAAGATGAATGATTTGAATTTAAGTGTCACTCAAATGTATATATAATGATATTTTTGTACATATATCACCATCTAATTCAATGATTATGTTTTTATATCTCACCATATAATGGGCCATATAGATACATATATTTATCTCCAATTTAAATTGTGGGCATAGGTAGATTTATTCATAATGTAAATTGTCTAGATTCTAGGTTTTTTTCAAAAAAAATAAATGGTGGACATACATATATTTATTAACAAGGTTTTTCTATTGTTATAGTTGTTCCAATTCTCTAAAATTTATTTATTTCTAGGTTTTTTTAAATTTTTATGATTTTACTTATTCTAAACATGTTATTATTTTCATAATACGCGTATATGTTTTGTTTTATTTTTTATGTGTTTATAATACATGTTATTATTTTATTTATTTGGTATTATATTACAAAGGAATGATACGTAATCATTTAATCATATCATCCCATGATCTTATTAGCTAATATTTCTCCATTTCCCTTTTTTCCATCTTTTTTATTATATTATGATTGTTACTATTTAATATATTCCCCGAATTGAGAATTTGAGATCAAAACATTATTATGTTTTCATTACATAAGATATGAAGATGATTATGCCATATGATATGTATAAAAATGGTCTATAGGATCATGGTTATAGAGAAATTCATAGTAGTGATTAATAATAAGATGTTTATATAGATTTTATTTGAGACACTTACAAACTTTGTCTTGGGTAATAAAAATATTTATGATATATATTAATTAACCTACATTATGAATGTATTATTTATGTATGTTTATCTCTGATCACTATATAATAATTTACTCCATCCCATTAATATAATTTCACTAGTGTTTCCTTTGATAAGGAATCCCTACTAATGGAATGTGACATAGAATCTAGAGTCACAACATTGATTCATAATGATAAGAATATATTGACGACCATAAATATGTAGTAAATCCCTATTTCTTACCTATTTTTCTATTTATCCTTATCTTTTTATTTACATTGATTTTTATTTCTCCATTATTAAAAAATCAAACCGCACCATCAACACAAACCCTCTCATTCTTTATTAGATTTCTTATTATGGTCATTTGCAAAAAAAACCCACATTAAAGGACAAATTTGAGATTACATGTATTTACTTATTGAGA
This sequence comes from Viscum album, assembly GCA_963277665.1. NCBI lineage: Eukaryota > Viridiplantae > Streptophyta > Magnoliopsida > Santalales > Viscaceae > Viscum > Viscum album. The sequence continues at coordinate 150,036,360 of OY728129.1, read as the reverse complement.
AATATCACCCAATATCCAATTATCATTTTTTCTATTCTACTACGTAGTGATTCATGTTTTAGTCTGGATATAAGGGGCTATCTCCATATTTTCATTACAATATGATAAGATATTATAAAATTATTACTCCCATGTATATAAAATAATATTCAAAGGAATATTATAAAATTATTTCTTTACTATTACGCATTTTGGGTCATAGGAATATTTATTTATTGAATTAGTTGTATTGTACAAAATTTTATAAAATTTAAAAACCACTTTTTTAGTTTTAATTATTTTATTTGGTTATATAAATTATTTTTAATGGTGTTGTAGAGGTCTTGTGGGTGTTTGAGGACTATGTGGAGCCCTGATACCCAATGATCAAAGAGGAAAATATATCATTAGTTTTGGATAGATTGTTCCTCCTAGTCCATACAATATATATTACCGTGTAGATTAGAACTATGGGGTGTTGGGGTCCACTGCATTTTTATGAAACTGTATGACCATAGGAACATGTTCATAGATGATTTCATACCACCTAGATAGAGGCCTTTGGTATGGTTGGTGCATATATTGTACAATTTTACAACCAAACAACATGCCCCAATCTATTAGGGGGAAATTAAAATTATACCCTTAATGAACCAAAAATAATTACCCTCCTTTATCCTTATCTTTTCTTCATTATATCATCCCCCCTCACATGTGTGATCTTTATCCCCTCTCCAACATATGGTTTGAGGTATCTCCCTTGATAATACTCCAAGTCATTCACTACTAGGTGCATTGAAATGCATTACGTAAGATATATTACAATCTTACTTTTTTTTCAAGATCCTCTTCTCCTATATTGTGATATATATGTGAGACCAATTTTTCCCTTTTTATAAGGAATTTGAAAATTTCTTCTGAATCTATCATTTTCTCTTGATTCTAGTATCAATAGTGAATTATGGTATTACAACAAGTATAAGGGGAGTTTCCTAGTTCTTTCTTGGAATTCTTCTTCATTTTTATTAGATGAACTATTGTGCCTCATGAAAGACCATTATAGTAGAAACCCAAAAAAAATAAAAATGGTTTTTTATGTTAGTTTCAACCTTTTTTATGGAAACCCAATTTTTTGGTGTTTATATTGTCGAGAAACACCTCTTTGGTGTTCCCTCCAATAATTATCTTTTTGCTCATTACATGAGATGGTAACCACCATGTGTATGTGTGTGTTGTACCTATAATATAACATATGAGAAAATAGATGTAATTCGTATAGGAATTAATGGACACATGTCAGATTTTTTCCATAATCCGTATGTCCCATTCTCATGATTTATTCATAAAACGTTATGACTTGTGTTTTATTAATTAATACATATGATATATTTCAGGTGACTCATTACTTATACAATTTTATTTTTGTTGTGGTCCTTGATTACATCTTACTCTTTGATAATATTTCATTTTGTCTTAGTCTATACATTATTAGCACGTATTGAACTAATTGGACAACTCATTTAGAATGTGATAATGATTTTCCTTATTTATTAATTTTTTTTGAATGTTATATCCTACATGAATATATGTTAGTAGTGAAAATGAGTCTCGGGTTAAGTATATCATGGATTTTATCCCCATGATTTTTGATGGATATTCTGGATGTGCTAAGAGAGTCCCTTAAAATTCCTTGGATGGAATCCCGAAGAAGATTTATTTTACTCATGACTGACACTAGTTCCATTGTGGATTAATTATTTATGAGCTACTTGGGACTATGGATATACCATTCCTTGGGTGATACTGGGTTACTTATGTGACATATCTAGTACAATATCATTGTTTACCGTATAAAGAGTGATATTATGGATTCCATTACGGGTCACTATGGAAAAAGTTTCTGGTATTTTTTAATTTTACCCTCCAATAGAGATCCTTTGGATGCCTTATGGATTCCTTGTATGGTCTCATGATGTCATAGAATGTTTAATTGTTTTTTTATTAGGACTAAATGTGATGCCTTCTTATTATTAAAATATGATAATGCTTTAGTGATATTATAGGTCTATGACCTCTAAGACAAATCAAACTCATGGGATAATCCAAAATTTATTTCTTCACATATGATGAACCTTGTATGCATTATATTACTTATATATGTACCCTTAATTAAAACATCCATCATAGGCCAAAGCAGGTAGAATCAATTGAGTATCTAGTTAAGAACCCCTAATGAGATTTTATTTATTTAATTATTTATAGATATTATTACAACTATATTGGAACAATATTCATTATATATTTAAATAAATGGATTTATCTAAATATTTTTTGTGGTGGCCTAATAAGATTTTATCTCACAAACTACATGGGACACCATTTTTCCAAGTAGACATTATGGTATCTAGTATAGATAAATGGACGTGACCTAATTCTAATGCATGGTTGAATTTCCTAGGATGGAGTATAGTAGAAAGGTATTTAGCCTATGTTCACAGTTCTAGTATTCACTTATTTTGGGTCTTTTTAGAATTTAATTCAATATAGAATATTATTGTATTCCATTTTCCCCCCCAATTAACTCATTTTTTATAGTTACATCACATTATGATCATTATATTCTATATTTACTTTAGTTTTCCCTGTTCCAGTTGTTTATTTATCCTAAATTATTTTTTAATAATATTCCATAGTAGTTTGTTTCTTATTACAACTTTGGATATGGTGGGTTACCATTCTATCCATATAGTGTCTATTTTTTCTCCTTAAATTTTCTTAGATACAATTGTGATAAACTCTAATATATGAGGGAATAGTGTCCCCACTAACATTACCTAGGACCTCACTATATATTGGAAGCCTCTGGAATTCGTGGAGTTGCACCTGAGTCCTTGTGTCCAATATCTTAAGGAACCTTTTGGTGCTATCTATGGTAGGATGCTATGAAATTGTATCAGAACCTTATTTTCCATGTTGTTTTAATGTTTGTGTTTTTTAGGAGACTAGGGTATAAGAATTTCTTAATGAGCATGTGCCTTGGAGTAGCTAACACATGTATTAGGGAAACACAAAATACATGGGATGGCTTAATGTTGTTATTTCTTTCTCTTGAAACAGTTTCAAGGATTTTACCATTGGGTGATGAACTTGATTGGTGCTATCAGTTTTATCGGTAATTTTATACCCGTTATGAGATTTCATCTACCATATCCAGAAGATATGATAGAATATTGTAGAATGCATCATACTAGGAACCATATGACTTAAATATCATGAATTTTTTCCCTTCCATATTTATATTATGTTTTTATTTTTTATAATCCTTGTTATTGTTGAAATGTTTTGATTTTAATATATTTATATGTGTTGAATTTTTTTAAATTATTCAGAAAATGTTTAATGACACTTAATGTTCCTTCAATAACCTAGCAGTGTTTTCTTACATAGGTTAATGAGGAAAACTTATGTAGTTGTTTATGGAATGTTGATCCAGATATCGTATATCATATGGGTTGGAACATATTAAGGTTAGGATTAATTGTGTTCTGCATTTTAATTTACAATGTGTATAATTGCTTAAAAATTTTAAGTGGTGATCCATTTAATTCAACCATTTAGAGGTAATTTCAATATATAAATGAATTAAATTGAATATAAAAATTAAAAATAAATAGATACCTTATATGTGTAAAAAGATAAATTGACCCTAACCCGACCATAGAAGTGGTAGTAGGATATATCTCATTTGATCCTTCCATAACATTTCTTATCACGAAGACTTGGTTCTAAGAGATGGTTGAGGGTTGATTTTTATTTTATAGTAAGGTAGTTTTCATGTTCATTCCTTTATCAATTTCCTTATCATTCATTTGTCCTATCAAGTTAATGTTTTAGAAAATTTTAGAGATATTCCACCCTGATTTCCATGGACTATATTGCTAGAATTTGCTGACAAGAATACTCTACTAGTGGTCAGAAATAAACCGCCCTTAGTAAATCATGTAGTTCTACCTGAGAAACCACCTTCAAATATTCCACCAGGTACAGATTTCATTTGTCATGATAGTTTCTTTTGTTTTATGTAGACTGTTCATGGTTCTCCAAGACATGCCCATACTACGGACAAGCTGGCCCGAGATATCTAGCGTCAACATCTTCTCACCTTCTCAGAAGATGGTGTAACATAAGCTACTAATTTATTGTTAGGAGACTTGGAATCAATAATTGACCATCTTCAGATGCCTCTAGTGTGGTGGTTCAATCTCGGTACTTATATGTTATGTGATTATTCTATACATTCGTTGGAAATCATCTCCTAGGCTAAGCATAATCAGTATAATTTTTAAGGAAAATTAAAATACATTTTTTATATGAACACTTTTTCCCATAAACTATGAGATATGAACATACCATGATGTTTATTAATCTTTATCAGGTAACTGTGATGGTTCTAGAGTATTCTTCTCTCTTCCCTAAACACAAGTGATTATCTTCGTCTTTAACTGGTGAAGAGTTAATGACTATGAGTCATTTTTATGGTAGTATTTTGTATAATATAGGACCACAGGTGTATGTCTTCTGGTTGACTACCATTATAGATATAGTGAACCAATCTATTATTATACAACCAAACCCCAGAAATAGTGACAATGTGATTTAGGGTACTATAGTTCCAATTTATAGAAATTCTTCTTTGGGAGTAGAAAGCAATGATTTGAGAGTGCATTTTGGGGCGGTGTGTTACAAGTGACACACACCGACAATCATGTGGTGAATCACCAGTGTCAAAGAAAAATCCAAAAATCCCTAGATCAAGAAGAACCCGATCAAATATTGAGCTTGTGGTAGGATGGGTCACCATTAATTATTCTTATAGTCCCTTTTTACATCCTCTAGTAAGAGGGATCCATATAAATTCTTATTTCATGTATAGGATCAGTGAAACCACGTTTGGTTGGGAGTTATTCTTCTACCCTCTAATCATGCTAAGTTAGTAGTGGTTGTGGCAAGGGTATTCCAGCTGCAGAGGTTCGGCATAAAAAGATAAGACCCGCCAAAAATATTCGGGTAGAATTATAGGGTCACAGTTCATATAATACCTATTCATTACATGCTATAGTCAAGGAGTGGAGTCTAGGTCTATCTATTGTATATGGTACATTACTAGTAGACTCTAATTCAGTTTCTACCCTTTTTAATATAGTTTCATCACAATACTTTATATATCATGTGGTTGTGTGATGTATTGACCTTGAAATTGATTACTTTTATAGAGTTATGTCCCTTGACACACCATAAGGGGTCAAATAAAAATTAAAACACTAGTTCTTATATTTCTTCCTTGATATAGTTATGAAACATTTCTTATAGAGTTTATTTTTATAAATGTTTACCGGTTTCAAATTCATTCACAATATGGATTTTCTTGTACCTTATCATGACCAATTGGATTTCCATTACCATCGACTGTTGTTTGTATTACATCAGGGAAGAACATATGACTATAATTAAAAATGGTATCTCTCGGAAGGATGATCTTGGAATAATTTTTATAGGACTAGAAGAGTGTCATCATATATGGACAATGTCTTTATAAGAAATTTGGGAATGTTGCTTCTGTAATTCCCTCCCATGGTGGATCATTTTGGGGATTCCTTTCTTGATGATTTCTCTAGTTTATCTCTTGAAATTGATTTTAGGTTCTCCATTCATCTAGTTATTTGTATGTCACTAGTGTCCATTCCTCTATATAAGATGGAACCTTCAATGTTCCAATAAGAGAAGATGCATCTTGAAGATCTAGAGGTAATGGGTTTTATTCGACAAAACCCATTTACATGGGGTTCACTAATCCTTTTCCTTAATAATGTGTACGGAACCCTCAAATTGTTATTTGATTATCACAAGTTGAACTGGATTATAGTAAAGATCCTTTATCCACTACAACATATAGTAGACCTATTTCAATAGCTCTAATGAGTCATGGGTTTTTCTAGACTGGTTTCAGGTTAGACTACCATCATGTGAATTTATGGAAATTACGCATACCACATATAACATTTTGAAGTAGGTACAACTTGTACAAGAATCTTTTTATGTTATATGGATTGAAGAACATGACATCCATATTTATTCCTCGGATGAATTAGATTTACACATGTATCTTGATTATTTTTTGTTAGTCATTATAGATGACCTATTAGCGTATTCTTTCACTATACATAGCCATTCCATCAATCTTGGGATCATGGAAAATAAACTAAGGGAGAACTAACTATATAAAAATCTCATAAAATTCCAATATTGGATTATCAAGGTTCACTTCAAGGGCCATATAATATCTAAGCCACGTGTATCTATTAGACCATAGAAGGTGATTACTATGGTTTCCTAGGCTCATCCCATGATTTCCTTTTACATATTCAGTATCATTGCACTACATTTCTATTACAGGTGATTTATCATAGACTTATCATGCATTAAAGTGGTTATTTTGGTCATGATCATGATGGGTGTGAAATTTGATAGGACTAAATCTTGTGTTATATATTTCTAGGAATTTAAAGCATGACTGACCACAATGTTGATCCTGATTCTTCTTGAGCCAGGATGAGGATATATAGTTTTGTTTTACACATCAGAAATGGGATTACGGGAATTCTCATTCATGTTGATCTGGTTGTGGCATACATGTCCCACCATATGAGCCTTCATGATTAGAATTAAGCTATGAATGACCTCAATCTAGTTTTCATGGTCCATTCTATATGCTATTGGAAAGATTATGTATTTGTGAGAAGTTCATTGTTTATACACACTAAAAAAGACTCAAAAACATATCCACACAGCAAGACATAAATATGAGTCAACACAAGTAGTTTCAATACCTTCAATCATCTAACATTGAGAATGTGAATATAGTTAGTAAGGGTAAATCATTGGCTAAAACCTTTTGCTATAAGACTTTAATAGAATATGTCTTGTAGGCTAGTAGGGAGTGGATGTTGATATATCTACTTTCATAGATGAACCTAGATTTCCATTATATATAGGGGAAGATAGTCCTAGAATAAATGGAAGTTAAATACTCTCTTCTGGCACTTACCCTGATGAGGATGCTCTAGGATTCTGTAGTCCTTGAACTAAGGATAATTTTCCAAGGTTAAAACCCACCTCCTTGTTTTTTTTTGTTGATGTGAATGAGATGCTCTTATTCCATTGGAGTGTTTTGGAACCTTCTTATATATGTGAATATCTAATGGGGGAATCTCATTATTCTATTTAGTTAGTTTATACATGGCTCTCCAAGATGTTCCTTGATGTAAATCATATGTATTGGTGTCCAGGAATGAAGAAATAAATTTTTTTTATCATACGGTGCTCTTTCTGTTAGCATGTGATGGAAAAAAACAATGTACCTTTAGGACTTCTATAACCTCCATCCATTGCTGAGTGTAAAGGGAACAATGTCACCCTGGATTTTGTCACAAGAATTCTGAGATCACCTCAGGTTGTGATGCAATATGGGTGATCCTCTATAGGTTAACCAATGTTTCAAACATCCTACCTATCTAAGAGACCTTCTCAGTTGATGTGATTGTGAGTTATTATATGCTAGAGACAATACGTCTTCTTGGTGTACACCTTTATATCATTTTATTCAGAGACAACCACTTTACATCACTTTTATGACAATGGTTGTAGAGGTTACTAGTTTCATAGGTGATCTTAAGTACAACATATCACCATCAGACCGATAGGTTGTCCGAGAAGATGATACATGTGTTATAGGATATGCTCTGGGAATGTTTCCTTGAATTTGGGCATTCTTGGGAAATGTATATAACACTTTTTGGCTTTTCAAATAACATAATATTCCAAAAAAATTCAATTGTTCTCTTATTTGGCCATTTATATTTGGTTGTGATGATTTCCCCTATGTTGTCTAGAGGTAGGTGAGGAAATTCTATTGGGTTGTCATCTCATTCATAATACATAACACCATGTTCAGATGATTCACAGGCGTATGTATACATATCACTCAAAGAAGAAGACATATAGTGATAATAAATGTGGACCTCTACAGTTATAGGTGGGACACATGTTCTTTCTATTTGTCTCCTTTATTGGGTTATAGGAAAATTAGGATATGGAGCTATCTATTTACCCACCATGTTAGTCCTTTTAATAATGGAGATGGTCAGACCGATACCCTTATTGTTGTAGTTACCTCAGATTTACTGTTTCACGCATGAAATATTCCATGTATCATATATTTTATGATATCATACTGACCCATATACTTCATTTGAACCTAAAGTCATTTGGATGGAGGAGGATTCATCATTTTAGGTGAATCATATATGAATCATTGATCAGAGAATGAAGTCTCTTCATGGAAGGTAACTTACTCATGTTTGTGTTCAATAGAGGCACAATCACATTTAGAAAGAGACATGGGGGAGGGAGGAAAATTTTTTTGTGTAGTGGTTATAACTTTTCTCATGTGATGTTTTATCACCCTCAAAAGGGAAACTCGAGGATGAGTTATCTTTAGTATGGTAATTTGAAACATCCATATATATCTAGAAAGTATGGACAATTCAGTTTTAGTTTTACTTCTTTTCATTTGACCTCTAAATGATGAATAATTGATTCATTAAGGTTTTTGGGGATTTGTGTCTTGTATTGATCCTGGGGCCTTTTTTTGAAGAGGAGTGATATGTTTCATCATTGGGATAAATATTGTGGAAGCTCTTACATGGTTTATCCATCCATTCTTCTTCATATAGTGGGGTGTTAGGGGTTGCCGATTTTTTTTACAACCATGTGTCCCCAATAACACAACTGATCAAGATTCAAAATACCATAGAGAGTGTCCTTATTAATGGTTAGTGCATGTTTTGTCCAATCGTATGGCCAAAATGCGTGCTGTATTTTTTTTCAAAATTTAAATTATAACCTTAATGAATATAAAAATATAACCATACATCCTCTATCTCTATCTTTATACATTGTCATTACAAATCTTTTGTGAAATACTTAAAACTATATAGAAATATATTCCCAAAGTCTGTACTAGTATAGTGTCATTGGAAATATGTAAACATGAAAAAGTATACATAAGTGATCTACATTATCTCCTATTAATTTCTTTTTGACTATCACCCTTCTTTGACACATCAAGAATAATAAATATCTTCATAACAAGGGGAAAAAAATAAAAAGGGGTTATCTCAAAGCTTAGTAAGGGTAAACAGGAGAGTTATGTAAGCATAATCATGATAATAAGGTTATGAGAACATGACCACGAAAATAGAAGATCATACCCTGCTTATCAAAGACAATATACATGAATCATGGAATAAATCATGTTTTTTTATAAGGCATGAATCATAAAGAGATAAAGAATATAATCCATTAAATAATATCATTAGAAATAAACATGGAATTTTGGTAACCATATATCATATATAATATTATTTCCATAGTAGCCAATGAATCTCTTCCAATACCATATTGGTTGTATTGGATCACTCCGCACAACATCTTGGTATTCATGGTTCACACCCCTAGTCATATTATTAGAATGACTTCACTCATCATACCATATTGGTAGTCATGATTCACTCAAATTTCCAACTTAATATTCGGGGTTAATTATAAAAACCATCTTAGAATATCTCATGAGATATAAATCAATACTCAATACATTGGGGGGAGATATAGCCCTCACCATACTCATAATGATACCATACATGCATGTTACAAAAGATCATAAATAATTATACTATAACCCATGAAATGAAATGGGTATTATAAACATGTAATCATATCATAACCTTGGAAAAACTTGTTTCCTAAACATTTCATCATAAACATAACCCCTGAAATGAAACTGGCTTCAAAAGAATATAACCCATGAAAGAGAAATGAGTTTCATAAAAATCAATATTTCAAAACATAATCCATTCATAGAAAAAATATAAATGCAAACATTAAATAATTTCTTTTAAAAATAATTATTAACACCTATAGATGTTATCTTATATGAGAAATAACTTTGAAAAAACGTTTAAAAAAATTTCACGTGGAAAATATTTTTTCTGCATTGAAATTTCTTTTTTAAAAATAAAACATATTGAAAATATTTTACTTTGAAAAATACTTTGAAAATTTATAAGGGAAGCATAAATAAATTAAATATTTTTTAAATACTTTTTTTGTGAAAAAGGGAACCAAATATATTTTGAAAACATTTCATTTTTTTTGAAACATTTTTTTTAATAAATTAGATTTCTTACCAAAGAGAGATGGCCAGATTATACATAAAATGGATATATTAAGTTCCAAGGAGTTGAAAATGGTAATAATACATGAGTATAAAATGAATAAATAATGTATAAATAATAACATGACTGTTATTGATATATGGATTATAACATTTCATTATATAAATCATAAACGTAAACAATTTGGAAAAGATATGATATTATCTCAATAAAATATTATAACTTAGTATGATGGGAGCATACTACCCATGTAAGAAAAATAAATTACATTAATCTTAAAATATCCTCAAAATAATAAAATTAATGATATATTCTATAATATGGAATCATATACACCTTGAAATAGAATTTAGAATTTTAAAAAATCCCGAGACTCCAAGAAGGAAAATTGAGACCAAACTATTTCACCGATTTGGTAATTTTTGAAACATTAACCTCATGAAATGAAGAAAATAAAAAGGATATGTGAATACCAAAAATTTTATGTATAATATACATATAATAAAATCATGATCTATACATGCACCTCAAAAAATTAAAGATATGCGAAAATTACATTTATCTCATGGAAATAAAAAGTGAGATGAAATCCCCTTACCATGTGTCTTGACACTCATCATACTCATTAAAACCACATGTATGATCAATGTTAATTTTTTATTAAATATTTTATATAACCATATTATTTTATATATTTATTTATTATGACAATATATTTCTCACTTGTTAACAATCCTATGTTATGGTTTCACTTCAGGTAATATTTTCTTTATTCATCGCATGTGTCTTAATTTGTTAAATATTTGGTACTTATACCTTATATCATAATATATTTTATTCAATCCTTGAAATAAATATAATGTATATACAACATATTTTTATTAAAATAATCTATATAATATTTAATTATGTAATGGAAAACATATTTCATGGATATAGTAGGTTGTGCGTACGCATGAACACTATTAATGTTTAAATGTCATGTTGAACGAAGGAAAGTAAATGGCGTAAATGTATATATTTGTATCATTATAAACATATCATTATGAAATAATATTTATCATATTTAACCACTAAACCCATAATAAATTCATTCCAATTAGTGTATGAACGAATCATATCACATTGACGTGGTAGTAGTCCACACATCCTCAAACAAAAATATCTTATTAACACATAATGGAATGTAAATAAAATTTTGTTGTAAAAAGGAATAAATAAGAATAAATATGTAATAAATAAAATATATAACATATATAAACAGAGTTACATTACAAATTTTTTACCATGATTTTCATTAAGTAAATTTGAACAATGATCATTTACTGAGGTCATAGTACGTCATAATCATGAATAATATGTTCTGTATCCATTATATTGTGTGTGTGTTTGTGTAAGTGTAGTTTGAAAAAATAGCATAACAATATCCTAGTATATTTATGAAACTATTTTTACTATAAAATCATGTGAAAAATGAAACTTGATGTGGTGGTAAGAAAAATTAAAAAAGGACTTGAGGGAAGATGTTACCTCTTAATCGGGTAACTCCTTTTGGTTTGTGATAAAAGGCTTCCTAGGATTTCCATATGCTCAATGAAATTTTTATTGAAGGAAGGAATTATTTCTATGAATATTATTGTGATGTTATTTTTTCAAACATTATAGTTTTTGTAGGTTTGGCGACATGGGAGATGTGGTGGCCTTTTATAGGGAAGGAAAATGACTCACATGGAATTTTTGAAAACTAGTTCGGTGCAAAAATGTTCTTAACTAAACAAAGTCATACAAAAAAATCAATATTTAAAGTTATATGAACAAATAATTTACATGAACTTTTTTTAAATATTTATACGTAATTTGGGCCCTTATGATTAATATTTAGTCCCAAATTAAGTTTAATTTGACCTTAATAGAAGTGATTAATTTTAAACACTTTACTAATAACTTTCTTAAAAAAATGTATATATATATATATTGAATATAAATATTATACAAATTAAAATGGTTTAGGTAGGTTTTTCTAAATTCAATTCAGAGAATAATCATATTTAAGATGAATGTTATTCCTACAAACGGGATAAAATTATGCATCTTTAATGTAAAAAGAAGTTAACAAGTTTATTAAATTAATATTATAAATTTCAATGTGAAAATAATTATAATGACAATAATTTTATCAATATTTGTATAATTGATCTAATTTTTCCTCTAAACAAATTTAAAATATAATTTAACATTAATAATTTTTTAAACGACAATGCAGTTTTATCCTAAAAGAAGTATTTTTCACTGTTCATCAAAAAATGTTGTTTCTCTGAAAAAAATTAAAAATTCAACCTTATGTAATATAGAAATCATAAATTATAAAATAATATTTTATTTATAAAATTCTATTTTTAAACGTGTCTATAATTAATGTTATTATTTTTCACAAAAGCACATTAATAATAGATAATTCAATAAAAAAATATATTCAAATATATAAGGACATTAACAAATATCACATCATTCATTATCAATATGTTTTATTTATATAAATAATTTTTAAAAAATATTTAAAAAATATTTATTACTATTTATATGACTATGATTAATACTTAGGTTATCATTATCTCATTTAAATAATTTAAAGAGAAAAATACTGTTTCATAGAAACATTGGTGTTTCTTGTGACATAAGACTAGTTGATATTTCATGTAACATATTTTGAGTGGGTGTAATGAAATTTATTCCATGTTGGTGTCATCTTAATGGAATGTTACACATATTTAGTTTCAAGAAAAAAATCAAAAAAAATTATTCAAGGGGAAAATTGTCCATAAAAAACTCTAGGACTTACATTATATCCCACTTTAAATGAATTTCCCCCGTGAAATACATATCTTAGGTAAAAATTGAGGATACTTCTCATTCATTATATCCTCAATTTCCCACATAGTTTTCTATAAATAGTGATTTATCCACAAAACATTTACCACATGAGTGGTCTTCATTCGTAGAAGTGTCTCTATAGGATCCAAAATTTTGATGGGTTTCTCAACATAAAAAAGATATGTCTCTAGAGGTATGACCCCTGAGTATCTTACATGGGATGGGTTAGGTATGTACTTCTTCTGGAGAGATTCATGGAACCCATCATGAGCTTGAGATACTTTTCTAGGAAGTTCTAAGTTATAGGCTACCATCCCTATACAATCAATAATATTGAAGGGACCGATATACCTATGGATTAGTTTCCATTTCTTTCTGAATAACATAACATTATTCCATGGAGATATTCATAGAAAAAATATTGCACCAAATTCAAATCCTAGCTCATGTCCATAGTTATCAGCATAAAGTTTCTTCTAACATTGAGCTTCCCTGATAATCTTTTTTATGGTTATGATCTTCTCTGTCATTTCTTTAGCAATATCAGATCCCATTACATTGCTTTCTCCAACCTCATCCCATCACATTAGAGTTGTACATTTCTTCCCATTGAGGGATTCAAAAGGTTATTTCTGAATTATTGAGTGAAATATAATTTTATAAGAAACTAAACTAGAGGATTTTGTTTAACCCAACACCCTTTAATGTCTGGAGAATAACATCTAAACATATCCTATAGAGTTTTAATTTTTATCTTGTAGTGGAAATCTGTATGAGGATGATAACTAGTACTAAATATCAATTTTTTATCAAGTACATAGTGGAGACATTGCCAAAATATTGAGATAAACCTTGGATCCTAGATTGATATAATAGAATGCGGTAATCCATGAAACAATACCACTTCCATAAATTATATACTTGAATGATGATCCAAATATAAGTGTTATATGATAGCGATGAAGTGTGTTGACATAAAAGGTGATCAACTACCACCCATATATAATTAAACCATTTCTAGATTTTGGGTTATCTATTGAAAAAATCCATAGTTATGTTCTTCAATTTACATTCTTTTATGGGTACTAGATGCAACATCACCTTGGACATTTATTTATAAACCTTAACTTGCTAGTATACCAATAACCGAGATAAAAAATCTACGATATCTTTCTTCATGCCATCCCACCATAATTATTCTTTCAAATATCTATACATCTTTTTAATTATAGAATGAATAGAGAATTATGAACAATGAGTTTCCCTTAAAAACTCCTTCTTCAAATATAGTATGGAAGGAACACATACATGGTTTCTTATCCTTATCATTCCATCCTAATAAATATTTAACTTTGGAACATTTTGGACATTATTTTTTACCTGTTCATATCCCTTCAACACATCATTAATCTTCACATTGATATAGGGTTGAACATTCATTTGTGAAAGATATGATTTTCCCCCTTCCTTCTGGATTTTTGTAGCTATCCTTTTCAAATACAGAAATATTGGATCTTTTGTGATCCCCATCATGGATAAGCTAGCATGATCTTTCAGGCTAAAAAGTATATTCCACCTTAATTTCTTTTCCATTAGTGGTAATGCATTGATATTTCATAATCATTTATCAACTCTAACCATATTCACTACCGCATTTTCAACTCATTCTATGTGCATATATATTTCATAATTTTATGATCAGTATATATATCACACTTTCTCCATAAAGATAATGATTCCATATCATTTAAGCAAAAATTACCACTTCTAACTCAAAATCATGAGTTGGGTAACTTTTATCATGAATCTTCAACTGCAATGAGGCATAAGGGATTACCATGTTATTCTACATAATAAAATATCCTAATCCATTCTTAGAAGCATCGCTATAGATTATAAACCCTTCTCCACTACAGGGTAATGTAAGAACAGGTGCACCTAATAACCATCTCTTCAGTTCCTATAAATTTTTTATACATTCATCTTTCAAAAGGTAATTGACATTCTTATTAGTTAACTTGGTTTGGAAATTATATATTGAAAATAAATTATCCCCAAACCATTTATAATATCTATAAAATCCAAAAAATATATGGATCTCAATCACCATTGATGTTTTATGCCAACATTAAATAGCCCTCATCTTTGATATATCTACTCCAATATCATATATTCATATTTTGATTCCCTAAAATGGATCATTTTTTAGAAAAAATTCATAGTTTTTAAATTTTAAATATAGATTTTCCTTCTGTATAGTCTTTAGTAAAATTCAGAAGTGGCCATCATGCTCTTCCTTTCACTTTAAATAGATAGGAATGTCGTATATAAAGACTACCACTAACTAAATGACGTTATCTTTAAAAAATCTAGTCATTAAATCTGTGAAATTAGTTATAGAATTTTTAATACCAATGGAATCATTATATATTCATAGTCTCTATAACATGTAAGGAATTTCAACTTGGCTATATCCACATTCATGACCCTCAATTTATGTTATCCAGAAAAAAGGCCAATCTTGGAAAAGTATTGAGATCCACATAATTGGTCAAACAATTCCTCAACATAAGGTAGAGGATACTTAATATTTATTGTGATCATGTTGAACTCTTGATTGTTATTAAAGATTCTCATAGATCAATATTTATTTTTTATAAAAATAATGGGTAAACCTCATAGTGATAATCTTGTCCGAATGAATCCCCTCTCATGGTTTTCTAGGAGATGCTTCTTCAATTTTTTCATCTCAATAAGATCCATTATATATGTGGTGTTCGAAATTGGTTTTAAACTATTTATGAGTTCTATTGAGAACTTAAGAAAACATTTTTGTGGGAGACAAGGAAAAAAATTATAGAAAGACATCCAAAAATTCTTGAAAAATTGGAATATAATTGATTTAAATTTTCTACACAACCATTTTAGATTAAAAAACCCCTTTTTGAATGAGAATTTTGACCCATTCATTGGTTGTAATCTCCATATGAAGTTCATACTTATCATCATATTAATTTGTGATCAAATGAGGGTTTTAAATATCTAACATAAAATCAATTACATGAAAATTGATACAATATTTCTTCAGAAAACACCAATCTATGTCTAATATGTCATAAAATTTAACCAAAGGTGGAATGAAAATATTTTCCAGAAGAACATTCCCACAAACATCAACCAAATATTAATTATAGTCTTGAGATTAAATATTCATTCCATTAGGGGATTAAAATACTAATTTGAATTCTAATTATTTTTTTGGAATCATAACATCGTCATCAAATTATTTAGATATGAAAGAGTGCATTGATATAGATTCAAATATGATTTTAGAATCTCTAGATTAGATGGTAAGTGTACATTTCATCACATCATTATCGTACACCTCATGAAAAATCTTGATTTTATGATATATCTCATTATCCATCGGCTTAAGAGGTTGATGATGTCAATCATCATCACCAACTCTTAGTTTTGAGTTGGGGTTAACATAACAACTATTCTAATTACACATATAGAACTAAATTGTAGGAGGTTTGTTTTGTGCTACTTATTCCCCATTAGAAATTTTATCATAATTCATCTCATCACATCAGAATTAAAATTTCTATTTTTTTCCCTTACATGCTTCTAACATATAATAGACCCCTTAAGGAACTTCCCACCATGATTCTTCCCATACTTAGATTATAAAGGTCATATCATCTTATTCGATTCATTGTTTTTAAATTTTCGTTTAAACTCCATAATCATCTTCTTATCAAATATATGATATTGATACGTGACTCCAACCACTATTTCAACCACGGTTACAGAACAAAAAATCACTTTATCTCTACTAATGTCACTTATGGACATCGCCCCTCTAAGACTTACATTTAGGAAACTAAAGAAACTATCAACTTTAAATTCCGATTGGATGATAATTCATGAATCATACCTCATAGTTAAAGTGAAATTGTTCTCATAGGTACCAAAAGATTGATAATCCATTTGCATCAACTCAAGAAACACTATCTCTAACTTGATACAAATAATATTTGAAAATTCATTATTAAAAATATGTTCTTGGACTTGTCCCAATCAATGTATTAAATTTCATCTTATAGACTCTTATTCTCGATTAGAGTCCACAACTGGTATGATTTAACTTTTAAACCGTAAACATCCTAAATAAAATTCTTATCCTTTAACCACTAGATAATAGAGAATATCATTTTACTAGTACTGAACCATTTTATAGAAACACATAGATCATAAGAACCTCAAAAATATTGTGGGTGTTTCCATAGTAAAGACCCAAAAGAATGGTGTTCCCTCCTTTTCTCATTTGGAATTCCACCATGATTAATAGCTTGAGAATGTTTTGTGAGCATAGAAACAAGTTTTAACATTCCAAATCCCATATAATATTTTTTTTCATGTTGAAAATAAATGAATTTTTCATCATAATCACCATTAATGTGGTTCTTTTGGGTACGAGAAACTAGATAAAACCAAAAGCATAGATTAATAAATAATTATCATTTTGAGGAACCACATAATCATGAAAAGTCACTAATAGGGTATCTATGTTATGATACCTTCCTTAATCTACAACAACTTATTTTTATCAAAATATATATATAGACACATTATATTTTAATCATTCATAATGGTTCATGAATACTTTTGGAATTCCCAATGAATATCCCCATGGAGTGTCAAATCTGGTTTGCCAGAAATCCTATTGTCATGTAACAGATTTCCCTAAGTCAGGCCCAAATTTTTTTTTGGAGTTGTTACCCCTAGGAACATCTGTTCCAATGCCACATCCACTTGTAGTTTCTAGACATGGATTTATTTTTAGGAAACCACTCACCATATATGTAACAAAAATTCCAA
This sequence comes from Viscum album, assembly GCA_963277665.1. Taxonomy (NCBI): domain Eukaryota; kingdom Viridiplantae; phylum Streptophyta; class Magnoliopsida; order Santalales; family Viscaceae; genus Viscum; species Viscum album. The sequence continues at coordinate 150,018,334 of OY728129.1, read as the reverse complement.
GACATTTTCCTATAATTTTTCATACTCTTATATATATCCATAGATATGTCCTTTGGGTTCTCACTATAGTTTTATCATCCATGATTCGAATGGTTAACTAAACCTATTCTCTAATACCAACTATAGTGACTCTTACTTTTGATACATTAATATTATAAAACAATTTCCAAATACTTACAGAATTATAAAAACAGAGGCCCAAAGACCTTACTAGTATTGTACCTTTGGAAACATGGAAACATAAACACCGATACATTTTCAATCAATATTATCTCCCATTAGGTTCTCCTTGACTAGAAACCTTCTTCAACACAACAATCATAATACATATCTTTATAACCTCATGAGGGAATCATAAAAAAGTGGTGACCTCTAATGATCAGTAAGGGTAAAAAAGGAAAATATGTAAGCATAATCATTAGAATACGGGTATGAGAACATGATCATGAAAATAGAAGATCATACGCTAAATGTCAAATATCATATACATGAATTATGGAATGAATCTTGAATATTCATTAGACTTGGATCATAAGTAGATAAATAACTTATTCCATCAAATAATATCATATTAATAAATCATATAATTGTTCCAACCATATGAGTATATATAATATGATTTATATATTATCCAAGGCATCACTTACAATACTATCCTGGTAGAAAAGGTAAACTCCCCATACCATCTTGGTATTCATGGTTTTCTCCCTAACCATATTGGTATCCAGATTTCACTCTTCATACCATCATCATAGAAATTGTTCACTCCCATGTATATCTTAGTTGTAAAGGTCCATTCCCAAGACCAACTTAGTCTATCTCTTGAGATAGATAATTTTACCCAATGAATTGGTCGGATATATTGGTCCCACTTGTCTCATAATGAAATCATACATACATGTTCCACGAAATCATAAATAATCATATCATAACCCTTGAAATTAAATGGGTATTATAAACAAGTAATCATATCATAAACTGTGAGAAAATATATGTTTCATAATCATTTCATCATAAAAATTTCTGTTGAAGGAAGTAGGTTTCAAAAGAATATAACTGGGGAAAGAGAAATTGGTTTGATCAAAAACACTCTATCAAAAAATAATCCATTCAATGAAATAATATTAATGGAAACATTGAATAATTTGTCTATAAAGGAATGATTAACACAAATGGATGTTATCTAAGATGGTAAATAATTTGGAAAAAACTTTTAAAAACATTTATTAGTAAAAAATTATATTCACATTGAAAAAATATTTTCAAAACATAAAACATTTTAAACACAATTTTATTTAAAAACATATTAGAAAAAATATAATGTAATCAATCAAAATAGTATAATGTTATTAAAATATTTTTTACCAAAAAATTGTCTTAAAATAACTTTTGAAATCAAATTTCAAAAAAAATTATTCCTTTTTTTAAAAACATGGAATTTGAATATAATATCTTTAAAATATCATAAAATTGAGGATATTAATTATATAAAGTTTAAAATGGAATAATATACACCTTGAAAGAGAATTTAGGAGTCTAAGAAAATATAAGGGTCAAAGAAGGAGCATTGAGAAAAAAACTATTTCACCGAATTGGTATCTTTATAAATTTAAACTACATGAAAGAAAAATAATACAATATATATGTGAATACCCAAATTTTTTATTATTAGATACATAAAATAAAATCAAGGGTAGTAAATACACCACACAAAAGGAAATAGTGTCGAACATAGCATGTATCTCACAGAAATAACAAGTGACATAAAATTCCCTAACATTGTATCCTAAATCTCATAATACTCAATAAAACCACCTATATAATCAATAAAACAATAGTTATATATGTATTAAATAACCATATTATTAAATATATGGTTTTATTTTGACCTTATATTTCCCACTTATTAAAAATATTATTTTAAGTTTTCACTTTGGATAAGGTTCATTGTGTTCTTCGCATGTTTCTTAATTTGTTATATCATTTGAATTTATAAATTATATCATAATTTAAATTATTTAATCAATGAAATAAATATCATGTATATAAATAAGATTTTTATTATAACAATATACATAATATATAAGTATTATATAGAATTCATCATTCTTGAAGATAGTGGGTCGTGCATATGCATGAATGTTATTTCGGTTTAATTATCTTATTCAAATAATGAAATAAAATTACATATATTTATATATTTATCTCAGTATTAAATTAGATATAAGATATCATATCTATCATATATAATCACTAAACCCATCATTAATACATTTTATGTAGTGTATAAACAAATCATATCACTTTGTGGGGGTGGTAGTTCACACTTCCTCAAACGAAATTATCAAATTAACACATAGTGAAAAGTAAAAATATATGTGTTGTAAAATGAATAAAAAACATAAATAAATCAAAAATATAATAAATATAACATATATAGATATATATCCAATCATAATTTATATCATGAGATGTAGTAGGGAAAAATTAATAATAATTATTTAGTAATGTTGTAGTGGGCCGAACGGATAAACAGTATGGTCGTTACCAATTAAATGTAGGCGTGTGTCTGTGTAGGTTGAAACCAAAGAATAAAAATATCCTAGTATATACTTTTGTTAAATTCAATCATAAAAAAAGTGGATGGGTGGAGAATGATAATAAAATAAAAGACTTTACATAAGATGTTTCCTCAAAATCTGGTAACTCTTTTTAGAATATGCCAAAAGGATTACTTGGATTGCCTTCATCCCAAGGGAAGGCTTCTAGGTAAAAGGTATTATTCCTATAAATTGGATTGGATATTGCATGGATTATCATAAAATATATGACATGTTTAAATAAGTGGGAGAGTTTGTAGCCTTTTAGGGAATAGGAAATAGACTCACATGGAATTTTTAAAGCCAATGTATGCATACCCATGTTCATACCAAAAAAATTGATAAATAATAAATAAATCAAGGAAGTTGAATGGAAATAAAATTTTTTAAAATTAGGTTTTGAAAAATTGGATAGGTCATTTGGGTCCCTAAGATTAAGTTTTAGCCTCTAATTAAGCTTAATTTGACCTTAATCATTGTGATTAATTTTAATCACTTTTACTAATAATTTTGGTCAAAATTCATCATTATATAATTAGAAAACAAATATAATCCTAATTAAAATATTATATGTTGGTTTTTAAATATCCAATTTCTATAATAATAGGTATTATGATTAATGTTAATCTTATGGATGGGATGAAATTACGGGTCTTTGTAGTAGAATGATGTTAAAATGTTTATTAAGTTTTCATATTCAATTAGAAAGTAAAATTAATTCAAATGAACAAAATTTTATTTATAGATTCTATATTTGATCTAACGTAAAATTAAAAGAAATATAAATATAATTTAACATTACTAATTATTTAAATGAATATGTAGGTTTTAAACTAAAAGTAGTGTTTTCAATATTTATCAATAAATGGAGTTTCATAGAAAATATATAAAAATACCAAAATAAGATAATTTTAATATTATAAAGTAAAAACTTAAGTTTATTTTATAAAAATAAATTTTTAAAATTTTCTAGAATAAATTTTATTATTTTTCATTGAAGGACATTAAAAGAAGTTCATTTGAAGAAGAAATATTTTTATACGTATGACTACATTACCAAAAAAATATATCTCTCATTATAAATTTATTTTAACTACATTAAATCATTATAAAAAATAAATAAAAATTAGTTATTAGTATTCAAATAACTATGTTTAATGTCAAGAATATAATTATCTCATTTAAATTTTATAAAAAAATGATGTTTCGTCGAAATATCAGTTTTGTGTGTAACATATTCCAAGTCGATGTTCCATGTAATGTACAATATATTTTTATCTTGTAATGTAATCATGGTTTATGTTGTTGGAATTTAATTTTAGACATATTTAATTTAATGAAATAAATTAAAATTTCATTAATTTGAGAAAAAATGTTTCTTAAAAACTCTGGGTGTTACACAACTCCTCCCCTAAGTGTGATCTTTCTGTCATATCCTCCATACGGTTTTATGTATCTCCCTCTTATTGACTCTATATCCTTCATATTTGGGTGTATTAAAAACAACATGTTTAAAACTATAACCCCCTTCCTTCTATATTCAATATTATTTTCTCCTATGTTTTTCTATTTAGGTGTGACCACATTTTCCTTATTTTTATATAATTTTATGATTTCATATTTATCTATATGTCTCTCCCAATTCATGAATCAAAAATAGATGAGTTCTGTGAAACAAGGATAAGTTACCTGGTCTAGTTCTTTCTGAAATGTTTATTTTAATTATATTTGATGTGTAGTTTTACCAAATACATAGACCTTCTATTTTTTCCCCTATAAAGTTATATAAATAAATATAATGAGTTTATAATTTAATTTTTTATGATATATTGTTGTGAAACACATCTTTGGGGTGTTATATTTATAGGTAGGAAACACTGTAGTGTTCCGACATTGAATGAAATTTATTAACAACACCTCGAGATATTAACAACTATGTGATTGTGTGTGTTTTAACAAGGATAATTTCTTAGAAAAAATGGATGAAATTGGTTATAGAAAAAAATTTTGTGTTTAGAACTTTGTTTTGTAATAAAAATTTATAATTATCATGAATTATGCTTCACACATAATGACTTAGGATTTATTTCTTCATGTTTATGCTCTAAGCTATGTGGCTCATGGCTTATACTATGAGATATGTGCCATGTTCCTTTGTTACATCATACACCTTATGCTTCCTAGAATATGAATTATGCCACAGTCGATTTTCCCATGTTGAATGAATTGGATTTATTGATAAGCATCTGATAATGATATACGTAGTTGATGAATTTTGGTTTCTCAGTGATATGCCTTATATTCATATAGGAAAGGAGATAACATGAATCCCATCTTAAGGAGGTCATGGATGGGCTTAAGGTGCTTCATGTTGTGTCTACATAAGATGCAAGGAAAGACCCTTGGCGTTCCTTGGATTGGATCATCGGACAGATTTACTTATACTCCTAAGTGACACTAGTTCCCTTAGGGATTAACCATGGACGTGATCATTGGAATGATGTATATTCAATTCCATGGGTGACACGTTTACCCCTATTTGAAATACCTAGTATAGAATTAGTGTTTACCATATCAAGGATGATACAAGAGATGTCTCTTACGAGTCATTTTGGGTGGAATATGAGGTATTGGTTATGTCATAGGATCATATGCTGACCCCTCAGATGCCTTATGTATTATCTTGGTTGGGATGAAGATTCAATACAATATTTGAATGATTTTTTTATTAAGTGTGATGCCTTATTATTATTAAATTATTAGAATTCTTGGGTGATATTATAGTGGTACGACCTCCAAGAAAAATCATACTAATGGTAGTCGACCACTTTTATTGCATCAAATATGATGATCATTCTATACACCTTGTTATATGTACATGTACCCCCAGTTCAGACATTCAACTTAGCCAAATAATGTATAATTAGTTAGGAATACATTTATGATCCCAAAAAATGTTTTATTTAAAAATTTATTTATTAACATGATTTTACGTATATTTGAACATTGTTCATTTTATATTTCACTAACTGGATTTCTCTATACATAATTGGTGGTGTCCTATTGATATTGTATATGACAATTTTATTGGGAAACCTTTGGAACCTAAGAATACATCGTGATTATAGGTATATATTAAGGTACGTGACATGATTCAAATGCATTGTTGACTATACAAGTTGGGATTTTTGGGGAAAGGACCGATCCTATGGTCACATTCTTTTTGTATACACTTGTTTATATTTTTTGTATTTTTAATAGAATTTGGTATATTCTTGTATTCTATATTACCCCATTATGATCATTTTAAATAGCTATGTATCCTCATTATCATTATATTTCTAATCTATTCCATTTTAGATTCTTTTAGTTGTTAATTTATCCTGGATGATTTATTATTAGTATTAGACTACTTTTCATTTCATATTACTACTTTCTCTATGGCGGGTTACTGGTCCAATCATATAGTTATTTATTCTTCTCTTTCAATTATATAATATAAAATTGTGCTCCACTATGATATATGATGGAATAATCATCCTACAGACACACCCTGGGCCCAAGCTGATATTCTACAGCCATTAGAATTCAATGAGGCATGTTTAAGGTCTTGTGTCAAATTTATCGGGACACCATTAAGTGGAATACGGGGATGGATGCTTAAAATATTACCTCATATACATTTTTAAACGACTTTATGGATTAGTATTAATTTTTTTTGGAATTTTGGGGAAAATATGGTAGGTACATATTTTAATAATGCCTTTGATTGTAACAATGCAACAACAACATGATATGTTATTGTTCATTCTAGTGGGGAATTGAATGATATTATAGTTGTTTTTATAAATGTGGAATCCAGCATGAAAAATTGTTCATTGATATGATTTAGGTATATAGGTTATAACACATATTGCACATTGTTTTTAAAATAATATTACTATTCCCCAGTAACTATGAACTTCATTTTTCATGGGGTAGTAGATAATGGACAATTAGTAAACATGTTATTTAACCATGTGACATATCCATGAACCGCATAAGAGTTTCATAATAATTAAAAACTATCCTAGGACCCATTGTAAAATTTATTTTAATATCCTTATAATACCCCATTATATTGAACTAGACTCTCATTGATTCTATATATGGTTCACTCTATAGTTATTTGGTGATTAATGATTGTTTTGTGTGGATATCATTTTTATATATTCATATTTTATCTCAATTTATTTTATTTTTTATAGATCTATCAATAGTATCTCTTCACCAAATTTAGTATGAACCCTTTTAGGAATTTATTATTATATCTTGATGGATTGATGGTTAATTTATGATGATTAATATGGATATAAAATTTTGACAACCAGGTATCTTTGATTACAATTATTATTATTTTTATTAGATTTATCTGCTATAAATCTAGGTGTCCCTATACAGTTGTTCTAACTCATTATATAGATTATATTTTTTTAAATATTCATTGGTTTTCTTTATGAAATTCAATTATTTGAAGTTATTATTGATATTTTATCAAATTACATCTTGGGTGGCATGAAAATGGGTTTTAAATGGATGGTCATTAAAAATGGTTTTGCTTAATTTATGCGTTTGATGAAACCCTCCAAGAATATTTTTATGATAAATATATTATCATGCATGGTAGTAGTGATTATTTTCTGTTGATTTTTTTTCTAATGTGTGAATATCACTTATAAAAATTATTTTATGTGACAATGTACATGGGAAGATTTTGGTGACCTTGTGTCCATTTTATTGTAGACATATGAATACCATTGTGAGATTAATACACATATGGTTATGATTTTTCTATAGATAGATTTTTGAATGGATCAATATCATTTAAAATCACTTTATAATGGATTTCTTCATATTATATCTTTATTATATCTTTCCATTTATTAGAACTCATTTCTTCTTCATGCTTGAAATCATTGATATAATATGTTTTTAAAATCACATGATTAATCATTTGAGATACAATTTTTTGTTTCACCCCTTTGAATTACACTTTATGTGTATTTTAATCATATATGGATTGAGAAGAATATTCATTTAAGGGAAAACAATATTATTTTCCAGTTAAACAAATTCACATTCCATTGTTTTATAAAGGTTATATTGTTTTTATGATGTAAAAACATGTTCCAAATGATATAAAATGAATATATATAAATAAAATTATTCTATTAGAGAATTACCACAAATCTTATAAATGAAATTTGGGACATGATAAAGTTAGTTTTCAAGAAAAATGTAATGTGAATGGAATCATGTATCTTGTCATGTTATCTTGGTTAATTCCATCTTTAGAGTGATTTGGGTTTGTGGTGAGAGGATTTTACAAGGATACTTTTGTTTGGACATTGATTTATATATATATTAGATTAACATATTGTTTTGGTTTTGTATTTCCCATTCATGTGAATATCATTCTTCCACTTTTTACTCTGACTTTTCATCCTTCATGGTTATACATGAGACATGATATTCTATCGTAAAAGGTGAAATAATTCCCATGTTTTATTTTTTTATACCATAGGGATTATCACATGTTCATGGTGATTTGGTACATGCTTTGTGCCTTGTGGAGAGAAAGCATGTGTTACAACTAAAGTTAAGATATGTTGGTGTGATAAATAGTAATAGTTCTGGAAGAAACTGTATCTAGGGATGCCAGTAGAGTAAATTTAGACCATTAAAATTAAGGTTGAAAGTGTTGAATGGTGTATGGAAAATTCACATTAACTTATAATCTTGAGTTACCTTGGGGATCATAAAATTTTTCATCAAAATATTTTCTTATATTTAGGGATATTTTAATGACCAGAATTTTAAGGATTATTTAGATGAAACTCTCCTTATCTTATGTTTCTTATTAATGTTTCCATAACTCATTCTATTAATCTATTACTGCCTTAAATTCTTATTGTTCAAGGGATTCATACCAGATTATTCATGAATATGTTTATTTTTAGAGTCATTATAATTTGTAATGATGTGTTATGATTCATTCTAAATAGATAATACCCTGAAAAAGTTATAAGGTAAAACTAAGAGAGAAAATATGATACATGTTCCACAGTTGAGTACTTCAGTTGAAACATCATTTATGGAAATAGGTATCTAGAAAACCCAAACTCTCTGTCGATTAGGTGTTATAAAATATGAAAAAATGTTTGACTACGTGTTAGTTTTTAATGAGTATAATCCAATTATCATATATCTTTATAAAGGAACCCAATTACCCAAATATTAGATATAATTAGTCGAATGAATATTCCACATCTAGATGACACTGAAAGATATAAAGGTTGGTTTCTCTATAATAATTGGGAATGAAAATTTAGGTCTCTATCATGAATGATATTTTTCATGAAAGTATTACATGGAAAATATTCATGATTGTATTTAATAAACATTTTATCTTAGATGGTTATAATGGGTGAATAATCATGATTTTTTTACCATAGAGAATTGGAACATTTATTTATATAGTGTGGTATTTATTTATCTAAGTAACTATAAGTACTACCTGAGATTGTTTCTAATGACCATTCTAATGTTCAAATGTTGGATATGGGTTTGAGAACTAATATTCAGTTTATATTGACTCTTATAGGCCAAAATACTATTGATGAGTTGTTTTATAATGATGATATTGTTTAGGATGATTATCATTGAAGGAAACATTATGTGGATTTTTTTGTTATATTAGGGGTAGAAATATTAGGTCATCTGACCAGAAAAAAGCACAATATCAATAATAAATTTATATAAGGATATGTTTTAGAGTCATATTTTAGTAAGCACATGGTAATTTGATTTTGATTTTTGAATCTAGTCAATACAAGGCCTAATTATCCCATAGAACCAAATACATTCCAAAAAGGTTTAAAATCCACTCATCATAAGTGTTTTGAAAAATACTTTCCCAAGGTATAAAAGATAGAGACACATTAATCAATGACTACCATGTTCATTAAGACTTATAAAAGGGTGGTGGGTCTCATTCTCATCAAAAGGTCAATACCCACATATTAATAATGTCTAAAGGAGGATGTATGGTAGAAATTATTTCTCTAGTGATGTAGGATCCTAAAAAATTTGAGGTGGAAAAAACTATTGTTATAGGTCAAACCCATTATTTAATCCTCCATGGTCATGGATTCATTTAATAAAATATCATTTGAATGTTTTATATCTTCTAAGTTGATTGATGTCCTAGGAATTTGCTAACAGATTATTCCTTCACTAATGGATCTTTCCCCTCCCTTGGGAATAAAGATGGAATATAGTTTTAAATATTATGTGTTTCAGGTTATGATTATCTACAAATAGTTCATGTATGATCTCATCATTCTTAATCTTAACATCTTCAACTTCATCATTTTTGGGGATTGTATTATTATATTTAATGAATTTATCAATTGTAATCATCATTAGGTTCAGTTTCTATCTCATGATGGGGTTACTCACCTCATTTAGGGTTGAGTTGGATCCTAGATCTATGTGTGATTGGAATTCATTTCCTAAGGATAAAATGATTTCATGATGTTTTCATTGATTTTTCATGACACAATTGACCATTGTTTTATATATTCATCTTTCTAATATAGTGGATGAGTATATTGAGTACTTTCCTAACATTATTTCAAAATTATATCCCTATATGGACGTTGATTTATTATTTACCTACTCATGGGGATGCTTCTTATCTCATTATCATCATTTCATATAGAACCCTCTAAGTTTATGAAGAATAATTTTCATCTCAGAGATCATGATGATAAAGGATTTGTTCATCTAATCATGTAACTATCATCTTCACTATAATAATATATAAGTATGGAATATGGAATCCTCTGGATTTTTTTCATTTATTGAAAACATAATAATGTGAAAACTATGAACATATTCTTTCTCATATGATTGATGTCTAGTTTGATCAACTCAAGGAAGCACAATGGTATACTATAATTTATTTATATATGGGAAATTGTTAACTAAAATTCATGAAGGAAGATATTTATAAGATCAATTAAGTATTGTATTTGGGGTTTATGAGTATTTGGTTATACCATTTCATCTTAGTAATACTCATGTGGTGTGTATGTCTTTGGTGATTCACATCTTGGATATGTTTTTAGACAATTTCAGTATTGTATTTGTGCGTGATATATTGGTGTATTCAATAATAAAGTATGAACACCAGCATCATATAGAAATTATCCTAAAAATACAGAAAAATCATAGTAGGAAATGAAACATTTTAAATTTTCATGTCTTATTCATTTAAGTGAAATTTTTTGGCTATGGTATATCTTATAGGGGAATCATAGTGAATTTGGAAATGATTTAGGTGGTCATACTGTCAAATAAAATTTGAAAAGTGTTTTAGATTCAAGGATTTATGGTTGTGTCTAGTCATTACTGTTTTTTTTAATATTTCTCCACAATTTAATATATTATGATAGAGTTATCTTAAAAGTGAGAAAATTTGAGTGGAAAATTATATTATGTACATATTTAGAGTATATGAAAGATATATTCACTTCAGCTCTATTTATAATTGGTCCATATATTATATTGATCTATGCTGTTTATAATAAAATCTTGTGTATGTGTTTTGGTTGTAACATAATTTATAGAAAGAAGGTATAAGTCAATATTACATTAAAGTTATTCCATATTTAAAATAACTATCGTACCCATAGCCTTCAGTTGGTAGGTATGATGAATGATCTCAAAACATGGCACCACTATCTCTACAGTAAGTGTTTTTGAATATATTCAGATTTTATGATCCTAAAGTATATTTTCACACTAAGGTATGTGACCTTACATTAGATATTATGGGTAATATATCACCAAATATAGAATTGTTTATCCATCATATGTACATAGAATGAGAATTTGGTCACTTATACAATTAAGAGGATGTTACAAACTCAATCCATAAAGGACTCGGTGGAGTGGTTGTATATATTATTTCTTCTTCGTGATATGAGTATAGAAGTGGAAAAGGCTGGAATAAAGGTGATCTTATATTTTATTTAATTAAATGAATCATTTTATGATTGAATTGATCTTTTCTATTAAATAAATTTTATTTTCAGTGTTTTAGTCTAATTCAAAATGGTTGGGAGTCCTCTGGTGACTGGTATCAGTCACTAGATAGTTTATTTTGTTTCCAATTCATATTTATTGTTTTGATAACTTTGATGATACACTTTATGGACAATGTATATTAGACTAGTTATTCCATCAAACCTAGGACTACCAATATATATCATGTTTTTTGGATTTAAATATTGGGCTTCATGGATAATATTTAAAATTATAAAAATAATCGAAAATATCCTCACTTACCAAAAGATCATGGTGGAGCACTAGATACCAATCGATATTTTGAAATCATTTCCATTCATGTATGAGAGAGGATGAGATATACATGGTCATCATTTTATCCTTGTAATATTATCCTTATGTGAAGAATATGATTTATATAATCATTGATCAACCTAAAAATCAGTTCACTTACTTCCTGTTAAATAGGCGATGAAGACGTAAGGGAAATGGGATATGTATATCAAATATATCATTAAACTCCCCAAAGGACCTTATGTAATTTCTTCTAAAAATATCCTCAATATAAATAATATCCTTAGAGTTTTTTATAAGAGTCATTATTTAGCAAGTTAAAATTATTCTTGAAATATCACCCTCATAAATATGGGATGACTGATGGAGCCATTCAGATTCTTGAGAATATTGTTCGAGCATCTATGCTTTGTTTTACTAGTTCATGGAAAAATAATATTACTTATTTTGAATTTCCTTATAAAAAAATTATCATGGATAAATTAATTTAACACCCTTTGAGGAACTGTATGAGTTGCTACACCAGGCTCCATTATATTTGTATGAATTTGGAGAATGATATTAGATTATATAGAGTCTTTCTCAATAGAAAACCAAAAAGGTATATTTGATTTGAAAGAGCTTATAGACTACCCATAGTTTTTTAGAATATGAATTAGAATATCATTTCCACTCATTTGATATTGTGTATAGTTACCATGTTATTATCATGATGTTACCTCGCTAGATATACATCATTGATTGAGTAATAATAATAAGTTGTCATCAAGGTATGTTTTCCATTCTGAGATAATCCTATGACATGGAAATGTGTATTATTGATTTGAATTTCTATAGTGATGTAATTGATTTACTATTTTTTCTGTCTCCCAATTTATTTATTAACATATATACCCTTCTCACATAATTAAATGGAATCATTTTGATCATGAACTTGCCTCCTTAGTGGATTGAGATACTATCTCACATTATGGATCATCGACATAAGGTTTTGTGGGTAAAATATTACCACTAGTCATTGTACTATTCTAGAAGAGATATTATATCCCTGATAAATGGGATTATGTTTTATTTATGACATATTAGTGGGCTTAAATTAATTTTATTATAGAATATTGGGTGCATTTATGTTATTGAAATTTCATAGTTTGGATAATTTTCTTTCCATTTTGTTCAAAGATAAGTTTTATTATGGGATTAGATTAACTACTTTGATTTTCAATTGTTTTTCATGGTCTAGCGGTCCATTGTTTTAGGTTTCAGGGAAATAGACCTGGTGAACTTTTAAAAACAATTATTATTAGTAATTGTGAAGTAACCATGTGATTTGGATCTATTTATTCTTTTAGTGATTTTTATAATTTCAGTACTTTTTTATGATTTTGAGTCCCAGTGAAAACTATGTGGGAGAAATTTTCTGGGTCTATATGGTATCCTATATATTGTGTGATGTTTATCAAACCGTGTAGTTATACCCATGTAACCATGCACTCTAATTTTGAAGCAAAAGTAGCTTCCACACAATGATAGTATGGTTTTTCTAATAATGTGACACAACTATGAACCACATATGAGTTTCTTTAAAATAGAAAATAGGAATGGTACCCTTTTTAATTTTTAAATCTAATATCATATTAATCCCATATATGATTTTTCAATCTCCCTTTGATGATATCTTGGTTTATCTTTATGGTTATTTGGTGATTCATAAACAATTTTGGAGGATATCTTTGATGTATGTTTAGATTTCACCACAATTTCTCATCTTTATAATGATTAATCCTTGATATTGGTTCCCCTTTTTTGGAATAGTTTTTGTTTTCTGATTTTATAATATAAATTTATTTATCGGTAATTTGGGATGTTTCTTATTGATATAGTCTTTTAACGATATTATCTCTTCAATTCTAGTCATTGTTTCTGATAGTGTCTAGGTTTTCTTTATTGGCTAGGTATCTGTTTATATATATTGATTCTACCTCATGATATAATTTATGTTTATTTTAATTTCCATTTTTTGGTATATTAATTTTATGTATTTGAAATGTTGTTTTATTTTATTTTTATGATATTTCATATTCGATGGAATGAAATTTGAGTTTTTTTAATACTTTTATGTGCTTTATGGGTTTGATGTAATGACTAAAAGATGGTAATACTCTATAATATTTTTTCAAGAATGGGAGTGGTGATTCATTTTATTTGAAAGTGATTTAAACAATTATGACCATGGTTTGTTTAATATAATAAAAATAAACAACATATGAAAAAAACATTATAACCATGTGTGTGTGTGTGTGTATTATAGATATATTAAATACTTAGTGAGTGTGGAACCATATGGTCTTATGTTTGTAACACTTATAGATTGTGGTATGACTCAGAATTTGTAAGATTTAAATCAATATGTCCTAGTGTTCTATCAATGACTTAGTTACATGTAAAACCCCAATATTTTTTGAAATTTTTTTATTTAAATGAATATAATCAATTTTTTATTTTCCATTACACAAAACACGTATTTTATCTTATTTTTCACGCAACCGTGAGTTTAAATGAAATGTGTCAAAATAATAAAAATGTTATTATAAGATAGTTATCACCATGACTCGAGAATAACATAAATGAATAATATTAACTAAATTATGAAAATATATGATATACACTTTTACTAAAAATAAATTCATTGGAGAACCATTGATTTGAATTCAAAATAAAAAACTATTTTAATTTTAAGGAAATATTTCATGGAAAAACTATTTTTATGTAGAGAAACATATTTTACCTTAATAAATAAAAACAAATTATTTTGTTGAATAGTTTTTTGAAAAAATATTTTATTTTTATTCAATAAACTATTTTATATTAATTTTATTATTTATTATATATGATATAAGTGGAAACCCAATTTTACAATTATAAACAATATTTTTGTTAAAATAGTTTATTTCACCTTTTGGATAAGATATTTTACAAATAATATTTGAAATTATAATGATTACCTAAAAAAATAATTTCAATTGTTTAAAGCATAATTTAAAAATTATTTTATGGAGAATATTTGTAAATTTTCTAAAATTATAAATGTTTTGATAAATAGTGAAAAATACTAAATTTTAATTGAAAACTACCTTTTTGTTTAAACTATTTATTTTGTTAATTTACATTTTAAATTAGTTAAAAATTTAAATTTCTTAACATATATGTAAATTTATCTAATTTAGGTTCATGTAATTATTTTAATATTTAATTTGGATATAAAAACATTGTAAACTTTCGAGCATCTTCTCATGGAAAACATGTTTCATCGTCACTTTGGCCAGATTACTTTTAATTAGAATTATACAATTATGTTAATGGAATATTGAAATATATATTCAATATCTATAATCATAATAATGTATATTTTCTATTATGTTGAACACATTTTTTTACTAAAATTAATAGTTAAAATAATAAAAATTATAAATTGTGGTTATGGTAAAAATGGGTTTACTAGTGGTTAAATTAAGATGATTAGGGTTAAAATAACCCTAAACATTACATGAAATATATGTATGGTCATATTTAATCAATATAAGGTTTATGAATCTATGATAATTTCTTTTTAGTATATTATAATGTTAAAATCATTGTTATATCTTTCTCTTTTCAGAGTATTTCAACTCTTCCACTCACCTCACTTATGGAGAACCACCCACTCTCTTATATTTTTCACACTATCAACCCTTTTATATTATAAAAATACATCAAAAATCACATTCTAAATTACCTCCCCTAATCCTGGAGGCCTTATTTTTCATATAAAATCATCAATCGAAGGATTTTGATGACAACATAATGAGCATACCTAAAGAATAGAGAACATTTTGAACAAGAATTTTTATATTATTTCTTCTCCAAATCCTTCAATTTTTATTAAAACATGATTATAAAATATCAAAATTATAATAATTATATGTAAATTTTTTAATATTTTTCATGATGAAAAAAATCCCCATATTCATCAAATCGGCTACGAAATAACTAATCATGTGTACGGGCGACTACCTCTTAGCGAACCGATGTCATTCATTTTTTCCAATACAACCTCTGAATGTTTGGTATTATTTGGGATATAAAAGATATATATGATATTTATATCATAATTATATTTTTTATATTTTTTATTCATAATATAATATATAGTCTTTTTACATTCCATTCCGTATGGGATATGATAACATCACACATGTGTGTAGTGGATTACTGCATCGTGAAGGGATGTTATTCATTTTTTCACAAACACTTTTAATGTAAGATAATAAAGATAAATATTATGAATATATATATTATATAAATGAAATAATTATTATATTAATGAAATTTTTATTATTCATAAATGATAATATTTAATTTTTTTCTTACATTTTCACTCACTAAATGATGATAATGACGTTCTTGTAATTGTTGACCATCACCTTCAAAAAGTTTTTAGACTCTCTATTTTCATCACCACACCACATGGATGATATATATAAGTATATTAAAATATATAATATGGTATTTATGATATTATGATCAATGTTTAGTGACAAAACATTACATTCATCCATTCTATAATGATTTTTCAAAAATGTAAATTTTACACATGTGTATGTGCAACATACCCTCTCCATAACAGTAACATACTTCTTTTCTCAAAATTGTATTTAATTATTTGTAATAGAAGTATAATTATAGAATAAATATGATAATTATTTCATTATTATTATTATTGGGAAAACCCATTATTAAAGTTATAGGGAAAAAATTAGAAATCAAAACATATAAAAAAATCTAAGCGGTTATTACCTGAAATGTGATATTAACCATGAATATGAGATAAACAAGAAATTAAAAGTAATAATTTAATCATCTATGTGTTATATATATAATTATGGTTTATTATTATATTTATAATATTCATATATTTTTTATATATTATTTCTTAATGTATATGAAGAAGTCATGAATTATGGTATTGGATTTTTAGTCTCTCTTTTATTAATGGGAGACATAGTCCCATTCACCACTCATTTATTTTTTGTGGTTTAGTTAACACCTGTTTATCATGTTATATAATTAATATGATAAGTTTCATAATATTTATTGTTTTATTTGATTTTATTAATTATTTATGATTATGATTGAAAACTTTACTAAAGTGGTAAGGGATTTTTGTCTCACTTTTTCCTTATGGGAGACACATTTTATATTCAACACCAATTCACATTATATAGTGAATATAATAACCATGAATGTATTTTATTATACTTATCCTAAAAATTATTGTGTTTGACATATCCATTTTAGGATCTCTCTTTATTCAGTTTTACCATTCAAAAGTTGTCAATTTGGTAAGGTGTTTATGTCTTAATTATCGTTCCTTGAGAATATTCTATTTTATAATCCTATATTATTTTAAAAGTTATATATACGACCATAATAAAATTTAATATCATAAATTTATATATTCTAATGGTATTTTATGTTTCATTGAATTTTATCCTTTCATGGGGATTATATATTCATTGTTACTAAAGTTGTTAAACATTAATGATAAAGTGTCACTGTTTACCAGGATTATTTATTTTTAATTTTATACTTATAAAATATTCAGATCCATCTCTCATAAGAATCCTATCATTTCATTTTCTTTTGATATGTCATATGAATAAATTTTTTAACTTATTTTTATTCTCCTTATCCAATCAGTAATTTAAAAGAATGTTTTTATGAAAACCCAACTTTATTTCTATATTCTATAGAAAACCGTTTTTCTGTAAAAATCATTTTTTCGAAATATTTATATAAAAATCATTCTAACATTATTCAAATTAATAATTAAATTTGATTCTCGTGTTTCAATTTTTTAAATAAATTTTAAATGGAATCTTTATGATGTTTTCAAAACAATGCTTTTTTCTTATACAAAACATGTGAAAGGAATATATTTTTTAATTTTTATTGAAAAAACATATTTTTTATTTTCATGAAAATTATTTTTATGAAACATACATTATAAATTTTCAATTTCACTTTCAATGAATATTATTTTCAACTTTATTATGTTTCTTGAAGTAATATTCAAATACATAAGGGTATTTTCCTCAATAAATGTTTTAATGGATTGTAAAGAATACATTATAAATTTTAAAGGTTATTTAAAAATGTTTTTTCAAATTTAATTTATTTTTAAAATTATATTTTTAAAATTGGAATGGTATTTTTCATCAATAAATAATTTAAATTATTTTCAATGTATCCTTTATATTTTTTCAGCTTTATTTTCAAAGAATAAAAATTAGAAATGTTCTATGTTTTTAATTGTATTTTTCATATGGGATCACATATTTCCCTCAATAATTGTTTTAAATTATTTTTAATTAATCATTTATAAATTTTTCAGTTTGTTTTCGAATAAAAGGATTATGAATATTTTTTTGTATTTTTTTAGTTTTTGAAATTAATTTTCAAAGAAAATGTATCTTCCTCAAAAACTATTCCATTTGATTTTTCTATAAAAATAATTTTACATCTCTGATAAAATCTATTGATGTAACATATTCTTTTCTTGGGATATGAAAAAAGGATTCTATTATTATTCTTTCATTGAATGTCTTTGATGGAATGATGTTTATTAAACCCATTCATTTTCCATGAGTTATATCGTGCTAAAAGAATTATGAAACATTCATCTATCAACTTGTTATGCATTGAGGAAATTATTTATAAACCTATCTATTTTACAAATTTTATGATATGATTAAATTCCTATGAAACCCATTTCCTCTCATGGGTTGTGATATGATCATTTTTTATGATCATATTGCAAAAATATTTTTTTATTTTAATTATTTGAGGGTTGGGACATATTTCTCCCTCAATTGAGTTGGGTAAAATCTTATATATCATAAGATATATAGGATAGGAACATAGATTAAATTTATCAAGGTAATGTATTTTTTCTAGAAAAATTATTTTAGGATTGAACTATTGATTACTATAATGGATAAGCCTATAAAGCCGTTTCACTATGGTATCCTTGTAAGTTAGCATTGACGACTGTGGAAATTATTTTATATGTTTATGTTTATTCCATAATTCCATGTCTTGTTTCAATTCTATACTCTCATGAAAAATTTTATTTGATATCCCTATGATTAGTGTCTTATGAGCTCCTAAAATTTATGTCATAACTCATGAATCTAATATTTCATATAATTGGTATGGTTGCCATATGTTATGGTCTTGTTATGATTCTATTATGTTCATTTTATGCCTATTTCTCTCTATTTATTAACATAACTAAGCATCCAAGATCACCCATTATTATATTTACGTACCCTAGGTCATAAGGAAATTTTTTATGTAGGGTATTTTTGGGAGGTGTAGTAATGGAGAAGATCATTATAAGTAATTTTGAAAATATTTCACCAAATTAGATGATTATATACCTAGTATCAAAAGAAACTAAAATATTATGGTATATAGTTTTTTGTTTATTAAATGTATTGAATATTCATCTAAAGAGATATATTTTCTATTTATGGAAATCCTGGATCGTTATAGTTGATAAACAAAGAAAGGTTTACTTACCCTTTGGAAAAAAAGGTTAGGAAAATTTATTAATATCCCTTAAGATATTTCTAAGGATATATTTTATGGTTGTATCTAAATAAAAGTTAAATTATGCGTCAAACTATAGGAAAATGTACTTTAATTTTGGTTAGGTACATATAAAGTGGTTTCCCATAAATTACATCCTTGTTTTGATACTACAAGTGTATATAGATCTAGAACAAATGACCATGTAAGTAGTAACTCTAAAGAGGGTGAATTAATGTGGACTATTTTGTCCCATGGTTTATGAAAATGGGCCTTATTGCAGTCCTAGTTTGACACTTCTAGGTGATATGATTTTGAATCTCACAATCTCATTATAAACTATCATTAATGATTTAAATAGATGAAAAATATGAATTACCTTAGATAAACATAATGTTTTATGGATTGAAAATAAGGTTTTATGATTTATACATCTTATAGGTTAATTTTTAATGATTTTGTGGTTTTATACTAAGATTATTTTTTCTCATATAATGATTTCCTATTTTAGTTAATGTATGGAACCAGAAGTAACTTGGTTAATATTGAATTTGATGAAGAATTTATTGATGAGTAGAAAAATTGGTTGATGAATCAAGTGAAGGATGTAGTGATTATTCCTAATCTACTATCATGAAACATGATTAATAATTTAGTCCTTAAACAAATATTAGACTCACATATAGGTATAAGTATTGTGGTTTATGAGATTTTAAGTAGCGGAGACCATGGAGGAATGAATATTCAATTTCAAACATGTTGAGAATGTGGGAAAATTTATTTATTTTAATATCTCGAAGGGGTAAGAAGATGTTTAAAGAGTGTAATGGATGGGATAAAATAAAGAAACTAAAAAAGAAAAAATTAAATGTTTTTAATGTAATGGATGAGAATAATAGTATCCCTAAGGTATCATAGACTATTTAATGGTTTAAATTTGTAAATTTTAGGCATTATAAAAATTGATTTAATATGGGGAAAAATCATGAAGAGAATCAGCAAGGTCGTATAAGTAACAACTTTTCTATTGACTTTGGAAACACTATGAATAATATATTAATAGAATGTAGTATTATAGAATAAGATATTGAAGCCTAGTAAATTTGTTATGAGGGAGGTGGGATTGTTGAAGTATTAATGTAATGGAATTCAAGGATTATGTAATATGAATAATGAAATGTGAAATGATTCTTCATAATAAATTTTTCATTAAGGGTTATAAAAAATATTTTTAATGGTAAAAATAGATTATAATAGTGATTTAATTGAAATTTGATATTTTTATTATGGGAATATAGTAATTCATATAATAAAAATATTTAGATACTGATATTGGGATGAAGATATGTTTGATATGTATAATAAAATTTGATATTAATGATTATTATGGAAGTGATGAAAGATTTGTTGAAAAAAAATACTACCAGTGATGGTGTTTATAAAATTTTTGGAATTAAAGAATATATCTACTATTTTATGTTTTACGTAAGGAATTAGGAATAATGTATGTTAAAATTGATGTTTTAAAGTAATTTGTGTTATTACCATGTTTCAAGAGAATACATAATAATGGTAGTCACATGTTTGGTATGTGATAATAAAGATATAATTTCTGATATATTGAAGATGAATGTTAATTATATATTTATTAATTTAGTTAAATTATTTATAAATCATGAATTTTGGATGGTTTATAACGTTAACCATTTATGGAATGGTTTATGTTGAACATTGGATGTGGTTTCTAAGGATAATATATTACTATAACCTATGAGGATTTATCCAAATTGGATAACCAATGATAACCTTTCTACAAAGATAGAAGGAATAAAATATCATTATATTATGGATCATATTTTGTGCTTCAAATAAGAAAAATTTTCATCTCATAAATTAATAAATGTAGTGGAAATTGAACAAGGAACAACCTAAGGAAAAAATTCTACCGATCAAATAAAAATATATCAAGTACGTAAATTTTCATATATTCTCAGTCTGGATGGAAAAAAATCTATAATAAGAGAAAAGGCATCATGGAATAAATTTTTTATTTTTATCATATTTATTTATATTTTTTATGACAATTTTCACACCTCTTTGGTTAATTTTCTTATGCTCATTAATGTCAACCTGACTATGTATTTTATGTAACGTCCCAAGAAAATAATGAATATGAGATTTTCATATTTTTTAATATTTATAAATTAATTATTAATTTTACATTAATGGGGTTTCTATGATTGATAGCATACTTGATATGCAACAACAGATTTCATTGAAATATTATGTTGCAAAATAAAAATATAATAATATTATTTTTAATGGTAGTTAAGGCATAGCCATTGTATTGGCAGGAATGAACATAACTAACTACAATATGATTATACATGTTTTTTAAATGTTTTTACATTTACCCAATAAAATATTGAGGGTTAAACTGTTAATGAATCTAATTTTATGAATAAATACTCTAATATTATTTAAAGAGTTGATTTACCGCCTTTTGATTCAGAACCCTTTTTAAATATAGTTTTTTCACTTTTATATGTTCTATTTGACAAAATAATTTTCATCTTTAGAATCAGGACATCAAAATTTACTTTGGATGAAATTTTAATATTTTTCTAATAATGATCATTTTTTAATGAGTAGTACAAAAATGTTGTATTTTAATTCAAAATCGCCTTTTAATGTAATTTACTTGTATGGATATATTATCTTTTTAATTGTTTACAGTGTAAATATATTATATTTTTACCATTTAATCCAATATTGTGCATTGGAAGTAATTTCACTTTGTAATTGGACATTAACAGGTATAAATATTTTGATGGTTATTATTTCTTAAAAACGTGTTTTTGTTTTGACGATAGGAATTAATTATAAAATTAATTAATGAAACTAATATTTTTTGAAATTTTTAAAATATACATAATTTTTGATTTTGAAATACCAAAATTATCTTAGAGTGAATTTTTGGTATTTTTCTTAATACATTCAATTTTTGATGAATAGTGAAAAACATTGCGTTATTTTTTAAAAACAACATTTTATTTAAATAATTCTTTTTAAATTTAATTTTTATTTCATTTCAAAATAGATATATAATACCTATATTAATACAGTTTAATTCATTGGTGTCATTTTATAATAAGATTAGATATATAAAATTCTATTGAACTTTTTAACATCTTTTTTCCCACATTATAAGTGTTTTTTCAAATTTGCATAAAATATAATTTTACTGCTTCTGTGATTTGAATTTCAAAACTCCGATATACATGGTTTTCATTAATAAGTAAAATGTTTTTAAATTTGAATAAAATAATTTTTGGGGAATAGTAATTTTTTACTTTTATTAACCGCAATTAAAGGTAGTTATGGTAAATTAATGTAGAAATCATATTATAATAATATAAAATTATCATGACACTTGTAATAACATTATTGGATGATTCATGTCTATCCAAGACAATCCATGGGTCAATTTTTGGACCCTATGGAGACACTTGGGTAAGATAATGACATTAATAACTTTTTATTTAATGTAAATATAAAAATGTCATCAACATGTATTGTTTTACTAAAACAATTTTAATCTGTGGTTATATAATTGATACATATGACTATAAATATTCATTATAAATAAAAAAATATTTCCAACATCATGGTATTTTTTTTATAATTTTTATACTTCAAATAAATAAAATTATTTATGATACAATGCTGATGTAGTTTTCACATCATTAATGAATGTTTTAAATAAATTAGAGGATAAAAATAAAAACAATATCCAAAACATGTCCAATTATTATTGGATGATTTTATTTCGAACATTTTCCACCATATATTCAACATTAATAATTTTTGGACCATTATAAATGGAATATCATTACATGAAAAAAATATTTTCGAACATTCCAAAAGAGCCCCTCCTCTCCCTTATAAAATGCCTTCACTTCCTACCCATTTCTCATACGTCTAAAGGACTTGGCTGGTAAAAAATCTTCTCTAATAAGCTACCAATATACCTATATTAATCATGTATGCCTTAACTTATTCAGAAAAAAATTCAGAAACCCATTTTGGTTCAAACCAAAGAGAGTTACCAGATTTAAAGGTAACATCTCCTCTTGAGTTGTTTTGTTTTATTTTACTTCTCCAACCCCCTAAACTAATTTTCGTCCTTTTTTATAACAAAAAAGTATATAAAATATACTAGTATGTTTTTAGGATTATTATTCGAGCTACACTTACACACACCTCCATCTAATGGGTAATGAACATATTGTTTCTGTCGACGACAATCTACTACCTCACGAAACAATGATTGTTAAATTTTCTACTACCGCCTCTCATGGTGGCCATTCTGATAGAAATTTATTTATATCTGATATATATTATATTTATATTTTTAAAATTATTCTTTATTTTTTACTTATAGAACACCTTTATGGTTTCCATAATGGGTAAACGCAATAATTTCAATTGAGGATGTACGAACTACCGCCCCCTCAAAATGATATGACTTGTTCATACTATACATGGAACACATAAAGGATAAATTTTTTGAAATTATAGTACATATAAAACATATATATTTTACTATAATTATATTACATTTATGTATCATTATTTTTTCATTCCATTAAAAAATGAAATAGAAATGAAATTAGTGTTCATGCCTACGCATGGCTTACCGTCTCCATGAATGGTACATTTCATTTCTTATCTCCAAATTGTATGTACTATTTTAAATATATATATATATATATAAATTATATATATGATATATAATACATATAAATTATGAATATAATTTTGGAGATAATCGACATTTGACCATATGAACAATTAAAATTTATAATAAGCTCATTTTTTACTCAAGTTCCAAACATCGACAAAACTTCTGCTATGAACTCAAAAAATTAACTAATTATCATAGAAGGGTAATAAGTGATATAAAATAAATAATAAACATGAAAAATATAATTAAGAATGTATAAATTAAAATAATATTACCATTCAGGAAGAACAAGGAACATACGAGCATGTCAAGTCGGACATGTGGTAAGGGATTCTTATCTAACTTTCAAGTTTGTGAGATTTCAATTGTTCACCACTTATTTCATGAATGTGGTGTATTATTTAGGACCATTTTATATGTATTATCATGATTTATTTTATATTCATCGTGTTCTATAATTCATTTGGTGGTTATTATCTTATGGTCATACGACTGGATTGATTACAATGTGGTAAGGTGTTTTCATCTCACTTTTATTCTCGTGAGATTCATGCTATATATCCAAAATTTCCTTTTTATGGTTTATGTACTACCAATTATAGTATAATTTTTGTAATATAATTTAATTTATGGGTATTACATCTTCATTGTATTATCCTTCTTTCATGGGGTGTATGTTTTGAATGTTACCAAATTTATAAGGGAACCATTCACCATCCACTTTTTAAAAGACTTCTTTTTGTTAGGTCTTCAAATTCACATATTCTTTTGTTGGGATATGTTATTCTATATACTTATTTCTGAAAATTTTCGGTCCAAGTGATGAGATACCATTTTTTCTCTCATCAACACTTTTTATTGAAATTTTATGTGACGTTGTAAGGTAGCGGAGTTTTTTAAGGGAGCTTCTTAACCTAATTTCAATTATTTGGTTTAAATCTATACTTCATGATTAAGTCATGCTATGAAAATGTGTGATTTTCCTATGATTGTTTTACACTATATATCCAGTTATATTGGTTATGTTTATATTTTTCACACATAATTATTTAATTTATTTATCCTTAATCTAAGGATGCCATCCTTATAAGGGATTTCTTCTCAATTTACATTCCATTGAAACATCATTGTTGTTATGTACCAATTCACTTTTATATGGTGCATATAATTTTTTTCTGTCATATTATATCATGAATACATTTATTCTCCTGATATTATAAAGTATCAATTAAATTTAATTACTCAATTATTTGAATTCAAGAATCTCTTATTTGGTTAAGAACTCCTAAACTAAAATACTGTTTTAAATATTTATTCTTCTAAATTGTTTCCATTAATGTCCATGTTTTAAAAATGGTTTTAAGGATTTATTAATATGGACATTTCTATTTGAAAATAGTAATTAATTTAAAAGATTCAAAGTTTTATGAGACACATTGATTCAAACATCTATTCAATAATTGTTTAAATGGTTTTGAAAATGGTTTGATAAAGCAATTTTTATATCAATATCTTGATAAGATATATTATGATTGGAATGTGGAATAGTTATCTTTCCTTTATTCTTGTGTTATTTGTTATGATTACATTCTGTTTATTGGGAATTTTTTGCGTAAACGGGTGGTTCTATGATAATCCTAGGGCCGGTTAGCCCGAGATAGCTCTCTAATTCATTAGGAAACATGATGGAGGTAAAAGTTAATGTTTCTCCTAATAGAATTAAGGAATATAATGTCATGGGTATTAAAAATGTGTCTCTATATGTTGTTGTGAAAGCTACAATTTATGTATGTTATGTAGGCCATAAATTACTATTATGATTTATGATTTCTGTGTGTTATTCATAAATCTTATGATAGCGTAAGGTATGTTATGATTGGAAAAGTATTGGTTTAATGTATTTGTGTTTATTGATGGGATAATGTTTTCCTTCCTTATTTTATAGCCCTTACTGAGGTTTTTATGCTAATCCCATGTTTCTGAAATGTTTTCCACGTGATTAAAAGATGAATAAGGTCCAGGATGGGATCAAGAAAAGTCGTGCTATTTAAAACATTGGACTGGAAATTTCTCTTTTTAGGAGTTTTTATTTTATGAATGGTGGATACTGAGTAGTAGTGTTTATATCTAATATTCAAGTTGTTATGTAATAGCAATGGCCTAATTGTCTAAAACTAAAAACTTGAAAAGATCCTCAATGTGAATTCTTGACATAATTCAAGATTATGTAATGTTTATGGTCAGGTCCTTTTAGTTGGTCTCAGAGGTTGGTTTAGATAACTTTAGATGTCAAGGTATTTTTCTTAAACATAAGTGACATTACCATAATGGTTAAGATTTCAAAAATATTTATAGCTTTTTTGATAATGTGAATGATTTTAAGATACCAAGAATAATTATATCTTAGTATCTACCCTCTTCATAAGATATTATATAATGATTTTACAGATATACTCACACTGACCATTTTGGTTTTAGTAAATGGCTGGATCTAGAAGAGACCAATGTAACATTGGATGTAAAGAAATCTGTGATGGTTTTCTAAATGAGAAATTGAATGAAATGGGAGCTACAATGAGAACTCTTGTGGTAATTCTCAACCAACTATATGGAGTCATGATTAACTACCTAACCATGGTGATTTGTATAAGGCAACATATATGTGTGAAACCAAACCCAACGGATGTTCAGGTAATAATCATAAAGGTAAGTATGTTCAAGAAACTATATGTCAAGGATGTGGAAATAAACACATAGGAAAATGTTTCAAAGGTACAAGAAGATGCTATATATGTGGAAATGATGTTCATAATGTAAGAACCATCCATGGAAAAAGGAAGTATGCATTTTACTCTTGGAATGGGAAAGAAGTTATTTCTTAGAGATCAATTTAATGTTTTAAATGTGGTGTTCATGGACATTATACAAACACATGTCCTATGAAGACGTTTTAGGAACGGGATCACCAGGATTGTAAAAATATTTTCTTACTAATACCTAATTCCATTCAGATTGAGGATGAAGCAAATGACAATGACAAATGAAAGGTATGGATTATTTCCTAACATATGTTTTGATATTATTGATGTTTAGGATATGATTTATTATTTTATTTTTAGCAAATAAGTATTTCATAATAAGATGGAGTGGAATGGTTTATGGATCCTGAAAAATTTTGAATGAGTAAGAAGTCAACATATAAGGGATTCAAGAGTTATATTAGATTTTAGGATGGTTAAATGCTTATAATTATTAAGGCACTTTTGATGATGGGATAACAATAGAAGAATATTTATGTTATGTGTAACCCTAAAGTTTTATATATGAAAATTTTATTCAAGGAATAATTATCTTTTCTTTTTTGTAAATAGTTATAATGGACCATTTGGGTGTATATGATCCTTAAATTTGGGGTAATTACAAGTTGATACATTTTGGGATGAAAAATGAATGTTATTAGATAACCTTTTTGGTTAAAATATGTTATCATTATTTTTGATGAATTTTTATCTTTTGGGGAATGTTATAAAATTATATAGTTTTTGAAAAAGGACAACACACAGACTGCATGGCAACCCATCATGTCGGTCAAAGCTATGGGAAAGAAAACCCACAACAAAAGTAAAACTAGGATTTATTGCCTACCACTCGACTATGTGAAGTCCATGGATAGTATGAGTTACTCCTTTTGGTTAAATGATTTTATGGGTGAAGAATAATTAAATTTTTGAATCTAATGTTTTATCAAAGGGATATCCTTAATATAGAAAAATAATTTTTTGATTAAGTGATAAATGATATTTGGGATGAATTTTTGGTTTTTGGGAAAACTATATACCTAAGTAAAATAGAATACTATGGGATTTAATTTGTGGAGTAATGGTTTAAATATTATTTTGGGAGAATCTATGTTTTTATTGTGTACATATGGTGATTTGGGTTATTCATGGAAACGATTAACCTATCATAAATAATATTTGATTAGGTTAGTTACTTTTCAATATGAGACTTTAAGAGTAGTCAATGTTATTTTGAGATAAATGTTATATATATCATGGAAGACTATGTGATATAATTCTTCTAAGTTTTGGGGTTCAAACTTATTTTGGATAATATTAAATAATTTTACGGCTGATATTGTATTGAATGGTCTTTGTTAAACATTTGGTATTTCTTGTTGATTTTTTGACATTTAGTGTAGTACTTATATTTATATGGTGTTATCTTGTTTGGGGATTATCTGATCTTGTATTGAACATTTTTATTTTTATTAATATCTAATGATGAGGGAAATATATAGATTATATTTTTGGATTATGTGACTTTATAGAAGTTGATTATAGAACTTCTGATGTGACCAATTTGTCTTCAATACTCATCGTTTGGAGGAAAGATAAGTTTTTGGTAGAAATTTAGTAATGTATGAATGTCTACATGACAAGTAAGTATGATTCTATATGTTTTCAGTTAAGATCATAAATATATTCATTAACTTTATTAACTGTAACATAAAACAAAAACTTATTACATTATGTTATCATACAGGGGAATCAATGACTGTTTAACCAATCGTAATTTTATGGTTTTCATATAGTTAACTTCTTTCCTGATCATATTTTCTATCACTCTCCATCAGAACATGATGGTTTGTTTCCCTTCCATATCCATGTTTTCCTACATGGAATCCTAGTATGAGCTATCTTGGGTTACTTTTTTACTTCTTTTTCTTTCTTTTAATGTGATAGTTGTATTGACTCTTTGTCTGATGTGGGGATTTTAATGAATTTTCCAAGCCCAATTTTAAAATTGTAAGGATGCAATTCAGAAAAGGGGGGAAGGATGTAAATCCTATGTAAATAAAGAATATGAAATTTTTATATTTATTAATATATGTAAATTAATTATTAATTTTACTTTAATAGGGTTTCAATGTTTGATAGCACACACCATATGCAACAATGGGTTTCCCTAAAATCTTACATTACACACTAAAAATACAATATTATTATTTTAAATGGTGGTTAACTCCTAGACATTGTATTGGTTGGAATGAATATAACTATCTAAAATATGTTTATACATATTTTCTAAATGTTTTTACATTTACACAATAAAATTTAGAGGCATAAAATGTGAATGAATCTAATTTTTAGCACAAATACACTGATATTCATTAAAGAATTTATTTCCCACCTTTTTATTGAAAACCATTTTTAAATATAGTTTTTTTTTCACTTTTGATATGTTTTATTTGACAAAATAATTTTCATCATTAGAATAAAGTCATCATATTTTACTTTGTATGAAATTTTGATAATTTTTCTGATAATGTTAATTTTTTTAATGAATAGTGAAAAAATGTTGTATTTTAATTCAAAATAGCCTTTTAATCTAATTTATTTATATGGTTAGATTATATTTTTCGTTTTATTAATGTGTAAATAAATTATATTTTTACCATTTAATACAATTTTTTCCATTTGAAAAAATTTCACTTTGAAATTGGACATTAACAAGTATCAATCTTTTATTGGTAATTATTTCATAAAAACATGTTTATGTTTTGATGAAGTGAATTAATTATAAAATTAATTAATTCAAATTCAATATTTTAATTTTTTAAATTAGTTATAATTTTTTAATTCAGAATATCAGATTTTTCTTAGAGTAAATTTTTTTTATTTTTCTGAAAATTTTCAATTTTTTATGAATAGTGAAAAACACTACGTTATTGTTTAAAACCAACATTTAATTTGAATAGTTATTTTTAAATTTAAAATTAATTTAATGTAAAAAAAATAGATACATAATACCTATATTAATACAAAGTAATTCATTAGAGTCATTTTATAATAATTTTGGATATATAAAATTCTATTAAACTTTTTAACGTCATTTTTCCCACCTTCTATGTGTTTTTCCAAATTTGCATTTAAACATAATTTTTCCTCTTCTATGAATTGAACATTAAAAATCAGACATACATGGTTTTCATTGTTATGTAATATTTGGTTCAATGAGATAAAATAATATTTGGTGAATAGTAACATTTTACTTTTATTAGTCGTGATTAAAGGTAATTGGGGTAATTTAAGGTAAAGATAATATTATAATAATATAAAATTACATTGAAATTTGTCCTAACCTTATTGTATGATTCATGGACGACCACGATAATCCATGGGTCAATTTTTCCACCCCATTGGACCACATGGGTAAGATAATTAAATTAATAACTTTTTATTTAAAGTAAAAATAAAAATGGCATAAACATGTATTATTTTACTAAAACAATTATAATGTGGGGTTATATAATTGATATATTTGACTATAAATATTTCATATAAATCTAAAAATATTTCATACATTATGGAAATTTGTTTATAATTTTTATACATCAAATAAAGAAAATTTATTTATGCCACAAGGATGATGCAATGTTTAGGTCATTAATGGATGATTTAAATAAATTAGAAGATAGAAATTTAAACAATATCCAAAAGATGTCAAATTATTATTGTATGATTTTATTTCAAACATGTTCCACCTAATCTTTGACTTTTTTCATTTCTGTACTTTTAAAAACTGAAAATAATTATATAATAAAATAATATTTTCAAACATTCCAAATGAGCCCCTCCTCTCCCTTATAAAAATCTCTCAATTCCTGCCCATTTCTCACACTTCCCAAGCCCATTTATAGTACAATGTTTGATAAAATAAACTCTAAAGATCCCTCTCTAAATCAAATAATCCTTACCATAGGCTGAATGAACTTTAAGAATCCCTTTTGGTTCAAACCAAAAAGAGTTACCCGATTTAAATGTAACGTCTTATCTTAAGTTATTTTCTTTTATTTTACTTCTCCAACCCACTAAACACTTTTTCTTCCATTAATTTATAAAAACACAAGTATAAATAATATACTAGTATTTTTTTTATTTGATTTATTATAACTAAACTTACACACACCTCCATCTAAAGGGTAAAGAACATATTGTTTCTCTGGACGATGAACTACTGCCTCACGAAATGATGATTATTCTATTATCTGTTACCACGTGTCATGGTTTCCATTATTATGGAACATTAGTTATATTTGATATATATTATACTAAAATTATTTAAATTATTCTTTATTTTTCATTTTTATTATACAATTATGGTTTCCATAATGGGTAAACATGAAAATTTTATTTGAGGATGTGTGGACTACCACCCCCACAAACTGATATGACTCGTTCATGCCATGCATGGCACATATAAAGGATATAATTTTTCAAATTAGGTAACATATATAACATATAAATTATACTTGAATTATAATATACCTATATATCATTATGGTTTCATTCAATTAAGATATGAATTATAAATAAAAGTAGCGTTCATGCATACGTACGACTTACCATCTCCATGAACGTTTCATTTCATTTATTATCTCCAAATTTTATGTAATATTATAAATAAATATATAAACTTGATATATATTATATATATTACATCCGAATTATGAATATCATTCTGGAGATAATGGACTTTTGACCACATGGGCAATTTATAATTATAACAAGCTCATTTTTGACACAAGTTTTGAAAATGGACAAAAAGTATGATATGAACTCTAAAAAATTAACTATTTGTTATAGCAGTGTAATAAGTGAAATAACAGGAAAATTAAGATTGGAGAATATTCTTAAGAAAGTATAAATTAACTTATGTTTATCATACAAGAAGAACAAGGAACATACAAGTGAGTCAAGTCGGACACGTGGTAAGGGATTCTTTTCTAACTTTCATGTCTGTGAGATTTCAATTGTTCACCAATTATTTATTGAATGTGGTGTATTATGTACTAAAATTTGATATATATTATTTTTATTCCCTTTATATTCATGGTATTATGTAATTCATTTTGTTTTTATAATCTTTTGGTCATACAACTCGATTGATTACAACGTGGTAAGGTGTTTTCATCTCACTTTTATTCTTATGAGATTCATGCTATATTTTACACCATTTCCTTTTATGTTGTGTATGTACTGACCATGACTGTACTCATTATTTATTTTAATTTAATTAATGGGTATTTAAATATTCACTGTATGATCCTTCTATCATGGGGTGTATGTTTCGAATGTTACCAAATTTGTAAGGGAACCTTTCACCCTACACTTTTTAAAATACTTCTTTCTGTTATGTCTTTTAATTCACATCTTCTTATGTTATGATATATTATTAGATATCTTTAATGCTGTATATTTTAAGTCCAAGTGATTAGATCCCCTTTTTTTTGTCTCATCAACTATTTTTTTTGAAATTTTATGGGACGCTGTTAGGCTACTGAATTTTTGTAAGGGACCTTCTAAACCCAATTTCAATTATTTGGGTTAAACCTCTACTTCTTGATTATGTTGGGAAATGAATATGTGTGAATGACCTATGATTTTGTTACACATAATATCCACTTATATTGTTTTTTATATATTTTTCACAAAAAAAATTTCATTGATTTATCTTTAATCTATCGATACCGTCTTTATAAAGGATTTCGTATCAATTTTCATTCCATTGAGACTTCATTGTTGTTATGCGTCAATTCACATATATATGGTGTATATATTTTCCTTTTCCATATTATATCATGATTTACTTTATTATCATGATATTATAATGTTTTTATTAAATGTTATTCCTCAATTATTTTTATTCAAGCGTCTTCTTTTTGGTTAAGAACTCCTTAACTAAAATATTGTTTTAAAGATTTATTATTCTAAACATTTATCACTAATGTCAATGTTTTAAAAATTGTTTTAAGGATTAATTTATATGGAAATTACTATTGTAAAATGATAATTTCTTTAAAATATTCAATGTGTAATGGGACACATTGATTAAAAAACTATTTATATATTGTTTTAAATGGTTTTGAAAATGGTTTGATAAAGCATTGTTTATTTCAATATCTTTATATGATATATTATGATTGGAATGTTGAAATAGTATTTTCCTTTATTCTTGTGTTATGTGTTATGATTATGTTATAATTATTGGTCATTTTTTACGTATACATGTGGTTTAGTGATATACCTATGGTGGGTGAGCTCAAGATAGCTCTCTAATGAATTAGGTAACGTGACGGGGGTAAGCGTTAATGTTTATCCTAAGAGATTTAGGGAATATACTATTATGGGTATTTTGAATGTGATTCCTTATATATTTTTTATAGCTAAAATGTAAGTATGTTATGTATGCCCTATGTTACCTTTATGATTTATGATTTCTGTGTGTCATTCATAAATCTAATGATTTTGTAAGGTTTGTTATGATAGGAAAAGTATTGGATTCATTGATTTGTATTTATTGATGGGATAATGTTTTCCTTACTTATTTTATTACCCATACTGAGCTTTTTATGCACATCCCATTTTTTGAAATGTTTTCAATAGGACTTAAATATGAATAGGGTCAACGATGGGATCAAGGAAAATTCATATTATCTAAAACATGGAATAGACATGTTTCTCTTTAAGAGTTTTTATTTTAGGAAAAGTGGATACTGAGTAGTAGTGTTTAAATGTAATATTAATGTTGTTATGTAAAATTTATGGCCTAATTATCTAAAACACTAATCCTGAAAAGATCCTCAATGTGAATTCTTGATATAAGTCAAAATTATGTGATGTTTAAGGTCTGGTCCTTATACTTTATCACTCTCCATCACTGTTTGTGTGTTTGTTTTCTCTTATATGTCCATGATTTCACTTCCCAACAATATTATACTATTTGGAAACTTATTATGGGTTATTAAAGATTATATTTATATTCCTATTTTATTTTTCTAGAGGAAGTTTTTTAAACCCTTTTTGGAGTGGGGTTCTATGAAGGAATTTTAAAATGTTAAGACTTTGATGAATGGAAATTTTTTTTTCCAAAATTTATTTCAGTTGGAATAGAATGTAAAACACCATATTTAGTGAAATATATATTTATTCAAATGAATTTAATATTTTTGATATTTTTCCTTACACATAACACTATGTTTTGCTTTTGTTACATCCATACCTAGGTTTAAATGTAACATTTCATATAATTAAAATGGAATTATATAATAGTTATTACCTAGCTATTGGAATGATGGATATGAATAGTATTAACTAAATTATGAAAATATTTGGTATACACTTGTATATAAAGTCACTTATTTGGGGACCAGGAAATCAAAAATTAGAATAAAAATCTTTTCAAAAATATAGGTAATATTTCTATGAAAAAATATTTTTTTTGCAAAACAACACGTTTTATATAATTAAGTAAAAAAATAAATTCTTTTTATTAATTTTAAAAATATTCTTACTATATATTCAACAAAAATTTATATATTTATTTTAGGTGTTTTTGGTTGATCCATATGAAAAATTCATTTTTTAAATTTAATAATGGTATATTTCTATAAAGAATTTTTGTCACATTTTTGCACACTTGATACAAATGAAATATCTGAAACATTTATATTTTTTTTGAAAATGTAATGTTCATTTATGAAATCATATTATAAATATTTTCTCTTTGGTTTAATTTTGATTATTTTTTTGAAAATTTTAGTTTTTTAATGAATAATGAAAAATAAAGAATTTTTATTTAAAAACTAAAATTCATATATATTATTTATAAAGTACAATTATATTTTAATTTTGTTAATTGATATTACTATAATTATATATCTATAAATCTAATTTATGTTATTAGAATCATTTTCACGTAGAATTTAGTTGTAAAAAAATTGTTAAATTTTGAACATTTTTCCTTCGAAAAAACAACTTTCTCATCACATCCCTATGTTTAATTTTAAATTACCTTTTTTCAGTTATGGAAATTTAATTAAATATATTTATTTCATATTTTGAACCTGAATAATTTATATTATATAATAATTTATTTATTATATTTGACCAAAATATATAGTGAGATAGGTAAAATATAATTACCACATTAAGGTTAAAATGGGCTTACTATGGAGTTAACTAAAAGGATAAGGCTTAAAATCCACAAAATACATGTAGAAAATAAATTTTATGGCCTTATTTAGACCCCATAGTATCTAATTATCTAAAATAATCCATTATTTCTTGTTTCATGATACGAATGTGGGTACACCAATTTTAATTAAAACTATTACAC
Source organism: Viscum album (assembly GCA_963277665.1). Taxonomy (NCBI): domain Eukaryota; kingdom Viridiplantae; phylum Streptophyta; class Magnoliopsida; order Santalales; family Viscaceae; genus Viscum; species Viscum album. The sequence goes on along the minus strand of OY728129.1, from coordinate 149,982,772 downwards.
GCGTGACACTCACTTAACATATAAAAAACCACCCACTTCCCTCTATTACTCAAAACATAAAGACCTTTTAGATCATATAATCCCAAAGAAACCCATTCCCAACAACCATCCTCTCATACTATATGATTTTTCTGGGATGAAATATGACCTAGTAAGGGTTTTGGTTAAAACTCTAGGAGGATACTAGAAAAAGAGGTAGCATTCTTTAATGAGTGTTTTTGTTTTATTTCTTCATCAAATTCTTTTATTAATATTAAAACATGTTTATTATAGTAAAATATAATTATCATACATGGATATTACATCATTTTAGATGAATATTCATCACCTTACAAAAGTACATGCCCAAGGACAATAATATATAAGTGCCTTTGGAAATATGCTAACATAATCTTCTATCTTGGTGAAAGATATTCAACATTTCCATTAAAGATCACCCTCTTTAGTGATCCTATATAAAAAATTCCATTATAATTTGGTTAAATAATATAAAACAACGGGGGGTGCTCATATACTATATACGGGTAAACAATAAAAATATGTAACCATAACATGACAATAAGGGTCAGAGAACATGATCATAATATTATAATTTCATACCCTACATACAAAATATCATAATCATGAGTCATGGAATAACGATCGAAGGTTCATAAGGCATAAATCATAAGGTAATAATGATCATAATCTAGGAAATCATAATGGAGTAATACATGGAATTTGGGCATACATATAAACATTTAATATAATTCATTATATGTTAAGGATAATTTCAAAATCTTATATAGGCACTTCATGGGGGGCCTCAGATACTATCTGTGACACACCACCATTCCCAGTCAAAGACATTTAATTATATTAGATCATGTTACACCCTTTTCACATAGTGGAACAGGTTACACCTTCTTCTTATAATAGATTTATGAATGTCGACTTGTTTCCCATTATAATCTCATGAGATATAAATCATTACCCAATGAATTAGAGGGAGATATTGGTCCCACCCATATCATAATTAAATCATACATATGTGTTCCACAAGATAATAAAACATTAATTATACCATGACCAATAAAAAGTGATGGTTTCATAATCATCATGTCATAACCAATGAAATTAAATGAGTATCATGAAAATTTCAATATATCATAACCTGTTAAAAAGATATAGGTTTCAAAATCATATATTAGACCATGAAATTAAGAGGTTATTGTAAGCATTTTATTATGGTATGAACCATGTAAGATAAATGAGTTTCATAAACAAATTTTCATCTTAATAATTGACCAATAAAACAAAGTATAATAAAGTCGTCTAGGGATTATATTCTTAGTAAATCATAAAATATATCAAAAGTTATCATCAAGGATGAAGAATTATTTTCAAATATCACTCAGTATATTTCCTAAGGGAAATAACCTTTATTTAAAAATAATTGTTTTGAAAAAAATATGATTTTAAAAATAATTTTCAATGAAAATAATGTTTAGAAATTATTAATTAATCATTAAAAACAATTTAAAATTTTATGAAGAAAAATATCATTTTATATTAAAAGTATTCTTTTGGAACATAAAACATTTAAAAAAATCATTGATAGTAGATTTAAAAACATTTAAAAGAATATTTAAAATCATTGAAATCATTTTATTTGAGAAAAAAATTTAAAATGAACAAAAGTGGATTTGATAATCACTTAGAAGACTTGCTGATGATAAAAATAATTTGAAATAATTTTTATTTTAAACTCTTAAAATATTATTTTCCCAAATATTATGATAAATATAACTCAAGAAAAATTAATTATGTAAGCATACAAAGGATCAATAAATGAAATGATGTTCATGACAATAGATAAATCTGTACACGATGAATATTCATTATGTATGGTAAAAAGATTATAAAATATCCCCGATCAAAAAGTTAAATGAAGATTTATTTTAAAAAAAATAAAATGTATAAAACAAGGGTATAAATGTATTTTAATGATCATACAATTACAATATATAACATTCCAAACTTTTTTTGAAATCAAGGTTTTGTAAGAACACATATTTTTTACTAAAAAGAGAAATAAACTGTAACACCCAAAGGTTTTAAAAAAATTAAATTGAAATGCATGAAATTTTATTTTAATTAGATATTTATAACAAGACTTTTAACATTGTTTTTTTGCTTCTATATTTTGAATTTCGAAAAACAGTCTTCTACAATTGGGTTTAGTAAGTTATTTGGAGTCTAATGGAACCAAAAATGTTTTTAGTGAATATTGACATACCTTTATGAATAGTAGTATTAATATTAATATGACCCAACTAAATAGTAAATTGTACTATTATCCTATTTTCTTATTTCTTTAAGATTGTGAGATCTTGGTCTATTTTTCAATGTTATATAAAAGCGGTTATAGAATTAAAGTTGTATATTATATATTAATGTATATTTTTAATTATAAATTAAAATAATAATATTATGAAAATTATTTTCAAAAAATTGATTTCATTTTTGAATTATACACATCGAAAAATGGTAAGGGAGAATTTTTGGGATTTTTCTGATCTTCTTGAATTTGTGATGAATAGTGAAATATGATAAAATATAGTATATTCAAATTATAAGTTAAATACATTATTTATGATAACATAAATTATGTAAGACCACTTTTTTCAAACTCATATTCCATTATTAATATTTTTGGTCGCATGAATTAAGATTATTCATAGTCTTGAGCAAAATTATTATAATAATCATTAAATTAATGAACAATACCTCCTCTCCTCCACTATTAATACCACACTCATTCCCCTCTTAATACCATGCCTATCATGCCTTATTCCTTACCTATGTTCTACCCAATCCACTTTCCAAGGATCTTCCTCAAGTCCTATAGCTTTTGGTGTCACAAAAAGGCCAAAACCAAAGGTCATTAGAAGGATCTCAAGGAGAAGAGATAAAGAGATAAACATCCCACTTTTGTTTTCATTCTTTTCATGTCGTTTTCTTTTAAATTATTCTTCATTACTCACTTACACTTATGAAAAACTAAATAATGATCCATTATCATAAATATTCATTATTTAATTAGGTTTTGTAAGACTCGCCATTATACTTCTTTTCCACTCCCACATATTCAAGAAATTAAAACAACGATCGCGATGTGTCGATTTACCAACCTCGTTGATGATGAGATTTGAATTTCTATTACTTCATTAAAGACTATAAATGGAAAAATTATTATCATTGAGCAAAATTATAATTTATTTATTATATCTTACAAATGGTTATGGAATCATTTGTACATATGTTATTAATTTTTCAAACAAAATGAGTTCATTATAATTGAAGAATCAACAAAATGACCTTTGACAAATATCCATAATATTTTAACTTATGAATCATCATCATATACCAATTCAAAATGATAAATGGTATAATTTATGGCACATAAAAAATTTAAATACCACTCTTTTACAATTCGGATGTTTCACTTCCAATCGACAAGAATATCCATCATGAACTGATCATGGAAATCATTTAAGGAACGCAACCAAGACAATGCAAGGAACAAACTACTAACAATTAAAAGCTGATATGATGTAATGAAATGATCATATAAAGTATTATAAAGAAGAATATTTTTCTATAAGATATTAATAGTAGTATTTTAATCAATATACATGAGTTTTATGTGATTTTGATGTAATACAAACCCAGGGTAAGGGAATTCTTAACACAATTTCCATTCATTGGGTTAACCATTTACTTCATTATTTTTGTGGTATTAAAATTTTTTTTGTGATTAATTTTGTTTATATTATGTTTAATTTCTTTTATTATCATTTTATATACATATTCCATCTAATATACTAAGTCTAGCATCAATTATATGATATTTTAAAGGGGATTTTCATTTAAAATCCTCTTTTAAAATTATGTTTTACGAAACTGCAAAGCATTGATTCATGCAATTATACATGTTTTATGATTTTGGTTTGGTTCTTGTAAATTATATATGATGAAGGGTAGGACCTATATTTTCCTCCAATGCATTAGTATGTGTAATTTGGAGGTCAGACGTATGGTTACACAATGTGTAACTGTAATGGTTACACAAATTGTAAGGTAGTTGTGAAGGATACAAATTATAAGGTATCTAAGAGGGTAAAAATATTATGGAATTAATTCCCCAAGAAACCATTATGGTTCTATATATATTATAAATGTTTTGTGGAAATCTCACAAAAATTCCATGTTTGAAGAGGTATGTTTATATGGGTGACAAGTGTGTATTTTGGAAAATTATTTCATACAATAAATGTATTAATGGACTAATGTGTTCTTTCCATCTTTTTATATACCTTACTGTGCTTTTTGTTCCCATACCAACATTTTAAATTATATTCATAGGTTTTAAGGATTTTTAGTACAAAGAAGGAATCCATGTTAAATGATTTAGGAATTCACAATGAAATCATGTTTTATTTGAAATGTTTTATATTTTGGAAGAAATGAATACTATTTTTAAGGTATCCACTCTGTGTTAATGTGCAATGTTAAAAATTCATTATTCCACAATTCTCTAAATCTCTAAACATGAAAATATACACAATGTGAATTGAAATGATTTCTTCAATAAATTAAATCTTCTTTAATGTAATAATGATAAGTCTTTGCAGTTTGTATCAGAGAATGGTTTTGAAAAAATTTGAGGGTTAGGATGATGTTAATAGGATACCATAAATTATTCTTAAACTATTATTAATTTGAAATGTTATAGAATTTAAATATTTCCATGTTTCTTTAACTAAAATATGTTTTTTTAGAATAGTTGTCTATAGAAGAAATAATGAAGTTGAAGAGGAGAGGCACCAACAGAACGATATCCTTCTGAATCTATAGCCCTGAATGGAAGAAATTGGAACTGATAAGTTTGTGATAGAAAAGGATCAGCTAACATAGGAAATAAATAGTGGTGGAATCGATTTAAAATAAAAAATAATATTTACACTAATGTAACATGATCGTAGTGGAACATTTAATGAGACAACACCCTCTTACATTCAATGGATCTTCTGTCCCAGTAGTTACTGAAGGATAGATTAAATTATTTGAAAATATATTCGATGTTATATGATTTTTTAATAATAAAATGGAAAGTGTTTATATTTATCATTTTGAAGGTGAAGCTAATCAATGGTTGTTAGTTGTCATGAATTTTAATGAAAGAGAGGATATTGATGCCATAGAGTGGGATGGATTTAAATTTCATTTATTTGAAAATTATTTTCCAAAGGTGGTTTGACTTCGGATAGAGATTCAGTTTCTTGAATTAAAGAAAAAGGATTACGATTCAGTGGATGTGTAAGAAGTGAACTTTATCAGACTATAATGGTATACATCAAATCTAGTTCTGGATCTTGATAGGAAAAACAACTTCTTTTACTTAGGATTAAATCCAAGGTATCGAAGGTCATTAGCATCCTATTAATTCAAAAGTTACAAGAAAATTATATGATATGCTGAGAGGGTAGAGATAGAGTTTTTTGATTATCATATCATCTTTGAAAATAATGAGAATAAGAGGTCCATATGGGAAGTGATCTTTAAGAATCAATCAATGAAATCTGATGGTATGAAAATACAGTTTCCTGTTTGTGAGAAGTGTGACCAAAATAACCTTGGGGAATGCCTTAAAAAAACTGGGAAGAGTTTTCGATGTGGTATATTAGAAAATAAGGCCCGAGATTTTGTTGAAACTGATCCAAATACTAATCCTGACAAGAAAACTGTAAAGCATTTTAAATGTGGTGAGATTCATCATTTAAAAATGTCTGCCCTAAGGGAGATCTAAATGATGAAAAGAAGCTTGATTATAAGAAAAATGGTGAACTGAGATCCTTTATGACTACATTAGCAGATATCGGCCCATAAAATGAATTTTTATCAGGTATATTTTTTTAACTCAAATTTTTCTAATGTTTTGATAAATATGAGGTTTACACATTCCTTTATTTCTTTGAAATTTTATGGTAAATTAGAAATTTCACTTACAACAAATGAGACAAAAACGAGTTGTTAAAACACCATGGGGGAATATTGTATCAAATTGGAATTATAATAATATTTCTATTATGGACCTTAGAAAGACATTACCTACAATCATTATTGTTTTCCCTTATTAGTTTTTAATGTCATTGTCGGAATGGATTGGATTTCAATTTTATCATGCTAAGAATGATTGTAGAGCTAAAGAAGTGGTTTTTCAAAAACTGTTTTATTTTTTATACAAGAATGAACCAATACATCTGATAACATTTTAGGAAGCAGAGAAACTATGGAAATGTGGAAATGAAATATTTGTTGATTATATTGTTGAAAATGAGGGAACTATTTAGATTAATGATGTTCTAGTGGTAAATTAATACCTTCATGTTTTCCCTAATGAGTAACCTCGTGTCATACCAGATTAGGAAGTTGAATTAACAATTTAATTACTTCTTGATTCCAAAACAATTTCCAAACCCCATACATAATTAATCAAATAGAACTTATTGAATTAAAAAAAATCAGTTGGAGGATATTCTTGGTATTGGCTTCATTCGTCCTAGAACTTCACAATGGGGTGCCCCAATTTTCTTCCTCTAAAAGAATGATGGTTCCAGGATACTTTTCATTGTTTATAGAGCCTTGAATAACATCATTGTTAAAAACAAGTATAATTTCACTCATATCGATGAATTGTTTGATCAGCTCCAGGGAGCTCAGTACTTTTCCAAGATTGACTTGGGATCCAGATACCATCAGCTAAAGTTTAAGGAGGATGACATCCTAAATACAGATTTTTCTACTAGATATGGGCATTATGAATTTTTTTTATGTATTTTGGGTTAAGTAATCCACCTATTGTATTCATGAATCTTATGAATATAATATTTCTGGAGTTCATGGATATGTTTGTGGTTGTTTTTATTGATGAAATTGTTGTATTTTCTATGAGTAAATAGAATCTTGAAAAGAATATAAGAGTTTTTTTTCAAACATTAAAGAACACGAAACTATATGGAAAAACTAGAAAGTTTGATTTTTGGTAGAAAAAAATTTATTTTCAAAGGAACATTGTAAATAAGGATGGAATAATAGTTGACCCTTCCAAAAAAAGTGTTTGATAAATAGACAGGACCCACAAATGTTATAGAGATTCATAGATTAATGGGATTAGAAGGTTATTACCAATGGTTTGTTGATAACATTGCATAGTTATCTAGACTTCTATCATGGTTAATTCACAAAGGAGTTAAATTTATTTGGTCTGAAGAATGTTATGTTTTTTTTTAGGAATTAAAAAAGAGATTGTTGAATGATCTAGTTGTGGCTTTCATTCCTGAAATGTTGAGTTTTTAATCAATAGTGATTCTTTATTAAATGGATTTGGTGGTGTTATGATTCATAATGATCAGGTAATTTATTATGCTTCTAGATAACTAAAACATCATGAGTTAAATTATTAAACACATGAATTGTAATTGGCAGCTGTGGTTTTTCTTTGAAAATATGGAGGCATCATTTATACGGAGCCAAATTTCAAATATATACTGACCATAAAATACTAATGTATATATTGACATAGAGGAAGATAAAATGAGGTAGATAATATGGCTTGAACTAATAAAGGATTATGATTTCACAATCAACTACCATCTGGGAAAATAAAACAACATGGTGGATTCCTTGAGTTAAAAAATCATACATCAATAACCATGTTACGTTTGGAACATGGTCCCTTGATTAATGATTTAATGAATTTTTTCATTGAAGTTGCTGGTGCAAGAAATACCACTATTTTGTTTCATGCTTCAGTGATGTTTTCGTTATGATACAAAATCATGCAAGCATAGAAGAAAAACCTTGATCTATAGAAAAATGTATAATTGGTAAATATGTATAAGTTTTTATAATTTAACCTTGATAAAGATTGTGTTTTATGATTTGGTTGAAGGTTGTGTGTTCCTTATAATTCCTAGTTAAAGAAATAATTGTTTTAAAAATCTCATAGTTTTCCATTTTCTGTTCATCCTATATGTACTAAGATGTACAGTGAACTTCAAAATTATTACTGGTGGGATGGAAAAAAAAGGGATATTCTAGATTTTATAATGAAATGTTTGACTTGTCCACATGTTAAAGTAGAAAAATAGTTACCAAAGGGGATGCATCAGCATTTTCTACTATTAGAGTGGAAATGGGAGAATTTATCTATGAAATTTGTGGTATGACTACCAAATACTTCTTGAGGTAACAATTCGATTTGGAATATTGTTGATCATTTGAAAAAATCAGCACATTTTATTTCTATTTTAGATACAATGTCATTAGATCAATTTTGGGGACTTTACCTCAAATAGATTATCAAGTTAAATGTAGTTCCTCTTTCCATTGTATCCAACTGAGATCCTAGGTTCACATCTAACATTTATAAAGGACATCAAAATTCATTGGTCATAGAACTAAATTTATGTACAACATTTCATTCACAATCAGATGGCCAGTCAAAACAAATGATTCAGACTTTGGAGGTTATCCTTCGTACTTGTTCAGTAGACTACCATGAATGTTGGGATCAACATCATTTTTTAGATGAGTCTTCTTATAAATATAGTTCTCGTTAATGTATACAGATTCCACTTTTTGAGGCATTGTATGGGGAGTGTTGTAGAAGTCCATATTTTTGGGCTGAATCCGAGGAAAGAAAGTTTATGGGGTGAGAATTATTAGAGGAAGTGGCTGAGAAAGTAAAGATGATACACAAGTACATGAGGATAGCTCATAGAAGGAAGAAAAGTTATGTAGATAACAAATGGAAATACTTCTCTTTCGAGGTAGGTGACCATGTTTTCCATAAAATCACTTTTTGGAAAACTATGATTCGTTTTGGTAAGAATGAAAATCTAATTCCATGGTTCATCAGTCCTTTATAAATCCTAGAGAAAGATGGACTAGTTGAATATCATGTATATTTGCATCCAAGTTTGTCTCAGGTACCAAATGTTATTCATGATTCGATGTTGAGGAATTATTTTCCATATTCATCTCAGGTATTGATCCCAGAAGTAGTCCAGTTGGAGAATAACCATTCGTTTTAAGAGAAACCAGTTACGATTCTTGATCGAAGGGAACAAGTGTTGTGGAATAAGGCTATTCACCATGTAATGGTTTTTCGAAGAAACCACATGGTTGAAGATGCAACATAGGAATATGATAATTCTATGAGGTAAAGGTACCCTCACTTGTTTAATGTGTAAATAATATTTAAAGGGTGTAATTTTTGGAAGGTGGGGATAATGTAAAACCCCATGGTTTTAAAAAATAAAAAATAAATTACAATGCTTGAAACTTTTTTATTTATATATTTATAACTATCCTTTAAACATAATTTTTCTTCTTATATGTTTAGAATTTTGAAAAATGTTCATCTACAATTATGTTCAGTAAGTGATTTGGAGTCTAATGGATCCAACTTGATTTTTGGTGAATAGTAACATACCCTTATGAATAGTAATATGACAAGTAATATGACCCAAATGAATAGTAAATTGTATTATTATTTTATTTTCATAAGGATTAATGATATTGACATTTGGTTAATTTTTCAATGTGATATTAAAGTAGTTATAGAATTTAAATTGGAATTTTCTTTAATAATGTTCTATTTTCTACAAAAATTAAATTAATAACATTTAGAAATTTATTTTAAAAAATTTAGTTCATTTATGAATTATACATGTTGAAAAATTGTAATGGGATTTTTTTTTGATTTTTCTGATATACTTGAATTGTTTATGAATCGTGAAATATGGTATGATACCGTAATTCAAATTATCAGTTATATACCTTATTTGTGACATCATAAGTGATTTAAGACAACATGGTTAGAACTCATTTTCCATTATTAATATTTTTTCTAACATTAATAAATATTATTCTTAGTATTGAGAAACAATATTATAATAAGTTTTAAAAAAAGGATAAATTCCTCCTCTCCTCCACTATAAATACCAGCCTCATTTCTCTCTTGGTTACACACCTATCAAGCCTTGATACTTACCATAGTTCAACCCAAAAATCCTTCCAAGAATCTTCCCCAATTCTTAGAGCTTCTGGTCTCAGTTAAAGGCCAAAATCAAAGCACTTAAGTAGGATCTTCATAAGAAGACATCAAGAGGTAAACATCCTGTTTTGTTTACTTTCTTTTCTTTTAATTTTATTTTATATTCTTCTTCTTTCCTTACATCCCCTTATCCAAAAGTCATGAATGATCTAGTATCTTAAATATTCTTTATTTCATGAATATTTTTAAGACATTCTATTATACTTCTTCTCCTATCCCACTTATTCCAAAATTAAAACACCGACCATGATGTGTCGATTTACCGACATCGTGGACGATGTGATTTCAATTTCATTTAGTTCCTTCAATAATGGTTGTTAAACCATTTTATGGATAAACCAGATTATATTCTATTTTTATAGCTTATATAAGGTTTTGGAATCATTTTGTATAGATGTTATTAATTTATGAATCAAAATGTGTTCATTATGATCAAATAATCGCCAAAATGACCGAAACAAATATCCATATTGTTTTCACTTATGAATCATACTCATATCAGAACTAAAAATGATAATTGGTTTAATTTATGGTAATTTAAATATTTAAATTCCACTAATTTTTAATTCTGGTGTTTCACATCCAATCTAAAAAATATCCATCATAAACTGATCATTGAAATTAGGTAACGAACGCACCCCAAAAAATGCAACGAACAAAATACTATCAATTAAAGGGTGAAATGATTTAATAAAATGATCATATAAGTTATTATAAATATGAATATTTTTTTAGATATTAATAAAACTATTTTAATCAGTATAAAGGATGTTTAAATGAGTTTGAAGTAAGAAAAACCCAAGGATAAAGAACTATATACCAAATTTCTATTCTTTAGGTTAACCATCTACTTTATTATTTTTGTGTTATTAAAATTGTTTTTGTGATTAGTTTTGTTTATATTATGTTTAATTATGTGTATATATAGTTTTTATTCATATTGCATCCACTATACTAAGTCTCACTTCAATTATATGATATTTGAAAGGTTCTTTTCTTTTAAAATCAAATTTTAAAATTATATATTAAAAAATTTGAAAGCAATATTTTTATGAAATTATTCTTGTTTTATGATTATTTTTTGGTTATTATTCATTATAAATGATGAAGGGTGGGACCTATATTTCCCTCCAATGTATTGGGTATGTGTATATTGGACGTCGGTTGTATGGTTACTCCATATGTAAGTGTGATGGTTACACAAATTGTAAGGTAGCTATAAAGGATAAAAATTATAAGGTAGAAAAGAGTGTTAAAATATTATCTAATTAATTACCAAAGATACCTTTATGTTTCTATTTATGTTCTATTTGTTTTTTGGGAGTCTCATTGAAATCCCACATTTCAAAAGATATGTTTGTATGGGTGACATGTATGTATTTTTGAAAATGCTTTCATAAGTTACAAGTATTCCTGAACTAATGTGTTCTATCCTTCCTTTTATATCCCTTAATAATATTTTTTCAAACATACCAAGTTTTTTAATGATTTTCATAGGATATAAGGATGTGTAGGACAATTATGGAATCAAAGTCAAATGATTTAATATTTGACAAAGAAATCATGTTTTATTTGAAAAAATTTATATTTTGGATGAAATGAATATTGTTTTCATGGTATCCACTCTATATTAATGTGTAATGTTAATAATGTATTATTTTCATATTATCTAAACAAATAAAAATTAAAATATTCTCAATTTTAAAGTAATTTATTTCTTGACTAAATTAAAGATTATGTAATGTAATAAGGACGGGTATTTATATAAAATTATATTTTCATAAATATATTAAGTAACAAAGACTGGGAAAATGGTAACATTAAATTAAGATATCATGAATAACCATAGGATAAAAAAATTTACATAAATTCTTGATATATAGATCAAAATATTTACCAATGAATGCATAATTAAAAACAATCCAGATAAATGATTAGATTATATGAATAAAATCTTACCAACATGGTGACTTTGAATCAAAATCCCCATTAAAAAATACATAACACGAATCAAAAAATATATAAAATATAAGTATAAAAATTATATTAAATTTCAAAAATTATATATACACCTCTTAAAATAATATATTTCTATAACATAACATTTTTTCAGAGAATGAAATTTGAGACAAAATCACTTTACCAATTTCGAAACATTTGAACAGTGGACCTTGCGAAAGAGATATCACCAAATTGATATGTAAATACCCATAATATTATGTTAATAAATTCATTTTAATTATATATATAACACAAAATAAGTTAGTTTTTAATAATGAATAAGTCTCGAAAAAATAAAATTGAGATTATAAATTCACCTACAACTTTAGTAACTTTTAAATCATGAGATCTGTGAATGTATAAAATAAATTGAAATGTTCAATATCATGAATTATTTTAAATTCAAGATATAAAATATCATAGGTCACTATATAAAATATAGAAAAAATAATTTTTAATATATCATACTTCTCAATGAAATAAAAGATAGATGAGAAAACCCTTACAATAAGTCGTGAATTTCTTCTTACGTGTTGAAACGTCATCTTTTTATGGGTAATTCCTTTTGGATTTTTCCAAAAAGGATAGTTGAGTGGGATTTATATCCAATTATAGGTTTATATTTTAAGGTAAATGATTTTGGGATCCTATTTTTGTAGATATTGGATGATACAAAGTGGCTTGAGTAGTGTGTCAGACGAGAAGAGTGAATGCCATTTTTTTAAGATAGTGTGAAATTAATGTAAATAGGAAAAGTTAAAAAAATATTGGGGGGTTTCCCAAAACTAATTTGATTCAAAAATTAAAAAATAATGGAATAAAATGTCACTATGGTTGATCCACACACACACCGAACATAAAAATAATAGCGTTTTTTGTAATTTTGTTCCTTAATAATTCAGTTTCTTTATTTTTTTCATTTTTATATTTAATTTAGGTAACTATATTTCTAAAAATTGTAATGCACCCATTAAGAATAAAATAAATTGAGACATATTAGAAAATATTGGTCAAATTAATTATAAATATTACATCTAATTTACAAAATAAAAATCCTAAGAATGTTGGAATTTAATTTTAACATAAATATGTATAACCTACAAAAACACTACATTACCCAAACCACGATAGCAATGATTTTACAATTTAGGGTTAAATGTGTTCATTATTAAAGATGAAATGTTCCATGAATAGACTCCATTTTATATTTATTGACACTTAAAAATCACATGGCATAAGAAAGTTTTTTTTTGTACTTCAAAATAATATTATAAAATAATATTTATTATAAATTAACAATAATGTCAATTGAGACATTATTTATTTAATTTAAATTTAAAATTATAAGAACAATATTTTAATTCAAATATATTTTTTTCACAAAATTTATTCATGATATATTTATCTAAAAATAATAATGGAAGTTAGTAATTCATTAAAATTACATTACTTGTATTATTTTTAGCATCAATAATTTTATTTAATTATGAACAAAATAATCTATGTGTTGTCCTTTTTTAATCATTTCATATAACTCTATCTGCAATAAAAACATTAATATTAATTATCAAGATAAAATAACTCATTTTGCTTTCAAAGTAATATTTACATGTGAAAATATGATGTTTTTCCTATTTCAAATTGTTATAAGAGTTAATGGAAAAGAAGGTTCCTTTTTTATATTTTAACTTACATACTATATTATATATGCCTCTTTAATGGAATAGTATCCCACTACTTTATAAAAATAGATCCTATGGTTATTAGGGTATAAATATGTCCATCAAATGGTTTTGGATATTTTTTGGGTAATTTACACACCTTATATTCTATGTTTAATAATTAAGTAAGCTTGTTCATACCTTAATCAGTATAATAAATTTTAATTCAATTATCTAATAATTAGGGTAAAAAATTATGTTAAACCTTTTAGACTATATATATAATACTTATTCCAAATAATTATACCCATTGTTTCCTATTTAATTCACTAAAGTGGATAAAATTATTTTAAAGCAAATCCCACAAACAAGACTGAAAATAATTGTTTTAAAGTGGAAATGTTCAAAACATAACTATGTTTTTATATCTAAAATCTATAAAAATTTATTACAATTATAAAAATTAGTTAAATATATTTAAAATATAAATAAATTTACTTTAATAAAAAATAAAAATGTAATATAACTATAAATATGATTGTTACCAAATAAAGAAGTTTCCAATTTAAATTCGGTATTCTTCATATTTCATCCAAAAATTAAACTTCTTAGAAAAATAAAAAACACTCAAACTAAAATTATTATTAAATTATTATTTTTAAAATGAATTTATTTTTTAAAAAATATTAATGTTTCAAAAATTGTATTTAAAATAGGTGTTCCATTAAAAGCTGCTAAAATCACATTTTAGAAAAATATATATCCTTATGTTTAAAAGTGTTTTAATCGATATCTAATTTATAAAAAAGCCATAATATGAACATTATTGTTTTGGTTAAATATATATATATATATATGAAAAATAAAAGAATTTATAAAATCGGTTTTTATTAATTTATTGACCCAAAACATGTTTGATTTCATAAATATAGTTTTCCAGTAACAGATTTCCTATATTTTCAAAATAGTTTTATTTTCCTTTCTAGTTAATTGGTCACCAAATAATTATTATTATATAGATGTGTAAACCTTATTTTCATTAACTCATTAATCTTATTCATAACTTAAATTCCAATAGATAGGTGAAATCTATAATAATATTTTAATATTATTATTATTTTTACATAGTATTTTGGTAAAAAAAGTTCATGATGTCAAGAAAGTTATCCAAGGAACTTAACATTATGTTTTACATAAGACAAACATTGTTTATTTTTATAATAAAATATTTTATATTTGTTGTTGACAAAGAGATAATAACTTAACGCTTTCATGTTTCATAATATGTATTCAGTGTTTAGTGAAATGAATAATTCCAAAAATGATAAATTAATTCGAAAAAAATCATTACCAAAACATTTGGGGCATTATATTCTACCCCCATTAAAAATAATTTTCCCATGGTATTATTCTAGGATATCAAAGGATTAATAATTTAATGTCATTTTCATTGAGGCTGAAATAATAAAAATGAATTCTGAGACTTACATTAAAAACTAAATTTAGTACTACAATGGTTACAAAAATTATCACATAACTAGGTTTCCACCTAGGATAACATATGTGGAAACTGAATACATGCACATGGAAGAGAAATATTTCTATCATGTTATGATAGAGAGTGATAAAAAACATTGATCAACATACGTGGTTGATAAAAAGAATGTTAATGATCACAAAACCATAAATATACAATATTATGAGGGACTATTTCATAAAAAACATTACTATTTTTATTCAAGATGGTAATACAAGAGGAAATAATATCCAAGGCATAGGGGGTAGAAGTAGTGGATACCAATGGAATCACTTTTAATCCGATTCACCCCCTCATGTTTAAAGTGTGAAACATTATAAAGGAAACAAATTAGGGTACCAAGGACCTCTAGGGAGGCCAAATTGTCTACTAAAATGTCCCCCTTATGCCTGGTTTGGGAGACAATACAGTTGTTGCTCAGGAGGGGATTGCATTGACTAGTAGTATAAAAGATCCACCAGGGGATGGTTCCTATTCCATTTAATGCATCATGGATAATCATATAATCAGTCTCCACTTGGGAAATATGAATGTCACTATGTCATCATATGGTAGTACCTATATGAACAGCAATACCATCCACCTGAACTGAGATTCCATAACCAAAATGAGCTGTGAATGCGAAAGCCACACTCCCCCTATAATTATGAATGACCCCACATCCATTCATGTCACCCAGGATGAAAGACCCATCTCTGTTGAGATTGAGGTCACTCTTAAAAGAATCAAATAAAATCATTTCACCTGGAGATGTTTTGGTGGACCATAATGTGAGATGCATGCAGCACAAGAAAATAATGAGACTACTTCTATTTTATAACATGACCTACGAGATCAATCGGGATACACCTATTTCAATCCATGATGGACCTTCCTTGGGAAATAATCCCCTCAAACCTGGATCGATTCCTTACTTAGAATAGGCACCAGTAGCCCATTTTGAAGATTATTAATCACATGATTTTTTCACATGATTAACCATTCAACCCCTAGAACCATCACGCCGTGAACATGGCATAGTTGGACACTTGAGAGGATTAATATGTGAACTCCTCAAATAAACTACAATCCAAGAGAGCCCATTATCCTTTGAAGAGTATGTGGCTCGTACTGTCTTCTCTTTTTCACACAATAGTGGCAGCATGAGGCCATCCTTTTGCTGATGTGTTTAACATTATCATCAGAAGGAAGACCATTTTAAATAATCCTCCAAGTGTGAAAGTAATTTTTAGTAAGAATTTTGTTTCTCCAAACCATTAATTACATCTATCATACTACCCCTAGGATTCACTCACCCTATGAAATTCATTTGAATTAAATTTAACCAAGATTGAGGGAGTAAAAAAGCACATTTCAGGTTCCATATTGATGATAAAAGAGTCAAACCCCGCTTGCTAAGATATATTAATAATTGTTCTAATAAATGTTTTATATTGTCTATCCTCCTTGAAGGAAATCATGGGGGCGGGGAGCCTTGGAAAACCGAGTGCACTTCCCGATCAGTTATGAAGCCAGTAGAGTATGTTTCCTTCTCTGATAATCTATTATGAGTGCGGTAGGATGTGAGATATGATGTGATAAATAGAGGACCATAATTTCAACCTATTGGGTGATGGATCGTCAGTTATTTTCATATAACTTTGTGATATAAACATCCACTATAGGGTATGCCCCTTGATTATATTCCATGTGAAATTCACAAGCACGGAATGAATAGTGTCCTCCAGGCACTTTACATTGACACCTCCCTCACACATGGGCCTTTCCATATTCCCCCATAAAACCCAATATATCTTCCTCTAATATTGTGTTTCCCATATAAAACGAGTGATAATTCTATCAATGGGACTTATATGTTCCTTCAACACACTATTAGAAGTAAGATAATGTACTGGGATTGCTGATAGGATGCTATCGATGAGAGTAATATGGCCACTGAAGGATAAAAATAGATTATTCCAATTATGAATTTGTCTCGTTATGTTGTTCACCACTTTATCGAAGTCCTTGATGTGTAATCTTCTTGGATAAACATGGGTACTGATTTAATCCATGGGAAAAGAACCAAACCTCGTGTTTAAACTATTTCCGAGACCTTCCACCATTCTTGGATTGCAAAAATTACTTTCATAAAAGTATCTCTTGTCCCTATTGATGATATTTCCACTCCAATGAAATTACTCCTCAAGAATCATTCTTATCCATTGGGAACACCACCTACCCACATTAATTAATATAATTGTATCATTGACAATCATCAAGTGAGATGTGGATAAGATACTAAACTTCCATCAATATGGCTGGATTTCCATATTGGACACATCGTTGTTGATCAACCAACAAAGAGAATATTGCATAAGGTTAAAGATACATGGAGACAGAGGGTTAGCATGTCGAAGACCACAAGTAGCCTTGGAGAATCCATGGGATCACCACATAAAAGAAATGGCCATCCAAGAAGAACATAAAGACATGTAGATGAGATCACCGTACCATATAAAGAATCACATTTTTTAAAGACCTTATTAATAAATTTCCACTCTATCATTTCAAATGCCTTATTCATTTTCAAATTGATATCTATATTGGATCCATGAGATTTGGTCTTAATGTATAATAGATTCTCCTTGCCGGATCCATAAATCCCTTAATTGGGACTTCATTCACAAAGCGATGTTTCTCCAGAAAATCCACTGAGGAAGGAACCTGGATAGCCGCATATTGATGACTCTCACCGTGATTTTATAAGGAAATTGCACATGCTTACAGGATGAGATTGGAGGTGGGAAGAGGGATATTTATCCTTTGATAAGAGCACAATAGTCATAGAAGATGAAATCTATGGAAGACATCCCTTGTGAAATCAATATTGAATAGAAGGGTTGATATTGATCTTCAAAACCTCCCAATATCCTCTGTAAAAATAGCCAGGAAAACTATATGGCCCTTCTATGCTCTAAGGATCCTGGTTCATTATAGCCTCATTAATCTCTTCATCCATAGTGATTCCATCTAACAGAGAATGTTTCTTGAGTAGAAACAAGGTTCAGAATCCTCTCCGAAAACAAATCCCCCCCCCCGAAGGATACTCCTGGTCTATATTCACTTTAAAACAAACATTAATATAATTAATATATGGGAGAGACATTATTCCAACCACCTATTAGTCGTCAGTGAATTATCCATCTTCTAGATCTAGGTTTGGTTTGATAACACACTTCCTCTCCCTTGTGCAGGCCTGAAAAAAAAAGCGGTCTTCTTGTCCCCCTACAAAGGACAATTTATCCTCAAACAATCCCTCTCCTTATGTTCCTTTGAGAGAAATATTAACACTAATAGGTAGATTTTCTAAAATATCACTCCAAAAACATCATCCTTCAATGTATCCTCTATACCAGCCTTATGTTGTTTGATGTCTTATTGAACAGCATATGTCTCCTAGACTATGAGTGGAATTCTCCTTGACCACGTCTGGAGTTCATTCTTAAGCCAACTCAAATTGTAATGGATGACCAACAATGTATGCCCATGATTCGGATAATCCCATATGTTCATAACCACTTGGAAATATCCCATGTTGAATTAACACAAACTAGAGTACGTAAAACTCTCATGTGATACCTCCCACTTGCACAAATATAGCAAGATCAAATAGTGATTGGAAATTCTATGTGTCAAGTGAATCACCTTTGCATTTGGAAATCTATAAATAGCATGGACTATTTTGATTAAATAATCAAACCTTCTCTGACATCAGCAACCTCCCTTTCAATTGTTCCACCAAGTGAATGGATCTCATGAATAGCCTTAATCCAACAACCCTTTGACTACCATAAATTGAACAAAGGAAATTATTTCCCTCTTCATAAATTCTCCCCTCCCATTTATCACATCGAGGTTCAATGACATGTTTAAATCCCCTCCCACCACCTATGGATGATCACCTTGGCCAAACACGTTAAGCTTAGACCACGAATCCTCCCTCTTTTGACTGTTAGAGCTTCCATAGATGAAGGAAACAAATAGAGAGTCCCCGCCACTCGATTGTCTCATTTTGATATTCTAATCACCTTCTTGGATCAAATCCACAACCACATCCATATTCCAAAAAATACATATATGTTTTTTTATCAGATTTTTATGGATGGATGCATGCATTTTTACCTTACAAGTAAACTAAATTATTTTCGGGGACCTACTTTTTCTCCAGAATCGCTGCCATCATGGCTTTGATCCTCTTAGACTCTAAGGAAATGAAGTCTATTTTCACCCTTTCCCCTAAACCCGATTAGTTCTAGATTAGAATTGGGATCGTGGTAATGATATAGGCCAAACATTGGCCATGGGAACTATGGTCTATTCTGAAAGGGATATAGGGAATTCCCTTTCCATCATATTCAGGTTAATCAACTTGGTACGCACTCTCAGAATCATGTCATGAAGATCTAAGGATAGTTGAGGAGATTCATGGAATTCCATCTCACTCCAATAGAATGCATCCTGGCTAGAGGATCAGACTTCATGAGTTCCTCGTCATCATAAGGGGTAGAGACAATAGGATGAGTCTTATAAGATAGGTGACTAGACATTGTGAGAGACTGTTCAATGGAGGTGACTGATCCAAATTGTCGAGAAGTACATTTCGATAACCAGGGCCCTACATGGAGATCTAATAGAATGGGATAGGGCCCCGGAACCCAATTATCCTTAACTAGTATCCTAATTTAGTAACTAAAAGAAGTTGGTTCTAGGTGAATGGGTTGGAGTTTAGCAACCAAATACCTGAGTTATCCATCATAAATAATTCTAGTAGGGCACCATCTAACAACATCTGAAAAGGGGATCTCGACCAATCAGGGGAAACCAGGGGACTTGAATTCTTTCTACTTGCATTAAAGATAACTAGAGCCATTCTTTAAAGGACCCATATGCCAGAGGAGAGAGGAACATGATTTTTTCATGCTGGGGGGGGGGTATAGTAACCATAGATTTAGAAAGAATCTATATATGCTGACTGAATCGGGGATGAACTGGAAACTTCACGGAAAAGAAAATATGGTACTTTTGGCATGAAAACACTGGTAAGAGGAAGGAGGCCTCCATGGTTGTGCATCCTGCAATTCCTCAATGAATGACCATGAAGAATACATGACAAGAAGAACCTGGGTAAGATTGGGTAAACAATTCCCTAGGTCCAATCGATGGAATACTACACCTTCATGGAAAGCTTATCCTGAATCTGAAGAGAGAGGTCCAGATCGATACAAATCCAATCCACCAGGATCTCCTCCCCATGATGAGTGCACTCATCCACATACAGAACCCTCCCCCCAAGAGATTCATCGATGTCCTTGAGGAGGGTGCCATTCCAGAAGGGAAGATTGAGACCTGGTAGACTCATCCAAACAACCACCCATGGGCATTCCTTCCCCCTATGGAGCTCCATTTACTAGTATGA
Organism: Viscum album; assembly: GCA_963277665.1. Classification (NCBI taxonomy): domain Eukaryota; kingdom Viridiplantae; phylum Streptophyta; class Magnoliopsida; order Santalales; family Viscaceae; genus Viscum; species Viscum album. The sequence goes on along the minus strand of OY728129.1, from coordinate 149,961,950 downwards.
AATATTGATGTTCCAACATCCCACTAACTTAGGGTATTTTCACTACGCATGGATGAAATATACTTCTGAAGTGAACACTAGGAAAAAAGATCTTTTTTGAATCACTGATATGTGATCCACAACCTACAAACCCCTGGAATCCAATATATTCTTGAATACCTAATGATAAGGTTTTTTAGTGTTGAGTAATGCCACAAGATACCATTTCAAGATAGTTAATTTTGAGGTAACCTCTGAAGAATGAGATACCATTAATATGTGTGAGCCAACCTTTGACAACAGATGAGAAAATAGATTGATATCCAGGAAGCAAGAAGGTGGGAAGCTAAGGGGAAGACCACCCAAAGCCTCCGTAAAATACATCTATGAGAACCTGTGTTGGGAATAAGGGCCAAGGGACTCATAGAGAGGGGGTCATAATTGGAGGCACTGAGATGGGGTCAAACATCGCCAGAACCGAAGGATCCACTGGGGAGCAAGAAGTGGAGGAGGTAACTGTTGGAAGAGATTTCAAAAACATCAGGCAAGTCGGGAATTTTCCTCAGAGATCCAATGGAAGAAATTATACACTAAGGGACCATTTGATTCATCATAAATGAGGGAACTAGGATAAATTTTTTATTCCAAGATCATTTTCCTAGAGTTGGAAAATTTTCATAATGAGATGTACTTAATTGATTTCATTCAATTTTATATGCATAATCTAAACCATTGGTTGTGTCTTGACCAATTTCCACTTCATTTCTTACTCCAAAATTGATGGTGAATTTTTCAAAACTAAAGACCTATTTGATCATAAGACCTCTATTTATAATGATAAGGCATTTCATATTCAATTAGTTATAATCCCAACATAAATTTTAACACATGTATTTCAACCTGAATAAATAATCATATATAAATATAATATCATAATATCTAAAACATCATCTTAAGTTTAACTAAAACCATTCCATAAATGTCTAACGTTCTAACCCTTTAAAATGTTGATAATCATAAACATCATAAATAAGGTCATTAAAATTTTCAAAATAATCATAACATTTATCTCCTACATAAAATAATTTATCATAAGATTATTACATACAAAACATGTGAATAGATTCTTCATGTATCATATTGAAACATGTTAATAATATAAATTACTATAAATCCTTATTGATAAAACTAAATCTTTATTATTCAAAATAACATTGTACATGTTCATTATATATGAAAACGTCATAAACATCATCATTGATATCATAAACAACTTATTCAGAAAAATATTTATCATATTTCAGTTCATAAATAATATACAACATACAATATCCGTATCAACATCTCCTAATAAATAATAAATATCATTTAATCATCCTCAGGAACATGTTAAGGGACTCATTTCGTTGATTTAACCATTCCATTAAATAACATTTCTTGGTCATTTGTATTTTTTCACATATTCCTAAAAATCCATGAAGAATAAATTCTATAAACATTCCTTATATAATTAATGATTCATATAACATAATCCTTGATGTAAAATAAAATAATACATTGATCAATCCACCCCTTCCTTAATCGAATAACTAAGCATCTATATCTTATTCTTTAATACTTCTATCATCAAATATAAACTATGATTTATGTAAAAAACTTTTAATCATTCTTATAAACAATATTATTAGATAATAATACACCTTTAATATGTAGTCATGGTATTTTCATCATCAAAAGTAACACTAATACTCTTACATGCATGAATATTTCTTTCATGAGAATTCTCTAAGAAAATTGACTTGAATAATTCCCATACCTACTATATTTAATGAGTTTGAAAATCTATGATACCATAGAGATGATATTATTTTCATCCATTTCATTTATTGAAATTTTCATTATCCATTTAGAGTTACTTTTTTTGTTTCATATTCAAAACATCTTCTTCGTTCCCTAAGACATACACTTTTTGTATCTAGATAGGGATCAAATTTGTTATAATCTGCGTTATCAATCCTTTACCAAAATTTTAGGATATGTTCTTAACCTTTGACTCACTATTAGTTTGATCCCTAGACACATCCCTATACATATACTTATAAATTTCCCTATGGGTGTCACTAATGGTATCCTTTCCTTGTTTCCAAATGATGACAAAAACCTTCCATTAATAGAAACTATGGAAAACTAGGATTAATATACATGGATATTATGTCATTATAGATGAATATTCCTCACATTACAATTGTTCATGCATGATGATTATAACAGTGTAGTGTCTTTGAAAATATGAGAACATAATATTCTATCTTGGTGAATTAGTTTCAACATATCCTTTAAATATATTATTCTTTCATGGTCCAACTTAAAACCTATCTTTATAACTAGGGGAAATAAATCATAAGAAACGGGTGGAATAAAATGCTTGATTAGGGTAAATAATGATGATATGTAAGTATAACATGAGTATAAGGGTATGAGAACAAGATCACAACATTATAATATCCTACCCTGCTTATTAGAGATCATAATAAAGAGTCATGGGATAAATATTTTAAATTCATATGACATAAATTATAAGGTAAAAAATACCATAATCCATGAAAGCATAACATATGAGTAAGAAATAGAATTTTAGAAAACACCATCACATGTAGAATCATTCCATATTTTTCAAGAATCATTTCCAAATACTGTATACACATATTATAGGAGATTTATCTAATGGGATAGGAACCCGACAATCTCATATCCACACCCTTTCTTTATAGTGTCTCAAGAAACACCTTCTTACCATAGTGGGTTTAAGAATGTAGACATGTTTCCCATCATAATATCCCAAGAATTAAATCATTACCTAACGAATTGGAGGGAGATATAGGTCTCACACAAATCATAATGAAATCATACAAACATGTTCCACAATAAAATAAAATATCTATAGTATTATAACCCCAAAAAAGATATTTGTTTCAAAAACATCATATCGAACCCCATGAATTTAATTCATTATAGTATAATTTCATCATATCATAACCCAAGGAAAAGATATATGATTAATGTTCTTTGAATAACCCCTGAAAGGAAAAAATTATAAGTGTTTTATTATGGTATAATCTACAGAAAAGAAAAGGGATTCATAAATAAATTTTCCTTTTAAATCATAAACCATTCAATGATAGATTAATAATGATATCCTTTGATCATATATATAGTAAATAATTAACTATATCAAATGGTATCATCTAGATTATAGTAGGATTTAGAAATATCACCTATATCATTTCATAAGAGAGGTTACGTTTCAATGAAAAAAATTTCTAAAAACAAAACTCTTTTTCAAAATCATTTCCTTTGAAAACCACTTGAAAATTATTAATTAATTATTAAAACCCATTTAAACAATATATTAAGTAAAATATCCTTTTTTATTTGAAAAACACATTTTTACAACATAAATCACTTTGAAACCCCTTTTCATTGAAAACAACATTTAAAACATATAAATAAATATTTAAAATCATCTAAATACTTTTCTTTGAAAATAATAGTTTGAAAATATACAATGGATATTTGAAAAATCATTTAAAAGCATCATGGACTTAAAACATCTTTGGAAAAAAATTCATTCATCCCCTCTTAAAAAATAATGAATGTCAAAAATATTATAGAGAACATTTTTAATATACAAATTTTATCTTATAAACATTCAAATGAATCTTCATTGAAATTATGGTCATGACGGTGGAAAAATATATACATTTTGAACATTCTATTTACACTTTAAAATGTTTAGAAACTACCTCTATGAAAAAGTGATAATAATATTTATTTAAAAAAAATTAAAAATCTAAAACATGAGTACAAATGTAATTTAATGATAATATGATAATATTATTATATTTTTAAAAGAATTTATTGAAAACATGGTTTTTTAGGAAGATATGTTTTTGATAAAATATAGAATTAAATTTAGGTTTTCATAATTATATTAAGTAATATAGAGTGTTAAAATAGTACCATTATTTGAATATATAATGAATTACCAAAGGATATAAAATATCATAAAAATTATTGAGAAATGATTAATAATATTTCATTAATGAAATCATAATTAGAAATAATCCCTAAAAATGGTATTGTTCCAATAAAATCATACTACTTTGGAGACTTTGAATAAAAATATATATGAAATAATAACATTACATGAAGCTTACAGTATCATGAAAAAAATGATATCCATGTTTCAACATTTGGAAAGAATTAAATACACCTTATAATATAATATATTTTAATAACATAACATTTGTCTCAAAGAAAGTGAAATGGGACAAAATTAATTTACCGATTTGGTAACTTTTGAACTATAAACGTCCTGAAAGAGAGGGCATCAAATGGATATGTGAATAACCCTAAAACTAAACATAATAATAATATAATAAATTTACTCTCAATATAAATTGCACAAAAAATAAATGACGGGGAACAAATCAAAAGTCTAGAAGAAATAAAAGAAAGACTAGAAATCCACATACAATTTGAGTAACTTTTGGGTCACGATATCCATGAAATAATAACATCAATTGAAACCTTGAATATCATGAAAAAAAAAATTAATTACACAAAATTTTATAGGTAACTATATAAACATGAAAACATGAATAATTGTGGAATATATAATACATCTTAGAAAAATCAATGTGAGAAGAAAAACCCTGTACTTTAAGTCATGACAATTTTCGTACACATTAAAAGCTCGGAATTTTTGGGTAACTCCTTTTGGTTTATAAATAAAATAATTATTTTTTTGGTTATCTTCATAAAGTGCGACTTATAGGATGAGGGTAGTTATATTGTGTGATTATTTTAGTTTAGTATGTTTTGTCTAATGTGGTTTGAGAGGTGTGTGGAAGGAAAAAATGAATGCCTTTAATAGTGGATGTGGAATAGAATTCATGTAAATATAAAAATATGAACACTATTTGGATGTCTCCCTTACCTCATGTACTTAATAAATGGAATAATAATGGTTTAATGATTATTTACACTCAATACACACTCACACCACACTAAATGAAAATAATTTTCATCATTTTATTCCTTAGTCATTAAAATTCTATATTTTCTTAATTTTGGTCTTTCATTAAGGTAACTATTTTTCAAAAAAAATCATTCATAAATTCAAAATTAATTATATTTACAATTAATAGAAAATATATACCCACAAAATTATAAATATTATTTCCAAATTTTAAAATAAAAATGTAATTTTTGATGGAATTAATTTTAACAGAAATACATGTGACCCGCAAAAAAACTATTGTAACACAAATTGTACTAACAACTTTTTTACTATTTAGGGGATAATATATTCATTATAAAATCTCAATTGGTTCTCAAATAGACCATGTTTAATATTTATTAAAACATAAAAATAAATTTTTTTAATATATTTTTTAAATTTGTAATCATTTAGTAAATTATCACTTATTATAACATAACATTAATAATAGTTTTGATATTATATATTTAATTTAAATTTAAAATTATCAAAAAAAAATTGAAATTAAAATATATTTTGTTATCATATTTTTAACATTATATTTTCATCTAAAAATTTATTATAATATAATATTTCATTAAATTTACATAACATTTAATGTTTTATCATAATTTATTTATTTAATCATAAAATAATAATCCATGTGTTGGACTTTGTTTAGATTTTAATATAATTATGACATCTCTAAAAAACTAAAATAATTTATCATGATAAAAAAACTCATTTTCATTTCTATATAATATTTATAGTTATAAATATTAGGTTTTCATCCTATCTCAAAGAATTATAAGTGATAAAGGAAATAAAGGTACATTTTTTTTGTGTTTTTCATACCTAACTTATTGTATATATCACTATCATGGAATATTATCCCAATAAATTTTAAAAATAGATACTAATATTTTTAGGGTATAAATATTTATATCCAATTGGTGTTAGATAAGTTTTCTCCATTTAAGGACCTTCTATTCTATATATAATCATTTATTAAGCTTGTTCTTATGTTAATCCATATAATTATTTTCAAATACATTCACTAATAATTATTGTCAAAAAATTAGTTCAAGTTATTATACTATAAATATCATACTGATTACAAATATTTATAGCTTCTTCTAAAAAATTTTCAGAAAGGTAGATAAATTTATTTTGAAGCTAATGCCACAGACGTAACGGGAGTGCAAGTTTTTAATGTGAAAACAATCTGAAGTTCAATAATTTTTTTAATCTAAATTAAATATAAAAATGATTCCTAGGGCCTAAATTGGATTAATAGATGTAAAATTTAACTAAATATACTTTAAACTCAATTATAAATATATTTTATCTATATTAACAAAATATATTAAACATAATTTTTCAATTAAAATCATAATTTTTCAATGTTCATCTAAAAATGATACTTCTCATAAATAAACAAAAATATCACCCTAAGATACATTTAAAATTTATATATAAAAATTAAAATTTATTTCTTCAAATATAAAATATAATAATGTCCCTAATAATATCAGAAATAGGTGTGCCATTAAAAGGTGGTAAAATTACATTTTAGATAAATATATATCTTTATACGTATGATTAGTTTTATTCATATACCATGTCTAGAAAACACATAAGATGAAAATTAAATAGTTTATTTAATAATATATATATATATATCATTAAAATAATTTATCAAAATGTGTATATCTAATTTTTTGATGTGATATGTGTTTGATTTCATAAATATAGTTTTTTAGTAGAATATTTCCTATATTTTTTAAAGGGTTTTATATTTATTTCTAGTTAATTGGTCACCAAATAATTCATATTATATTCATGTTTAAAACATATTTTTATGCTTTAATTTATCTTATTAATAAATATTCCAATGGATAAGTGACAATAGTTATAATATTTTATTAATAATAATAACATTATAGTGTAGTTTGATAAAACTAGGTCTTCTGTGTCACAAATATTATCGAATAAACTAAAAAATGACTCTAATTGAACCCAAAAAATGTTTCATATACCACATTCCATACATGTTTTCCATATAAATAAATAATATAGTTTTAGTTTTTTATAAAACAATTTATATTCATTGTTGCGTGAAATACAATATATCGAAAACATTATATTATTTAAAATATATATTTTTGAAAAATATCATGGTATTATGATTATAAAATATCATAAATATGATAAGTATATTAATATTTTATTATATTAATGTAATTACCTGTAACCATATCCACTTTAATCAAATGGATTGTGAAATCATTATTAGTGTGTATGGAGGACTACAACCTTGCGAACCACTTTAATTAATTTTTATGCTACTACATCTCATGGATGGGAATAAAGATGGATATATAGTATATATAAGACATTTATTTCATAATTATACTTATTGAGTCATTATATTATATAAAAAATTTATTTTCCATTGAATAGGGGATGTGTTGGCATTACTCAAGCATACGGAAACGTACGGCCCTTTGAAGTGATGGAATTAAATTTTCACTAACACTTTATATGGAAGATAATATTGATAATGTTAATGAATATATATGATATGAATGAAATAATTATTATATTAATGATATATTTATCATTACTAAACATATATTAATTTATTTACTACCATTCACTTACTAAAAAAAGAGAATTTTATTTGTGTACTTGTGGACTACGCCATCATGAAGCAGTATGACACTCTATTTTCATTACCACACCACATAAATGATATATATAACTATATTAAAATAAATTGTTTTATATTTTTGATATTATGATTTTTATGTAAATATAAAATATTAAATTCCACTTTTCCATAATGATCATTGAAAAATTAAAATTTTCCTCAGGCGTACATACATCCTATATTCTCTCATGGAATTTAAATTCAAATTTATGAATTTGTAATGAATTGATATTATAATCTCATCATTTATTGTGATTTTCTATGATTATGTTTCCAATGATAAAGTAATATGATTAGTCTCTCATGGAAATCAAGAATTTACATCTCCTAAGGTAAATTAACAATAATAAAATGTTTATTTTAATTTTACATGCTTTATGTACACAAGAGTTTAAAAGAATGTTTTTAACAAAAATATTTATATTTGTCTCTTTGGTTGAAAAATTGTTATCCTCTAATATAATGTTTTATAAAAAATTCAAAAATATTCAAAAATGTTTGATAATTAATAAAACAATTATTAATGAAAATTTTATTTATTTGTGAATTTTTTGAAAAATCTTTTAAAAGGAATATTGATGAATTTTTATGAACAATTCCTTTTTGTATTTTAGAGAAAATGTGATAAAATCCTTATTTTAATATGTACGACATGAATTGAATTTTCTTCCATTATACCTATTATTTTAATTGATTATTACATAATATGATTTCATGTTTATTTTCAAATAAATGGGTTTGAAATATGTATTATGATATAACAAGAGTTTTTAAATGTGTAAAGAATATATTTCTCAAGAAATATTTTTATTATATTTACACCTTCTATTGGATGTTTTCAAGGTTATTTTCAATGAAAAGTATTTCAAAATTGCTTTATTTTTTAAATATATGTTTTTCTTGGAGAAATGGATATTTCCCGAAATCATGTTATTAATTATTATTAAAAATAACTATATATGTTATCATGGTTATTTTAAAAGAAATGTATTATTAAATTTATTTATATTTGGAAATGTTTTTTTAAATAGAGGAAATGATATGTCCCTTACGAAATGTTTAAAATGATTTATAAAGCTTCATTTATAAATTTTATTGTTTATCATAAAATAAATGAAATTAAAAAATATTTTATTAATTATTGGTCATAAAATAAGATTTTCAAATGAATGTTATAATCATTCAAAAATGTTCTAAGGGGTTTCTATTTTAAAATTATTTTCAATTTTAGATGAAATACTTTGATGTAAATTTTTACTCTCTTATACCATGATAATATACTAATGAAACCTGATTTTTTTCATAGGATATGTTATAATACAATGTTAAAATTATTATCAAGTCTATCTCTTTTCCAAAGGTTATTATATTTTGAAATATTCCTGAAACCCATTTTATTTCATGCGTTATGATATGATGAATTTATCATGATCTTGTGGGATATATATGTATGATTTACATTATGTGATAAGTGAGAACTATATCTTCATCAAATTTATTGGGTAAATGGTTATATTTCATGAGATAGAAAATACATTAATAGGAGGTGAAGCCGGTTTAGTAAGGGCGTTTTTCCACTATGATGGTCAAGGGAGTGAATGTTTTCTTCTATAATGGTTTATTGTGTGATCCAATTCCACGACGTGGACTTAAATGTGATCCTTTAATACAATGGAAATGATTTTCTATGCTTATGTGTATAAGAAAATTACATGTCTTCTGCCAATGTAATGACGTCATTGATCGTGTTCTATTATTTTCATATGATTTATGTCTTTAGAATTGAAAATCCTTAAGATAAGACTCAATATTATTTTTTTGATATGTAGGGTATGGTTTTCAAATGTTATGATGAAGTTATCATACACATATTTTATGTTATTATTACTTATCTCTATTATTATCCCTTACAATGAATTTGAGCTCAACCATTATTTTTTTTCTTTTCCCGTTATATGAATACTAGTTTTAAGTAGGGTCTGTTTTTGAAGAGTACTATTATAGAATATCATTAAGGGAGATGTTGAAGAACAATCACCGAATTAGAAGATTTTCAACCTGGTATCTAAAGGAACTAAGCTATTATGGTCCTCAAGAGTTTTTTTGTATGTAACAACATGTTACTATTTTTAGGTATTCATAAACACCACTTTTTAAGTTTCTTTGGTTGGGTTTATTTTTGGGTTTTTGGGAGAAATTTTGGAAATTTTTAATGCTTTCAGGTTATATATGGTTGGTGAAAATTCTTCTCAAACTATGTGCCATGCTAGATGGATCCATCAAAACCGAGGCTATGAGGTTTTTCATTGTTGTAAAATGGTTTTAAATTTCAAGAACCCACTAATTAGAAACCATGTAGCCCATTTCAAATGGGGAACATGGTTTGGGAACATTTTTTATCTAAATTATGTGTGTTTACCCAGCTAACCGCGTATAAGGATCTTTTAATTAAAAATTATATTTTAAAAATCCAAAAATCCCTCTTTTGGTGTCTAATGGACTTGCACAACCCCCATTAAGATTCTTCTTCATTTGATGCTCTTAAAATAATTTTTTTCCCTTATACACCCCTATGGAAGTAAATCAAATATAGGAAAGCGACGATTGATCTTATCCCAATAGGTTTCCTCTTCCCGTTATCCATATCCCACTCTATCCACATTCTACCATATAGTTTTAAAAATATCCATGTTAATTGGAGGCTATAATCCCTTATATTTTAGATCTTAGATATAGATGTGATTTTTTAATCATATTATAATATTTTTTTGTTGCTGAATCACGATAAGAGTTTGGAGTTTCTATATCCCCAGATCCTAAGGTACGAGGTTTCATTTTGATTATCCAATTTCATTAAACCAAAATTTATTTATATAATACAACTGTTTTATTTAAATTTATTTACTTGATATAAATGAAATTGATTTTGATAAGTTTATTAAAAACCCCATTGCAAAAAATTATGGATTTTAAATTTCATGATTGCAAGAAATTTGTAAAAAAACACTAATTACATTGAATTGGGGATTATTTTTGAAATTTATGAAAAAAGATTCAATTTATATTGTGAAATTAATTTTATGGAATTGATTTCAAAATGTTATTTGTGAAAAAAATTGTTTGAAATTATTTTTATATAAACACATTGTTTTGATCTTAAAAAATGAGTGATTTGATTAAAAAACTTTTTTGTTTATTAAATATTTAATATTAATATTTGAGATGGACAATGGGATGAATATTATTTAAATATGTATTAAAATAAATTTCCCATCATGTTTGTTATTAAAGAATATGAAATCTTTATGTAGTTATAAATTTATTGATATGACAATATATGACTTAAAAAACTAACAATACAACAGAAGCGGTCGTGTCCATGATTTGATGGTGATGAGTCACATTTGGCCATAACAAAGGGACATTTGAACATATAATTTCATTTTAAATATTTGAGTGTGTAGAATCCCTTATCATGGAACTATAGTAACTTTAGAAATATGACCATGTTTCATTTTTTTTAATTCAAAATGAATATATGACATTGTTGTAAATTTTTTATTATGAAATATGATTTATTTTATCTTTTTTATATAAAATTGTTTTTTAGCCGTTTTTCTAATGAATTTTCATCATTTTAAATGAAAAATATGATTTGTTTAAATATTATTTTGAAATTATAGTTATGTTTCTTTAAAATATAATGCTTTTAAATTTCAATTTAATTTGGTATCTTATTATGGAATCCTTGGTGAGACCTACTGTGCTGTTAGCTCACAACATAATTTCTTCATCGAGTGTTTATAGATTATCTTATATGATGTTCGAGTAAGGTTAAGGTTACATATGAAGGTGGTAATAGATAACGATCCTTGGGTGTGGATAGTTTCATCTCTTGTCACTTGGTTTGACTAATTATCTAATATTATAGTAATTTATTGATATATATTTGGCTTTATTTACATGTCTAACTTATGTTACACTTCTCCAGGTGGGGTTTATTTTTTATGCATACTAACATGTATTTTATGATTAAATAATTATTGTAGAAAATTCATTCCATTTTCTTATTTTATGATTTTATGTGTTATTTACAAATAAATGTGTCTTTAGATCACCCTTTAGTCTATGTTAGTGAACCCTCAGTTATAGGGTTACGAGGTTACCCAATCTGGTTAATGAAAAAGTTGTACCAGATGTGATTTTTCCTCTTTTATTGATATCATTTTTTAGATTTTTATTTTTTTTGGAACATAAAAGGTAGTTTTGATTGAGTATCTGCAAATCTCTCACCATAAATTACCTTTAGTCACCATAGGTTGGTCGGAAAGGGCTCCTTGAGGATTTCTTCAAGTATTTTCCCAAAACAAAATTTGGTATATTTAAATCAAAATCTCGTTTATCTATCTGTTGGGATTAATTTTTTTAATTCTCTAATTAAGTGATAAAATTGATGTCTTCTCTACTGTTCTATGACGCTGTGTTTCATCCTGCCACAAAAAATATGTTTCAATCATATCCAGGATTATGCTTATTCCAAACCTCTATGAGTGAATCCTCTAGTGGATACGAGCCTAGTTGAGGTGATAATATGCATTGTGCATGCTCTAGAATAGGATGCATGACCGTTTCTTATTTTGGATACCATTGTTAGACCTCAAAAAAATGTTCTTCAGAATCATTCTCAAGCGTTACTTAACCAAAATCCACCAATATTCAAAAAATGATCATTAATAGGAAATAGAGTGGATGAGTAGGGTTGAGAATTATTTGGGTTCCTAGAAATACCTGACAAAATAATGGTGAAGTGTGACACATTCATTATGGATGGAATGAGAAGAATATGGTGGGACATAATGGTAATGTTAGAGAACTATGAGGCCTTACATTGGAAAGACATCAAGGCACATTTCATTGACCTATTCTATCCAAAGATGATTGTATTGGCCAAGTCTATTGTGTTTTTTCAATCTTGAGAAAGATGCTAAGACCATGATAGAGTATAGAAAATGTTTTACAGATCTATTATGGTTTTCACCAAAGATATTATCAAATATTACTATTAGCACATGATGATTCAAGATTGGAATACGATATGATATTCATTATCATGTTACCAGGCTAAACAATCCATCTACTGATGACGTAATTAATTGAGCATTGATGGTCGAGATGGACCTGGCGAGAAAGTAAAGGATTTCAAGAGTTTCTTCTTTTTCCTAGTGGAAATGTGGATTATTCTATGGGAAAGAGTCAGAAAGATGATTCTCAAGGTGGTTCTTAATTAAAAGTTTTTTCTAAATGTCATTATATACCTGGATGATTCCATTTAATTTGTTACTACTGCGAAAATCCTGGCCATTCTATGTGGTTTTTAACATAGTTACCTATGTTATATGGCACTAGTGGATGTTCAGGTCTCCTACAAAAGTTGTTCAAAGTTTATTTCTCCCCTAATTGTGGAACTCAATCATCAATGTCTCTTTAAAATGCTGTGTAATTATATTATTCATAAGATAAGGTGTTTTATCCATAGGAATCGTGAACGATGATTCTTTACATAGTGGAAGAGTCTCTAAAAGAATCTGATATGGGTCCAACAATTATGAGAGGTATAATTACTATAGATTCATTCATATTAACTGATCAATTTGATACTAGTGATTGTCATTCATTTATTTCAAGCCGTATTGTTAACCTGATGAATATTTCTTTTCATTTTTCGTTTTATGTGATGAATATTACTACACCCCATTAATCAAAGATATAATTGGGTCTCCATAGTTTTATATACGTTTTATCATTGTACAATGTTGATATTGTCTGGAGTTATTTGGATCTCCACATAAAAACGATTTCTTTCAAATTTTGTATGGATTGTATCCTTGACCATAGAGCATTTATTGACATTTATATTCAATGAGATCTCTATTAAAACACCAATTTTGGTGTTTCATATCTTTTAAGGATAATTTGACCTAAGGTCATCTAGATATGGACCATCTTATCCAAATTTCGGGAAAGTGGTATATCTGTTTGATTTTGTTATAGAGTGGGTATAATTGATTAGCTACCTCTGTCCGGTTTTCACCAATTTTCCTAATTTGTTACCTTATGACGTCTCTGGTTTTCCACCAGTAAGGTTTTAACATGTTGAGATTTTTTGAATCATTTTTTTTCGAATTAATTTAATGTTTTTAATATTTTTCATTTTACGCAACACTAAAAATACTTTATTTTATATTAAATAATTACTTATGGATTGAGTTATACATAAGAACAAGTTAATATTTCACTACAGACAACAAAATTTTAACTTATTCTAAATAAAACCCTGAGGTTAGCGTACATGACACAGAAGATCGACTTTCCTCATTGGATTACATATAGAAAAAAATTATTTTTACCAATCAATAATTCATTATTAATATATAATTATTTAATAGGATATAACATGTTCACTAAAAAGAATATTTTCATATTAACTAATTTATTAATATATGTAGTTTAATTCATTGGTCACCTAATAATTAGAGATGAATATATAAACCAAGTTAATATTAAGGGATTTCCTTTATTAAAAAATATGTGAAAAAGATTATTTTTATTAATAAGTTCAATTAATTACAAATAGTTAATGATATGAACAAAATATATATTTTATATATTTAAAAAATATTTTGATAATATTTTAATATATTTTATGGATATAAGATAAGAACAAAACGTATTTTATGATTAAAACTTTATATTTTTATAATGGTAGTTTTTCCACCTTTTAATGGAGAACCCATTTAAAATCAAATTTTTATAACTTTTATAGATTCAATATTTAAAAATAAAAATTATATCTGAAATACAAACATATAAATTATTTTAGGATAAATTTTTGTTATTTTTCTCTATGGTTTCAATTTTTTAATGAATAGTTTAAAATACTGAATATTAATTCAAAACTACTTTTTCATGTAATTCATTGATAAAGTAAATTTTATTTAATTTGGTTTCAATGTTTAATTTGATAATATTTTTCTATTTTAACCAAATTTAGTTCATTTAAATCAATTTCAATATGAAATTATATATAAAAACTCATATAACCTTTGAACGTTTTAAAATTAAAATCCCACACTATCTTCTTGTTAGCAGGATTATTCTTAAATTAATTTATTCCACTTATGTGATTTGATTTTAAAATGATGGATTCCATATTTTTATTATGAATAATTTATAATTTCTAATATTGTAAACTTTTTTTTGGACCAAAAATATTTTTCATAGTGATTAATATTAATTACAATGATTAAGAGAAAAATTATTTTAACAATGTAATAATACCCAAATTTAATGACAAAAAATACCTATAAAAACATCAAATATCAATTTTCAGGGAATATTCTAACCCAATACTCCCTTAGATATACTTTTTACAATTAATGGATCCAATTCCAATAAAAACATGTGTAGGAGTTTCCTTTTCCAAAATATTACAAGAGAGTCACCCCTCCTCCATTTTAGAAGGCCTCATCTCCTCCCACTCAATCACACCTCTCAAGAAACATATGATAACCAAAACTATATCCAAATAAATCTCCAACTTCATTCTAATACTTATTTAACTGGATGTTGGGTATAATTCTTTCCAAGGAATCCCTTTGTTTCAATCCCAAAGGAGATACATGATTAAAAGGTAACAACCTCTCTCAAAATCCTTTATTTTATTTTCTTTATCCACTCATTAAAAAAATTATCCACTTCCTTTATAACAAAAAATATATACTCAATATACAAGTATGTTTTAATGATAATTTTTTTACATGCACTTTCACACACATCCATCTAATGGGTAATGAAAATATTGTTTATGTGTATAGAAAACAACCACCTCACTAAACGATGATTGTTAATTTTTCCTTTATCAACTCTCATGGTAGAAATTATGATTAAAAATATGTTTACATATGTTATATATTAAATTTTTTATGTATTAAATATTATTTAATTATTTTAAAAAACATTTTTTATACTTTTTATCATGGTAAATATGTTATTTTCATTTGAGGTGGTGTGGAGTACCGCCCCCTCAAAGTGATATGCTTCTCTGACACAATACATGTAATATTTTAAATATGGGTTTAGTGAAATTAAATTATACATATGATATAATAATTCTATTGTAATAACTATATAAATAAATACATATATATACATATATTCTATTTACATTCATTCTTTCAATAGAACTATTAAACGGAAACAACAGTCATGCATACGTACAACATTCCATCTTTATGAATTGTGTATTGCATTTCATAGATATATATTTTATAGATTATTATAATAATAAAATACTAAAAATAAATGATTTTAATATCATAATTTACTTTCTTTAAATCATGATATAAGTATAAGAACCCATGATATAACGAATTAAGACTCTTGTAAAGAAAAAAGATTATAATATCTAAAGTGAAACCCTAACATAGAATTATTAACAAGTGGGTAATATAATGTCCTAAAAAGATATATAATATATTATATATAATAGTATTGTTCTATCATTTATTTATAATAAACATCTATTTATTACAATGGATGATTGATTGATTATGATGAGCGCTGATACACAATGTCTGAGAATTTCATCTCACTTTTTATTTCCTTGAGATACATGATTTATTCACCACCCATTCCTCTTGTATGGAATCTATAATTTTCATGAATGTAATATATAAATATAATAATTAAAATTTTGGGTATTTACATATACATTTTATTACATTTATTTCATGGGGTTTATGTTTCCAATGTTACCAAATCAGTAATGTAATTTTGTCTCAATTTTCCATCATTGAGAAACATTCCATTAATGCACCTATATTAATTCATGAGGTGTATATACTACCATTGAAATATTATGTATTGAAACTAACTATTTTTAGGATATTTTAAGGTTCATTTAATTTAATTTTATTAAATAGTTAGTATGGTTAAAAGTTACTAAGTTGTAAGAGTACATAGAATCAATCACATCAATTTTCGAGATTGTTTATTATTATGATTCCTTTGATGAAATATTATGATTCATTTTTCCTGAGAACTCATGTATTTTCTTCATAACTAGATATTCATTATATTTTCATATGTTTTTACCAATGTTCTACTCAATGGGATATAAGATAGTTAAGAATGTTTTTTTTAAGTAAGTCCTAATTTAACCCTCTCTTTGGTTTGAAATTTGTGTTCCATCAAAGAAATATTTTCTAAAATGTTTTCAAAAAAATTATACTATTATCCAATTGTAGTTAAATGAATATTTTACCCATGTTTTATCTTTTTAAAATCAAAGGGTCTTTTAAAACTATTTGTCTTGCCGTTTTTCAGTTGTGGATCTTTTCTAAACATTTTATATTGACAAGGGAATATTTAAAAAATAAAGATATGCCTTATGTCATTACTATCAATCCATTGAAGATTAATTTATAAGAATAAATATTTTTTTATGAATATTTTTTCTTATTATTCTGGAAAGATATTTTTAAAATTATTTTTCGATAAAATAGTTTTAAAATGTTTTCATGTTTTATTTTAATTTTTTCAATCTGTTTTTGAAGAAAATTATTTCTAAAATGTATTTAATGTTATTATATAATTTTTTATGAGGAATGTTTTTCAGAATGATTTAAAGTCATATTTATAAGTTTTCAAGGTATTTTCTAATAAAATGTTTTTAAATTTGTTTTATGAATTAAAAATATTTTTTAAATGAAAGTTTATTTTCATCAAGAAATAATTTTTGAACGATAATTAAAAATAAGTTTAAATCTAAGATGACATCTCTTTATGTTAATCAGGCCATTCTAGGAAATGATATAATTGTTCGATTTATATTACTTCAACGAATGGGTTATATATAATGTCATGGTATTTATGAAACCCATTTTACATTCAAGAGTTATATGTTTACGAATTATGTTTCTATTTCATATGTATTTTTTTATTAAATAAATTTATTTTTCATGGTTTATTATTTTCATGAAATTTAAATTAAACTTATATATTTATTCATAGGATACCATATGATTACATGTTTATGATACCAAATTAATTTTATGAGTTATCATATGATTTTTATTGATATTGTGGAACATGTAGGTCTGATTTTATTACAAGATGGGTGGGACATATATCTTCCTACATTGCATTGGTTAAAGATTTATATCTCATCAGATAGACTAATAATGTCTTTTTACTGAACCATGACTACTAATATGACCATGGGAGTAAAACATGACTACCAAGATGCTATGAAACGTGAACTCATGTTACTATGATTTCCATGGGAGTGAACCATGAATATAAAGATGGAAGGGTAAGTGAACCAATACTATAAATATTGTCTTGGATGTAATTACTTTGATAATATATAAAACATATTATTTATTATTGTGTTTTCTACAATTACATATCTTATTCTTATGTTATGATTTCTTGTATAATTTTCTATATTTTCTTTATGATTCATTTATTATGAACATCCATGATTTATTCCATGATTTTATATATGATCTTTTATTTGTGGGGTATAATCTTATATTTTTATGATAATGTTCTCATAACCTTATAATCATGATTATGATTATATGCCTCCATTGTTTTTCATTGTTGAGAATTTGAGATGACCCATTTTTATGTTTCCTTCCATAGTTTATGAATATTTTTATAATGTAGGATTTTCTAATAAGTGTTATATTCATGAAGAACATAGTAGATATAATGTAGATCACTTACATACCTGTGTTAATGTTTCCATGATTTAAAAGGAACTGAAGTAATATGGTCTTTGGGGGTCTATTTTGATAATGTTTTACGTATTCTATAAAGGTTATATCATTTTAATGTATGAAAAGAGATTTCCCCTATAGTTGGTATAAAAGAAAATGTTTAGTAGAATTTTTTGAAGATTGGATGAGAAAACCTTAGTGATGACCCTAAGTAAATGTATTGAGACAATTATTAGGATAAAAAAATCATTAAAGAAATGTACTAAAATTTTGAAAAAGCATACAGTAATTGGTTTCCAAGAAATACACCCATGTATGGATACTACAAATGGATGTGGATATGAAATAGATGTACCTAGGGGTAAAAACTCTGACAACGTATCATGGTCCTAACATGGAGTAAATTTGTACATGACAATGTGCCTTGATGCACACTTGGTATATCACTCCCGAGGTATATGCTTTGGAATTTGACAAACCCTTCGTGAACCATACAGAAGGATTTAAATAGATATTATTGATGAATAACCTAGGATAAAAATAAGGGTTCATTATGGAATTTAATATAATTTATACATCCTATATGTGAATTTTCTTGATTTTTTAGTTCCTCAATATGAAAATATTTATTACACTATGCACTTTATTTTAGTTAATAAAGTGATCCATAGGGAACTATATTATTGTTGAACATGATAGATGGTTTGTTGATGACCAGTCAAGTGGGAGGATCACTGGAGTGAATGATGTTGTTATCATTCCTAATCAGTTTTTCATGTAACATTATTAACAATGAACACCTTATCCAACTCTCAAACACACACAAAAAGAGAAATAAGGTGTTTCTTGAGAGTTAAGATTATAGGGACCATTGAGGAAATAATATTTGGTTTCCTTTGTGTCCGGAATGTGGTAATAATCACCTATGTAAATGTCTTAGAGAAATAAGATGATATTTTTACTATAGAAAATAATTACCCAAATTGAGATATGACAAGGGAAAAATGAAGAGTTCAATTAAAAAATGGATGAGAATATTTTCCTTTATAAGGAATCATTGAAGTATAGGTTTTTAAAATGTGGAATAAATGGTCAATTTACAACTCAATGTCCTGTGAATAATGGTATTTAATAGAATCAATAAGTTGGTGTGAGTAATGGTTATATTTCTGATGATGATGAGACTAAAAATTAAATCTAAATAAAAATATATATTAGTTAATAGGATGAGGTAACCTCCTTATGGAATAAATATAAATTGGAACAATCAATGTTTTTATATATTGGCGATTGTAGAATTATGTTATATGAATGGATAAATAAAATCATATTTTATAGTTTATGTTATTCTCTATGGATTTAAAAAATATGTTGACTGTATATGATGGAATAGAAATGTTATTTAATGGAAAGGTGATGTCATTTTAAAACTCATGATTAAGGGAAATATAACCCTTATTATGTTCTATATGTTGCGATAATTTTGTTAGGATAAAGATATGTTGGATATAAGTAAATTTGATCGTATTTATTACAGTAGAACTAATTAAAAAACCTACTGGAATTTAGTTTATAATATCTTGGATGATGTTTACAACTTATTTAATTTATATAATATATCAAGTAATATATGAAATAAGGAAGCATTATTTTTTTATAAGTATTTATGGTAATTTTGATAATTACCATATATCAAGTGAATATATGATTATGGTATTCACAGGTTAGGAATGTAACAACCAAGAGCTACATTGTGATATACGGTGGATACATGTTAAGCCGATTTCAAGAATTTCATTCTAATGTAATTGATTTTCATTTATCAAAGGGGTTATATGGTTAATCTTTCATGAAAATTTTCTCATCATATTCAGAGTAAATATTTTTATATTGATATAATATTAATAACCTTCATTAAAATGGTATTTGTTGATTGGCCTTATTTCAAGAATGTCCCTCATATTTATTTTTTAAATTATATTAGTAAGTTTATTTCCAAAGGACATCATGTATGTCTGGTGACAACCAATAAAATATGGCAAGGTAGCGGGTCTTGAACCCATGGCTGATGTGCGATAAGGGTTTTATGCCTACCACTAGCCTATATGATTTCCTACTTAATGTATAATTTTTTTGGATGAATAACTATTTTTATGAAACATTAGTGTTACATATGTAGTTTAGATATTAAGAAATTAACAATATTGATTATTAAGGATTTATTGGAAAAAATAGGTATACTTATAGTTCTTATAGAGGCCTTATTATTTGCTAAAATTGTATTTTAGTGCATTGGACATCAAGGATGGTTTCTAGACATCCATTTATTGATGAAATAAATGAATTAGAAATTGTTAAAAGAATAACCAAATAATGAATTTTCTTTATAGAAACATAAAAATTAATAATTATTCCTTATATTCTTGTTCAACATAATAATTAATGAAATATATGATATTGATAAAAAAATTGTTGTCCTAAAAACATAATTTTTTGAGAACTAATGGACTTTTAAATCATCACATATTTACAAAATTAAGTTCCCTAACTTTTCATTGATTATTTATTTTGTTGTTATTAATGAGATTAATCACTCCTTGTGAATATATATGATTTTCCTCTAAGTCCATCTTTTCACATTCCACCTATGTTATCTTATATATAACCCTAGTTATATTTTACTTTCAGTAGCCATTTTGTTTCTTACATTCTACTTTTAAAAGAAGTTATAATATTCAGTTTTATGTTATGTGGTTCATTGAAATGAAATTTAAAATATTAAAACTTAGATAAACCTGCATAATTTCTATGAAAAAATTCATTGAATGTTTCGCATAATGTAACCCCCTATGATTTAGTGAATTTAAATTTTTTAGAAATTAATTTTTTTTTGTATTTTTCATAAAATGCAACACTAAAAATATTTTATCTATTATTAATGCACTATGTATGGATTGAATTATACACAACATCAAGTTAATAGTGCACTATAGGAAACATAAATTTTATCTTTCTCTACATGGAACAATGATGTTATCTTTCCTTACACCGAATACTATCTTTCTTTGATGGTTTACGTACACCCAAGAAAGAGTGTTCTCGAAAAATATTTAATTATTAAAATATTATATTTAATAGGATATAAAATATCCATTAAATTGAAGAATATATTATTAAATAAATTAGGATTATATAGTTCTATTCATTGGTTACCAAATAAATAGAAAAGAATATAGAAACTAAATGAATATAAAGGGACTGATTTTATAAGTGCCTATTTTTAATTGAAAAGGCTGAATTATAATACTAAGTTTAATTAATAACTAAAATTTAATGATATTAATTAAATTTATAGGTTATATATTAATAAAAATATTTTTATAATCAAAAATTAGATTTGATAGATTTATGATAAGAAAAAATCCACTTTTTTTCTTAAGACATTATATTTTTATAAAAGTAGTTTTGTGACCTTTTAATGGATAACTCATTTTCAATCCAATTTTTTTGTAATTTTATATATTTAACATGTTAAATAACATCATAATTGATATATTAACATGATAAATTATGTTATGATAAATATTTTTTATTTTTTGTATGGATTCAATTGTATTGAATTTGTTTAAAATACTAAATTTTAATTCAAAAAAGATTTTTCATATAATTTTTTTAATTGGAAAATTATATTTTATATTGGTTTAAAAGTTGTATAAGATCATGATTTTTTAAATTAATCCAATTATTTCATTTCAATCAATTTGTCTTTGAAAATGGATATAAAAACATATCAATCTTTTGGATGTTTTTACTTTAAAAACTCAAAGTGTTGTCCCGTTGGTGGGAATATTATTAAATTAATTTCTACCACTTCTTTGATTAGAATTTGTAAAAATGTATTATGTATTAGGAATAATAAAAATTTCAAATTATAAATTGAGTCAAATTAGTTTTTGACCTAAAATATTAGTGATTGTGACTAATATTAATTACAACAATTATAGGAAAAATTTGGACAATAAAGTATTAAACCACAAAGTTAAGACCCAAAAAGACCTATACACTTTTTCAAAAGAAATTTTATGAAACTATTTATACCTTATATTTACATGGATCTCCTTTTAACCATTATTTAACAAATTTAAATTTAAAAATACCAGTGGAATTTTCATTTTCCAAAATACTACAAGAGTTTGAATCCTCTATTATAAAAGTCCTCCTCTCCTCCCACGTCCTCACACATGTCATGAAACTTAATTTCAGATGAAAGATAAAAAAATATATCCAAAAAATCTCCAAATTCTTTATTGAATCTTCCATTGGTAGTAAATTATTTTATGTAATCTCTTTGCAGCAAACCAAAAGGAGTAACCTGATTAAAAGGTAACACCCTCTCTCAAAATACTTTGTTTTATTTTCATTCCCCAACCCCTAAATTATTATTATTACATGAATGTATAAAAAACTATATACAAACTATAAAAGGATTTATTAATTATATTTTTTAATCAAACAATTACAAAAACCTCCATTTAATGGGTAAAAAACATATTGTTTAAGTGTACGGTGAAAAACTGCCTCACTAAACAATGATTGTTCATTTTTACACTACCCCCACTCATGGTAGAAATTATGATGAAAAATATATTCATATATGTAATATATTATATTAATTATGTTTTTAATCAAGTGTAATATAATTTAATAATAAAACCATATAAGTTATTAGATACAGGAATTTGGTTCTATGACTTATTTTTAATAATTTTATTTTTATTATACAAAAAATTTGAATTAGTTAGATGAGAGTCAAGACACAGGGTAAGGAAATTTCATGTCACATTTTATTTTCATGAGGCAAATGATTTATTCACCATTCATTACTATTTTTTGTCCTATATATTGACCATTGATTTAATATATGATTTATATAATTAAATTTATGGGTATTTAAATATCAATTTAATTAATTTTATTAATGGGATTTCTTTTTTAAATTTTACCAAATGATAAAAGTAATTTTGTCCCAATTTTACTTATTTTATACAAATGCCATGTTATATACATATGTTTTTTCATGGGGTTCATATAATACCTTTGAAATATTATATCATTACTTTTCTTGTTTTCATGAAATTTTAATATTCCTTTAATGTCAATTTCTTAAAAGTAGGATATGGTTCAAAGTAACTGAGTGGTAACAGATTATTGAATAAATCACATCACATTTCAATATTTTTTATTATTATGATTAATTTGATGAAATATTATGATACATCTCTCAAAAAAATTATTAATTTTCTTATTATCTAGTTATTCGTTATATATTTATATATTGGTACAATTTTTACATTATTTTGTCCATTAGATAGTTAAGAATGTTTAATTAAAATAAAATCCAAATTTACCTCTCTCTTCAGTCATAAATCGGTGTTCCTTCAATGACATATTTTCAAAAAGGTTTATAATATTACTATACTTTAATCATATGATCCTTAAATGAAATAATTACCCATTTTTTAACTTTTTTAAAAAAAAAATCTGTTTAAAGCATGAATCTTCTTGTCATTTTATGGTTGAGGAACTTTTCTAAACTTTTTTCTATGAAAAAGGAATGTTGGGAACAAAATGATTTACCTGCCATTATAAACATGATTCCACTAAAGCTTCATTTAGAAAATTAAAATAATTTTAAATAATTTTTTTTCCTAAATTTCTATAAATTTATTTTTTAAATTTAGTATTTATAAAAATGGTTTTCATAACATTTTCAGGCTTTATTTTAATATTTTCAAACTATTTTCAATGAAAATTGTTTCTAACATTTTTTAAATCTTATTCTATATGTTTTCGAGGTAAAAAGTATTAAAAATGATTTCAAATATTTTTTATAATTTCTCAATTTTTTTTTTTTGAAAATGATTTTGAAATTTTTTTAGAAATTAAAATACATTTTTAAATAATAAAGATATTTTCCTCAGGAAATGTTTTTTTAAATATAGTTAAAAATTATTTTCCTCCTATGATAACATCAGTTGATGTCACTCATGTATTTCTAGGAAATAATAAAAATATTTCATTCATGTTCTTTCTTTTAATGGCTTATTCGTAATTCCATGGTCTTTATGAAACTCCTTTCTCTTTCATAGGTTAAATTTTTAAGGAATTATTTTCTCTGTCATGGGTTATATGTTTATAAAATTTATTTCTATTTCATGATTTATTCTTTTGACAATATGATTATGAAACCTATATTATTTTTCATAGGTTATGAAATCATTATATGTTTATGATACCCATTTCATTTCATGGATTATGATATGATTCTTAATAACCTAATGAAATATTTATGTACAACTTCACTATGAGATGGATGTGACCTATATCTCCCACCAATGTATTTAGTAATTATTTATATCTCGTGAGATATAATATGATGGTATAGGTAGTTACCCTTGACTACGAAGATGGCTATGGGAGTAAACCATGACTACTAAGATGTTATGAGTAGTGAACTCACACTGTTATGATGGTCATAGAAGTGAACAATGACTACAAAAATGTAATGGGTAGTGAACCCATATTACTAATATGATCATAGCAGTAATTCCTTTGATATTATGGAAATCAAATTATATACTTATGTGTTTCCACAATTACATGTCTTATTCCGTTATTATTCGTTCATGTTGTATGTTTTTTATTTCCTTCTGATTCATGTCATATGATCTTCTATGCTTTATTACAATATTCATGTATATCATCTTTGATATTCATGGTATGATATTCTATTATCATGATAATGTTCTAATAAATTTATGCTCATGATTAGTATTTCATGTCTCCCTTATTTACCCATATTAAGAAACTAATAGGAATACTCTTTATGTTGCCTTCCCCATGTAATGGAGATATTTATTATGTATGTTGTGTCTATGAATGGTTATTGTAATAAATAACATAGTTGAAGATAATTTATCCCACTTATGTACAAGTGTTTATGTTTCCATGTTTCCAAAGGCACTAGACTAATATGGCCTTTTAGCATATGTTTTTACAATTTTTTATGTATTACAAAAAATTTATGTAATGATAATATATTAACAAATAGGGAAAATATATAGAGAGGTATATATTTCTATTAGATTAGTGTTTGGTACTAAAGTAGTCTATATTTCTTCTTACCATTTGAAACCGACTAAATTGAAAGATAAGAATTCTTAGATGGATGATATTCTTGATAATGGATTTATATACCTCAATGTGTAACAATTGGAGGAGGTAGTAATATTTGATAATAATGATGATAGCTCACATCACCTTTGTGTGGATTAATAAAAACTCAATAACATAATGGTAATGAATATGTATATGTTTCCATGGATTGAGGACCTATTTGATCAGTTATATAGGGAAAATTGGTTCTTGATGATTGACCTTTGGTGTGGTTACCTTTAACTGATGATGAAATAATCTCACATTCCAAAAAATTACTTTCTAAGATGGTACAACCATTATGGGTACCTTATCATGAATTTTGTTTTAAACAATACACAAGCTTTCTTTATGGATTTAATGATCAGGATACTCCATGAGTATCTTGATACCTTAGTGGTAGCCTTTATGGTTGAAATACTCATTTAAAATAAGTCTTAGTAGGATCATTTTCATCATCATAGAGATGTTCTATAATTTTTTATAAATCATTGACCATATAACAAGTTATTGAAATGTGATTTCTAGATTTATGAAGTGAGGTTTTGGGGGAAGATTGTGTCATAACAAGGTATATTTGTTGACCTGAGAATGTGAAATCTGTTATACCAAGGGAACAATGATATAATGTTGTCGAGATTCATAAATTCTTGGGCTTATATAGGTGTAATAATAGGTACATTAAGGAATTATCAAGGATGTATTCTTCGATAAATTCACTAACATTGAATGGAGTGTAGTTTAATTAGATGATAAATGTCATAATTGTATTATTGAGCTCAAATGCCTTTTTAGTTTTGTCAATATGTACACTCTCTTAGATGAAAAAAGGGATAGGTTTTCTTCTATGAAGAATAATTTTTGGGTTTGGGATCTATTCATATACAATATGATCATGTGATTTCTTATAGATCTCAATAGATTAGTCCACATAGAAAAAATTATTCGACCAATGATATTGAACATGCAGCTGTCATTAACGCACAAAATAGTTGGTAGCACTACATTTTTGGAAAAAGTTTTACCATCATATAAAACCTAATTATCTTGAGTTATATCTTCCAAAAAATGGTATATCCTCTATAGGTGTGGGATGGAAGTATTGTAATCTTTTTATTTTGGAATTACCTATAACAAGAGTAAAGGGAATGTCATAATGGATGTTTTGAGATGGTAACTTCTATCCCAATTCGCGAATGAGTCTTCAGAAGAGTGAAACTTTTTTTATCTCTTTATTAAGTTTCCTATTGGATTCTAGGAATTGAGGATTGAGGATTCCATTTAAAGTGTTCAGATGAGATTTTTTTCTTCATGATGCTATTCTTTAGGATCAGTAGCTTGATGTTGAGTTCCATAGCATTAGAGAATATTTTATTATGGAGAGAACGTACTTGAAATGTAATTATCTACATATGTAATACCATTCTATTGGAATCATTTTATTTTGTTGTTTGCGATAATGAATGTTGTGACTGAGGATATCCACAAATCCCACAGGGAAGTGTACTGAGAAACTATGATGATATTTTATGTAATATGGTGGCAATACTGGTGGTGAAGTATGTGATGGGGAATTGATGAATTTCTCTCTCATTGATATATATTTCAAAAATTCAAGGCCTTGTACAAGAAGCCATTGGTTTTTCATCATCCATATACAGTTACAATATAATGGTGGGATGAAATCTCTATGGACTTTGTGTTTGGGTACCACATACCCATATAAAGAATAATGAAATATGGGTTGTGATCGATCAACTGAAAAATCATCTATATTTATACCCATGCATGAAATAAAAAAATTTGAGGAGTTGGTAAATGCCTATGTCACACATATTTTTTGTTTTTATGGAGTTATATCTATTATGGTTTCTAAAATATATCATTGGTTGATTTATCTCTACTGGAAAGGCCTTTAAGAGGCACTCAGATCACATGTTTATTTGAGTACATCTTTTTATCCACAGTCAGATGTTCATACCAAATATGATACACAGATTCATGGGTATATGCTATGTTGCTATATTCTATACTTTTTTGGAAATTAGTATGACCATATAGGGTTGTTTTACTTTTCAAATAACAATATTTTATAGCACTAGATTATAATGGTCCCTTTTGAGGCCGTGTATGGATGTCCATGTTGATCTTCATTATGTCTTTCAGAGATTAGTAAAATATTCTTTGTTGGAAAACTATTGGTTCATGAGATTAAAGAAAAGATTCATTTGATTCATCATATTTTTCTATGGTCAGATCCAGTATAAGTATTATGGTGATCGACATCACATGACTTTGGAATTTTCAGTTGGTGACTAGGTCATGTTTAATGTTTCAACTTATTTGGTTCATCGATGGCTTAGAATGTAAGGGAATATTTATTATCATTCTATGGGACAAATTTAGGGTGTTGAGAGTATGTGGAATATTTATTTCCATTTAACACATACACCTCAACTAATGTTGATATATAAAATATTACATATATCTCATCTATGAAATTATCTATCTAATCCATCCAATATGAAAAGATAGAGTGATCTTGAGGTTGAACCAGATTTATCAATGATGGAATTTTCAGTTAGGATAATTTATTTTTAAACAAATGTAATTTGTGGGAGGTAGATACCTTTAGTTCATCTTCTCTAGTAGGATTACATAGATTCTCATGATACATGGTAGAATCATAAACAGATGAGAGATGAGTGACCTTATCTTTTTGTATTGAATGTTTCTAAATATGATTTTTATGGATAGAAACTCTCTATATTAGGAAGGTTGCGTCAACATGTCACTATTTCCATTTATTAATAAACCCCCTTTTCACCTTATTTTTTCTTGTTTTCGTGGAGGGGGTATTAGAGGAAATTTGGATATTTTGAATGTTTATAGGCTATTTACGGTTGGGGCATGGTTTTCCAAAACTGAGAGCCCTATTAGCGTAAACCTTGAAAATTGAGGTTGTGAATTTTAACATGGTTGGCACATGGTTTTACAAGCCATGAACGAAACATGGAAAAAACACAAAACAAATTAAAAAAGTGCTCACATCTAGTTTTCATAGTTTTTTTAATCAAGAAATCTAATATAAACTAACTATGTGTACATGTTTTTTAAATATGAAATTAGGTTTTAAAATACCAACACACCTCTTTTAGGTTCCCGATGTCCCTATACAATATCAATTCAGTTTCTTCTTCCTTAGATTCTCCAATGATCAGTCATTATCTCCCCTACACCCCTCTATAAAAGAATCAACTATAGTTGAATGATGTTTTATCTTCTCCTAGTAATTTTCATCTTCGTGTTTTTTATCTCCCTCTATCTCATCTCTCATCCATAGGGATTAATAAATAACTATGTTGAATGGGGTATCTAATCACTTATGTTTGAGATATGGGATATATTTTTAGTTCCAGAATATTATTTTCATCATTCTTCATTCGGAAAACTCAATTACGGTTTAGAGTTTTGAGATCTGATGATCCTGAGGTTGGTCATTCCATTTTAATTGGTAAATTTTATTAAACCTAAATTTTTTTATTTAAATTAAACTTATATATATAAATATAATTTCTTCATATATATTAAATTTCATTAAATTGGTTCATTAAAACACCAATTAAATTGATATGGGGTTTTGAAATCAGATTTTGGAAAGATATTTGGACCCATCCCCCACCCCAATTCCATTTAATTTGGATGTGTTTGTAAAATAGATAGAAAATTGTGAAATTTAAATTTTTGGATTTAAATTTGGAATTTAAATTCATTAAATTTATTTTAAAATGGATTTTGGGAATAAAATTTATTGAAACATTGTTGATATAGAACCATTGGTTTTTTCTTGGAAAAAGAAATGATTTGATTAAAAACCAATGTTGGTTTTCATATGGAAAATCTGAATATTTGAATTGGAGAGTGAGATTAATTTTGTTTTAATAATTCCTAAAAAAATCCCTCCATTCTATGTTATTAGAACACACTAGCACCTCATCTAGTTAATGGGTTATTCAAATTTAACTCTACAATTTACAACACTACAACTAAATCGACCACACTCACATCCCCGATAGGATGGTGATGAGTCACCTTTTTCCATACAAAAGGGTCTTATGTACATATAACTCATTGTCATCTATTTGAGTGTGTGGATCCCTAATTCTAGAACAATCATACCTTCAGACATTTTACCATGTTTCTTTATTTTTTATCTGAAATAAACATATTCCATTATTTTAAACTATATGTAATTTTTGATGATTTATATAGACCATTTTATATCAAAGTTTCTTTAAGATATTTATTTAATGTATTCCCGTAATTTGATATGTAAAGCATGATTTTCTAAATACGTTTTTGCAATTACAATCTTTTTGTTTAAAATTTAATGTGTTATTTGGTTAACTAAAATTTTTATCTTATTATAGAAATCTTGGTGAGACCCTATTGTTATTTTAGCTTAACCCCTACTTATTATTTCATGTGTTGGTAGATTATCTTCTTCCAGGTTCGAGAAAGGGTAAGGAACCACTTAGAGGTGGTACTAGATTTTGATTTTTGGTCTTAAAGAGTTGTGTCTGTTGGGAATCAATTTTTTTATTTTTCTTATTTTCTATTACTTTTTTGATATACCATTGTATTTTTTTACCCGTTTTTATTTTAGTAAACATCCCCTAATGGATTTTATTTTGTAATCATACTAACTTTTCAATATTACATCAATAATGTTTGTGGTGAATTCATTCCCACATATATTTTTTATAATTTTTACTTCTGGTATCCAACCTATTGAGATCGGAAACACCCATCAGGATATTTCATAACTAGTTTGGTTATTAGGTTACCAGGTACATGAGTTTGTTCATAATAGTGGGTAATTTATTAAGTATTCATCTAAATATACAAAATATCCATCTATAAAAGCCATGTGTCACTATTTTTCATATTTACATATTCTTGAGAACATTTTTGGTTTTTAGTTATATTTATGTTTCATGTTTTGATGAATACACTCATTATATGTCATCAAACATATGCAGAATGGGTTTTTAAGACACATGTAAAGGTAATGACATCATTTAATTAACCATATTGTCTTGGTTGATGTCTTCTTCACAGTGAGTACTATGGGTGATGAAATATTGTCACATGGAGACATGGATTTTCAGTTGGCTTCATTGTATTTAGTATTGGACTCTTTCCTTGGTTTTATGTCTCATGGTTTTGAACCTCTTTTTTATGTATTTTACTATCATGGTTCATCATTATTTGTTACACAAAACATATTATATTCAATCATTCAGGGTGAAATTATTCCCATGTTCTTTTTACTGATGCCCAAGAGCATGTCACCAACCTATGGCAATTCAGAAAGTTAATCGGGCCTTATGTTAGGCCAACTTGGTTGATGTGTTACTTCAACCAAGGTTATTTTGTTACTGTAATCTTTCAACATTTCCTTCCATTGTAGAAAGGATGACTTCTCAATTTTATAAAAAAAATTTCCTAATGATTAAATTTAAAGATGTAATAATAACATATATTAAAATAAATTATAATTCATGAGATATATTTTTTTCTCATACTTCATTGTTGATTTGAAAATATTCACCTTTGAAATAGATGTATACCTCTAGGAACAAGGTCACTGTATATACGTAAATTTCATAGTGATGGAATTTCATCAAATAAAAACAAATTAATATCACCCAATATAAATATTTCTTGATTTGTGGTATCTTCTAATCAATAGGGGTAACCATTTTGATTTATGGAATTCACCAACTATTATTTTTCAATTTTTCTGAATAGTAGTCCGCCAAATTTTTAAGTCTTAACATCAAATTTGAGTTCCAATTTTTCCATAGGCCTAAGGATATATTCATTTATGGCTACCAAAAAAAATATTTATTCATCTTTATACCCATTATGTAAACTATTTATAACATAAATTCATTAAAAATGAATTTTTCTTAAAACTTTTCATTTTTTTCAACCTTGATATTCATAAATAAATATAAATCATTTTTTAGTCTAGTTTTACCAACATCATTTTCTCATCCAATGGGTTATTAATATAACAACCCTGCTCTTTATTTCACACCAATAAATAACTTATTACATAAAATATTATCTTGATACAACATAAAATATTGATTGTTCTAGTGTCTATGTGTCTTAAGAACATAACATAATAACATAAAACATGAAATATACATTGTTATGGAAAACATCTTTTATAGGACCACACACATTCCTTCATTATTCCCATTGCATAAAATAACCTGAGGACATGCATAAAAAAAGGTGATATATAAATCCCTATAAATATGTAAAAAAAGAATGACATTAAGAATAAAATACATTTTAGGAAATAGTCATATCAATGGAGAATAATAGAAACATGAACATAAAGGCATGATATGTCATGATTAACATAAATTGGAAATGTGGCCTCAACATTTAAATTATATTATCATGATCAAATTCTCATTGTACATGGATCATGAGTAAACCCTCATTTTTTTAGTTACCATTAGTAAACCCTAATTTCACTTTATGTGTCATGATACTAATCTTTACTCATTGCATTGGATCACTAACTGGGTGAACCCTTCTTAATCATTTCTTTTCATGCATAAGTGTGCCATATAGATCATACAACATGGATTCATTAAACATACTAATTTATTCTTAAATAAATGCATTTTTAATTCATACATGAAATCTATAATCAATAATTAAATGTGAAAAATCGTAAATACCCTTGATAGATAAATGGGCATGGTATTCACTACACAATGACTTTGTCTTGGAGAATCACGGTTCAATTTAAGCAGCATAACGGCATGACATAAGAATTAATAAATATGGTTGATGAGAGAGAAATGGGTAACTCATATCATGTACTTGAAATGAAAAGTAAGGGATCATATAGATACATTTAACAACATATTTAAAGGAATTTAGATGCATAATTTTAAGACATTTCTTTAATGTAAACGAGTAAGATTAAATTCATTGAGGAATTTAGGCCGGGTAATGGGTGTGCATGGGAGGAATTAATGTGAGATAAATAAGTTTACCAATATTAAAACATAAGTAGGGAAGTATGGGGGAGGTCTGAAATCATACCCCAACATTTGAAATTGAAAACAAAAGGGTATAACAATATAAATTAAGATAGAAAAAAATTGAAAGGATGAAATCCCTTACATGGAAGTGTGATCCCAAAGGATTCTGAGGGGCACGAGATAGGCTTATTTGGATATTTGGACAGCTTGAGAGGATTATAGAGAGATTTGGTAGTGGTAGGGATGTGATAAATGGGTTTTTAGTGAAGTTAAGTGGGAGTATTGGTTGGTTTATACTTGAAAAGAGAAGGAATTCATTATTATTTGGGTTTTGGAAACCACACATTAAAATAATCAAAACCACAAACAAACCCAAAAAAAATTCCCATGTATTTGGTCAAATTTTAGTGGAAAAAGTAATTTTATAAGTTAAATTTCCAATATTAGAAAAATATTAGGCTGGATTATTTGGAGGCGAGTCACACTCTCAAGGAAGTCATTTTAAAAGATAAAATGTTTTATATATCATGGAGGGTCCTCTAAGGAACCATAAAATTAATCAAACAAATCTAAAATAACTTTTTGATAAATGAAAATTATATATTTTCCAGACATCTATTTTATATTTTTTTATTACATCACTATGGGGTCATTATCATGTCATAATAAACATTATATATTTAAATGGTATTTATTTCTTACCCAAGAAATCAACTATCTCAAAAAATTATGAAAAATTTACCATCATATTTCAATGTCTTGATTCCAAAATAAATATTCATTTTATGTATATAATTTTCTAAATTTGTTAATTTTCACTATAAAAATAACAACCGATATTTACTGAAAATTCATGGGTTTTTACAATAATAGTTTTCAAACCTTAATAAAATTTACAATTGTATTCATAAAATTTAAATGATCATTTATATTTAATAAAATGTTATATAGTAATAGTAATATTTTATTAAAATATTATTTAATTACAAAAATTCATTATTTCATCAAAATAGATTTCTTAATTGAATATTGTCTAAAAAATACTATTTGTAACTAAAACCCCATTTACAAAGTAACAATAATGAAATTAATGTATATTATTTATAAAAAAATAAGTCACATATTCATAGTGCTAGGGTATTGTTACATAATCCCTTATAATGCCTGCATAAGACCGAAAGGTAAGGTGCGTAATGGTGATAGACTCTTGGGGTGGATTAGAAAACATTACTTGGTTGGTAATCTCTATCAACTCCCAGTTCTCGTGTAGGTAGTTCCATTCAAGCTTAACATGTTGAAGTTCATCTTGGGCTTGTCCAAAAGTTAATCCAAGTGATCCTACATCTTTTATAAGCTCTATCAAATGGGCTTCGTATGGAGAAATTATGCAGGATGAGGTAATCGTTTCCTTTGTCTGATTAAATTGGTTTGTTAAATCCCTATATTTATATTAATCAAGTGATCACTATTTAATTTCTATATTAGAAACAGCTACAATTATTAACAGAATTTTAAAATCTAAAAACATAAAACCATGGATGTTAATATGTCTTATATTATAATTTTACATAATAAGAAATTTAAGTAGATCAAGAGGAATTTTTATTAATGAAGGTTGGTTCGTTACAACGTTCCCCATTTAAGAAATTTCCCACACAAAATTATCTTTTTCTAACAGTAAAATAGAGTAGGTTTACTCTGATTCATCACTTCCTCTTATTCACACATTTTTTCTTTAATCATGTTGTTTTTTCACAACACCATGACAATGATAAATGTCTTATTTCGTAGAACATTTTCCCTACGATCTAATATCTTCACCATATTATCTTTAAAAAGAGGACATTATCCCATAGTACCAACTCTGGATTGAGTATATGTGGTGGGTCTGGTATGTAAATCCTCAATAGTGATATATGGAATACATATTGTACTTGAGATAGGTTTGGTGTGAGTGTTAGTCGATAGGCCACTACTCCAATGCAATCAAGGATCTCAAAAGGGACAATCTACCTTGGAATAAGCTTTCCCTTGATCCCAAATCTCATAACTCTATTCCACAATGATATATGGAGCAATACCATGTCTACGACATCAAAATATGGGTCTTGTCAACGATTACCTGCATAACTCTTTTGTCAACTCTATGAAGCTTTAATGTGATGCTAGATGGTCTTAACCTTCTCGACCATTTCTTTTGACTATTTATGGACCTAGGGGTTTTTTCACCCCAACATCACCGTGATATGCTAGTGTTTCACACCTATTCACATAAAGGGATTCATAAAGATCCATTTGGATGCTTGATTGGAAACTATTATTGTAAGAGAACTCATCCAGAGGAAGATATTGATCCCATCATACTTTGAAGTCTATTGAGCATGCTCCCAACATGTCCTCATGTGTTTGGATAGTCTGCTCTGATTTGACATTAGTTTGAGGATGATATGTTGTACAAAAGTTCATCTCAGTATTCAGAGCATGTTAAAGACTCTTCTTGAACAGAGATGTGAATCTTGGAACTCAATGGGGTATAATAGACAGTGGTAATCCATAAATAATTACCTCTTCTATGATATTTATATATGTCGGTTGATCTAATGAGAAATCATCTCGAATTGCAATGAAGTGATTAGTCTATTTAAGATGATCCATAACAACCTAGATAGAATTGTTTCCATTAGATTTCTTCATATGTCCGGTGAAAATGATCAGGGTGATCTTCTCCCATTTCCATGATAACAAGGATAAATGTTGCATCATCCCCTTAGACTTCTTCCTATCAATTATCACTTTCTAATATACTGGTAACTTTGATATATACTCAGTGATCTCCTTCTTTAGGTTATCCCTCCAATAAATCTCTCAGAGATCTTGATACAAATTTTTATTTCGTGGATGAATAGATAAATTTTAACTATGTGAATCATCCAAAATTTCATTCTTTAGCTCTAGATTTGATGGAGAACATATTCTTGACCCAAATCCCTCAATTCTATATTTATTAACATTGAACTCTAAGGATTTACTTTTTTGATAGTTTCCATATTCTTCTGATTTCCCACATCATCCTTTTGATCATCCTTTAACCTTTCTAAAAGAGATGGTTAATAAATCATTTGTGAAAGGATTGATGAAGCTACCTTATTTATAAATCCCATGTCCATATTCATCAAATCTAAGATAATTTTATCCTTTTTAATTCTCATCAATGATAGAATATTTCCGTGATTTCTACATAGATCATCTGCCAGTTAGTTCACGTTCCCGGTGTGGTAATGGATTGAATAGTAAAAGTCATTAATCTCCTCTAACCATCTTCTTTGGTTCATATTGAACTCCTTATATGATAATTTATACTTGAGGATTTTGTGATCTGTATATATTTCACACCTCTACCCAAAGAGGTAATACCTCCAAATTTTTAAATCTAAGATTACTGTAGGAAACATTAGATCATTTTTTGGGAATTTCTTTCATGAAAATTTAATTTCCTTGAAGCATAAGCAATGAATTTGACATTTTTCATCGACACACTGCCCATTACCTTCTTCAAAGCATCACTGAATACAACAAAATGTTCTCAATTTGTGGTTAGTGTGGGCACATGCATAGTGATGAGCCTCATTTTCAACTCCTTGATGACCTTTTCGCATTCATCACTCTGAGAAAACATTACTCCCTTATGATTTTTCTTTGTAAGAGGGTTGAAAAATCATGAGAAATTTCTCACACATTGGTGATAATATCCCTCTAACTCTAGGATGCTATGGATATATGTTACTGATGATGTCCTTGTCTATCCCTCGGTTGCATCTATCTTGGATAGATCCACAGATATCCCATTTCATGTGACGATATATCCCAATAATGATACTTCATTCAACTGGAACTCACACTTGATGTACTTTTCATAGAGCTCATCCATTCTCAAGGTCTCTAGTACAGGGCTTAGATGATCCTCATGATCCCCCTTGTTTTTTGATTATATTAGAATATCATCTTTATAGACAACCAAAAATTTGTCAAGTCAATCTCTAAAGCTTCTATTCATCATTTCCATTAAAATTGAAGGAGAATTAGTGAGTCTGAAAGGAATTTCTATGAATTCCTAGTGCCTGTACCTTGTATGAAAATAAGTTTTGGGGATATCCCCCTTCTTCATCCTTACATGTTAATATCCCAACTGATGATCCACTATGAAAAAGGATTGTTCTCTATGTAGCTGATCAATCAAGTCATCAATTCATAGAAGAGGAAATTTTTTTTATCATGATTTTGTTGAGCTCATGATAATCAATTAAAAGGTGCATTGACAAGTCCTTCATCTTAAAGAAGAGGACTATTGAACCACAAGGTGATGCACTTGGGCATATAAACCATTTATCTAGATTATACTCTAATTGTTTCTTCATCTCTACAAGCTCCCCAATAGTCATTCTATATGGAGTCTTGGATATTGGAAACACCATAAGTATATGTTCAATTGAGAATTCAACATCCCTTATATGAGGAAGACTAAACAATTCCTTAGGAAACACATCCGTATATTCCTTCAAAACAGTCCTGTATTCAAGGAAGGTTTTTTCTAGAGACGTAATCATCTAAGCTATATATATGTGCTCATAGGGTTGTAATGTCCATTCGTGAGATGATGGTTCTAAAAAAGATTTACCCTCCTCTTTTCTATTGTATAGAATCAGGGGGCAGATTTTCCATATAGAGAGTTATTTCCCTCTCACAAAAATTTATGTTGGCTTTGCATAGGGGAAGACAATACATGCCAATAATTGTATCAAATTCCACCAATGGAAGTATAAAAAGGTTCTCCAAGAAGTTCGATCCAAAAATTGTGACAATGTAGCTATTATATTCATTGGTTTCAATGAATTACCCTTTTTTCATTCTCACTAATGTCTTTAAATACATTATTTGTTGTTGTGTTGGGATTGCTATACTAAACATTCGGGATATAAAATAATGTGTAGAACAGGAATCAAAATGTACGTTCACTTTTCTTGAGTGAATTACTATCATACCTATCACCACTTAATTGTTGGGATTCACATTAGAATTAGTGTGGGGAAAATTGTGCCCTTTATTCCTTGGAGGATGAAAATTTCCTCCAAAAACTCATGGCATAGGGAAATAGTTTGTTAAGTGTCGGGGTTCCTTCCAGTTGAAGCAATGACCAATGTACTGAGTGTCAAATAAGGTATTCCTTTATTCTGTCACAACTGTGGGTTTTTCTTGTTGCCAGTTAATAGCTATGTTTCCTTCTCTTCCACACGTAAATAATTTCCTCACCCTATTCAGGAAATTTACGGGGTTCTTCCTTCCACGCCATTGGCAATTGGGGTGCTGGAAACTCATTGCACCATTGGATTTGTCCATCGAACCACCAGAATTAATGCCCACATTACGCTTCTTATCCCCATGATACCCCTAATATTTTTTGATTTCTATTTCGACTTTAAGGGAACATTGGACAATTTTCTCATAGCTCTCAAAGTCTCATATTTCTAAGAATATTTGTAGGATAGGTTTTATCCCACGAAATAAGCGATAACCTTGCATTTGGGGGTAACGACAAAGTTGATTGCATATCATGTAATCATTTTTATGTTTTCCACATATGCTCTGATGGATTCACCAACTTTTTTCATGGGGGAAAAGAAGTCCCTTTCTATCTTAAAATGGACGATGCGAGTAGAATATTTGTCAAAAAATATTTTACAGAAATCCATCAATTACTATGCCTAGATCTCCGCCTTAGGCATTGTATTTTTTATCAATCTCCACAATTGATCAGCTTCACCCTCCAAATCATAAAAATCCATATTTACATTCTCTTATTCCGGATGTTGAAGGATGTAGAAGATCTTCTCAATAGGTTTGATCCATTTTCTATAATTGAGGGATTTGATGATCAATTAAAAGTAGGAGGCATTTATCTCATGAAGCTCTATATTGTGGATTGTTCTTTAATCAGGGGGGGGGTTGAACATTCGTCTTGACCCATGTTTCTATTCAAAACATTATTTAACTGAGAGAGTATTGTGACAAAGTTCATGGTTCATGCTCCCATCGGAGTGGGCATCTCATTAGAGTAGTCATCAGATTGATCTTTGCATCGGTTTTTTCCCAAGTCCTCCAACTATCTCCCATTGGCTAGAATAAAAGCAATGATAGGGGTAACACATAAATTGGTATCTAATGAAAAAAGGGATAACTTATAAATTACTTTTATATACTTATATTCTGAATTTATAGGCTTCAATCTATATTACACATGATAAAATTCCCAACATATATCATTAGGGGATTTTTTTAATTACTATTTCAATGGTTAGTACTAAGACTATATATTTACCAAAGAATATCCCCATGGAGCGTCGTAACCAAGACTGTAGCAGTACCCGCTGTTGTGCACCAGTTCCTATTCGATTCTACATCAAATCAGTGTTTTTGTGTTTTATCCCTTGATACATATGTGTCAGAGTGGCTTCTACCTGCTTGTATCCTGACATGGATGTATTTTCATGATAAATAACTTACTCAACACTCCCCAAATTTTAAGGATGTTTTTATTTTACTTACTATTATCCAAAAGGACTTCACTTGGGGTTTTTAATCCTAATCCCAACAATAACAAATCATGTCCTCTGTTACCAACTAAAAGAGCCATGCACTTTATTTCAAAAGATACATAATTTATTACATAATATCATTACTTAATACAACATATAAGATCAATAGGATTGGTGTATTAAGGGATTATGAACATTACATAACAACATTAAACATGAAACACACATCATAATTGAAAACTTATTTTACATGACCACACACATTACATTGTTCTTAGCATTGCATGAGATAACCTGAGGACATGCATAAAAAAGGGAGAGCTATAAAGCCCAATAAAGGAGTAAAAAAGGAATAACGTGAAGAATAAATTACATGTTATTCAATAGGGATATCAATGGAGAATAAGAGAAAGATTAATATAATGTTATGATATAGAATGACTATTATAACATGGAAATGTAGCATCAAAATTTAACATGATATTACCATGATCCTATGCTCATTTCACATGGAGAATGGGTAAACCCTCATTAAACTTTAATTAGAATGATTAAAACCTCATTGAACTTGAATTAAAATCTTTAAACCCTCACTTCACTTGACATATGATGATAATAATCTTTACCCAATGCAATGAAGTGCTATCAGGGCGCACCCTTCTTAATCATTTCATTTCATATATAAATGTACAACATAGATCATACAACATGGATTCATTAAATTTCGTCATTTATTCTATGATAAAAAAATGTGGATTTAATACATGAAACACTATAATAAATAATTAAATGTGCATAAATGTCAATATCATTGATAGATAAATGGGCATGGTATTAACTACACAATGACATTGGCTTAGAGAGTCACTGTTCAATTTCGGCAGCATAACTGCATGACAAAAAATTTATAAAAATGGATTATGAGAGATAAAGGGTTATATCATCATATTTACATGAAATGGATAGTAAGGGGGTCATAGAGATACTTTTCCCAACATATGAAATGGAATTTTGATGCCTAATTTAAAAAAAAATTTGAATGTAAATGAGAGGAGAGAAATTACTTTCGGAAATGTTTCAAGGTAACAGGTGTGAATGGGAGGAATTAATGAGAGAGAGAGTTGTATCGAATCATTAAAAAATAAATAGGGATGTATGGGGGATGTTTGAAATCATACCCCAACATTTTTAATTAAGAAAAGGCTATAACAGTATAAAAATATTTGGTCAAAAAATTGAAAAAAGAAATCTCTTACTTGGAAGTGTGATCCTAAAGGTTTGGGAGATGTTTGGGAGTGGATTCATGGGAGTTTGGGGTTTCTTGGAAGGATTATAGATATATTAGGGTAGCTTAGGTACATGATCCATGGGTTTTTAACATATAGAAGTGTGATCTTGAGTAGGTTTATTTAAGAAAAGTGAGGGAATTCATTCTTATTTAGGTCTTGAACGCCACGCATTAAACATATCAAAACCACAAACTAACCCATTGTTTTCCACATGTTTTTTGAAAAAGATGAGTGGAATAAATTTATTTTATAATGTTAATGGAATAAATTCTTAAAATCTTAGGCCTGCTTATATGGATGTGAGTCGCACTCTCATGGAAATCATTTTAAAAGTTAAATTATTCTATGAATTTTTGAGGGTCCTCTAATGGACTATATAATTAATTAAAAAATATAAAATAGAATTATTTGAATGGTAAAGCATATATTTTCCGAAAAAAAAACATTTTATATTATTTTA
Organism: Viscum album; assembly: GCA_963277665.1. Taxonomy (NCBI): domain Eukaryota; kingdom Viridiplantae; phylum Streptophyta; class Magnoliopsida; order Santalales; family Viscaceae; genus Viscum; species Viscum album. Next base: position 149,920,803 of record OY728129.1, on the reverse strand, counting down.
TTACATCACTATTGGGACATTATGATGTCATAAAACACGTTATATATTTAAAAGGTATTTAATTTTTACCCAGAAATTCCACTGTCCTAGACAATTATGAAAAGGTCATTTTTGGATAGTTTTAACATCCTAATTCCAAAAATAATATTTCTATTATCTAAATAAGTTTTTAAATATTTTATGTTTCAGTTTTAAAATAAAAACTGACATTTACTTAAAATTCATGGGTTTTGACAAAAAATAATTTCAAACCATAATAAAAATTACAATTCTATTCATAAAAATTTTACAATCATTTATATTTTAAAAATGTAATTTAAAAATAATAATATTTTTCTAAAATATTATTTAATTCAAAAAATAAATTAATTCACCAAATATATTTCTTAATTTAGTATTATCTTAAAATACTCTTAGTGATTTAAAAACCATTTTCAAAGTAACAATAATGAAATAATTGAATATTATTTATAAAAAATTAAGCTCATAATCATAGTGCTATGCTATTTTTACATAACCCCTCATGATACATGTATAATACATAAGGGTAAGGTGTGTGATGGTGATTAAATTTTGGGGCGGCTCGAATAACATCGCTCGGGTGGTAATCTCTGTCAACATCCACTTCTCTAGTAGGTTGTTCTATTCAAGCTTAACATGTTGAATCTTGGCTTGGGATTGGTCATGATCAAAGCCTAGTTACGCTACCTCCTTTCTAAGCTCTGAAAAATGGGCTTCATATGGTGAAATTCTATTTGATGAGTTTATTTCATCCATTTTCTGAGTGAATTTGTTTTGTTAAAGCCCTATCTTTTTACTAATCATGTAATCGCTTTTCAAAGACTATAATAACAATGGTAAAGATTATTAATGGTATTTTAAAATCAAATAACATAAAACCAAGGATCTGTATATGTCTTATATAGTAATTTAACATAATAATACATTTAATTAGATCAAAAAGAATTTTAATTAATGATTGATTGGGTCATTACAATTAAGATCATTGATCATTTTTTGATTTCTCATCAATTATTACCTTGAAATAATTCACCTCCACATATGTATATCTTAACCAGCACTAAATTCATCCACTAAATTATATAATTGAGTAATTTAATCTTTATGTTGATAGTCATATATTTTTGTATCCTTTTAAAAACTTCCTATCATTTTATTTTCTATAATTTAATGTTTAATTCGTCAATAGATCAATCAATTTTTTCCATTAAGTCAATAACTCTTTATCATTGATATTCTTTCCTATTTTAAGTTTTTTTTCAAATAATTCAATCATAAAATATTTTATATCTGATATTAATTCAACATTATCATTTTTAATAAATCATTTATTTTATATTCTTCTTTTATCACTATGTTTTTCATGTTTATCCTCTATCCAGTTGAACTTCCTTATTCTATGTATCAATTTGGAGGAAACATTCTCAATTTTGTTTTTGAAACATAATCATTAGGTCTATTATTACCATCAATGGAAATATTTTACAGTTTTACAGTGACCCAACCCATTTACACATATTATTACCTAATTTTTAACATAAAAATATATTAAATACAGCCTAATAATTATGTGTCCAGTAATAGTTTCTACAGCAGATTCATAGTAAATCAATATAAATGGTTAAATAAATTATATTTATTTTATTCTATATAATGAGATCTTAAATTCTATTAAGATAATCAAAATGAAATGGATAACCTAGGGAATAAAATTACAAAAGTGGTGAGCTCATAATCCAAATAAAGGAATGCCTATGAAAAAGAAAAATAAGATTTCATTCAAAGTCGGAACATGATATCATAAAAAAGTAGGATGGAGTGTAATAACATAGGGCTACAACATAAATTCCAGGGTATCAAAATATTGTAGAATAATAGGAAACATGGAAGTAATATATAATATGACGTAAATATGAGTCAATGAAAACTATCGAGACAATATCCCCATGTGAAAAAAGGCCCATAATGCATTATGTTTTCTCCTTAATCTCTTAAAGTACATCTCATGAGACAAAAATCATTACTCAATGCATTGGAGTGCTATATTGAATCACCCATTATATAAGATATATCGAGATCAACCGATGATATTTGGGACCACCCATCATAACACATTCATGAATTATATTTTTCATAAAACGTTAATCAATTATAATTAATGACATAACAATTATCTATGGAATTTAATGTATTTCATAATATTATCTTATATCATAATCAATAGAAATTTCATAATGATGGTATTTGAGAGATGAATATAGGGAATGGATTACCTCATCAAATAAAGATAGAATTCTTTAGTTATATAATTGATATATGAATATAAATATTTTTTATTCAATTAATAATATTAAATATTGTTATTGTTAATTAAAATATATTTCTAATATTAAATGGAATATTTCTTGATGGAAATACACTTTTCAACTTGAAATCACTACTTAAAAATACAAAAAATTTAAAAAAATTAGAAAATAAATATTCTTTAAAAAATGGATGAATCATATAATTTAAGGTTAAATGAGTTAATTTGTTATGATGGTGGGTCATTCCATACACACTAAGTATGGTAAAATAAATATTTATTTTTCCTTTTTATGAGAAAAGTGAAAAAGTACCTTGTTTGGAGAATGACAAGAAGATTCCACATAAAAAATCTTGTAAAAATTAAATCATGGATAATAATGAATTTCGATAGTCAAATGATAATATTATACAAAACATAAATCATTTTTAGAAAACATGGATTTTAATGAAAACAAATTTCATCCGAAGAGTGAAATAAGGTGATATTTTCAAAAAAAACATTTTCATGGACATTTCTTGTAAAAAGAGAGGAAAATACATCATTAAATGAAAATTACAAAAACACTATATTAAGATGATATTAAATATTTTTATTCTAAAATGATAAAATAATATCCTATAATAAAAATTGAAACATAAACAACCCAGACTAAAATGAGATTGAATCATAAACCCTTAACACTTTAGTAACTTTTGAATCAATATAACTATCAATGAAGTAGATGAAATTTAAGTAAAAATATCATTATTTAAAAATTATTAATGATTTAATATTTATTCTTGCATTATATACACAATTTAAAATAAATTAGTTTTGTAAGTGAACATGTGTCTCAAACAAAGAATTTGTTTGGTTAAACCCTTACCAGGAGTCTAGGCTTTGTTCTATATGCCTTTTATCTATTTTTTGGAAACATATAGAATTATATTTTTTATTAGAAGCTTTTTCCAGTTTCATTACTTATACATAAATCAACTACTCCATTTATTATAATTAATTATTTAATTATATAAATATTTATTTCTATGTTGGCTATTTTGATGATGTTTAGTTAATAATTTAAATATCACATCGGTCTATAAACTGTTTTCAAATGAGTCATTTTCACATCATCTCAAAAATAATAATCCATAAATAATTATATAATTTTATATAATTTATATTTTTAAAATTATCTATTAATTATGGTTTTGAAAAAATAATGTAATATATTACAATCATAGAGATAGTATGCCATACGTATGCATGTGTAATTTGTTCATTTTTCAATGATCATGATGGATTTAAAGTAATTTTTATCATTAAATAATGATAATAATTTCATAAATATCCTATTTTTTCTTCAAATAATTTTTTATATATCATTCATGTTATGTGGTAATAAAAAGGTTTCACATAGCTTTGTGAGGGGGTTGTCGAATATACACCAGAACGGCATTACCATTTTTTCATTGAAGGTAAGGTACACATGTAAATGATATAATAATTTTTAATAATGTTTAATAAGAAATTAATATAATATAAAAAAAATTAATAAATCCCTTTTAATATCGATGAGATGCGATGATGAAAAAAATTTCATCAGTTTGTGATGCGGTACTTCGTCATTCAAATGAATGATGCTATTTGATTCCCATTTGATGAAAAAGAATATGGTTGAATATTATGAAATAAAAATAAAAAAAACATAAGTTTATATGAGAAGATGTTTTTATTATATTGTAATTACTTTTAAAAAATTCTTGGTGCAAAAGGAAGAAATAAAAATTAGGAGATCGGTGTAGATGATTGTGTTCCCTTTGAAGAACCTCATTTAGATCTGTTAATACGTCCACTATGGTTGGTCTTTTGGGAAGATAAGAAGCTATAGAATATGGATAAAGGTGTTGAAAATATATTTTCTTCAATTTTTGTTCAATATAAATGAATTTAAAGGAGTAATTAAGTTAGGGGGTGGGTCTCATTTTACTATTGAGGAGGAGTGGCAATTTTAGGAAATATGAAAAACTATTCAATAAGGGGAAGTCACTATCTATGAAAGAGAATAAAAAATTGAAAAATAATTAATAATATAGGTGATATGGTAAATCCACTTCTCCAAAATTCAAATAAATTTTACTCTTCTACAACTTTATCTTAACACCTCGGTGAACTAGTTGTAACAATAAGCATGGTAACAATTTTTTACTGCTCTTACTATTCAATATTATCCAAAATTAAGTTGATCATATTATATAATATTAATAATTATGATTTCAAGTATTATATATATTTTATCTACTAAAATTCACAAAAATTTAAGAAATTAATTTAAATAAAGCCTAAATGCCTAAAGAGAATCAGTTTTTGAACATTTTCATTTTTCAATGAAAAGTTGATCTTATATTAAATCAATTAATTGAAATAAGAATTATATTAAATTAAGTTAATATTAATATAATATAAAAAATTATTTAAATAATTCCTCAATATATATTATTTTAATTAATTAAACATTTGAAACATTATGCACTTCAAAAGAGTCTAAAAATTTGTTTTAATCCAAAAAATATACAAACTATTAAACATAGAATAAAGGTGCTTAAAATAAAATTAACTATATTATATATAACTAAATAATAATTATAGTAAATTAAAATAAAATTAAATAAATTATATTAATTTTCAATTACATAATTTATAAAAATAAATGATTTTATTTCAATTATCAGTACTTTTCACTACTCGCTAAAATATCATAATTTTCATAAAATCAAAAAGATTCACTATATTTTAATATTTATAAATTTATTTAAAAACAGTGTTCATTTTATAATATAACATATCTAAAATATCATAAAAATAATTTTAATATATGATCACAAATATAAAAATCAGTTTTAAAATAAATGTTTTTGTTAGTAGTAGAGTGATTTTTTCTTTAGAATTAACAAATAAATTTATATTAATTAAAAAAAATTATATATTTTACAAATTATTAAATATTATTCAAACCCATAACTTTAACTAATAATTTATAAGGGTTATATTTAAATAAAAATATTTTAGTTATATTTTTTGGTTCATTTAATCTTTATTTTGTGTTTTGTATACATAATTGATATTTTTGTTAATTTAAAATATTGAGGTGTTAGATTATAACACATCAAATAAATTTTTTCCTCCCAATTTGTAATTCTTTCAAACAATCATGGTTTTTTAACTCAATAACTCTCTTTTGGGAAACTTGGATTTTAAAAATGTTCCATAAAACATCTGTTTTTAAATAGGGAAAGGAAACACGAAGGTCATCACGTAACTAAGTTTCCACATAGTAGAGCATTGGCTTGAAGTGAAAATATAAATTTTTAATTAATATCAATTTAGAAGATAATGTGATACCCTTTTTATATATATAATAGAAAATTAAATTATTAAAAATGAATTACATATTAGTTTTAAATTCCTTTTCAAATTTTTATGGGATTATTTTATAATATAGACTAAGGTAATAATGAAATATTAATACTTGAAAAGTATAATTTCACCTTCAATAATTTTGCACTACAATATCATCTTTTTCTATAATCCATTTGTATTGTATATGAATTTTTAATGCCCGAAGCACAAAAATTAACTTCAAATTGATCAATTGATTCGAAAAAATGATAACATGATATTCCACATTTCATTAAAATTAACCAAAAAAAGAAATGGTTTTAAGAAAGAAACAAAATTACCAAAAATGAATATGAATATATTTACTTCAAAAATTAAACAAAAACCCAAGGATAAATATAGTTCTTTCTCAAAATAAATAACCTTATCACCAAAATAACCCCAATAAACTAAATATAAAAGAAGGTTTTAACCCTAATGGTTTTCTCATACCCTTAAAATTACATCTCTAAAAAGATAAATTCATTATTACTAAATAACTGTTCTTATTAAACCAAAAGGTTATAGAAATATATATATATATATATATATATATATATCTTAACCCAAAATGTTTTTCCAAAAAAGTATCATTAATCACCAAAAAATACTAAAATTTCATTAAATATTGGGTCCTAACAATATATCTATAAAAATTAACTTAAAAACCATCCATTAAAATTATTATGAAAAAACATTTCATTCTAAAAAGTATAATACATTGGATATAGCACCCCAACCAGATTAGATTCCCAAACAGTGTTTTGGCCAAGTTCTACTAGGCTTAGGCACTCCACCCTATGTTCCAAAGGCTGCCGACTTCCAACGAGGGTGTAAAGGAGAGATAGTGGGCAGAGAATACCCTCAGGTTATGATATATTAATGGTCCATGTAAATATATAATAATTAGTGGAAACAAATAATGACACAAACCCAATGAGTTACCCTCCCATGTAGGAAATATATTTGTATCAAATAATATAAAAAGATTAACGGAACAGCATAATCAAAATAAAATAAATAATCCAAACGTACCATTTAGTGCTAATTGTGGATATTTAAGAGGTTATACAAGGCCCTAAGTAGAAAACGATTTCTCAAGGATGACCACAAGTACATAGATATATAACATGCTGATACAAAAGGGAAAACATGAAAGATAACTTCATCATATTTATGACCAATAAGGTCCCTCACTATTAATCCCATTTTAACTCAAACATAGATATCTATCTCTCAGGACTAAACACTTCCTTGAACCCAAAGGCATGAAATATACAAACTTCATAGTGGGATCATGAATGATGTGAGAAATAATCTTAGTAGTCCACCACCAACATGTTACCATCAAACATTTCTGATGAAGTAGGTGTGTAATAAAAATAATGAATAGGGGCACTATATATCAACATAAAAAATTATCCGTCTCTCATTCTCAACATATATAAGGAATAAATTTACATAATTCTACTATCACCGATATAACTGATAGGATAGGTAACATAGATCATATCCTAAGGAATCCCCTAGAATAAAATAGTATAGGTGAACCCTCAATATTAACCTATAATAATTTCACATATCACTATGCTCTAATAGACATCTCGTGTACATGTCAAGTGACCGATGTCCTGAAGGCATGCCCAAACAAGAAGAATTTGGTCCCTTAGACGCCAACTCAAAAGAACATATCAGTTCAAAGCCCTATGTGCTAAGGCACAACAATACGTTTCCTCAAAATGGAAACACCAACATATTAGTAGTCGACATCCCGTGTAATGGAATTGTCTGTTCTTCCAATGATCTTGGCCTACTATCCTCAATAATTATGAGCCTCAACCTCCAACCAGTAGTATCAACACTATAAACCAATGGATCTTCGCCATCCTCAAGTCATTCTATAGAAAGAACATTCATCAAATTAAATTAATAGAATCTACTATAGACCTCTACCAATACAGGTGGTCAAAACCACCTCAAAATCTAAGTCAACCTGTGTACACATGACTCCAAAAGGTGCATCAGACAACATGGTTGATAAGAAATCACTGAATAAAAACTAATCAATGAAAATCCAATAACTCATACCTATACATCAAAGTCACTCAATTTGATGGTCATCACCACCCAATATCACACGGGCCTTTACTAGAACCCAATTCCCTCTGTGCCTCAATTTGATGAACGAGTCACCAAAAATATGATCAAAATCACATGAATGTATATGACTCAGTCGATGCCTTTCCTGAAAATCACATCTCTTCAACCAGATATCCAACACTACCTCAATACTCGTTCCATTCCTACCACGATCACAAAGGTCTCTCCACATGAAAAACAAATATATATATATATATATATATATATATATATATCAATTCTTTTTAATGATACCATTTTAATTGAAAAAAAATGCACCACAAACTAATATTCCCAAGGTCCAACGACCATCATTGGGCTTTAAACATATGTAGAGTTGGGTAATCATACCTATGGACATATAACATAGATTAAATTAATTAATTAATTTAAATAATTAAATGAAATTTTATTCACTCAAGTAACACAATGGTGCAATAAAATTCATTCCCAACAAAAATTGTGACATAAAAATTAAAGGTAAGAACAACCTAAATCATATTTGTAGATTCCCACACATCTGATCATATCCTAATACTCGAATTGAATAGGATGAAATATTCATTTTAGATGTATTCCATGAAAATAGGGTAAACCCAGTCGAATGGAGTTAGCATACCAAATAGAGAGACAAAGGAAGAAAAGAGTTATGAGTATGTAAAACCCTATAGGTTTGGATCTAATGCAACTAATGGAAGTAAAAATATAGTCTGGAACGAGGGTAATGAACCATTCCTAGTAGAGAAAGAAATTTAGGGAGTTACCTTTGCTATGCATAATCCACAGTTGTAGTAGGATGAGAAAATAATAGTAAAAATTAAATATATGGATTGTAACTTTTATTAATACACACTTTTAATGGCCCCTAGGGTTTTCTGACATGGTTTTACAGGCTGTGTAGAATTTTTGGGTCACTATATTTTTAATAGATATTCCACACATTGTTATCCAACATTATTAGTCTAAACTATGAGGAAACCATGCATGTTATAGTGCATATATACTATGCAATTTTCATTTAGTGTGTGGCCTTCAAAAAAAATTCATAACATGGGATGATTGTTTGAATTTCATCTACTAGAAACTGTAGAGGTCACTCATGGTTATGCACTCCATCTAACACAAGTGTTCAAATGGTGAACATTGGACCTAGAGGGCTGCATAGTTTCTACAAGTATGATGCACGGTTTTTCAAAACCGTTTTCCCTAGTCTGTGCACTTGAAGTAATAAAATTCAGCCTTTCAGAGAACCTAATCATAACTGAACCATAGATACACCTTTCAGGTATTAATTCTCATCTAAAAACAATGTCTTCGGTCAAATAAATTCTCATAATTATGTTACATTGGTCAAGAAAGATAATAGTCAACCAACCAAACTCCCAAAAATTCACAATGGGTGAGGAATTAAATCTGGTCCCAAAACATGGAACATTATATTGGATAATGGTGAAATATTCACCTTTATAACCATTAGGTTGTGGTATCATGACATGTTTCCTTGTTTCATGGGATTAACTATTAATATTAATCTTTGTTTTACTTCTTTTAGAACATAATTAATACAATTCCAATAACATTCCAAAAAAATTGTTGAATATCCTCAAAATAACACTAATCATAGAATGATTTTCCAACCACTATGGTCTTATATAAAGCTTTTACTTCCCAAAAAACAATCAATAATTAACCATATATTAATACCTTGATATAAAATATATGACAAACCCTAAAACATAACAGTATAATTAAAATAATATCACAAAATATATATCCATTCTTCATATAATATTTTTTTTACTAAAACCTATAAAAATCCCAAGGGTTATATTATCATAAATATATCTTAAAATAATCATAATAATCGTAGAGATACATTACATTAACCCTAAAAAGTGGTACTAATTCTTTTAAACTTGTGATCAAATTTGAAATTATCATCTCAATACATGTTTGGTTTAACTTAGGTTATTCAATATTATCAAATATTCATGTAATTAATGATGGTTCATTAACTTTTTGTGAATTTCAAAAACATATTCTAAATGAGTTTAAAACAAGATGTGTAAAAAGGATCATTATTATACACTGGGTGATGATCAAATCTAGCTCAATGTTATATTTTTTGAGTTATTAACAAATGTTTCAATAGTTTCAGATCCACATCAAATAGTAATTTCCAGATAAGTATGTAATTTCTCCAAACACACTAACTCAATTCCTCACCCAAATTACAATATATTTTTTAGATACTCATTATTATTTATACACATATCCAAATACTTATCCTTAAGGATCTGACTAATGTTTTATCATCATAGTTTCCAACGTTTCTCTAACAAATTACTCTAAAACCAAGTATAACAATGCAAGTATTTTAAAAGTATTTTTACCTAATTTTTAACATAAAAATTTATTATTTACAACCAAAAGATCATTTTTCATAGTGTATTATTATAGAATATTAAAATTACATCAATTTGAGGATAACATAAATGATATTTTTATTATTCTATAAAATGAGATCCTAAATATGATAGATATCATAACACTTCATGTGATAAATTGGGGAATATAAAGAAAAAAAGGGGAGAGCCAAAAATCCTATTAAGAGAATAAAAATGACAAGGAAACGTGATGTGTTTGTAAAAGGTAAATAATGATATCATAGAAAATAAGTGCCAAGAGTAATAACATGGGGTATAAAAAAATAAAAAGGTATCTTAAGATCAAAGAATCATAGAAAATGTTGTTAAAACTTATGAAATAGCATAAACATGAATTATGTAAAACATACGAGACAATATCACATGTTATAAAATGTATGATATTGTACTAGGTTTAGATTCTAATCCCAAACATGAAATATCATGAGTTTAATAACATTACACAATGCATAAACTAGGTAGACCCATTGTTTAATCTATATATGGATCACCTGATTCCATAAGTGAACCCCCATAATAACATGTTCAAGATTTATGTGTTCCAATAAATGGAAATCAATTACAAGAAATAATATAAAAATTTCCAATTCAAATAAATTGGTTGTCTAATCAGGTTTCATATAATAATCAAAATATATTTCATAATGAAGGAATTTTAGAGATGAACATAAGGCATGTATTACCTCTTAATATTAAGTTATAATAATCTAGGTATGTATGTGAGAGAAATTTATACATAATTTAGATCAAATTCATAACATCAAGGGTAGTTATTGATTATGAAAATATCCTTAAAACATTAGATGGAATATTTCATTATAAAAATACATTTCCTACATTGAAATATCTTTTTAAAAATTTGAAAATTTACAAAATAATATTGAAAATGTTTTCATTAAAATGACTATGTAATGTTATAAATATATTGTCAAAGAGTAAAGTGATGATGATGGTGTGTAATCTCGTATATGTGAAGTATGTAAAAATAAAGTAAGCTTTCACATTTTTTTTTGGAAAATAAAAAAATGAAAATATTATGAAAATGATAAAGATATTCTTTTAAAATAATTTTTAAATATACATTCACGGTTAATAATGAAATTAGACACCCATAGGCGAATATTATATACATTTTTGAAACATTTTTGTAAAAAATGATTTTGATGAGAAGGATCTTTGAAAAAAAAGACAGATAAAGTTATCATTTCGTTTATAAAAATTACTCTAAACATTTATGTAAAAAAGGGGAAATTGTAACACCCCAAGCTTTCATGGTACATTTCTCTTTAAATAATGAAATACCTTGTGTTGTACACAACATCAAGTTCTAGAACACCACAACCAATCAAACATTCCATTATGAATACTAATACCCACTTTTTGAAATTTTATAAATTTTATTCATCAAAATGGACTTGATTTTTTTATTTTCGATATCAAAATTAGCTTAGGGTGAATATTTGGTATTTTTCTGAAAACATTCATTTTTTTATGAATAGTGAAAAAAACACTACGTTATTGTTTAAAACCTAATTCTTATTCAAATAATTTTTTATTTTATTTAAATTTAGTTGAAGTTAAAATAGATATATAATACCTATATATTTTCAATGTAATTCATTAGAGTCATTTTATAATAAAATTAGATATATAAAATTTTATTGAACATTTTAACCTCTTTTACCCACCTTCTAGGAACATTTTCAAATTTGAATAAAATTCAATTTTGTGCTTCAATGAATGGAATTTAAAAAATCCAAGAGATACGGTAGATATCATTATGTAAAATGTGGTTTAATTGGATAAAAATAATTTTTTTGAACAGTAACTTTTGATTTTTATTTACCATGGCTAAAAGAAAATAAGGTAATTAAAGGTAAAAGTGATATTATAATTACCCTAAAACAAGTCATAATTATATTGTATAAGTGTTTTTGGACAAAAATCAACCTTAGACTAAAATATGATCCTCTTTTACCACTTGGATTAGATTATGACATTTATTATTATTTTATTTAACAAAGAGTAAAAAGTGTTAAATTCAATGTTTAATAACTAAATAATTTTTTATATAGGGTTATACATAATATAAATTAGAATATAAATATTCATTATAAGGATAAAACATTTTCCTACAAAATGGTATTTTATTTATAATTTTCAGATATTAAATAATTAAATTGATTTATTATTCAATGATGATGATGTAATTACCATGTTAAAGAAAGATTAAAATAAATGATATAATAAATATCTTAATAAATGTAAATTTCAAATTTGGATTCATTAAAATAATTTTATAGGTTAATATGACATGTTGGGATTGATTTAATTTTTTTTGAATTAATAATTTTTTTTACTTTCTGAAAAACCAAATACTAAATAGTGTCAAAATTTACATAAATGAGTTTTTAAAACAAATACCATATTCTTAATTGATATAATAGTCCTAAAAATATATGTTTCTGAAAAAGGATATATATAAGGATAAATATGTCGACAATTAACTACATGGGGTTCTCTTTCCTTCTTATAGTATGGTTATTAACAATTTATTATAATAATACAATAATACATGGTAAAAGATAAACTATTTAACTAAGTGTTAAATTTAAAAGATAAGGTTAATACGGTAACCTAAACCTATCTAAAACCTATTGGTTGAGAGGTTTTATACCCATACCCACCATAGCCTCAAAATAAATTCATTTGAATAAATTATAAGCAAAATATTATTGTATAATAAATTAATATTTAAAGATTTTCCTAATGTGACCCTCACCTCTCGTATAAAAGGGTACTTCCCCTTCTCTAAATATCACATCTCCAAAGATATTTAGCATGGAAAAATGCTAATAAAAAATCATCTAAAATACCCTCAATTAAATCTAGAGGCATTAATTTTATCATATTCCAAACTAAGGAGCCATTTTGATCAAATAAAAAAGATTCAATCGAAGAAGAGGTAATAATTGAATCCCCTCTTTCAATGTTCTTTTCCTCTTCCACTTCCTCTTTCTTTGTTGTTTCCATACCAAAATAATAAATCCAGTACCATATACATACTGTGATGTTATTATAAAAATGTTAAAACCATATTCATTATTTTGTCCATCATATGAATGACCATGTCCCCAAACATTGGTATGTAGGACTTACCGTCTCCACATCGTGGTGTAGTTTGTTACTCAACACTTTATTATTTGGATTGGTATAATAATGAGTAAAATTTATGTAAATAGTAAATATAACCATTTAATAATTATTTATATATTATATAACATCCAATTACATATTATTTCACCATCAATATAATGATGTTGTCGCTCGTGCGTACGTATGGATTATCGTCTCCACGAACACGATGAGTTTAATTCCCCATCACAACCATTCAAGATGAAATTTTATTTTATAATTTAAAATAATTTTTATGAACATACTATAATTATAGATATGAATAAAATGCATCCAATCCATAATATTTATGACTTACGTAACAAAACATATGAAGGAAAACGAATCAGTTAACACCTGAAACAATGATACCACTAAAATATCATTAATGAATAAATATTATAAGACATTATATGATATCATATTTATGTATATGGATCTTGTATAATATTAAAAAAATGTTTTAACTATTATACATGTGGTTAAAATACCCTCGACTATGGAAAATTTCAAGGTAAGGGTTGATTTTACAATCTCTTTATTTATCTGAGGTTGTTTATACCAAAGAATGTACTGAAAATTCTTTATTATCCACATATCTATTTCTTAAAAATATAATTCAAAACATTTTTTCTATTTCTTATAATAATGGCTATATTCATTAAAAAAAATTTACTTTATATATAAATTTTTGAATGGAATCTTTCAGTCATTTTCCAAACAAGGTACTTTGTGACCTTTTCGACAAATTAATGTGAGAGTGTTTTTTAAACTTATACGGTCAGTGCGGCCATTTTCGTCAATTATAACTCCTTAAAACATCCCCTAAAATCTTATAAGAATATTTTCAAACTAAATGTTTTCTTTTATAATAATTTTACTTTTAAATTATTTCAAAATAGAAGGATATATTTCTGTCAATTAGATTTCATTTCATCTCTGTATACATCCTTGGATGGGTTTTAAACTTGTTTGAAGTTGAATTATTATGATAAAATATTCTTTATTTTATTTTTTTTTTTGATATGTTTGAATTTGGATGTGTTATTTTGATACCATTCATGTTTTATGGTTAACGTCTTAACACTTAATATGGTATTTTTAATATGAATGTGTATGTTATCTTTCAAAAAATTTATATTAGGAATGCATTGGACTTAGTAAGTGATGGGTGGAGCCTGCTATAGCTCCTCGATGCATCGGTAGGACTAATGATACAAACTAGTGTCGTGTCACAAGGCCTTGACAAAAGCTCATTTGTTTTCTTGGAATGAGGCCTTGGTTATGTGGTTTTGAACTCTGAAATTATGCATTCCATCATTATAGATTTATCTATTGATATTACATATGATTATTAGACTAGTAGAATATCCATGTGAATAAGTAAATGGAATTATTTGATTTATCTTTTCAATTTTATTCTGAAGATTAATTTTAAAAGTATTTTGTTTTAGTCTTATACAATTATATAAATATTTATGTTTTCTTATGATGGTTTCCACTATATTGTTATCCTTACTAAGAATATGAGCTCACCGCTTTATTAGGTTTTCTTTTTACTAGGATCTGAAGAAGTATATTATGATTGAGCTACAGGGATAGGCTAAGGGATATGAGTTTGTTAAAAGGGGACACATTTTTTCCATTTCATAATGTATTATAAAACATATGTAGTTATCTATTACATCCAAAGCTACTAAACGAATCGAACTTTCAAGACTTGATCTCTTTTGATCGTGCCAATATTATGTAATAATGCACTGAATCTGGATAACTATGGTCAGGGCATTACAAAAAATAATTATTACATTAAAATTTATTGAATAACCATATGATGAGGATTTTAAAGGGTTTTATTTTACAATTATCAAATATTTTTCTATAATGGAAATTTCATTATACATAGACCTAATTAAAATGGGATATAAACATAAACCAATACCACTTTGGTAAATTTTAAATCATAAATCCAATGAATGAATTAGATGAGTTATATATTTAAATGTCCTTAATATTTAGGATTCATTATATAATAATTAAAATGGAATTATATGAAACAATTTAAATAAATATGGTGGACAAAAGAATGTGCGTCTCATAGAAGGAACAAACTATAAAAACATCCTATTTTCACATTTTGAAACTATAGAAATAGGATCAAAAACATTGTTCATATCATTTGGCCATGGTTTTTTAAACAATTTATAATGTATCCATTGTTATAGTGTCTGAACTATTTGCATAGTTTAAACCAAGGAAAATTGTGGATATGTTTATAGTTTACGCCATGGAAATATGTGGGTATAACCATGGTTTAAACCATGTCAATAGTGGTATATAGTCACAATTTAAACTATAGTAATTGGTGGTTGTAGCCATGGTCTATAATAATGTCTTTATGTGGATATTTCCACATTTATAAACATGAAAAAATACTTCAAAAATACATTAATCGAGGTTTGATCCTTTGACATTTTCTATATTCTTCCCAAGCTTTTACCACTACACTAATCACTTATATATGTATATATATATATAGATAATAATATATAATTATAATTTTAAAAAATTTAAAAAAAATAAAAAAAAATATTTTCAAGATTTAAATTGTTTTAATAAGGGGATATGACCACAATTTGAACCGTGTGGTAATAAAAAAATTTGTCAAATTTCTTTGTGAGGCAGTAGTCCTTTCAATACATGAATGACGTAATTATTTTTACATTGATGGTAGTGTAAGAAAGTATATGATATATTGTTTTAATATATTTATTAATAGTTAATGAATATAATATATTAATATTAAGTCCATTTTTTAAAAATATTTGTGTGATGACGAGAAAAATTAGATTTGTTCACAATGTGGTAATCCTACGTAAACATAATCAATTATTTCATTTACAATTGAATGTAAGATGAGGTGGATGAATATAATGGAACCACTGTAATAAAATCTCATTATATTGAATATAATGATTTTGTTATCATGGTCTTATTAACAAATAAATTAAGGTATAAAAAATAAGAATTAAAAGGAAGGGTCTCGATGAAGATGGTTACCTTAACTTAAAATAGCCTCATTTCGATCTCTTATTAGGGATATTATGGATGGTAGTCTGGGATAAAAATATTATATTGAATGGGTATAATTATTTTAGGGAGACAATTTTTTGGTTTCTGTTTGAGGTAAAGATCAACATAAGTGTGAAGAAGTGTGGGGATGGGTTCCCATTTATTATTTTGGTGGAGTGTGATTTTTTAAAATACACAAAACTATTTAAAAATGGAAAGTCACTCCAAAGTAAAGTGACAAAAAATTTTTAAAAAAATCATGGAGATTATCATATTATATCCATGAATCCGTCAATCAAAAGAAACTTGTATTAAAAATCTTACATCCTTTAATTTATTATTTCAACCACTCAAAAAAATGGTATTAACATTAGAATTGGTAACCGATTATATATATTTTACTATTCATTAAGATAAAAAATTAATTTAATTATGAGGATTATAAATATGGTATTCATTTTACCAAATTGAAATCATTTAATTGTAAATTTTATATATTAAATAAACACATAAGTGTGATGAAATGCAGTTTCTTGAAAATTTCAGTTTTAATGGAATGATGTTATTATATTATTTGTATCCTTATGAAATCATAATATATATTTCTATTAATAAATATATCTATATAATAAATCAATTTAATTTAAATAATTCCTCATTATTTGTTGTTTAACATGATAAAAATAGAGGAACATTATACACTTTAAAAGAGCTCTCAAAAAAGAATGTAAGCCTAAAAATACACAAATGATAAAATCCTATATAAAGAGGATTTAAAATTAATTAATTGGATTATATATTAAATTATAATACTTAAGTTACTTTAAAAAAATATAAATAAATTATAAGACATTCTAATAATAAATTTATTAAAAATAGTACTATTTCTTAAAAATCCATATTTTCAGTACTCATTGAAAAATAAATATTTTTTGAAAAATAAAAACATTCCACCATAATATCATATCTATATGATAAATAAAAAAATAATGGTATAAATATCATTTTTAAGGGTTAGAAAAATTAAATATATTATTTACTCATTAAAAAATAATTAAAAATATTTTTCAAATAAATATTTTTATAATGAATTTTTTATTTCCCCTGAATCTATAGCTACATTTATATTTATTATATCCATTATATTTATTCCATAATTTACCTAATCATATTAACACATGAAAATTTAAAATATATGATATAATGGTCATATTTAAAGAATAATATTTTAATAATATGTTATGGTTTGTTTAATCTCAATGTCGAGTACCGTATATGCTATCAATTATAGAGTTATTTTAAAATATTATAGTGTTATAATATGCATAATTTTTATAATAAAATTAGTAAATATTATGATACATACATACATTCTTTTCTTTATTTTATTTTTATTTCAATAAGGGAATAAAATTTATCAATAATATCTTCCATATTTCTTCCACCTTTATAGATATCATTATTCTATATAGTATTTATTTAAATATGTTTTTATGATTGGTGAAATTTGATTTATAATTTCACATGCATCTCATAATCCACACTCTTAATGTGAAAATCATAAATATTCATATAAGTGAGATCAGGTTTCTAATGATCTAATACCTAATCATTGTATTATGATTTAAGTCTACAAAGAATTTTTTTGAAAATATATATATAATTCATTTGATCACTATATAAAAGAATGACTCCCTCTAATTTTTTTAGATGAAAAAAATAAAACATCAATATTCCCATTTGGATTCATCTTCAAATAACCAATATTTTAGTACATCAGTTTCTATTTAGAAAACAATTATCTTAATATACTATTTATAAACATTAGACAGTTTCTCCATAAGATATTATTTTACTGTTCAATCCAAAACATTCATATATATCTTTTTCTGAAATGATCCTAATAATCTATTTTGATCCATTACATAAGTATAAAAAATATTATTCTTATGATCAATTGTATACATTCTCTTAGGATCATATAATTATATTCTATGTATTTTAGTAGTGAATATTTCATGTTTGATAGATTATAATTGACTTATAATAATATTATGCAATATCTGGATGTTATATCACTAAAAACCCATTTTTTATTGAATACATTCTACATATAAAAAAACCTTCTTGGGTTATAATCTCTATTAAACAATCTAACAGATATGATATTTGTTTTTTCACAGACACTCCAAATATATACTATGTGGTGTGGTGAATTAGGGAGTTCAATTCATCATTTTTCTCTTTAATATTATTCTAATATTTGTAAGAATAACTCAAAGCTAAAAGAAATCATTCTTATATATAATAGAATAAGATGAAATAAAAACAAGGAAACACATATTTTTCTTAACTCCACGGACAGGGATAGTCCAAGGAGGTTACACATATAGGGGGTTGATACACAATAGATTTAGACTATGTACTATAGATTGTACAATTATTTTACAAATTGAATCCTATATATCTTATTGGTTGTCCCTCTTATTTCCCCTTCAAAAACTTTTGTGTGATAATAAATTAGAAAAAAATATTAAAAATATTTCATATAATAATTCTTCACTATAATGAAAGAAGAGAAATAAATGGTGTTTTCATTGTGCTTCAATTAATTCTTCAAATTATATTCCTCAATGGTGGTAATCAAAAAATAATCCTCCTTTTAACCTCATTTTGATTTTTTCAATTCTATAAAATTATGATTATTTCAATAAATTCTCCATATTTTTCACACTATTTTTTTCATATATAATCTTCATAAAAGTAAATAATTATTTCTAAAAAAACATGTTATATCAACTCTCCAACTATAATCTAGTTAATTTATATTTAAAAACCAAATTTATATCCCTTTATATTAAAGAAACTACCCTGAATTTCTAAATAAATTCAACTAGTTAATAATTTTTTGGTTAATTTTCTTCTTTATGTGGTCTTATTAACAACTCTAAAACTATGGTCTGGTTTCCAACGTTGTGGAATGTTTCATGTCTATCTAGAAAATACACATTAACCTATCAAATTTAATATATGTCTCCATGGGATATCTCTATGAAATCACCACCAAATATTCAAAAAATCTAGACCAATTATATGGAAAACATCTTTCATAGAGTGTAAATCTGAATACATTTGGAAATATTGAAAATAATATTGTTTCTATTAATTGAAATTCCAATACCAAAATGTGTAATAATCAATTTTTAGTGATAGATTGAGGTATCATTCTTTTCTTAGTTGTATAATTCCTTTAATTGTAAGAGAAACTAAAAATCTCCATAAATAATTCATGGTGTGGACTCTAGATTGTATCATTTAACAAATATATATTTGTTTTACTAATAAAAATCTAATAAAACTCTTGAAGAACCAAAAAAAATATTATATTTACTCTTACAGGTCATTGTGTTATTACTTGGCCCAATTACATCACAGTAACATTATGGTGTGGTTATTAGTTTCATGACATAATAGAATCAACTTCTTTAGAAGATATTATTAAACTTCTTATCAAAAAATATTTATATAAAGATCTGTTGTGACTTTTTTATGATTCAAAAATTCAACTCGACTCATGTTGAGGTCTACTACCTTGTGTTTGTTTTCTGTTCCCACTACTTATAATACTTCTCTGGTCATATCAACTCAATTCTTAACCAACTATACATATATTACACTCCTTCACATGACAACCAATAAACATCAAATTTATAATAACTATAAAATTATAACTCAACATATGAAACAACTCAAATATCTTCTACTATTCACCTGTTAGTGGAACATTATCCTTCAGATGCTGACAATATCAACTCTACAAATATAATTCATTCATTTCCAAACTCTATTGTATGTAGGATCTTACTCATGATTTATTTATAGACAATGAATAAAATTTAAAACCACATATAAAATTATTGATTGGATTGGATCAATAGTCTAGTCTTATCCTTACTCCAATAATGATTTTATACACAGTAAAGTATAGGAAATGATGGGGATAACTATAGTACTACAACTCTCGGTGTAAGAGAAAATACATTTTTAATTTTCCTTAATTAGGATAAAATCATATTACAGAACTATCAATTCATATAATGAGAGCTTTATGTGAAATCCAACACTAGTCGACTACATTAATCCTCACGAAGACATTAAATTCCTATAGTACATTCAATATCCCTCTTTTTGGTTATAAGAAACAAGTGAATCAATATAATTTTAGATTTATCCAAGCCTCATCAAATTCCAATAGAAAATTTATCCACCTTGACATTCACCTAAAATTTCAGATGTATTATCTCATCATTGATTGGAATATATTCTTTTGTATTCTCTCACATTGTAAAAAATACAAAAAGAATGAATGGGGAAAATAATGAAATCTTATAATGATTCTTTTCAGATAATAAACATTGAAAAACACTCCCATGTGTTGGAGGTCATCTTTTGATAAGAGATTCATCATGATATCAATAAAATATTATATTTCTAAAATGTACACCAATGATAGCATACTATGCCCCATA
Source organism: Viscum album (assembly GCA_963277665.1). NCBI lineage: Eukaryota > Viridiplantae > Streptophyta > Magnoliopsida > Santalales > Viscaceae > Viscum > Viscum album. The sequence continues at coordinate 149,899,696 of OY728129.1, read as the reverse complement.
TTATCCTTAATGATGTGGTACAAGATATTAATATACTATGACCTAGAATTTTGTATGATTTTGTCTGAAATGTTGATTATAATATTTTTTCATTCCCGATCATTAATATATATGTGGATTCCACCCACATTTCACTGATATAAGACTTCATACACATAATTTAAATAATTTCCAATGTTTTTCCATAACATATTGATATTGTTTACCCAATATGACATAATATTTCCTCTTGGTGTGTCGTGATACATATATTCCTCAAATTAATAAGGAACCTATAACTATATACACTTGATCACACAAATCATTCGATCAATTGGAATCCAAATCACTATAAATATGAAGTAATGAATAGTTTTCATACCTCCAGCCAAAATGTTTATTCACATTGATATTGTGTAAGATATATTTCTCCATTTTAATTTGTAACTCATTTGGGTCTATTTTGAGTTTTGTAAATAACTAAAACAATAAATATAATATTAGGTGTAGATATAGTCAAATAATGTATGATACCAGTAAGAAAAATAAACCATATTTGACTGAAACTCAGTTATTAATCAATGAAAAATACGGTCCAAAATGTTATAGGATTAGAAAACATTCTCAGTTATACTGTGAAAAAAATCATCAGTTTCTCACAAGAATATTTATCTTATGATATATATATATATATAACCTATGGTATTTATGAATTAAAAAACAAATAAGAATGAAACTAATCATATCACTTAAAAATCAATGTTTTACATTATTTTAGATAAAAGTTTAAAATAAGGTTACAACTTTGATTTTATCGAAGATAATATCAAGAACAGAAATCATCATTAGAAGTGAATTTGTGTCATCTCTTTTGACATAGTGGTTTTAATCCATAGTGACATTATTATATTACACACTCTTTAATCTACATTCCATATTTGATTACCAAGCTCATGGAACTCATTTTATCCAATAAAATGTCATCCTTAACTTGTAAAACTATGAATCATTTTCATCATGTATAAACTCTTCCAGTTATTCAATTTATATCTCTTATTATTTTTTTCTATGTTGAAACATTTACTTCACACCCATTTATAAACCTCTATAATTTCATTGTGCACATATCATAAAAACAAATTTATCCATTTTATGATTTTGAACTGGGTCAAACATCTAATAAATAATTAAACATTCAATTTTATGGTATCCCTTTAAAAAGATATGATATTGTTTCTATGATACATCTCATTTATAATTGATTTTATTCCTCAAAACAAAAAAAAATCACTTTCAAACTTTTAGGACTGAAAAATAATTCACATGTTTCATTATTATCAATTTGATATATATCCTCCATTATATCTATTTTCTAGTCATAATATTTCAATTAATTATTAATACTCTTTGTTTTACATAGTGAAAGAAAGATGGTTTGATTAAAATTCAACAAGATCCTCTATGTTTAAAGTGAATTAATTCTATATTTGAGGATATTATCAACTTATGTATTATTTTTATATATTAAAAACATAGTTTCACATTGAATGAGGTTTTCCTCATTTTTATGTGTTTTAGAATCATCATGACTGTCTTAGAAACTTTCATGAATTTCTAGAACACTAACATATTTTCAAATGTTTTCTCCAACACATTCAACCATTTCATCATTCATAAGAAGTTATTTTTATGATGTACTTTTTTCTTCCAACATAATTATATATATATATATATATATATATTATGAACAATTTAACTTAGATATATTTTATAACACTGATAACTCCATCAACCATTTTCTTACCCATTGAATATTTATTCACTAACTCTCTCATAAAAGTTTTCCTAATGATTGAATTTTGTTTTTATAAAATATGATTCTAAAAACTATAAAATAAAACAACAATATCATCTTGAAAAAATGATACTCATATGGAATTTTGGCTGGTTTCTATCAAATTATGTTTCAACTAAGAATCTGGACAATAAATTTTGTGTGTTGTGTACAAATGTATTTCAAGGTACCCTACTTTGATTATAAAGTTCTTCCTATGTATGATACACAAATATTTTCCCTCCATGAGTATCTATATTTTTGATCTGTGGATGGAGTGTTATATTCAAGAATTATCCCACAATTTCCAAAGTATTTATCAAAATCTCTATACTTCTATTTAAATCCATTTAATATTTGAATCCTTTGATAGTATATCCCACTAGATATTAATCAATTATATAAAAAAAATTATTTCTCAGGATCATGAGTAATACATGATATAAAATAGATATAGTTAATATTACTAAAATTTTCAAAAAAATGGATGAATTAATTATCTCTATTATTTATAATTATGATCCTTGGGCCATTCAATTCATTGTGTACCAAATAAATAGGTTTACTCATTCTGATCTCCACCAACAAGTGAATCTTATTTAATATTTTTCATTTGATACATGTGACATATCTATTTAAGAGTTTATCATGTAGGTTTAGTAGATTACAATATCATCCTAGTTGAAAACCATATCCATGTTAATTTTTCCAAAATGTATAGGATATCTTTAGAATAATATTTTTTCTTAATTCATTGTCATAAAACATGGGTAATTATTATTGGATATTTGAGATAGATGATCTCGTATTAATTTCCCATTCATTATGACTATGTTATACTTTAATTTCTTTATGATAAATATATATTCCTATAGGATCAATTAATTATTATTATCAACAAATCTAGGTAACACTCAGGATTTTGTGTTTCAATCAATAAATAATGAAAACATAACTAGAATGGTTTATTCAAATTTTAGTAAATATAGAAACTTTTATCTTACATGATACACCATTTAAAAAATTAACATCCCCTTAATCATTTATTTACATATATTTAAATATATTTATATTTTTTGTTATATGTGATGTGAAGCTATTTTTGAGTATTCAAGTCCGTTTTCATTTTCCAATATTATATTCTTCCATATAGAAATTGTTTATTCATTCTTATAACTAGACTTTATACCCATGGAATTCTCATTATACATGAGTAAATATTATTTAATTTTATGATACTTGAGTGTGGCCTTTCATGGTTGGTCATACCCATTACAAGATACTTTTATATATTTATAAGTATTAAGAAATAATACCTTTAATTTTAGATATTATCTTTATTAGCCTCTATTAATTTCTAATTGATTCCATCTTGATTCATAGATTCTATCTGATTGATGGTGTGAAAAATTTTAAATTAAAATATATGTTTTCTATTCATAGACTCTAAAGCATGAATATTTTACTTTAATGAAAACTCTCCTTATTTAATTGATAGATTATTCATAATCAGCTTCTCAGGTTTCTCTCCCATTATAAATTCACTTATTATATTAATTATTATCACCCTTATATTCTTTCTCTATCCACTTGAATTTTATTTTGTGTTTTTTCCTGATATTTTCCTACTCCCACACCACATTTATATTTAAATATTCAGAAAAAATTATTGATATAAGAAATGGGTTATTTTTAATGCCATCATTATGAAAAAAAAAATTATTCCCATATCATTTCTATGACCATTTTTATATCAAAATTGGGTGTTAAAAAAGTTTTTCAGAGAACAACAAAACAATTTATGAGTTAATTTTTAGTATTAGAATCCTTCTCATTTGGTTTGGATCTTTCATAAATTTCCTTAAAAGAATTCTGAAATAAATTGTGACTGGTTCACAAGAAATTTATTGTATCAAACAAATTGACCAATAAATATTTTCATTTTTCATTCTAGAAAATGATATTTGATATGGTAATGTAATAAATAATATCAATTTATTTAATGATAATATAAAGATATCTTATCTTCCATCTGAATTATTTTTTCATCTCAATAATGTCTTTTTTGTCTAGTTCATAAATAAGATTCCTCAATGAATAATTCTCAAATATATGTGATTTTTTTTCTTTCTAAATATTTTAATTTTTTTTCAAATATACAAATAAACCAATCCTTAATGTGAATTATTTAGGAATTTCTTAATCAATATATTATTCCTCTTCAAAACACCATTCTAATTCATTAGGAAATAGATCTATGGGAATAGTTGATTAAGCTATAAATGTCATCAAAACGTTATCCTTATAATTCTATTTATCTATTATACATTCCACTTATCTGGATATCGCTTCAGTATTTGACAAAAAAATTCATCATTATTGTTGTATTATATATTCAATTTAAATTAATGAACTCCCTTCCTCTTCTATCACATGCCATACTATTTCTTCATGATGAGTCGTCTAATTTGTTATTTCATTCATCAACTTGTCTTTTCTCATTGTACTTTTATAAAATGTGTCCTATTTTTTAAATTATAGTAAAACATAAATAGAAAACCCCCACTATATTTACCTTTTTTCATTGAATTCTTTTCAAGAGTAAATAAATGGTTTTTTATTATTCTTTGAACCTTACATCAAAATTTGATTCCTCTACACAAGACTTATTTAGCTCAATTATTTATGTTTACATGAAATCTTTACGAACCATTTATTTAAAAAAAAATTATTTTTCTCTTTATGTCTAGCCCTCTTGTAATCTTAATATATATCATGATATTTTTTTTGTGATATCCTATTAAACCGTTTCTTGATTATATAGAGATGAAATAATGGAATCAAATTTATCTAAGATGATTCTCATTTGTTTCAACATCATGGTAAAATAATCAAGGATATCTCTATATGGTTTAATCTTTATCACAATTTGGTATAGAAAAATGAATAATTTTTTTCTTTTTCACATACTCTAATTTGGAGATATTAAAATTGTTCGTGGAAAAATCATTTCCTTATCTAGGTTACTTTTTGATATCCCTCATGAATATCTTAAAATTATCTCTATATTATATTCACCATTTTTGTCCCTATAACCAATTTCACTCCTTTCTCTCCAAGGGATGAAGGTCTTTTATTTCACATTTTCACTTTGGCTTCAATATAACTATTTTCCAATAAATTATTTCTTTTTCCCATAATCAGTTGAAATTGACCATTCTTAGTGACATGGATAACATCTAAGATGATTGAGAGATGATATGGAACCATTTTCACTATCTAAAAATAGAATCCCTTCTCATAAAACATTTGAACTCTTTTATTTTTATAAATTTTATTTAACTTAATAAATAATTATGATAAAATATTTAGAAATAAAATAAATAAATTTAGATCATTGGAAAATAATTAGGACTTATTCTGTTCAAAAAAAACAAAAAACATTTTAGGACAAAAAATAATTAAAATTTTGGCCTTCCCTAGTACCATGTGAAATTTATTAGAAATGAAATAAGAATACTTCTTTCACAAAATGATCTCTTATATTTACTAAAAACATTATGATATTGTAAAACATGAATGTGGAAGGAGGGGTGAATCAGTTGATACTCAAAAATAAAAACCACCTATCAATTTTATTGGTTACCATTTGTTTTTGTGGGTCTCAAATATGATGGAATGACAACAATAGATGGAATGAGAAAGTTCAAACACAACATAATGAAGAATACAAGTCTAATATAGAATTTGTATCAATTTGATAATCATCGGTGCAAGAAGAATATGACTTTTCTACCCATGATACGATATTATTATCAATAAAGTAGTGAAATGTGTAGGTAGATGGTCCAAAACTCCCAAGTATAATAATAAATAAATAGTGAAGAAAAATATATAAATATTCCCTTAGTTTTTCCTCAAGTGAATCTAGAATTTGAATCTCATGTGGACCCTTGTTCGTAACCTCAAATCCTATAAAAATACACATATGTATAATCCAAGGAATGATTTTTAGGATAACATTATGTTTCATACAAATATGTTTTTACATGGTTGGGGAATCCCCTTCCCTTTATTCAGCATATAAGAATATTTTTGTGAACTCATTTATCATGGTATAGTGTTAAGATCCAATAATGATGGTTGGTGAATATTAAAGATAATCGAGCACCATTATAGTGTGGAATCTGTACTAATAACAAGAATCCCATATGTCCCTTTATCTATCTTTTTTTTACAAAAAAATATTATGTCATGGTTATTGTACTAATAGAATGACCATTATGAAATTCTATTTGAGTGAAAAATGGAAACCACCTGGCATAAGTTCCATGACATTATTGAATTCAGTGTGGCATAAACACATGTGTTGTGTCATAAACCAGATATCTGCAAAAAAAGTGATACAATTAAATAAAAAGATATTAATAAAAGTCAAATATGAATTTTACAACATATTACATACATTCATCACACCATATCCACCATATGAATGTAATGAGACAAAAAAATAAATATTAATATCTTCACCAATAGTATTACCACTAAAAAATAACCTTAAAATTCACTCTATTATTCCCATAAACTAGAAAAGTTAGAATTATGTCACATATTCACTCAACTCCAAATGGAAACCAAGTCACCTTTAAGCCTATTATTTGTAAGGAAAACTGGAAATGACTTGGAAAACTATTGATTTAATTTCCTAGAGAGTCTAATATTTTCAAAAATCCAATATAAAGGTAACCTACACACCACATAATTGGATATAATAGTATTAGAGAGAGTAATCCATCTCTTAGTGTGAGATAAATTACATTTTCTCTTCTTCAAATTAATATGAACTCACTCCAACCACCCAACCCTCACTAATTGGCTACATAAGAGACTCATTTTATCTTTGACTCCTATATAGCCCTCCAATCGTCAATTACTTTTAAATTCCCTAAGGGATCATCATTTATAACTATAATTATATGTTATAATAATCCAAAAAATATTAAGGGAAGGTTATTATAAGCATGTGTAATGGTATAAATACCATTGAAGGATGTGATAGACTCAAAACCACATGCATTGCTACAACTAATAGTAAACTCGTTCAAATCCAATGTACATTATATCCCATGGTTTGGAATATTTTAGTTTAAATATGGAGTTATAATTAAATGATACTATAGATTATAAATTTTCATATACCAAATTTAATAAAACCATTAAAATATTAAGGTTCTACAAGATAAGAAATTACTAATTTGAAAACATTAGTGTATCAACCACATGGGAATACATGACTATAAAATGTTGTTTGAGTTTAAATTTTCATTGCAATTTCATTTTTCCAACACCACACCCATCGCTAATGTAGATAGTAAAAAATTACAGCCAAGGATTGCGTATAATATTATAGAAATTGTGTTATATGACATGTAATAATCTAAAATAACTTATGATGGACTCTAATTTCCCTAAAACCAATCAGGGTGATGTAAAATAATTAATATATAAAAAATGGAATGGAGTTATAAACATGGTAGTCATAGATTAGGTTTTTAGGCATGTAGAAGTCATACAGGTAAGAGGATACCTCTATTATCATCCTACATACCTATTTAACAAAATTGGATAATGCCAAAACTATTTTTATTGGAGGAATAATATACTAATGTGGATAAATATAGGTACATAATAAATTTTAGTGTAACAAAGACTCAATGGCTGATTGAATTTATAAAAACATTAAATATATCATGTACATATGAAGGGAACTCTATATATTATACGTAAATTGATTGATCATATAACAGAATATGTGAAAAATAAGAATAGTATTCATAGTGAAGGGAATATGAAATTTGAAATGGGGATTGTGAGAGAGTGGGTTATATTCTTGAGAATGAGTTCATAAGATTTATGATAATGAATCTTTATTCCTATTTTTATTGTTTTGAATACTCTTAGTATAATCATTACTTGATGGTTTCAATATGGGGATTGGGTGATGTGTATATTTCATATCCATATTAATTACATAATAAATTAATAGCACATTATTTGTTCCTTATTATTTTAATGATTCACTAGATTGATTATCTAGTGCCTTATTTTTTGGTTTGAGTAAAGTAACCAAATTTGAAATTCATCTTATTTTCTAGTGAGGAGGACAAGTAATTTTTATGAGTGGTAGTATCTTATTTGATTAATTCACAACTTAATTAAATTCATTACAATTGAACCCTTATAAAAAATCTAGTATTAGAAACTATATAGGGTCTTATAATTTAATGAAAGAGATGGAAAGTGAGTCGATGAAGCACTTTAAATAATGACTGATCTTGTAAGTATAAAATAAATACAGTTATGTATAAATTGTCCCATATAATGAAAATATCCCAAAAAACAAAAAAAAATAATAATTGAACATAAAATTATTTTTCAGATAATTATATGTATACTATCATATAGGTTTTCGTTCATCTTATATTTCTTCAAATTGGTTCCTACACAATACTAACAAAACTCACAGTCTAATTATTCATTAATTTTTTTTATAAAAGTAAACAATTATAATGAATTACACCAATTACATTTATTATAATGTTACTTTAGGTACTACTGTATAATGTGATACAAATAGAATATTCACTTGTATGATATAGTGTAGATATTAGTACACTATAAGATCAATAAATATTATATACCCATGAAAAAAATATCTCAAGTATGCATGTGACTTTTCATCATACATGTTATTAAATGATGACCTTGTCTAATTTTTATTGGGGAAATAAAAATTTATAATCTCATTGGGGTATCAATATGGATTTTGTTGAGAATCATTTTTTTAAGGGGCTGTGTCTATCAATCTACATATTGTTCATTTAAAATATTTTTTAAAAACAAACTGTAATTTTTATTAAATTTGTATATATATTTAATGAAAAAAATATGTTTTCTAGTAAAATTTAAAATTACAATTATTATAGATAAAAATTATGATATAGGATATGGTCGATAAATGTACGGGTAGTGAGAATAATTTTTTTCAAAAGGGGATTCCTCTAAAAACATTATCATTGATCATTAATTAATTATAATGATATTATGATACCCTAAAAATATTTCACATTAAAATTCTTAATTCACTCAACCATTTTAACTCAAATAAAGTGATAACTCATCAATGAAATGATATTTAGCAAGAAGTTATATATTCATACAAGTTTTCTAAATTCCTCCCAAATGTATTTGATATATTCAACTTTACTCCATTAGATCTCAACTTGGGTTTTTATTTAAGTTTTTAATAAATGGAAATATTGAATTTAAGCTATTTTTGAAGGGTATATAAAATTGAAATAGAAAGGTTATCACCTTACTCTTCACTAATTTAACTAATTTCAATTAATCTGAATAAAATGGAGTAATGATGCGTATTTTTTTAAGAAATTTTTTATCTTTTCACCCTTTGACAAAAAAATAATTTTAACTCTCTATTTTAGGAGACTCCAGTTAGAGACATAGTACAATACAAAAAATAAAATATAACACAAAAATACTATAAGACCTTTTATGACTACACAAAAAAATGATATATATATCTCATTACACATTGATATAAAATTAATTTTACCTTTTCTTATAAATGAACTTATAACTAATAGACACAACAGAAGGGGTGGAAGTACATGGTTGAAGAACACACATGATTATAATGAAGAAGTTAGATATTTATAACACTAATATAATTTTCACTACGATGTTATCGTGGAGAAAATAAAAGTAAACCAATATAAAATTAAAACTAGAAGAGAAAACAAATACCTTTAAATGGAATATTATTTGATAATGAAATAGAGGAGTATGTAATTCACCATGGGGGGATTTCATTGATTAAAATTGGTGTTTTCATAATATTAAGGATAATTTGGGTTATAATTATAATTACCTTGAATCCAAATAAGTTTTTATGGGGATATGATTGAAATGTCTAAAAAATAGTTTAGTTGATTTCACCTTCTCATCCCTTTTAGTGACACTTTATGTGTCCAAGTGTTTTTGTTGTTATTTGGACCTGTACAAGATTATGTAGTATGATATTTTCATATAATAAGTAGTGTCAAAATATTTTAATAATTTTGAAATATGTTAAAAAAATTTTGTAATGATTAATATAGAGGAAGATTGTTATGTAACATTTTGTTGGGGGGTAGTGGGATGGAAATATCTAATTTTCACATTAAGATGAAGTGTAAAAATTAATAGACAAATAGATACCTTAGAATTGAATTTTTAGTTTGGTATATAGGGTTTATAACATATATAAGTCTTATAGATTAATCATTTTTGTATATTTCAATATGTTTATAGATTATTGTGTCATATAGTGGTTGTAGAAATTAAGAGAAATATTATTGGAGTTGAGAGTTAATTATTTTTCATTTTTAAGATAGGATTTTGATGAGCTAGGTTGAAAAATGTGTTTTTGGATATGAATATATTTCATTACGAAAAAAAATAGCTTTTTTATTATAAAAGATAAATAAATGCCCAATGGTCAATAAAATTATGTAGTAGAGAAACATCTATGAATATATCATAAGGGAAATATACCAAATAATGGATGAAAAAATATTATTCTATCCAATAATGTCCACCAACAGGCATGGAAACAACCACAAATAGAAACAATTTCCTATTCATCCGGATATCCGCTCTTCCTAAAAGAAACATATCTAATCTTTTCTAATTAAAAACACTACTAAAATACCCTTCGGTATTAATAACATGTCACTATAGACTATTATGGATCTTTTGTGGTTATGGATCCAATTAACAATTGATTGTGTGGGGCACAATAGTATCATTGGATAAAGCATAACAAACTAAACATTTTTCACAATCAATTCTTCATCAGAGATTTAGAAGAAAATATATTTCATAATCAACATAATTAAATCAATGATTAAATAAGGATTGAGAATTTTTTAACTAATTCATAGGGTAGTGGAAAATTATTTATAATTAATTCATTCTTTTATGAAATACATTTTATTAAATTATTTTATTAATGATAGATTATAATATGAATATACATCCTACTATAGTTTTTTGTAGTAATCAATAGTAGATTCCCCCTATTAGTTATCCACATGTGCTCCAAAATCCTCTGAATGTTGAGATAGGATTTTTTTCTTGCTAGAATGATAGATCATAATTCATGAGTCATTTGTCTTTAATCACCCAAATAATATCTTCAGGGGTTGTTTCTCCTCAATCTCTCTAAACATGAATGTTTTTGTGGGGGAGGATCACTCTCTTTTATAAATATTTTTTTATGGAGGGATATCTCTATAGATTTAGGATAATTCTATCCAGTTGTCATTGTGTTCATAAAATGAAATTGTCTACTCCAAATAAAATATTATAACTAGCTTTATATATCACTATAGTTAGAAAATAATATTTTTTATTGAACTCAATTTATTTTCCCTTTTTTCCAATGGAACCCTATGTCAATAATAATAATAATAATAATATTAATTGACATGTGCTAAACTAAATTATTAAATTAAATGTGACTTATTCAAATATTGTTTGATATATATTTTTTATCAGTGGACCATTAATCATAGATCTACATTCCTATAAAATATTTATCTTTCCCCTTATAATGATTATTTATTTAATAAATAAACATTGACTAATTATTCCCACAAAAATAAATATTATAATAACTAAATTGAAATTAAATATTTTTTAAATATTGTTTTCACAAAATATTTACTCAAATAACTAGTGAGGGAAAATATGAAATCAATAATAATTGAAAAATTATTAAACCACGTGTGGGGATAATATTTATTAATCTTGTTAGATATTAAATAATTTTACTATTTATGTGATTCTCAAGATACACTTAGTGTATGATCCTATATGAATCTTTCTATGTTTAATTATTCAAAGCATCCCAATGTCCGAGAACAATGTCTAAAAACGCCCTAAGGAACCCCTAAAAAAGATAAAATCCTAATAACATAAACAAACATATAGAAACATACTGTGTAAAATAATTTGTCTATCTCAATATCTGTTATCAAGATGTTTTCATGCAAGTTCCATCATCCTATGTTCTCAATGTCTCTTTCATTGACATTTTGTAAATTGAGCTTTCCTACAGAACACCATCATCATGAAATTATTAAGAGTATATCATTTTCATTAAAGGGGTTGTGATATTAAATAACTTAAGAGAATCAATGATAAATGGATTGTTCCTTAACAACTCATTACATTTATTTATTTGGTCGTTAAAGGTGGTCAAGTGAGATTCCAGTTGTTTTCAGTGAAGGATAGAGCTAAAATAATACTACAGCCAGTAGTTCTAGAGATGAACTATATTCAAGTCGCGAATTAGATGTTCTATGGTTTTGTATCTGGATAGATTCACGGATTGTGTGTTGAGATTGAGGAATCCATGAAATATATTCATTTCAAAAATATATTTCATGAAATTTAATTAATTATATTATAAGACAATAGGATATTCAGTTTAAACTAAAATATTTTGAATTCCCAATGAATTCAAGATGATAATGGAATTTATGATGTGAAAGTGATTAGTTCTATATTATAAATTTGAATTTCATCTCAATACCTACCCATTAGGTCATGGATTTCCAATCATTTTTTTACCAAACCATGGGTGATTTATTAAAGAATATTATCCCTCTTATCCCTACATTAATCTGAAATTTTAGATTTTTTTGTTTTGTTAATTTATAGTATTCTTATATCTTATTATAGGTTATTTTTCTTATGTTCGTCACTCGAGGTTCCACTATGATAGTGTGACTTTGGTTTGGGTGTGGGTTAGTTTGAATTTTGATGATCCTTGAGTGAATTTTTGGTTCATCCATGAGGCACATTTGTGGTTACAATTTTTAGTTATTTCATCATCTCCCTATGGTTCATAGAGAGGATGAAAAGATATTTTGAGGGATGTAATCTTTCATTTCACAATTGTTTTGTAACAGGGGGTGCGATTTACTAATTTTTATCAATTAGGGATGGTTTCTGTTGGAAAATCTTGAAAATTAAATTTTTTATTATAATTTATGGTGAATAGTAATTATTTATATTCCTTTATATCATTGATATTATTGTGATATTTTAATTTTGTATGAAAAACACACCACTAAAACTTGTCTCCATTAAGATATTTATTTGAACAAGTTTATATGTGTTGTGGAGCCCTTATTGTGTGGTCATTGTGATGTAATTATAAAATGATAATTTTCTAACAACTTGTTTTAATATAATAAAATTGTTCCCCGGGGATTTATTGATTTTGTGATAACAACCCTAAAATAAATAGAAATATAACAAAATCCCCATTTATAAGTCTTTAAAATGATCTGTAATTTTTTTAAATGTGTGGTTGTGTTGTGTGGAGTGATTTGTATTCTTGATACAATGTGGAGTGGTGATTGGTTTGTTTTTCTGTGCTTTTGGGGTAGTGAGATGGTGGGTTATTTATCCATTATTTTAGGTCAGTGAGTTGGTTCATTGTGTGGCCCTGATTTTGGGATTTTTAGGTGATGATTTATTTTGATGTTGTTTTGGGAGGCAAGGAAATGGTTTTTTTGACATTACATTTTTGGAAATGAGATTATCATTTTTTTAGTGTCTTTGGGGTTGTGAGCTAAAGGATCGATGTATGTTATGAGATAGTTAAAATAATGGTTTGGTAGTGCTAAATTATTATGTAGTGGTGGAATAAATGGTTATTATTTTATTAAAAGGATTTGAATGGTTTGGATAATAAAATATAAATGATTAATATAAAAATAAGTGATGGTTTGTGTGGTTAAATGATGTTATTGACAAATGATGAAACAAATTGGTTACATTATTGGATTGGTTGAAAATTAGTTATATGGATTATGTCTCATTTAATGTAATGTAGTTCGAGGTTGTAGAGAAAGTAGGCCTGTTGTGAGTTGGTTAGTGTTTTGTTTTTAACCAATAGGTTGGGCTTGTTTGTGTGTATAAATATATTTATATATATACTTCTATATTCCATGTGATTTCTATATGCACCCCACCCATGTAGAGAGCTATGTGTAGACTATCGAAGATTCACATGATGAGTATTTTTTCTAACATCATGGCGACGATGATGGAAAGATGTATTCAAAATAATTTCATTATCTCCTCCATGAGAGTAGATATGTAGAGGTTGTGATAGAAGGAGGTTTATTAGTGCACTAGCTGATGTTCTAAGTGTGTTTGGGATAGATTTTATATGATCGTGTTCTTAAATGGGGGTCGAGGTGATTTTAGGAGATATGTGATATAACCATGCTATGGAGTCCTGATGAAGGTGTCTTTGGGAGGGAAATGATATGACAATGATGTGGGTTGGTAGCCCATGTGTCTTTGGGCGATGTGTTATATGACTATACTGTGGGGTTGATTATTGTGGGATTCATTCCTGGTAAGAAGAGGGATAGATATTGACTTCCTTCAAGATCATGATACCCAACTACACTTTTTATATAAGTTCTTGTCATGTGATGGACTAGGTGTCTTAAGGACAGATGGGATTTTACCATGATATGAGGTACTTGAATATTTGTTTGTGGATTTTATTCATTTTGATCTTGTTTTGGGGATGTTTCTCAAGTTATTTGGAAGATATGAAATCTCCATGACATAAATTTTTTGGTTTTATAGTAGAAAATATGTTTGAAATTGGTGTGGGTTTCGACTTATCAATATAATTATTTTTATGTTATTATTTTTTTTCTTTCATTATATTGTAAGTGTGCCTTGGTATGGTTGATATGGATAGTTAACCGGTTTTGGTGTTTCTGATTCTGTTATTTTATCATAGGTGCATTAATTTATTTACTCACATGTTCACGATTGACATTTTTTTTCCAATTGAGTATACTTAAATGCTATCCCTACATATAAAAGCTGATTACAAGGTTCCCAGAAGGACTATATGGACTATGTTGGATATTACAAGCTAGGACCATTAAACATTTTTTATGTACCTACTTTATCTTTATTTTGGATATTTAATTTTAGACATGTTTATATAGACATATTTTTTATACATCCATTGTGGGGTGTTTTTTTATTTCTTTTATATTATTTCATGGAGTTTATTGTGGTTGATTAATCCTATCTATTGACCATATATTTTTATTGTGGGAAATGCATCTGATTTCAAGATATAATTTTACCCTTGCTATTGGTCACCATCCCATAACTATTAGAGTTGAGAATTAGGGGTCATTGTCTCTCTCCCTTTATGAAAGAGTTGTATTAGAGTATATGTATAAGATATTGGACGATGTTTGGAGTTAGTAATAGTGATGATTTTATGGGTTGGTGTGCAAACAGAGCTAGTTGGCCTTGGTGGGTGACATATTCCCCGGAGACCGGTTGGGACAAGATATTTTAGAACCCTAGTGATATAGTGCATGGACTCTGAAATACTGAATGACCATGTGAGATAGACATATTTTTAGGGTAGAGGCCTAGGGTGGGTAGATTTGTCATGATGACTTATGTTCCTGTTTTGATTGGGATTTTTTTGGATAATTTTGAAATAAAATAAAATTAATTAAATATATCTTAATAATAATTTCATACTAATTGGGATGAGTAAAATTGATTTTCCCTTTCAGTAATTTCTCTTATACAATGTCCATGTGAGGTTCATTGATTAGAGGCTCGGAATAATGATCTCATTGATCAATGGAGTGTTTTGTTGTTGTTGAGGATGACAAGTGGAAGAGGATGTTATTGTCTCGACTCAACCCATTGTAGGGTTCGAGCTAATACTACCACAAGACCACCTCCAAAGGCTAGGGGTAGAGATAATCGCTGAAGGCTTAACTAAATTAGGGAGGAATTTTCCTAACTACCATTACACACACACATCCAACAAAATGAAAATGTTCATAGGGAAAGAATAAAATCTGAACTAATTCTATAAAAATAACAGAATATTTCATGAACCTCTAGACATTAAAAATTTGTGGTAGTGTAAGATCAAAATTAAAGGGAAAAATACATGGACAATAAAAAATTTGTCATGGTCTGAAATAAAAACAAGAAAAGAAAATAGATTAATTTGATCAAAATTACAGAATCCAAAGCCATGACCACTATACGTGGTCTACGAACCTAGTGTCCCTAAGCTCAAATATATTAAAATTATACCTTTGTGCCATATGCATAAGAAACCATATGTGGGAAAAAAATCCCATGAAAGGTTGATATAATCATACCTAGTAGGTTTCCCTAAAATCTAAAGGGGGAGAAATAAGAGATACAATAGAAGAGAAAGATAGCATAGGCACAAGGTGTAATGAAAGAGTACATCTCAACCCAGTATAACAGGAGGGTTCCACTATTGTAGTCACTGATGAACTCCACCACCCAACTATGCTGGAGTGTAACACTCGAGAATGTTATAGGGGAACTCTACTAAACATCCCTGTTGGAGGGTACTGCCCAAAAGGTTATTAGAGAATTCCACTACCCAGCCTTGCTTGAGGGTAATTCCTAGAAAAAGTCATCGAGGAACTCCACTACACATCCTTGTTGGATGGTAACACTCTGAAGAATTTTTCATATGGTGATCATGCCTTATCACTTCCATCACTAGGGTATTGGTCTTGAGTACTAATTAAAATCCCGATATTGGTCTTGAATCATCTGCCTTATTTGCAGGGTCAAAATTTCATAGATGGTTCTTCATTACGACACCATATTAAAATGATATATCAAATACAAGAATCTGTGATAATAATAATTTTATTATTATTGAGTGGTCCATTTACCTATGAAACAGACTAAAAAAGTTATCCAACAATGTTCTTGAAATGACCATTTCAAAGTCTGGGTCACGCGACCCCCTACCTTCTTTATTTTCATCCATTTTTTATACTTTTCCTTTTTATATTCACATATCTCCTATCTCTAGTCATCCTCCATGATTTACTCATATTTATCCTCATATTCCATGATTTTCTCCAATCAAACCTCTATGATTCCCATGATGCACCATAACTTCCACTAAATACATTCTATAAACCCCAATATTCCAATCACTTAATAAGATACATCACCGATGAACATGGATCCCAAATCTCATCTCCCTATAGCCACATTAGTGAGTTTCCATGCCTCCACATTGACATGATGAGACCAACAATTCGACCATCCACTAGACCGCTTTAATGTTCAACCTACACAATCATGCTTCTCTAACGACCCCAATCAAGAGTTCAATTTCTTGAGATGATCCATACATGGATGATCCTATGTCTAAATCAAATTTTGGTGGTCGTAACATGAAGAATGACTGATAAAAAATAAAAAAAAATTTAATAAAATAAATCATTGGCCATGTTATTTTTGACAATCATTGATGGTATTTTTGAATTATATGGGTTCTAAATTTAAATAAATTCCATATTAAATAACTCTAATTTCAAGCAATATCATGTTGGATGGACTAATGAGAGACCGATCTCTGAATTAATGTTAGGAAAATATTAATTCTTAGTTGACATTTATTTTGAACATGGGTAAAACCACAAAGAAAACTTTGACCTAGTTTTTGGATTGATCCTTAAGGAATAAGGAATCATCAAAATGATTAGAAGGATAGGTTATGTTTATTACATCCTGATTGGATCTGATTCATACATTCATCATTGTTGGATTCAATTAACCAATAGAAAGGAGGATTGGAGAGTTCACTGCCGATTCTAGGGTTATGAGAAGAATCCTATGCAATATTCTATAATGGTATATTTATAACCATTGAAGTTTAGGTAAAATGAATTATTTAATAAATTAAATAATAAAATAAATCTACTTAACACACCTCCAATGACTGAGCAGTCAAAACATCCTATGTTGAATCATTTTATATCATGCCTAGGGTAAAAACTATGTTCTGGTCAAAATTGTGGTCTCTTATTTTTTATCAACTATGTAAGAGTTACAAGTTTTTTTTGAGATACTGCATGAATGAAATTTAAAATATTTTTGATATTTTTATAAAATTAATTTTTGGCACATAGTGCCTCCAAATTTCATTTTGTATCAGAAACTAGATCTTAATATATATATATATATATATATGTCTGATTCATACAAGGAAAAAACCGGGTGTCTCAATTATTCCATCCTTCATGATTTTCATCCCCAAAAAGAATAAACAGGAAAAAAATTCAATAAAGTATTATTTCACTTGGATATCCTAATCCCAAGGATTATCCTACACTTTTTCATGCAGCCGCATCACATGAACCAATGGTATGGTCCATCAATTCAAGGACTTATCATGTTTGTCCTCAATAGCCACATGGTTTTTCACAAAGGTGGATCAATTCTTGATGTCTAACACACCCCAATCAATGATGTATGTGGGGTCATGCACATAATTCTGCATCTATGAATCATAGAATATTTCGTGCACCCACTCTAATTTCAAGGGTAGGGTGAGGTGGTAGGAAACCATTCCAACCCTCGAAATGATCTTGAATGGCCCAATGAACCTTGGGGATAGCTCACCTCCCTAAATGATCCTCTATAATACTCATCATAGGGAGACTCACAAGAAAACTTGGCCTCCCAGTTCGAACTCCAAGGACCTAAAACAATGATCTTCAGGAGATTTTTTTCTGTTGTGGGCCATCCTCATCCACTTACGAATGACTAGAAATTATGTGTTGTTGTATGCACTAATTCTATGCCAATAAGTTATGACTATAAAATCTATTTCTAACATATGGATTTCTAGAATTTTATCCTATATAGGGTCACAAAAGGTTCCATACGGATGGTAGAGTTATAGTTTTATTTTTGAAAACTCTTCCATGGGAAGATGATCTTCTTAGCTCCACACAAAGTGAAACACACAAGACCTCAGCATATCCTCTAACATGTGGATAGTGTACTATGTCTACACATCATTTTGAGTGTGAATGGTTTTAATCATTTTCAATTGGGTCTATAATTCCACGGAAAATCATCCCCACAACCATGACATAAACCAAACATCATGATTGAAGACAGTCATCGAGGGTACCTTATGAATGTGAATGGTCTATTTTACATACAATAGACCAAAACTCTTATATTATATCTACTCCATGATAGAATAGAAGTGTTACATCTTTGTGATATGGTAAAATATCAGCCAGATGGGTTCATGGATCTTCACTGTTCATGGAATCCTTGTGACAAAATCTATGGAAATGTTATCACATTTCCACTTTAGGATCTCAAGTGGATGAAACCATCCTATTAGAACAGTTTGAATAGCCTTTAACTATGGATAGATGAGGCCTGAGAGATGAATTTAGCTACAATTAATCTCATGTTGGACCACCAAAACTGATATTGAATGTTTTTATACTACTTCCCCACATAGAGATTTACAATTAGGGGAGAAGTATCGAAATCTCACAGCACATCCTACCACAATGTGAATGGGAATACTATTTTCCCTTGGAACAAGATAACATGATTCTCTCCTTCAAAAGATCAATCTAGTTCATCCTTCATGGATATATGGTCATGCATGACCTCACATTTTATTTCCCTTCTAAATATCGGTCTTATGTTTCATAGTTCTATTCATGGGGTCTCAACTAAATTGACTCATATGTGATAAATTCCCACAACAGCATCAATATGTATTCGAGAAAATCTCATGAGGCATCAAAATATACTAAAAACTCCACTCCATCATATGGTATTCTCAACACATTATCACTCATCAAACTCTTCTTCAACTCCTCATAGTCCCTCTAGAACTACTCATACAAGATAAATGGCTTCCCTTTCTATGTCTGGGAAATTAATGGGGTGGTAAATTTGGAGAAGTCTTCCACAAACCTAATGTAGTACCATCCCAAGCCAAGGAATCATGCACCTATGACATGATATAGGATGGATACCAAGAAATAACTACCTCATTTGTGGTTTGATCCTTGGATAATCATTTTTTTGATATGACATTCCCATGGAAGTGAACGTAATATATCCAAAATTTCTACCACAAGATATTTCTATAATGATGGTGCTCATAAAGAAAATCAAGAACCTTCCTCAAGTTCTCTGCATGCTCTTCCTATATTTTAGAGTTACAGATTATTTCATCAATGAAGAACACAAAAACTGGTCCCTATAATATTATAAGACCTATTTCCTCAAATTAATAATCCAAGTGGGGACATTCATCATACCAAAGGGAATCACTATGAACTTGTACTATCCATATCGACATCGAAATGAAAAATTTGGAAGATCAGCCTCCAAAACCCTCAACAGATGGTTGTTGGATCAATGATCATTCTTTAAAAACCAAATCAATCCTTGAAACTGTTCAAAGAGGTTCTCAATTATTGAAAAGTGGTACTTTTTCATTATGGTGGCCTCGTTCAAGTTATGATAATTTACACAAATAAAAAATATCTCATCTGAATTTTTTCTGAACAGGACCAGTGTTGCCCAGGGGGACACACTTTGTCTGATGAAACCATTATCATGATGGTACTCCAACAATAAAAATATTTCCTAGAGCATGGTAGGTAACATCGGATATATTGCAGAAGATATCAAATTTCCCCCAATAAATAATTTAGTGAAAATATTCATATCCTTCCTTAGAGTAATCCTATAATTTCTTCATGGAAAGTCCATATAATCCTCTCTAAATAAAGTAACCCAAATACCTAATGAGCTTAATGATCCAAGGGATACACATTTTAACTGATAGGTGATAGGGTGTGGCCTTATACTCACAACATCCACCTATTCTTCCAAGAGAAATATATCAGCAAAAAAAGATAATATCATTCCATCAGTTTATAGGAATGTAATTTTTTATGAAAATAATTAATATGGGATCATTCCATGGAAATCCAATTCATACCCATTGTGAAGTAATATGGTTCCATAGTGATTATCAAAAGTTTCCATGTGAACCTATCTCCTCTAAGAGATAGCCTATACCACTGGGAGATGAAAGATACAAAAGAAGTGTTCCCTCTATAGACCTTCAAAAGAAGCTATTATGCTAGTGTCTCAACTAGGATGTCAATCTCTCACACAAGGATATGCGATAAAATTTAATGAATTACACCCATGACTACTAATACTATGGAATGAGTTTAATAAACACACTTTTTACCTTGAATCATGTCGTGTATTGTGAGTTCATAGACATCCAAGTCCCATAGGTTTCCATGACCCCAGTCACTTCATCCCCATGCCTAATGTGGGCCACCTTGTGATTGGGACCAAAGGATATCATACTAGAAGCCATCATCCATATATCTTCTTGCTTTTATGCTAGAACCACCTCCCTAGGGAAAAACCATTCCCCACCTGGGACATCCCAGATCACAGTTTTTCCTATACCATAGAGGTCAAACAGTTATCCTCCTGAAATGATAAAAACATCTAGTTGGGTAGCCCCATTCAATTTTAACTCACCCATAACATGTAAAAAAAATTCCCATCATAAAGATTCCCTAACAAATTACAATACCTCGGCCCCATTCGAAAATGAACCTAAGCCTGCTCATGAATGGTTCCCTTACTTCGAGATCATGTTGACAGGCACTAGCTAGCTGTTGTAGATGACTCATATCTAGTATTACCACTTCTAGCTCCATGGTTTTATCATCCCTATGAATGAAATTTTCTTTCACATGTGCCTGCTATAACACCATAACATAGGTAGGGATGAAAAAGGGTTGAACACATACTTAAATCTCTATATGAATCACCTTATCACATATCTGTGCACAAAATTAGCTATCCTAGATCATGTTAAGGGAGTAGCACATCTGTTATTGGAAACTCATAACATACTGAGCCACCATAATCACTACCAGTTGATATTCTATATGCTATTGGATCCAGACTGTGTGTAAGAATGAGGGGTAGAACTCCTCCTAGAATATTCCTTGAAATTCAACCCATGAGTGTGTTGAATCAACATAAATCTATGATACAATTCTCTACAAATTCCAACATGTTCCTTGGAAAAGGCCAAATCATAGTTGCTCCAACTAATCTGTCAGGGTCCAAATATTCTTGATGATACAGACCACAGACTTTGTCCAATCCAATGCTTTTTTGGGATCTATCTCGCTATGGAACCTCAATGGTCTGTGATGCTGGAACTCATGGAAAATGTTAAACATGCACACATCTTCATACTACTCTTCTAGGAATATCTATTACTCGATATGTGGATGTGCTACTATCTTCCCACATGTAAGAATGGTGTCATGGTATGAACCATGAATTGAGGCTTCATCAATCAAAGGTTCATCATCATAGACCAGAGATGGTATCTTGGATGGCTATCATCGAGGATGCATCCTTAGAGATATCAAGGAGTACTATGGTCATATGATCATTTATATACTTTTTTAAAAATGGGTATCCGACTCCAGAAGTATAGTCAAATATCCAATCATATATGATTCTTGTAAAATATATACCTGAAATAAATGCATCATCATTTTGAGTCAAAATGTTGGTATTCATGGCCCCCATGAATGGAAACATAGGTTTCCAGACAATCACTGAATTACATAGCCTTGTATCCTCTCTCGACACACTAAGATAGTTTTTATATAAAACCAACAAATCAACTTAAGGGTATATTTCTGAAAAACATCCCAAGGAGAGAAATTTGTATGATAACAATCTATCACAACTTAAACCCTATCAGTGCTCGATTTTCTACTACCCTAAGCCTGCCTCCATATTCTTGGGGTGGTGATAATAGCATGTTTTCAATGCTTTCAAAGGGGTGCGCACACATGTCTGTCTATGGGGGACGAGTTCGCACTTACATTTGGCACACATTACCTCTTTCCAAATGTGGGTGGCATCCATCACTTATTCAGGTTTGTTTTCTCTTTAATTGAAATGGGATGATGGTATATCGATTCCTCCATCCATATATTCCTCCTCGAAAATCGTTACCTTATCCAGGTCTCCCTCTTAGATTAAGACGTTGTTCGTGAAACTCTTCTGGGTGCCAGGTCTTTATAGTCGCCTATTAATTACACTACTTTTTTCAGTACAATCCAAATAGTTCATCCAAGGTAGAATCCTTTAGTCAGGGCAGTAGTCACTTTGGACATCACTGGTTTGTCAGGATGCCGGAACACAGGTTCATTTGGGTTTCTTCCCCTTATGATATGACTTCTAGAGGACATGGAAACTTGGGGCATCCCATATCGAATGAGGGGAATTATATTCCATAGGCATGTATTAGAGATTTTCCTCATCTTCCCATGTTTGACATAGGGTATTACATGAGTTTAATATCTAGTAGAGATGGATTGGACTGATTAGAACACTGACTAGAGTGGGTCATATTGGTGAAACCCTCTAGAGGGAACACTGATGCTTAGGATAACACGCGTTTAGTTACCCGAGTACTCCTAAGAGCATTGAATAGGTGAATTGGAAAGATATCATCGGGATATAGTGACTTGGGTAAGAATCAGGATGGATGATGGAGGGTTGAATGAAGTGGTGGGGGAATGAAACAGAACTGTCATGTAGATGACAGTAGGGTTTGTATTGAGCCTCGAAGTGACTTCCTATGTATCCATGTGGTAGGGAATCAATGTCCTCGTTGTTTAGTGAGGTGATGGGACACCTATAGAGGCAACCCTTTTAAAGGGGTCCCGGATGATGTGTAACCTCTGGGTTGGAGGATGACCTTCCTGAAACACATAGGCTTTAGGGAAAGACCAGGAAGAGACATGGGTGATGGGATTGAACCTAAGGGAGGCTTCCTATGTACCTTTCCTTGGAAAGGATCAAATTCCACGTAGTTCATTATGGATGGAATAAAATTGGGGCATGTGCATAGGAAAGTAACCAAGTAAAACGTTGGGATTTACATGTGGTTAGCAGCCCAAGGTTGTTCTGATGATTGAGGGCTAACCGGAGATGTGGGTCCCAAAATATTGGACTATAATGGATTACCGTAGTGTGGGAAACACAACAGCTTTCTATTGATTGGGTAAAATGGATTACCGTTGGATGAGGTCACAATGACTTACCCATTGATAGGTTTCACAATGTCTTACCACTGGATGATGTACAATGAATAACCACTAATTGGGGGACATAATGGCTTATCGTAGAGTGGGGTATAGTTTTGTTTCATACTGGGAAATAAAGGGCCGTATAGTTCAATGTCATGCAGGATGGTGGGTGATCGACATGAAGTATTCGGGACTGATGGGAGTTAGGGTTGAACCTCTGGGAGGTGTCCTACATACCTTTCCTTGGAAAGTGTCAAAGTCCCTGTAGATCGGAAGAGGTGTTGGTGATCCAACGTGGAGTGGTCAGGGACAATGGTTTTTGGGCTTGAACCTTCATTAGGCTTCTTATGTACCTTGCCTTCACAAGGATCAAAGTGCACGTAGTTCAAGATAGTGTTGGTGAACTGACGTGAAGTGGTTGGGACCAATGGTTGTTAGGCTTGGACCTCAGGGAGGCTTCTTACGTACCTTTCCTTGGAAAGTATCAAAGTCCATGTAGTTCATAATGGTGTTGGGGAACTGACGTGAAGTGGCTAGGACCAATGTATGTTGGGGTTGAACCTCAGGGAATCTTCCTACATAACTTTCCTTGGAAAGGATCAAAGACCACATAGTTCAGGAGTGGTGTTTGGGGCTAACACTCTAGGGTGGCCTAATAAGGATGTCATGGTAAATGAATAATATATGACTACATGAGTCATGCTCGGTGTGAGAAAGGATAGGTAGGAAAGACTTGACCATCACATAGCGAATGGCCCGTCTGTGGGATGTGAAATGGGGCTTACATGTGGTTAGTGGCCCAAAAGGAAATGGGGGCTTATATGTGGTTCACTGCCTAGGGAGATTCAGATTGGGACCTACTACAGGATGGAGGCCCGGGTGGTGACAAAGCATAATGGGATAGGGATTTGGCATAGAAGATAGAAGGGTTTTGGTTCCCATCCCCCCTTTTGTCTTAAGACGAGAAAATGATAGGAGGACAGTGATGTTGCCTCATGCATGAAAGGCTAGGGGATTACACCAAGGTGGATCCCCTTCCTCTATAGACAAACACCACTCAAAAAAAGATGATCTCATTACATGTGAGGAAGATCTCACTCCCGTTGGGACTAGTGAATGTGGAGAATGTTCGAGGTGGGGGAACCCTATGTGCAATGAAAAAGGTGAGACCACAGTTTAATGTCATGTGTTGGGGACAATGGTACATGGGAGTTTAACATCCTGTAGCTCGGACGAAGCGAGTCCACTCAGCACCCCATGGGACATACATAACTGATACGCGCCTACCCTTGGGTGATGGAATTCATCAGCAATGTTGTGCTAAAGGGGTGTTATGGAGTTATCCATTGGGGGGTCCCACATTAGCGTCTGTGTGCAAAAAAAGCAATATATGTTAGTGTTCCTATACAAAGAAGCTTGAGGCCATGAAAAAAAACATGGAGCACTGTCCAAGGGACATTGAAATCACTTCGTGCAAACCTAGAAGGTCACATGGTAATATGAGGTTTAGAGCAAAGGGGTTCATAGGAAGGGGCCTCGGGATGCTCTGGTGCTCCATGAAGTCAAAGGGATTCACGAAGTGGTATGCTTCATGATGTTAATTGGAAAATCCTACGCATAGGTCATAGGTGCATATGGAAGGAGCTTCAAAAAGTGAAAATTATTTCATGGAGGAAATGGTGCCCTGTGAAGCGTAGCATTTCAACATAATGAGCTTCGAAAAGCACAGTTACTTGGCCTTAGCATGTGGGTTACATGTACATGGTGGGTACTTCGCGAAGCATAAGTTCTCCACGAATACCCAAATCCACTTTGGGATCCCCTTCCCTCATGAAGTACGATGGGCTCCATGAAGGGCATCCACCTTTAAAAAGGGGTTGAATTTAAGTAAAGGGAAAAAACTTCACGATGTTAAAGTACCTTGATGAGCTCATGGTTCGCAGAGCCAAAATTCATTTGTGATTTGAGAGCTAAGACTGTGAAATTTCATAGGATCCATCCTTTAGTCTTGAGGGGAGCCTGATATTTATAGGCATGAGGCACCGTAAAGAAGATCTCGCTCATCACTGATCCATGTGGCTCTTTTTCATAACTATGGAGCATCCCACCTTCTTCTTCTATAGTGGCTTCACAAACATCAAATTTCATCACATAGCCTCCCACCTCCTTGCTCTGTGGATGATTATGCATATTTCAAATCCCATCGTGGAGCCTCCCTCCTCCTTGCTCAGGGACGACTTCATAGAGTGGGATCTTTGTGCGAGTCGTGGTGCGGTGAGGCTCCGTAGACGAGCTTCACAAGGCCACCCCAAAGGCTCCAAACATTCTCTTCTTCTTCCCAAATTTTGTCACAAACAGAGACAATGGAATAAATAACATAGGGAGAACCCTTCTTGTGTACCTAGAGACACAGACATATAAATCTCAATGTAAATGTGAATATGGAAAGAATAATAGATTCAATTCTTCTATAAAAATGAACCATGCATGCATGAACCTCTAGAAATTAAAAATAATTAGTGTGGTTTAACATGAAAAGTAATGGAAAAAAATATACACCCAACAATAAATCAGTCCAAAACTGAGACAAAACTGGTAAATTAAACTCATAAAGAGTGAATATCTCCTGAATCCTAATCCACGACCATCATATATTTTCCAAGAACCAAGTATCTCTAAGCTCCACTGTAGTTATGGTCGACCTGTCCCCTGTCTGCATGAGACATGATACATACTAGAAAAGAAAATATCATGATGAGTAAAAAAATATACAATAGGATGAACCAAAAGTTGAAGGGGGTTAGTAAAATATTAAATATAAGGGAATGATAGAAGATGTACAAGGTATAATGAATGAGTATAGCTCAACCCAACAAGAATGAATGTAAACTCATCCAAGAATAAGGGGATAAAAAATATGAGTATATAAACAACCCATAGAGACTCTGACACCTATTGAAAGATTATAGACTCATCCAACCATGATATTCTAGACATATATAGAAAGTGGAATACCTTACATGTCTTTGCCTCAACTGGAAGGAGAGTAACCACACCCCAAGGGGGAACAAATTAATGATATATGTATATATATTCTCAGTAAAATATAACCTTCTGAGATATTAGGGGATCTCTATCTCATTGATCATCCCATGAATATAAGTATCCAACAACTCTATGACACTAAAAATGATGCTCAACATCACACATGTCTTCCCTAAATACAAAAGTCTGAGGAACTCAATCCCTACACCTTGATACTATCTTCATTGGGTGGAAATGACTCACCCACATGGGTTTAGGTTTTATCATAAAAAAGAGTCTTGGTAGGGATAGTTTTACTCTTACTCATGAGTCTAAAGCTACATCAATCCAAATACATTAATTATTCTATATTTTTAAGGGTATGTAATTTCATGATTAAGAACTCATGCCCAGGTAGAACATGAGGGTTCCACTCTGTTAGTCATTGATGAACTACATTACCCAGCCCTGTTGGAGGGTAACACTTGGGAATTTCATTAGGGAACTCCACTACATTACTCTACTAGAGTTTTATGACCGAATGAACTCCATTGGCTGACCATTATAGTGGGTAACTCCCGAATGATGTCATTGGGGAACTCCACTTCCTAGTCTGGTTGGGGGCTAATGCGTGAAATAATTATACATATGATGATCCTACATGATTAGTTCCATCATTAAAGACACATTAGAAGGTACCATTTCCATAAAATTCAACATCATATTTCAAAAGACACAACTGAGGGCACCATCATGTTCTACGTGGAAAATCGCATGATATTGTCTATTCACTTGCCTCAATCAGACACAGAGTGAATGTATCACATTTCACCGCATCAAGCTATAATGGTGTCTCATTTTCCTCAACAATGAGCACAGATTAAATTCTTGATGTTGGTTTCGAAACATTCTACATAATTTCAGGGTCATATTATCATAGATGGTTCATCATTCCAAAAAATTTTGAAGTAGATATGTCATATACAAAATTCGACAATAATAATAATTTTATTACTATTTAGTGTTTCATTGACTCAAGTCACAATTCTAAAAAATTTATTCATAATTATTCATTAAATGACTATCTCAATGATAGAGTCATGCTGATGTAGATGGTTTTTTCAAAGTATTTTGAGGTTAAAAGATATAACCAACAAAATATTATTTAACCATGATTTAAAATAATAATATTTTATATTTTTAATAAAATAATTAAAAAATGAAAAATGTGTGTCATTATTTTACCCCCTCCCTACCTCTTGTAAAGTGTGTGAATCTCGCTCACCCGTTCCACCATGAATTTCATCATTTTTACATTTATTTTTATATCCATATATTTCATGCCTCTCTTAATCCTCTACAATTTTATCATATCTATCCTTATATTCCATGATTTTATCCTATATAACCTCCATGGTTTCAATGATGTAGCCTAATTTTTACTGGTTTCAGGCTTCAAACTGCAATCTTCCACTTGTCTGATACGATGTAACACTGAAGAACACAAATCCTAGATCGGACCACCTCATGGACACTCTGGAAAGAACTCACGTGTCCACCTTGTCAGGATGATCCTGATGAGAAGACCATCTGTTGGACCCTCTCACCATAGACCCTCTTGGACATCCATTATTACTGACATTGTTCAAGGGTTTAATTTCATGAGATGATCCATTAATAGAAAAACGTTCAACTAAATCAAGGTTCAGTGGTGGTAACGTGAATAATGAAGGATGAAAAAATAGAATAAATGTTGGAATAACATCAATCAATGGTCATGTTATATTTTATATTATTGAATGGAGTCAGGAATGATATGAGTTATCAATTTAAATAATTTCAAAAATGAATAACTCAAATTCCAGGAAAGGACATTTTTGATTAACCAATAGGAGATTGATCCATGAATTATTTATTTGATATGATTAACTATCATTTATATCTAATTTTGAATGCACATAAAACAAAAACAAAAATTACCACTTTGGTTTTGGATCGATCACTGATGAATAATGCATTCACACAATGATTGGAAGTAGCCACTTCATTTGTTTTATCTGGATCAAATATAATTCAGAGTTCCATCATCATTTAAATCAATTTTCCAATGGATTTCAGTAGGGGATAGCTCACAGACAATTTTTATGTTATGAGGCCTACCCTAAAAATATTAAATAAGTATATATTTATAAAAATTTGTGTTTAGGTTAAATGATATATTTATTTAAATAATTATTTAAATAGATACACATAAACCACCACCAATGAGTGAGGGGTCTGAACATCCTGCACCTACTCATTTATTATCATTCCATGGGTAATCATTGCATTCAATACTCAATCATTGTCTCAAATTTATGATATGATCAACCATTTCATATTTATCTTGTTTCCTTTGAGAATATTTTCAATAACCTTATAAAATATTTTAAATATTTTTATAATATTAATTATAGGAACACCGTTCCTCGGAATCACATGCAGTCTAATCACCTAGATCTAGAAATATATATAGAAATATTTCAATGTGCTAAACAGAAATAAAAGAGTCTATATAGATAAAAAAATTCTAGTGGAACTCTTTGGAAAAGATTGAGGGTATTGTTTCATATCCATATAAATAGAGATGGTTAAATTAGTTTGAGATCACTTTTAGTTTTATCTGCACCCCTGTAGTGGGTTGAGTCCCTTATGAGTTCTTCAGAACTGGGGAGTTTTCAATCAATGGTGCATGGTCTATTGGGGTGAACAAAAGTATAAAAAAATGTGGGATGATTTTAGAATGAGTTCCAAGAATATATCCTTTCATTGACCATGAAGTTAGTAAATATATAAGACATTATTTCTCTTCATTAGGTGAGTATGTCATTTTTGGAGATAGGTATAATGTTCAAGGATCCTTTTTATTTTCCATAGATATTTTTCGAAATTTCTTGAGGAGATGCTCTATAATTTTATCTATTACATAGTTACACAATTCAAATTTCCTATATATATAGAAGGTAAACATTACTTGAAGGTGATCAAGAAGATTCACTCATGAGGATGTTTTCTATGACATGGGATCCAAAAGGGTTCCTTTAAGAGGATATTTTTAAGTTATAGGTCCCATGCACTAGGAAAATTTTGGTTTCCACTTGTACGTTGTGGTCCAAAGTTGTTTCCATTATGGCCTTCTGGAGTAAGTGTTTTTTTTCATTACATTAGGGCTTATGGAAAACATTTTTTTCTTTTGGTGATTGTGAATATCACTATAACAAATTGGTGGTGGCTCTTTACCTCAGTTTAGTAAATCAATTTAGGTTCAATGTTAGCATCAATGAGACTTTCTAGAAACGATGTTTAGACAATAGGGGAAATAATATGATTCTTTGAAGTGGGGAGATTTTGTATGTAGAGGCCAAATTCATAATGTTACTTGTGTAAAGGGACCTTTATTTGAGCATGGATGTAGACGTGTCCCTCATAAAAGAGAAAGACGATATAAATGTGATCATTTTCATACCGTAGAGGTACCAATTCCATATGGTCCATAGATCATTTGAGGTTTTATAATTTTGTTATAAACCCTTGTTTATGGTATTCCTGATTAAGATATTCACACTTCTTTGTTTCACCTACTCTAGTCTATTATATAGTTTAAGATGTAGAGATTCTTCTTATTACCTTGGTATTGAATATTCTAGTCGGTGGCCAAGTTTTCTTGTTTGATGTGTCTCAGGGGTGTAGACTATTTTGAGGGCCACATTAGCCTTGTTGAATCTTTTATTTCCTCGTATTAATATATACATTATCATTATCATCACTGACTATTTTTCTTATGTTCGTAATGTTATTGAATTCTTAAATAGGTTATTTGTTTTTTCATATGTGGATGGATCATGTTTGGTTTTCATAGTAGAGTTTATTTTTTAGGTGGGAAATAGAACAATATATCTCCTTTTTTATTTGATGGCCATGATGGGAATGGAATCCATTTATGATTGTATATTGGTGGTTTCGAGGGTTTTTTGGGAGTGTCTAAATATTTTCTATAAGGAGGTTATGACACTACCCCCATGTGATGTTGAGCACGGTATAATCATACAGCCAGGTGATTCTACGATTTCAATGGATCATTATTTGATGACACCTAATGAGTTGTGAGATATAATAATTCATGATAGTGCTCAAATTAAGAAGGTTTTTATATAACTCAATTTGTCTCCATGGGTCTCTCTAATTATTTTCTCTAAGAAAAAATATGGTAGTCCGAGGTTGTGTATACACTACTAGAGGATGATTCCAATAATGTTCAAGAACTATTACCATCTTCCTAGTATATAAGATATTTTTTACTAATTGAGAGGATCAAGTTGGTTTTATAATATTGAACAAATATTTTAATATCCCTATTTTTTGGTGAGTGGGAGTGATATAAAGTAGAATACCTTTAGATGTAGGTATAGGAACACTAATTTTGTGGTCAGGCATTTTAGTGCCACAAGTGCACTATATGTTTTCATGTGCCTTAAAAAATGTGTTCCCTGAATTTTTGGGACATTTTATAGTCATTTTCATTAACTATATATTGATCTACTAAATGTTATAGAAGGATAATAAATAACTTTATAGACCTATATTGTATATTAATTAATGCCAACAACTCCATACGGAGTTTTTCATGTGTATGTTTTTGGATATGAGAGGTGCAATTTCATGGTCATGGGGTGTCTTATTAGGGAATGTTTATCGGACAATTAAAGGTCAATGGTGTTGTTTCTTGGGTAGAAACCAATAATTTGGTAGAGATTCACTACTTCCTTGTATCATAGGATACTACTAGAGGTTTGGGTCTGATTTCTCCAAATTTATATCCACATTCATAGTGTTGACTATGAATGATCATGATTTTATGTGGATGGATCGATGTTAGTTGGTGTTTGTTTATCTGTAGGGGAAGGTGCTTAATGTTATAATGCTTCAGTTTCCCAAGGAGGGTGTGTTATTTGATGTGTTTACTGACAATTCCTATTTGGGTTTGGGATTTAAATTGATGTAATAGAGAGTAGTATTCTATTATGGGTCTAGGATGGCTCACCCCCATGGGCATTACTACTCAACCAATTATTTGGATCTAGTAGAGGTTTTGTTTTTCGGTCATGTTTCGGAAATAATTTCTCATCAATTTGTGATTTTTGGTCTTCACATATAACAAGATATTTAGATATATCATTTCATAGAATGATCACAATCTTTTATAATAGTGGTGGATGGAGACTCTTCAGGATTATGATTTCATGAACTCATATACCTTATGAAATGGAAATTTGGAGGCTAACACGTTGAGTAGGAATTCAATGAAGGATGTTGTTTATGAGTTATGATATTCTTAGTGAGTGATATAGAAGTTAAAATACCTACACATAGATGAAATTGTGGTTGAAGATATAGGATATTTATTTCTGATCATTGTGTAGTCTTATCTGAATGATAAGGCTAAGGATTAAAAGTGTGGATTGTAATAAGAAAAGGTGGTGTGTGATCTTGTTTTATAAGGTGATTCTCTACATGGATAGTTGGAAGGTGGTCGTAACTCTATATTATTTCATGGGTGTTTCTTTTTTCTATGAGTAATTCGTTATGGATTCCTTATTGTGTTTCATATCACACCTTGGATGGTACACCATAGACTATCTGTGATTTAATATTGTAATAGGAGGTAGTATAGGTTCAAAGGATGAAAATAGGTAGTAACTGAGTTTGTGGTCAGATTTGTTTTTCCAACACATAAATTCCAAGAATCATATTCCAATATGTTTTTTCTAGACTATATATGTTATAGGGGGGAAATGGGATGAAATCATGATGTATCAAAATGAAGGGTTAACCCGATCTCAAGGATGATGTGATTCTATCTGTACAGTGTAACACCCCGAGATTTTATGAGAAATATATTTTTTAATTTCTTTGATGTCTTCTGTTGTACACTACACAAAGATTATCTTCCACAATACGCAACACCATATTATCTTGAGGTATACGCAGCACTATTCTTGGCTTGGGTTGTATGCAAGAGCGACCTTCCTCAATAGTGTGTGTTGTACGCAATACCGAGTTTCACTAAACAATGATATATTGATATAATATTATTATGAACTATCATTTATGAATAGTATTAACAATATTTTAAATTTTATAACATTATCATTTATCTTACACATATTCTATAACATGTTATGAGAACAAAATAAATGTTTCAGGTAAAATAAGTATTTTTCAAAAAATGTAGTTTCTCCACCTTTTGATGGCAGCCCCACTTTAAACATAGTTTTTTACAAGTTTATAAGTAAAATTTGACAAATTAAACTTATTATTTTGAATTAGGATATAAAAATTTCGGTTGGATAAATATTTTACATTACTCTGATGACATTTATATTTTGATAAATAGTAAAAATAGGCTAAATTTTAATTAAAAACAAATTTTTTCATCGAGATAATTTATATGGTTAATTTATAATAATGAATGGTTTTAAATTATAAATAGAATATATTTTTACCATTTAATATAATGTATTTAATTAGCATTAATTTTACATTGAATTCATAGGTAAAAACATTTCAATATTTTCCAATGATTTAAATAAAAACCTGCTTTTATTGACAAGGAGGTTAATTTTAAATTAATTACTGAAAATAATATTCCGTGACTTTGGAAAAATGGATTCTATATTTGGAATAAGTATGTCCAAATTATTTTAATAGGGTACTTTTCTTTTTATACAAAATGAACAGTAACTATGGTAAATTTTATTTACCACGGTTAAAGGTAAATCAGGTAATTAAGGGTAAAAATAATATTACAAAATTACTATAACGCTTGCCATAATATAATTTCATGATTATATTTCGTCCCAAAATATACTTGGGTAGAAATGGTATCTATTGAAACCCACTTGGATGAGATTAAGACCTTTAATTTATTTTATTTGAAGGAAAGTGATATATGTCTCACTCAAACTTTAAATAATTACTGTATATTAAATATAAGGTTATACAGAATATAAATTCGATTATAAAAACTCATTTGAAAGCTAAAATGATTTTTTTATCATGGTAATTTATTTTTAATTTTTTAGAAATATATAATTACCCTAATACCTTATACATTATTTATAGAGAAACTATTTACTTACTGAAAAATCAATAATACAGTTTTTAATAAAATAATAGTACTCATAAAATAGGTCAAACACTTGTCCAAAACCTATTGGTCGAGTATATATAACCCATAATCATACATGTGTCGACTTGTGGACCATTTTGAGCCTTATAAATGAGATTATGACATTTATATTATTTTATTTTAAATGATGTCAAAGATGCCAACTTCATAATTTAATAAGGATTACATTTTGAAATTTTGGTGTTTTAGGAGATAAATTCAACTAAATGTATTATTATTAAAAATATTAGATTTATATTCATAATATTATTTTATTATTAATGTTTATATAACAATTAAGTATATTCAATTATTATACAAAAATGTTGTAGTAATTATTTTAATAAGAGAAATATCAAATAAATGGTTTCAAACATATTAAAATAAATTTTATATGAGATAATTAATGTGATCAATGAATTTTAAAGATTCATATTACATGTTATAAAAATATTAAAAATTATTTTTCGACTCTATCATCTGGTTGGATTTCATTTCAATTCAAGTAAATGAATACTATCAAAATTGACATTATTGATATTTTATAAAAATAACATATTGTTAAATTGTTTAAAATTCACAAAAATATTTAATAATTAAAAATTGAAATATATATGGTTGAAAATTTCATACAGTATACAATTATGGACAATTCACAACACATAAGTAAGTATTTGAAACCATTTAAAATTTATAATATTATTACCACAAATAAAATTAAATAGATTAAATAATGATAAATCAAAATGATGTGGTTTAAATTAAAATCAAAACATGTCTAAATTTGATTAGATGATGAGGTTACAACACTATATTATCTCATATTTAAATTGGAGTCACTTTGTATGTATTTATGTGTGGTTTGAGTTTATTATAAATTAATATTTTGGAGGATTCCTAAATAGCCCCTCTATTATATTATAAAAGAGAACCTCCTCCCTCTTCTATTCACTCCATTTTGAGCTTTAAACCTATGAAAAAACCAGAAAATTTCCCTTATAAACTTATATAGAAACATACTATAGGTTCAAGTCTTCTTAAAATACCAACTTTAGTTCTCTAAGAGAATGTTTAGAAGAGGTGCATCGAAGAAGAGGTAATATCCTTAACTGATTCTTTCAAACTTATTTCTTCTTATACATCCTATATATGATATGTTTCATTATTATGTAATAACACCAGTATCAGTTGTATAATTATATTTTTTTATTAATATGAAACAACCATATTTAACCTTTTATCCATCCTATGAAAAATGAAATCACCGCTTGTGCGTACATACGGCTTACCATCTCCACGTTGTGGTGTAATCTATTTTTCTACCACCACCATACTTGGATGGGTATAATGGTGGAAATAATAATTATATATGATTATTATAACATGATACTAATTGTGAGATATTATATCATTCACTCTAATTCCATTCAATAATTATGGTAATAATATCATCGCTCGTGTGTGCGTACAGATTACCATCTCCATGACGTGATGATATTCATTCTCCATGTTCACGACATAAGAATAATTATAAATTATATATAATGAATAATAATGAGATATATTACCAAATAATGATACTTTATTTAGGTATATATATAAATTCTATATACTTACTCCCGTTCAAGTCAATAAGGAAAGGAAAAGAACTTTCATGCGTACATACGACCTACCGTCTCCATGAAAGGTGTATTTTATTTCATTTATCTATCTATTATATATATATAATGAATGTATATATGATATATAAATCATGTTTTACATTCTGGAGGTATGTAAATCATGATAATATCATGATCAACAAGTCCAAACACGTACGATTATTACCTATAATGTTGATTCAACATGGAATTGACAAATGAATGGGTAATATAAATTTGTAAGTGAATCATATATGATATCATAAAAAATATTATGATTATTCAATAAGTCAATGAAATTATTTAAATCATTATACAAGAGTTTTTGATATGAACAGAAGAAATTGTACCTATAGTAAGGGATAATTATCCCAATCTCGTTCTTATCTAGGATTGTTTATTCGTATGTATTTATTGGGGTTATATTTATCATCAATATACATGTTTTATAA
This sequence comes from Viscum album, assembly GCA_963277665.1. NCBI lineage: Eukaryota > Viridiplantae > Streptophyta > Magnoliopsida > Santalales > Viscaceae > Viscum > Viscum album. Next base: position 149,863,433 of record OY728129.1, on the reverse strand, counting down.
AAAATGTTTTCATAAAGTTTTTACTATTCTTCCATGTATTTTTAAATTCATGTTTACCTCTTTTTAAATTTTACGATGTTGTATGGAAGGAATCATTCTTTTATTTACCATATGAGGTACTTTTTGACTTTTTCAGAAAGAGTACAGGGAGAATTTTTTTTAACTCATATGGCGTGAATGGATTTTTACAATTTCATAAAACCTTATTTACATAAGGATTCATCTACAAGATTTCATGATTATTTTCAACAAAAATATTTGATTTTAAATTTCATGTCATTTTCAAAAAAGAAAATTATTTAAAAGAAGAAAGGATATTTTCCTAAAGAATTAATTTCAAGTGTTTTATCTAAACTATTTTACATCTATGATGAAATATTTTAATTTGGTAATGTTTCAATCATAATTACTCTATTATTTACATAGTTTGATTCTTTTTATGATGAAATTATTTCTGTTGTTTTATATGGATTATGTTATGATGGGATGATGTTTATGAAACCCATTTTATTTGTTGGGTTATGATGAATGATTTATGTTTATTTTGTGGAACACGAAAGAATTATTTGATTATGAGATATGTGGTAACTATATATCCCTCCAATGCATTGGGTAATGATTTATATCTCATGAGATAGACATGGCTGGAATGACAAGAAAATACGGTTCAGTAATACATTTCTTGAACGTCATGTAAACCCGGTTCAGTAATGGACTTTTTCCACTATGATGGTCTTGGAAGCAATTCCTTGGCTATTGGAAATCATATCATGTTTTTAATGGTTTTCTACAATTACATATTTTATTCCCATGCTATTTTATCATGATTAATGTTCCTTTATGATCTATGCCTTACGTACTGCAAACATGTATTTTAGAACTCAATATTTTGTTTCTTTAAACTTCATGTTCATGTTTTTAAGTTCAAATGTATATGGTTTTTTTTTATTTTTTCCATTCTTACCCTTAATGAGCATTTGAGCTCACCCTTTTTTTGTTTTTTTTCCCCGATATATAAAGAATGGTTTTAGGTAATAAAACAAAATGGGAAGATATTTATGGGTGATTTTGAAGATATTTCACCATTATTTGAAGATTATGTTCTGAGTTTCCAAATACACTTGACTAATACTGTCATTGGGTGTCTGTTTGTGTCATGTGTTATGTTTTTCGCAAAAGTAATGCAATTTCCATGTATGTCAAGCTTGGATCTCTACATTTGGTATCAAATAAAAGGTTTAGTTAACCTTTGGAAACTAGGATGCAAAAACTTTAGTGAGATTCCTATAGATATATCTAAGGTATTTTTTAGGGATGTTTATGAGGTTAAGTGTAAGTATAGGTTATAATCCTAGAATTATGATAATGATAATGAATAACATAGGATTAAACATAAGATGTTAAAGATTTAAAGTACTCCCCATTGATTATGTTATTTTCCTGTTATGTTTTTTGCCTCTCACACTATTCTTTTTTAGTTTCAGAAAATGGCTGAAATAGGATGATTCATGTTAATAGAGAATATGATGGAAAATGGACTGATATTCTTCATAAGCAACAAAATGAAATGGGATTTGTAAGGTGAAACATTGTTATTATGACTAATCATCAATCTCATAATATGATCAATAATCTCAACTATGGTACGTTTCCTACCTTTTATAATAAGAGAAATATGGAGTTTCATGATTATCATAGAGGAAAGAAAGTTCTATTTCCCTCATGTAAATCATGTGGGAAGAGGCATCAGGGAGAATTTTTCAAAGGATCTGTAAAATGCTTTGGGTGTGGAAAAGAACAACACAAAGCCAGTAATTGGAAAATAAAAGGTTCAGTTAACACAATGGATAAGGATAATGGTATTGCTAAGACATAAACAATGGATAAATGTTTCAAATGTGGAATGTACGGTCATTATGCAATCCAATTCCCTAAGGGTAAAGCTCATGAAGAGAATTGACATGAACGTATGGTTGCTATTTATGTTGTTGATGATGAAGAGAATACAAATGATATATGAGATGAATGAAGTGTTGAGGAATAAAATGATGAAGCTCGGTCAATGGTCTAAGATGATAGTGGAATGATTACATATTTATCAAGAGTAATGATTTATACATAATTTCATGTTACTTTGGAATAAAGAAACATCTAAGGATTGTTACACTATAGTGTTTCCTTAAGTTTTTTAATTGATATGTTGAATGGTACTAGTAACCATGAAACGTTATTCCGATATTTTTGGAAAGAAACTAATATCCGCATAATTACGGGATAAGGAGATAATGAAATGTTTGATAGTATTAATGATCTAATGGCTGATATAAGGACAAAGTGATATCATGGTTAGAGTATATAAATTCTTTTTTATTCTGGTATGGGGAATGAGTTAACTTTTGACAGCATTCATGTTTTCACTAAGATTCTATGGTAATTCATTTTTCGAGAGTGTACATGATTAAAGAATTCACATGTTTGGAATGTGACCGACAAGATATATCTTTTGATATATAGTGGATTAATGATGGAATTCAATGCATGGTAGATGAACTTTATAGTAATAGTTTTTTATTCTATGAGATTCGACAGAAGTATTATCGATAAGCTAAAAGGTTGAATTGATTAATTTCGACATCATATATTATTTTTTAAGACATAAACATTTTTCAATAATGTCATAATAGTATATTTTTATAAATATGAAAAGCTGTAGGATGGGAGAAAACCCATCATGTCGGACAAGGCTATGAGAATCGAACCCACAACCGATGTAACACCCTGACCCCAGATACCCAGAGTCGGTGCATTATTACGTATCATTGGCATGATCTCAAAAGATCAAGTCTCAAAAGACTGATCAGTTTTGTAGTCTTGGAAACACTAGATATATTCATAATGTTTACATTACATCATAAAGTGAAAACTACAACAACATCTTGTCTCCACACTCATATCCCCTTATACTATCCCTGCAGGTAATTCATAAAATACTTTTCACATATTTGGAAAAATAAAAAAAGAAAGGAGTGAGCTCAAATGCCTAGTAAGCATAACAATATATAGGAAACTTTCATTAATAATCATAAACAATTAAGGCAATGTATAACTAAAAAAATCATTTTAAACTTGATCTTCAGTATAATATGGAAATTATATAATGAAATAATTCCATTTACTTATTCACATGAAAATTTCACTAGTCGAATAAACACATGAAATATCAATAACCACTTTCATAATGATGGAATGCATAATTCCAGACTATCATAATGACGTAGCCAAGGCCTTGTGCCAAGACAACAAATAAGATTTTGTCAAGGCCTCATGCAAAGAAACTAGTTTGTCTCATGAGACCTACCTATGTGTCGAGGAGCTATAGTAAGCTCCACCCTTAACTTATTAAGTCTAATGCATTATTCATATGAATAGGTTTAAACATAACATAAACATTCGTATTAAAACTAGCATATGAATATAAATACATTCTCTATAAACCATTTATTGTATAAAAATAACACATCCACAGTCTTAAATATCACAAAACCTTCAATACAATATGGATGTTTTGTATCATAATAAATAAACATCAAATAAGCATAAAATAAATTAAAGGATGTTGACATAGATTAAATCAAAACTATTTGATATAAATATCTCTTTTTTGAAATAATTTAAAATTCACATAATTATAAAATAAAACATTTACTTTGAAAATGTTCTTATAATCTTGTATGGTAATCTCTGAAGATTTTATATCGGCAGAAAATATCCACACTCTCCGTATAAGCTAAAAAAAGACATTCTTATCTTCATTCGGTTGAAAAGGATAAAAAGAACCTTGTTTGCAAAACGACGGAAAGATTACTTTATAAACTTCTTATAAAAAGTCAAAAAGGGTATAAATGACTTTAACCCATAGTCTGTAAAATAGTATGAATGATTTGAAATACATTTTTAAGAAACATGTATGTGGATGATAAAGAGGTCCCAGTAGATAATTACATATAAACAACCTCGTATAATGAAGAGATTGTGAAAAAAACACTTACCAATTTGGTAACTTATGAAACATACACCACATTAAAGAATCATCATACAATTAATATGTAAATACACATATAATAAATTTTATTACACAAGTAATACAATTATAGGCAGTACATGCACCACGCAAAAGGTAATAGTGGCAATGTGGCATGAATCTCACGAGAATAAGGAGTGAGATGAAAACCCCTTACCTTGTAATATTCCTTGGATGGGGGTAGGTTAACCTACTGTATAATGGTGGAATAATTGTTATTAAATTATAAAAGAATCATATACATTAATATGATATCATATATGATCTTTTAACATTGCTTTGATAATAGTATTATCCTCGTTTCGGGTGTTAACTTATCTGTTTTGTTACATAAGCCATGTTTTTTTGGAAATTTTGTATCTTATTTATATCCAGAATGATATAAAGTCCTTAAACATTATTTTCAATCATCAAATTATAATTATTCTCGAATGGATACGATGGGGAATGAATCTCATCGCGTTCGTGGAGACGGTAGTCCGTACGTAGACACGAGAAACAATATCATTCTTTTGATATTAATATAATATATAATTGGATGGTATATCATATATACAGAATCATTATCATGTTATATATATTATTTACATGAATTACACATCATTATTATACCCATCCAAATAATAATGTTTTGAATAACAATTACACCACAACGTTGAGACGGTAAGCTGTACGTACGCACGTATGGTGACATGTCATTCAAAGGATGGATAGAATACTGAATATGGTTTTACCATGTCTATAATAACATCATATTATATATAAGATACTGGATTTATTATTTTATAATTGGAATAACAAAGAAATAATAAGTGGAAGAAGAAAGGAACTTGAAAGTGGTTGGTGAAAACATTACATCGTCTTTGGGTTCTTCCTTTTGATTTGATCAAAAGGGCTCCATAGGTTGTCTTTTTTATCAAACTAAATCATCTAGGTTGAATTGAAGGAATTTTAGAGAGTATTGGGGCAGGTTTTTCCCTAGCCAAAAGGCTTTGAATGTGTGAATTAGTGAGAAGGGGGAGATCCCTTTTATAAGAGGGGTGAGGTGCACCTTTGGAAAAACATGAAATATTATTTTATAATAAATTATTATTCAGTTTCTATTGGCTCCAAAGTGGATTGTTAAAATTATAAGGTGGGGATGGGTCTAAATACTTTCAACCAATCTAATTTAGACAGGTTTGGGTCATTATATTAACCTTATCTTTTAATTTTAACTCTTAGTTAATTAGTTTGATATTTACCATGTCACTTTGTATTTTTATATTATATAGTTAATAAACATACTATATACATCCAATAGACCGCCAAGTGGTCCATTAATGATACACCTATCATTATATAAGTCCTTTTTCCGAACATTATATTATTAGGAATAGAATATCAATTAATATTATAATATTTGTTTTAAAAACTCATTTATGTCAATTTTGACACTATTAAATAAATGATTTTTGTTAAAGTCATAAAAACATTATTAATTAGAAGAAAATTCATTTAAGAAATACTATAATGTCATATTAACCACTAAAATTCATGGATTTCATCAAAACGTTAGAATTATTTTTATTTTAACATTTATAGTACCAATTATTTGATTCTTTCATTAATAAGGAAAATACTGCATCATTATTGTGTCATAAATAATATTAATTTTTAAATGTCTAAAAACAATAAATAAAATACAATTATTTAGGAAATATTTTTATATTTCTAATGAATATTTATAGTCTAAAATCCAACATATATAACCCTATGTAAAAATTGTTTTTCTAAAAGATATATGCTTATGTCATTTTTGTATTTATTTTAACTTAATTAATATAAAATGTCCTTATCACATACCAGTGGATCTATGGGGTCACCAAATTGACCCAAAGATGTCCATGGTTGTTCATGTATCTACCAATAAGGTTATGTCACGTTTTAGGGTAATTTACTATTATTATATTATTATTATTTTACCCTTATTTACCGGATTTACCCGTTAACCATGGTAAATAAAATATTTACCGAAGTAGTTATTCAAAATGTCTAAAAATAAAAGTTACCATTTTACAGAATTTGGACATCCTAATTCCAAACATGGAATCAATTTTCCCAAATTCAATACACAAAAGTGGTAGAAATTAATTTAAAATTAATTCCCGTTGTTAAAACAAAAAGCATGTTTTAAAGAGATAATAACTATCAAAAGATTGACACTTGTTTGACCGGTTTAATTGTGAAATTATGTCCAATTACCAATATTGTATTAAATGGTAAAAATATATTCTAAATATACCTTAAAACCACTAAAATTCATAATTTATCACTATTAATTATTTCTATTAAAAAATTTGTTTTTAATTAAAATTTATTAATTTTCACTATTCATCAAAATATAAAAGATTTCCGAAAAGTATCAAAATATCACCATAGGCTAATATCGATATTCCAAATCCAAAAATTAAGTCTATTTTGAGAGATAAAATTTATAAAATTTTAAAAAGTGGGTATTATTATTCCTCGCTGCTACTTTGATTGGTCGTAGTGTGTTAGAATCTTGAAGTAGCATACAACACATGCTATTGTATTATTCAAAGAGAATCGTACCATGGAAGCTTTGGGTGTTACATTCTCCCCTCCTTCAAATAATTTTGTCCTTGAAATTTCTAGAATACTACCAAATGAAAAGACTCGGGTGGTTCTTCATCATAAGTTACTCGGTTTCCCACGTTGACTCTTCCATTTTATGGTTCCTCCATAGAACTTTTACCAGACGACTCGTCCAGATTCTCATCACTTGCTCTCTTGTACCAAAAATTTTAACAGGCTCTTTGCAAAAAGACAGATCGGGTTCCAGTTCTAATTCCTCATAAATTAGAACATGTGTTGGGTCACGCATGTATTTTCTCAACAGTTATACGTGGAACACATCGTGAACTTTGGAGAGACTTGTTAGAATTGCCAAACGGAAAGCTACATCCCCAATTCATTCTAGAATTTTGAAAGGTCCTATGTACCTGAGACTCAATTTACCTTTCTTGCTGAAACATTTAACTCCCTTCCATGGAGATACCTTTAAGAAAACATGATCTCCTACCTGATATTCAAAATCCTTTCTTCGGTTGTCAGCATAGCTCTTCTGCCTACATTGAGCTACTTTGATGTGGTTTTAGATTACCTTCACCTTCTCCATCGTTTCCTCCACCAGTTCTAGGCCTACAAGTTTTCATTCAACAACATCATCCCAAGAGGTTGGTGTGCGACATCTCTTTCCGTATAACGCTTCATATAGTGCCATTTGAATACTCGAATGGAAGATATTATTATAGGAAAATTCTACCATAGGTAAATATTGATCCAAATACAACCAAAGTCATGTGAGAAGGATATCAACATGTCTTCTATGGTTTAAATAGTCTATTCTGATTTTCCATCTGTTTGAGGGTGGTAGGCGGTGCTAAAAGAAGTTCAGTATCCAGGGATTTCTGAATACTTTTCTAGAATATTGAAGTAAAACGGGGATCACGATCAGAAACAATTGATAGAGGTACTCCATGAAGTCTCACAACATTATTAATATATATTCTTTCTAGACGTTTGAGTGGTAAATCTTCTCTTATAGCAAGAAAATGTGCTGACTTTGTCACACCCTGTTTTTTTATCTTTGTATTGATCCAGTCCATTATAAATCCTAATCCTTTTCATGGGTATTTGGTGATATGAATATTGAGTTTGAAGTTTCATATATTTATAACCACCATAATTTGGGAACCCCATTTCTTTTTTAGGAGTTTTTGAAGAAAGGGTGGTTACTTCATGATTTGGGCCAACCGTGAGCCCATTTCCAGTTTCAAAAACCGAATTTGTTTACTTTATAACTCTTTTGTTTTTCATCCTTTTTCACCCATTAAACTTACCACTTGTCATATAATAATATATTAAAACTTCTTCATCCTTTTTGACCCCATAGAAATTCATAAGCATGGTGAATTGGGGTTACTTATTTAGGTATTGGGGCATCCCATGGGCCCATTTCCTGTTTTTTAAAAATAATTTGTTTCTTTTATATAATTTTTGTTTTTTATTATCTATCGGTGATTCAACCTCCCCCTAGAATCCAATAACCCTATCCTAACCCTCATAATCTATTTACCCTATTTGGATCTCATATGGGCCGTGGATTAGGGAGAAAATTCTCAAGATACTTCAAATCGTCCAGAATTGACAAGGTTAACTGTATCATTCATAAATCAGACAATTATTACTCTTTTGGCCACAAATATTATTTCCCTAGTTCTTCCAGACCTTATGAGTCTCTCTAAGAAGTTTCAATCCATTACCTTCTCTCTAGGGTTTCATATCTAATGGATTATGAAGAGTTTTCTAGGGTGAAATGTGAGATTCCCTCTCCTTTCCCCTTTCTCTTCCCCCTCCATTCATTATTTCATGGATTTATATTGTACCCTAGTATTGATAGACCTATTTCTTTGTTATACCATGTTTCTTATGGGTTTTATATTTTTTTAGGTCTGGTCTTTATAGTTTTAGGGTTTATAAACTTGCGGCGGGTGATTTCGGGTGTGCGTTTCAATTACGCCAAGGATTTGAGGTAGGATATCCCTTGCACATGCCTTTATCATTTAAGTTTCATCATTTTTAAATTTTCATCAACTGATATAAATGTATATTATTTTTTTAAGCCTTTTGATAATATTCTTTGTGCGCAAAGTGGTTGTTTAATCAATGTTGGTGAAAAGTAGTGTTGTTTTGTCATGAAAGTGCTCAACAAGTGTTTGTTTAAATGTTCCGTTATCTTTTGAAAATATTTTGTGTGGTTTATATCTGGTTTATGGTGTTTTTAACATTTTACAGTATCTTTAATGAAAATATGGAATTCAATTGGTTTTCTATTCCTTTTCACGTGCTTAAAATAAATTTTTCTGTTTAAAAAGAGCATGTCATGTGTTCGGTAAATTGCCCTGTTGGCTTTTATGTGTGATGTCTGATTTAAAAGTTATTTGTTTGTATTTATAAATGAATTGGAAGAATAATAAATGGTATTTTTGGGCCCTTATATGTATTTATAAATTGTATTTATTTTTAAAAACATGTGGGTTTTGGTTTACAACATATTTTGGCCCGAGTTGCCCAAAAATGGGCCGTTTCACATCTTTATGAAAATGGTTGTTTTTTGAATATGTAACCTGATAATTATAAGAGAATTATGAATGTAGTTTTTTACTGTAAATGGTGTTTATACACATCCTTAATAAAATTAAAATGCATACCTTCATCAAGAATTAGTTTTGAGAAAATGTTTAAAGGCCTGTTTGGCATTTCCTAAAAATGTAGGAGTGTTTTACTTGTATATACCATGTTTTGCAATTGGGATTGTTTTATGGTCCATGAAATGGTTTTATTAAATTTTTTATGGATTCCTAATATTATTTGTTATAGTTTTGATGTGTTTTTATAATTTAAATAGTGTTTTTGAATGAGTTTTATTTTTAGAGCCTCAATACAATTCATGAAATTGTTTTACGAAAATATTTAGCAGTTTTTTTATTCGTGTAAGAAATGTGAAGAAAGTTTATGGGATGTTTGTGTTTTTATGTTTTGGGAATGTAATTTAGATGTGAAATGTTTATTTGATAATATGTGTTGCTTGATTGATCACTAAAGGGAATCCTGGGTATCTAGGAGGGCAGACGTGTACTAGTATGATAGTGATTCTGTGGGGTTTGGCCTTTGTTTCACGTAGCCAGTTTGATGATGAAAACACTAACTAAACTATGGTGATGATGATGATTGTGGACCAATAGGTTATTGTTATGTTCCCTACTAGTGGCTCATTCATGATAACGGATATTTATTCTGGTAACTTTCACCGATATACGAGGTACCTTGGGCTCAAATCTAACTAGTGCCTAGGGGTGTTGCCATGAGTTGTTCCCATTATCTATTTTGCACTCACCATCGTCATACGGTGTGTCTGGTTGGTAAATTTAGTAGTGTGTGTTATTTATTTAAAAGTGAACAATCTTTAAAGTAGCCCTCATTAAAACAATTTTCATTTTGAAGTTGCACCTCTTTGAAAAATTGTCACTTGCATTTTTGTTTATTAAACATGCATGTTTTTGTCGAATAATTATTATAGCATGGAACCTCATTTGAAAACCATATTTTCATATCTTGATTTTAAAACTATAAATTGATGTTTCATTTATTTTAAAGTAATGTGCATTAGGAATAGAATATCAGGCTAACCAACTGGGTTTTAATACTCATGCCTATAGTCCTCTTCTTTTTTTAGCCCTTGTGCAGGTTTCATCTTGAGTTCGATCACCTTGGGAGAAGTTTGATCATTGAGTTAGAGAGTGACCATAATTGTATCATGGAGTTATTTGGTCATCGGGATTGTTCAGTTTAGTTGTTGATTTTTTACTACTTTTAGTTTCTTGTACAAATAATATTTAGTTCAATTTTTATATAAATTCATTTTCGGAAGTCCATTTATTTCCACTGTTTGTTTTATTCTATTTATATGGGAGAAATAATTCCCTTGTGTACTCTATTGATTCCCTTGGTGCTTGTCTCCATCCCGGGAGGATCGGGAACGCCTCTCGGGACTTGTCGCGGGGTGGCCTGGGTGACAGGTTAAGGGTCGACTCGGACTGGTTCGTGACATATTGGTATCAGAGGAGGTCGGCTCTTAGAAGAACAATATTTTTAGAGAACCCTTGTTTTTTTGGGATTTTAGGGTAGATAGAGTAGGATTTTTGGGATTTTAGTGGTAAGTGAAAGAAGAGCGTCATGAACTCTTTCTCGTTCTAATCCTCAGGTTTCCATGTGATGTCTGGTTTTATTAGTGTGTTTTTTTCTTGTTGATTGATTGGTGTTTGGATATGACAAGGGGATTCTGACTAATGGCCTCTGTGAGCTCGCAGGGCCTGGCATGCCATGTGGAGCTAGGGAATGGTCCTAATAAGTCTCTCTGTGTTGGTGTTGTGTTTGACATATGGTTACCAACCATATGGTCTTGTCATCCACCGACACTAGTTCCTTTTTTAGGTCACTTGAACCTTTCTTAAATTCTGAACTTTTGTTTTTAATATCCTTGTGTGAGAATTGTGGAAATGGGTTTTAAAGTAAGGATTATATTTTGAAAACATAAAAAGAGGCTTTTCAAAAATTAAATATAATAATGGTTTTTGGAAGGTTATGTTTTTGTGAAAAAAATGGAGGTAAGTGGAAATGATTTAAAGGGATTTTATTATCCATAATCTAAACTTGTGGTTTGTTGAAATAAATTTTTTTGAAATTTTGAATCATTTTAAGGTGATTCTGGATCTTTTTTTTAAATAGGGAATTTTCAAATGTTAAAAAGTTTTTTTAATCGGATAAATTAGTTTTGGAAATTGGTTTTGATCGGTTGGTGTTTTACTAGAATGGGAATTGGTATCAATGGACCTCATATTATAAAAGTATACCTTGCTGAATTTTTTTAAAAATAATGGGAAGGGGTTGATTGGAGTGGCTTGGTTATTTATAATGTTTTTAAAAATAAAAATGGGTAGGTTTTTATGAAAATGGTGCTTAATGAATTGTGGTTTTTTTGTGAAATATGGGAAGGTTGTTTGACTTGGTGGTTTGTGTTCCTTTTGAAGGTAAATGTTTTTTTAATGATGTTCTTTTGTTTTAGCCTTTGGTGTTTTCATGGGTTCTCACATGCATGGTTTTATTTATATCTGGAAGGATGGCCTATATGGTATGGTGGTTGGGTGTCTAGGGTGGCATGGAAATGTTCATGTGGGTGATACTTGATGAAACCCCATTAGTTAATGTGGAAACCCACCAAGTTAGTTTTTTTCAAAATTATTTTGAGCTGAAAAATTGTGGCTGTTTTTCAAACTAATGGTTATGTGGATTGATTTTTCCAATGATTTTATGGAAGTGGTTGTGAGTAGTGTGTCTTTTTTATTGAGCTAGAGGATTAAAATCCATTGATGGTTGATGATATTTATTTTTATTGAGTGTCTATATAATGTTGATAGGTAATCCTTAGGAGGAGATTTTTAGCCGGAAAGTGTTATGGCTTTCCGGGGGCGGAAAGCTTTAATGGTGGGGAGAATTGTCACACCCATTTTTTTGTCTTTGTATTGATCCGGTCCATTGGAAATCCTGATCCGTTTAATGGGTATTTGGTGAGGTGAATCTTGAGTTTTGAAGATTCATATATTTCTATGTATCCTAATTTTGGATCCCCATTGATTTTTTAGGAGTTTTTTAAGAAAGGGTGGTTACTTCATGATTTGGGCCAATAGTGGGCCCATTTCCAGTTTTAAAAACTGAATTTGTTTCTTTTATAACTCTTTTGTTTTTTATGCTTCTTCACCCATTCAACTTCCCAAATTTCCAATACTGATATATTAAAACTAATTTATCCTTTTGGACCCCATAGAAATTAATAATCATGGTGAATTGGGGTTACTTATTTAGGTATTGGGCCTTCCCATGGGCCCATTTCCATTTTTTTTAAAATAATTCGTTTCATATATATATTTTTCATTTTTTAATATCTTTCGGGGATTACACATCCCCCTAGAATAAAATAATCCTATCCTCACCCTCATAATCTATTTACCCTCTTTGGATCTCATATCAGTCACAGATTAGGGAGACAATTCTCAGGATACCTCAAATCGTCCAGAATTTACAAGGTAAATTTTATCATTCATAAATCAATAAATTTCTACTCTTTTGGCCACAAATATTCTTTCCCTGGTTATTCCAGACCATAGGAGTCTCTCCAAGAAGTTTCAAGTCATTCCCTTCACTCTTGGTTTCCAAATCTAAGGGAAGGCGATGAGTTTTCTAGGGTGAAAGGTGGGATTCCTTCTCCTTTCTCCTTTATCTTCCCCCTCCATTCATTATTTCATGGATTTATATTGTTACCTAGTATTTAGATACCTAGTGTATTTTATACCATATTTTTTTATGGGGTTTATGTTTGTTTAGTTCTCGTATTTATAGTTTTAGGGTTTATAAACCCGCAGCTGGTGATTTCGGGTGTGTGTTTCAATTACACCAAGGATTTGAGGTAGGATATCCCTTTAGCATGCCTTTATCATTAAAGTTTAATCATTTTAATATTTTCCTCAACTGATATAAATGTTTATTATTGTTTTTAAGCCTTTTTATAATTTTCTTGGTGTATAAAGTGGTTGTTTAATCATTGTTTGGTGAGAAGTAGTGTTGTTTTGTCATGAAGGTGCTCAACAAGTGTTTGTTTAAATGTTTCGTTATCTTTTGAAAATATTTTGTGAGGTTTATAATATGTTTTATGGTATTTTTATCATGTTACATTATATTTAATGAAATCATGGCATTCAATTGGTGTTTTATTCCTTTTCATGTGCTTAAAATAAATTGTTTTGTTTAAAAAGGGCATGTCATGTGTTCTGTAAATTGCCTGGTTGGCTTTTATGTGTGATGTGTGATTTAAAAGTTATTTATTTGGATTTATAAATGAATTGGAATAATCATATATGGTTTTTTTCCTTATATGGATTTCTAATTTGTATTTGGCTTTACAAACAAGTGGGTTTTGTTTACAACATATTTTGGCCCGAGTTGCACAAAAATGGACCGTTTGACATCATTATGAAAAAGGTTGTTTTTGAATATGTAACATGAGTATTATAAGAGATTATTTAATGTGTATTTCTGATATAAATGGTGTTTATACACATCCTTAATAAAATTAAAATGCATACCTTCATCAAACGTTAGTTTTGAGAAAATGTTTAAAGGCCCGTTTGGCATTTCCTAAAAATAAAGGAGTGTTTTACTTGTATATACCAAGTTGTGCAATTGGGATTGTATTATGGTCCATGAAATGATTTTATTAAATGTTTTTAGGGATTAAAAATATGACTTGGTATGTTTTTTTTGTGTGTTTATAATTGAAAGAGTGTTTTTGAATGATTTTTATGTGCAAAGCCTCAATACACTTCATGAAATTGTTTTACGAAAATATTTAGCAGTTTTTTTATTCATGTAAGAAATGTGAAGAATGTTTATAGGTTGTTTGTGTTTTTATGGTTTGGGAATGGAATTTGGATGTGAAATGTGTATTTTATAATAAGTGTAACTTGATTGTGCACTAAAGGGAATCCCGGGTATCTAGGTGGACGGACGTGTACTAGTTTGCTAGTGATTATGTGGGGTTTGGACTCAGTTTCACGGAAGCAAGTTTGACGATGACAACACTAACTAAACTATGATGATGATGATGATTGGGTACCACTAGTTCATGGGTATTTTCCCTACTAGTGGATCATTCATGAGAATGAATATTTATTATGGTTACTTTCACCAAGATACGAGGTACCTGGGGCTCAAAACTAACTAGTGCCTAGGGGTGTTCCCATTAGTTGTACTCATTAGATATTTCGTACTCACCGTCGGCATACAATGTGTCTGGTTGGTAAATTTAGTAGTGTTTTTTATTTATTTAAAATTTTACAATATTTAATGCTACCCTCATTAAAACAATTTTCATTTTGAAGTTGCACCTCTTTGAAAATTTGTTACTTGCATTTTTGTTTATTAAACATGCATGTTTTTGTCTGATAATTATTATAGCATGGAACTTAATTTGAAAACCATACATTCATATCTTTAATTTAAAGATATAAATTGATGTTTGTTTTATTTTAATGTAAAGTGCATTGGGAATAGAATATCGGGCTAACCTACTGAGTTTTAATACTCACACCTATAGTCTTCTTATTTTTTTATCCCTTGTGCAGGTTTCATCTTGAGTTCGATCGCCTTGGGTGACATTTGATCATTGTGTTGGGGAGTGACAAGAAGTGTCACATTGATTTAGTTGGTCATCAGGATTTCTCAGTTGAGTTTTTGGTTTTTTTTCTAATTTCAGTTTCTTGTACAAATAATATTTAGTTCAATTTTTATATAAATTCATTTTGGGATGTCCGTTTATTTCCATTGTTTGTTTGATTGTTTATATATGGGAGAAATCGTTCCCTTGTGTACTCTATTGATGCCTTTGGTGCTTCTCACCATCCTGGGAGAATCAGGACTGCCTCTCGGGACTTGTCGCGGGCTGGCATGGGTGACCGGTTTAGGGCCGACTCGGACTGGTTCGTGACAGACTTGGTAAGATGATCAACAATGACCCATATTGCATCGTTCCTTCTAGGAGTCTTTGGTAGCCCCATGAAGAAGTCCATCGTAATATTATCCCATTTCCACTCAGGTATGGGAAGAGGTTTCAAACTCCACCATGGTGTTGCCTTCCAGATTTCACTTGTTGAAAAAACATACATATTGACACAAAACTGCATTCTCCCTCTTCATGTTTTCCCACTAAAAATGATCCTTCAAATCACTATACATTTTGGTGTGCCCAGGGTGTATAGAGAAATTGGAACTATGAGCATCGTCCAGCAATTCCCTTTTTAGATCAGGTATATTGGGAACATAAAGTCTCTTCACAAATTTCAAAATTCCATCTTCATACACAAAGTCTCTCAATCTTCAATCTTTCACAGCTCTAATCTTCTTTTGAAATTCTTCATCATTGGTCTGAGAACTCATAATCCTTTCTAGTAAAGATGGTTTGGCAACCATTTGAATAAGCATTGATGTTTCACCTTCCATGGTTATTCCCATGTCCATCTTCACTAGATCCATGAAAATTTGATCCCTTTCAATTTACATATTGTTCAAACTCCGTGATCTTTTCTGCTCAAAGCATCTCCCACCTTGTTTTCCTTCCTCAGGTGGTAGTGTATCGTGCAATTATAATACTTGAGTAATTCAAGCCATCTCCTTTGCCTCATGTTGAGATCTTTTTGTGAGAAAATATACTTCAAACTCTTGTGATCAGTATAAATCTCACATTTTTCACCATAGAGGTAGTGTCTCCATATCTTCAAAGCAAAGATCACAGCTGCTAACTCGAGATCATGAGTAGGATAGTTTTGCTTAGGAATTTTCAATTGTCGTGATGCATAGGAAATAACCCTATCATTCTGCATAAGGACACAACCAAGTCCTTTCTTCGATGCATCACTATAAATAACGAACCCATCATTTCCCGATGGTAGAGTCAATATAGAAGCATTGACTAATCTTCTCTTCAGTTCTTCAAAAAATTCTTCACACGCTTTTGTCCAAACAAATTTGACCCCATTATGTGTGAGATTTGTTAATGGGTTATCCAACCGAGCAAAATTCTGGAAGAAACGTCGATAATAACCTGCTAAACCAATAAAACTGCGTACCTCAGTTATAATCATCGATGTAGTCCATTCTTGGATTTCCTTGGTCTTAGAAGGATCAATAGAGATTCCATATTTAGAGATAATATGGCCAAGAAAATAAATCTCCAAATGCCAAAATTCACACATACTAAACTTCCTATATAATTCATGTCTTCTCAGAGTCTTCAGGATAATGTGAAAGTAATTTTCATGATCTTCATTGCTTTTGGAGTGTACCAAGATTTCATAAATAAATACCACCACAAATTTATCTAGATATTCCTTGAAAACACTATTCATTAGATCCATGAATAGAGAGGGTGAATTAGTCAGCCCAAAATGCATTATTGTAAACTCGTAATGCCCGTACCTGTTTCGAAATGCTGTCTTCGGAATGTCTTCATTCTTCACACCCAACTGATGGTATCCAGACCAAAGGTCAATCTTTTAAATGTATTGAGCTCCATGCAGTTGGTCAAATAAATCATCAATGCGAGGTAGGGGATACTTATTCTTTATTTTTATAGCATTGATCATCCTGTAGTCGATACATAACATCACAGATCCATCTTTCTTCTTAAAAAAAGAACAGGGGCTCCCCATCGAGAAACACAAGGGCGAATAAATCCTTTATTACTAAATTCCTCTAGTTTTTTCTTTAGTTCAACTAATTCCACAATGGCCATTCTATAAGGGGTCTTCGATATAGGCCTTGATCCCGGATTTAAATCAATGGAAAACTCAACTTCTCATTTAGGAGGATGTTCAGGTAAATTGTGCGGAAACACATCTACATATTCATTCACAATAGGTACATCCTCTATTTTAACATTACTTTCCTCACCCACAATCATTTCATTCTCTTCCTCCCCAATAATTGAATTTAGTTGAGCTACTAGGGGTGGATATAGATAAGAATTAGGTGGTGACGATTCTGCTCTAAAGATAAGGTGTTCATTATCATCATCATCAAAAATCATAACCTCCTTTTTCTTACAAAATATATTTGCGTCATGGTCTGAAAGCTAAAACATACTGAGGATTATATCAAACTCAATCATAAGTATGATGATGAAATCAGTGGATAAAGAAAATTTTCGTGATCTAATGCGGACTGATTCACAAAACATTGTTACAATGATGCTTCCCTTAAGAGTTTTAACTAAGAACTCCCTTGTTAAATCAAATTGGAAATATCTAATTTTCTTAACAAACTGGGAAGATATGAAACAATGCGATGATCTAGAATCAAATAATGAATTTTCTAAACTTGAGGAAACCATTAAATTACCTACCACCATGTCTTTTGGAGCTTCTACCTCAATAGTAGTGATAGCATAAGATTGTCCTTGATACCTTGGCCTTTTCTGAGGTAAGTTCCCCTGATGCTTACGACATTCATTTTCATAATGTCCGATCTCTCTACAGTTGTAGCATTGAACATCGATAGATTCTTTCATCCCCTGGCAATCAAGAGCTTGATGGCCTTTTTAACCACACATTTAATAGACTCTCATACTCTTCAAGCATGTACCAGTGTGTTTCTTCCCACATTTACTACAGGATGGATATTCATCTTTTCCCTTATTCCCATTATTTCCATTCCCAGAGTGATCAGAAGATCTATTCTTCTATTTATTTTCTTTAAAGTCATAAGACTTAGAGAATTATTTTTCTGTCTTGATAGCACATGAGAAAATATCTTCATACGACGGGAAGGATTGTAATACTAATTCTCAATGAAGAAATGGTTTCAACCCATAAAATAAATGGTAAATCTTACTTCTTGGGTTACGTATATAATTCCCAGTATACCTTGATATCATTGTAATGTTAGCCTCATACTTTGCGACATTCTTATCCTTCTTTTGTCTCAGACTCAGAAATTGCCTTTCCATATCTGCTTGATGGTCACGAGGAAAGTATTTTTCTAAGAAAAGCTCTTTGAACTCCCTCTATTCCATATTTGATACTTCATAATCTTCCTTCATGTTTTGAATCAATGACCACCATTGATCAGCATCTCCAGTGAGGCTATAAACTGCCATGACAACATTTTTCCCTTTTACTACTCCCCAAAACCTGAAATATTTTCTCTAGGGAACTTATACATTGCTCAACTACTAATGGATTTTTACTCCCATTGAATTTTGGTTGTTTCTGCCTCATGAAGCGATCTAACATTGATCCTCCACGCTGTGGATTTGGGCGCTTTATACGGGTAAGGTTATTATTCATAACCTGAGTGAGTTGTCCCAGTATGGTGATTAGTTGATCAGAACTAGTTTCAGAACCAACATCACTATAATTATCTTGATCAAGAGGGAAATACCTACATGGAGTGTGTGCATTGATACGGTTTCCATTTCTTCCACTAGGCACCATTTCTAAACAATGTCATAAACTAGATCAGTTTATGAATCAAAATACATTATTCCATACTTGTAAAACACTTAACATAAATTGAACTATTTATCGATATAATCCATAATCATAAAAATGTTTTCATCGAGGAAGTATATACTCATAAACCCTTCATAATGGTTTGTAAAGAAAATGAGAATTATCCTAAGCATATCCACCGGGAGTGTCGTAACCAAGAGTACGGTAAGGCCTTTTGTTATGCACCAGTTCTCGTTCGAGTCTAGCTCAAAGTGGTGTTTTCAGGTTTTACCCCTAGGTACATCTGTGCCAGAGCCGCCTCTACCTGCTCATATCCAGACAAAGATGTATTTCTCGGAAAACTAATAAAATTTATACAATACCAAAATTCTAGGAAGTTCTTCTATAGTAATCTTCAAATTCCATCTTTGATCTATGTGCTCTAATCAGAGTTTATCTAAATCTAGATTCCAAGGTTTTTACTAAAATTTCTCTGATACCAAATATAATGCCTCGGCCCCAGTTACCCAGAGTCGGTTCATTATTACATATCATTGGCATGATCACAAAAGATCAAGTCTCGAAAGACAGATTAGTTTAGTAGTCTTGGAACCACTAGATACATTCATAAAGTTTACATTACATCATAAAGTGAAAACTACAACAACATATTGTCTCCACACTCATATCCCCTTATAGTTTCCCTACAGTTCATTCATAAAATACTTTTTCACATCCTAGGAAAAATAAAACATAGTAAGGGGTGAGCTCAAATTCCCAGTAAGGATAACAATATAGCGAAAAATTTCATAAATAAGCATAAATATTTTAATGCAATGTATAACTAAAAAAAATGCCTTTTAAACTTGAACATCACCATAATATGGAAAAAATAAAATGAAATAATTCCATTTACTTATTCACATGGATATTCTACTAGTCGAATATTCTCATCCAATATCAATAACCATTTTAATAATGATGGAATGCATAATGCGAGACTATCATAACCACATAGCCAAGGCCTCGTGCCAAGACTGCAAATATGATTTTGTCAGGGCTTAGTTCCAAGACACTAGTTCGTCTCATGAGACTTACTGATGCATCGAGGAGCTATAGCGGGCTCCACCCATCACTTATAAAGTCCAATGCATTCCTCATATGAATAGGTTTAAACATAAAATAAACATTCGTATTAAAACTAGCATACGAAATGTCAATAATTTCTCCATAAATCATGAATGGTATAAAAATAGAACATCCACAGTCAAACATATCACAAAACCATCAATATAATATGGAATTTTTGTATCATAATAAATAAACTTCAAATAAGCTTAAAATCCATTAAAGGATGTGGGAATAGATAAAATCAAAAATATTTGATATAAATATCTCTTTTTTGAAATCATTTAAAATTCACATAATTATAAAATAAAGCTTTTAGTTTGAAAATATTATTATAAGCATGTAAGAGAAGCATTGAAAATTCTATAATGAATGAAAATAGCTGCACCCACCGTATATGTTAAAAAAAAGACATTCTTACCTTAATTCTGTCGAAAAGGTTAAAAAGGACCTTGTTTGGAAAATTACAGAAATATTCCTTTATAAACTTCTTATAAAAATTAAATAAGGGTATAAATGAATTTAACCCATAGTCTGTAAAATATTAAGAATGATTTGAAATACATTTTTAAGAAACATGGATTTGGATGATAAAGAGGTCCCAGTAGATAATTACGTATAAACAACCAAGGATAATGAAGAGATTGTGAAATAAAACCTTACCAATTTGGTAACTTACGAAACATACACCCCATAAAAGAAGTATCATACAATGAATTTGTAAATATACTTATATTAAAGTTTATTACACGAGGAATACAATTATGGGAAGTACATACACCACACAAAAGGTAATAGTGGCAATATGGCATGAATCTCACGGGAATAAGGAGTGAGATGAAAACCCCTTACCATGTTCTTTTCCTCGGTTGGGGGTAGGTTAACCACATGTATAATGGTTTAATAACTGTTATTAAATTATCCAGTAATAATATACATTAATATGATATCATATATGATCTTTTAACATTGCTTTGTTAATAGTATTATCGTCGTTACAGGTGTTAACTTATATGTTTTATTACATAAGCCGTGTTTTTTATGGATATATTGTATCATATTTATATCCAGAGTGATATCAAGTCCTTAAACATTATTTTGAATCATCAAATGAGAATTATTCTCGAATGGATATGATGGGGAATGAATCTCATCGCGTTTGTGGAGACGGTAGTCCGTACATACGTACGAGCGACAATATAATTCTTTTGATATAAAAATAATATATAATTGGATGGTATATCATATATACAGAATCATTATAATGTTATATTTATTATTTAAATGGATTAAACATCATTATTATACCCATAAAAATAATAATGTTTTGAATAACAATTACACCACGACGTGGAGTCGGTAAGCCGTACGTACGCACGTATGGTGACATGTCATTCAGAGGATAGATAGAATAATGAATATGGTTGTACCATGTTTATAATAACATCACAGTATATTTAATATACTAGAGTTATTATTTTAGAAAGGGAATAAAAATGAAAGAATATGTGAAAGAAGAAAGGAACTTGAAAGAGGGTGGTGAAAACATTACCTCTTCTTCGGGTTCTTCTTTTTTATTTGATCAAAAGTGATCCTTAGGTTGGCTTTTTGATTAGACTAAGGCCTCTAGGATTATGTGAGGGAAGTTGAGAGAGTATTTGGGTAGGGGTTGGCCGAGCCAAAAGGCGTTGAATTTGTGAATTAGTTAGAAGGGGGAGTGTCATTTTATAAGAGGGGTGAGGGGCACCTTTGGAAAAGCTATAAATATTTTTTTAATAAATTCATATTTGGTTTCTAATGGATCCAAAGTGGATTATTAAACATCTAAGGTGGGTATGGGTCGAAATAATTTCATCCAATAGAATTTAGACTGGTTTGGGTCATTATATGAACCTTATCATTTAGTTTTAACTCTTAGGTAATTAGTTTGACATTTACTATGTCACTTTGTATTTTTATATTATATTGTTAATAAACATACTATATACATAAAAAAGACCCCAAAGTGGTCCATTAATGATACACCAATCATGATATAAGTCCTTTTGCTGAACCTTAGATTTTTAGGAATGGAATATCTATAATAATATAATATTTGTTTTAAAAACACATTTATGTCAATTTTGATAGGATTCAATAAATGATTTTTGTTAAAGTTTTAACATCTTTATTAATTCGAAAAAAATTCATTTAAGCAATCATATAATGACATATTATCCAACAAAATTTATGGATGACGTCAAAACTTTCATATTATATTTATTTAAACATTTATAATACCAATTATTTGATTCTTTCATTAATAACGAAAATACTACATCATTATTGTGTCATAAATAATATTAATTATTAATTGTATAAAAATTATAAATAAAATACAATTATGTAGGAAATATCATTATATTTCTAATCAAAATTTATAGTTGAAATCCAACATATATAACCATATGTAAAAATTGTTTTTCTAAAAGATATATGCTTATGTTTTTTTTATTTATTTTAACTTAATTAATATAAAGTGTCCTTATCACTTACAAGTGGATCCATGGTGACCCAAAATCGACCCAAAGATGTCCATGGTCTGAAATGTTTCAACCAATAAGGTTAGTAAAAGTTTTAGGGTAATTTATTATTATTATAATAATATTGTTTTACCCTTATTTTCCGCATTTACCCTTTAACCATGGTAAATAAAATATTTACCGATGTAATTATTCAAAATGTCTAAAAAGAAAAGTTATATTTTTACACAACTTGGACATCCTGATTCCAAATATGGAATCCATTTTTCCAGAATCAAAATACAGAAGTGGCAGAAATTAATTTAAAATTAATTCCCATTGTTAAAACAAAAAGTGTGTTTTTAAGAGATAATTACTATCAAAAGATTGACACTTGTTTATGTCTGGTTTAATTGTGAAATTATTTCCAATGACCAACATTGTTTTAAATGGTAAAAATATATTCTAAATATAAATTAAAACCACTAGAATTCATAATTTATCCCTATAAATTATTTCAATTAAAAAAGTTGTTTTTAATTAAAATTTAGTAATTTGCAATATTCATCAAAATATAAAAGTTATCCAAAAAGTAAAATATTTTCACCCTAGGAAAATTTTGATATTCCGAATCCAAAAATGAAGTCCATTTTGAGATATAAAATTTATAAAATGTCAAAAAGTGGGTATTACTATTAATAACTGCTACTTTGATTGGTCGCAGTGTGTTAGAATCTCAAAGTTGTGTACAACACATGCTACTGTATTATTCAACGAGAATCGTACCATGGAAGCTTGGGATGTTACAACCAAAGTGTGACATACATTTATCACCTACCACTGTCCTCCAGTAATTCCTTGGTTATAAAAAATTAGTTTTATTTTATTAAGTGGTATTATAGATGATGTATAAGTCCATTTTTGTAACCATATACGATTAACCTCACCATAGATGGACTTATGTATATTTAATATCTTGAGCTAACCTTTTCTGTGATAGAGACAGATGTAATGATCTATCATTCTATCGCATGATCTGATAATACTTCAAGAATGAAAAATTAAAATCCATTTCTTCTAATAAAAGATGATGTGGAAATTGTTCATGGAATTACCAATGATGATATTACATTGAAATCAAGTAAGTATTTCTCCTTATGCAAAAAATCATCACCTTTAGGGAAATGATCTTGAAAACAAAAACGTTGTCCAAGTACCCTTATATATGATGAATCATATGGTACCATAGATCATCACAAATTTTTGGCATTGTGATTGTTGGATTTTTCATGGCCATGTTCTCTACCACTCTCCATCAGAACATGATGGTTATATTTCTCTTCTATATCCATGTTTTCACCTATGTTATCCTAGGTAGAAACTAGGGTGATGAGTTAATTTAGGTAACCATTATATTTCTTATTATACTTTTTTAAAATTAAGTTTTAGTATTCTTTTTTATGTTGTGGTTTTCTATGAACGAAATTTTCAAGTAGTAAACTATTTATAACTCCGATGATTTTTGAGAGAGAAATTCATTTTAAGGGGGTAGAATGTAACACCCTAAGATTTTATGAGAAATATTCTTTTTAATTTCATTTATTTCTAGTGTCATATGCTACCCCAAGATTAGTTTGGACTATATGCAATACCTTATTAGTATGTAGTATATGAAACACTATTATTGTCTTGTGTTGCACACAAGAGCGACCTTCCTCAATAGCGTGTGTTGTACGTAATGCCGAGTTTTACTAAACAGTGATATATGGTTTTAATATTATTATAAACTCCCCATTATGAATAGTATTAACCAAATTTTTTATTTTATAACATTATCATTCATCGTACACGTATTCTAGAACATTGTATGAGAACAAAATATATATTTCTGGTAAAATAATAATTTTTAAAAAAATGCAGTTTTGTCACCTTTTGATGGAACACCCACTTTAAATCTAATTTTTAAAAAGTTTATAAGTTAAATTTGACAATTTATACTTCTTATTTTTAATCAAGATATTAAAATTTACGTTGGATAAATTTTTGACAATATTCTGACAACCTTCATATTTTGATGAATAGTAAAAATATGCTAAATTATAATTAAAAACAAATTTTTTCATCGAGATAATTTATATGGTTAAATAATAATATTTAATGTTTTTAAAGTAAAAATATAATATATTTTTACCATTTAATATAATTTAAGTCATTATCATTAATTTTACATTGAATTCATAGGTAAAAACATTTCCATCTTCTGGAATGTTTTAAATAAAAACACATTTTTTTCGACAACATGATTAATTTTAAATTAATTACTACAACTTCATTGACTCGAATATGGAAAAATGGATTCTATATTTGGAATCACTAGGTCCAAATTATGTTAATAGGCTACTTTTATTTTTAGACATTATGTATAGTTACTACGGTTAATATTATTTACCACAGTTAAAGCTAAATCAGGTAATTAAGGGTAAAATTTATATTATAAAATAATCCTAACACATGACACAATATAATTGGATGATTATATTAAGACCTAAAATATACATTGGTCGAAATGGTATCTATTTGAACCAACTTGGATGACATTAAGACCTTTAATTTATTTTATTTACAGGAAAATGAAATTTATATCACTCAAAAATTAAATAAATAAATTATTTTTAATATAATGGTACACAGAATATATATTCGATTATAAATACACATTTGAAATCTAATTTTTAATCATGGTAATTTATCTATAATTTTTATGAAATATATAATTACCTTAATAGCTTACGCATTAATGATGCAAAAATTATTTATTTAATGAAAAATAAATAGTATAGTTTTTATTGAAGTAATAATACCCATCAAATGACAAGAAACTTGACCAAACATTATTTTTAAATTATATATAGCCCATATTCATACATTTTTTTAACTTTTGGAACATTTGGAGCCTTATAAAAGATATTATGACATTTATATTATTTTATTTTAATTGATTTCAAAGTTGTCGCCTTCATAATTTAGTAAAGATAACATTCGAAAAAGTTTGGTGTTTTAGAAGTTACATTCTATAAAAAGTATTATTATGAGATATATTATATTTATCTTCATATTAGTATTTTATTTTTAATTTTTAATAAATAAATAAGTATATTAAAAAATTATACAAAAAAGTTGCAGTAATTATTTTATTAAGAAAAATATGAAATAAATGGTTTTAAAAATATTAAAATAAATATTATATGAAGTAATTAATGTTCTCAAAAAAAATTTATAGATTCATATGACATGTTAAGAATTTTTTAAATATCTTTTTTTGACTCTATCATTTGTTTGTATTTTATTTAAATTCAAATAAATAAATAGTGTCAAAATTGACACTATTTATATTCTATAAGAATAACAAATTATTAAATTGTTTAAAAATCACAAAAATAATTAAAAATTGAAATTTTAAATTTATATGGCCAAAAATTTCATTATATATCCAATTATGGAAAATTGACAACACATAAGTAAGTATTTATAACCATTTAAAATTTAGAACATTATTACCACAAATAAAATTAAATATATTAATTTAATATATATCAAAATGATAAGACTTAAAATAAAATCAAAACATGTCTAACATTAATTGGATGATTAGGTTACAACCCTATATTATATCATATTCTAATATTAGTCACTTTGGAGGTTTTTATGTGCTGTTAGAGTTTATTATAAATTAGTATTTTGGAGGTTTCCAAAAGTGCCCCTCTACTCTCTTATAAAAGGGAACCTCATCCCACTTCTCTTCACTCCATTTTGAGATTTTAAACTCAGAAAAACCCTTCCCATTTCCCTTATAAACTTATCTAGAAACATACTATAGGTCTTGTTCTTCTACAAAGTCCAACTTTAGTTCCCTAAGAGGAGGTTTAGAAGAGGCGCATCGAAGAAGAGGTAATATCCTTTCCCAATTCTTTCAAAATAATTTCTTCTTCTACTTCCTCTATATTATTTAGTTCATTATTAACTAATAACTACAGTATCACTTGTATACTGATATGTTATTATGAACATGAGATAACCATGTTTCACCTTCTATCAATCCTACGAAAAATGAAATCATTGTGTGTCTGTACGTACGGCTTACCGGCTCCACGTAGTGGTGTAATCTGTTTTTTCACCACCACCTTACATGAATGGGTATAATGGTGGAAATAATAACTATATATGATTATTATAACATTATACTAATTATGAGATATTATATCATCTACTCCATTTCTATTCAATAATTATGGGAATGATATCATCGCTCGTGCGTATGTACGGATTACCATCTCCACGACACGATAAGATTCATTCTCCATGTTCACCCTTAAAGAATGATTATAATGTATATATATTGAATAATAATGATATATATTACATAATAATGACACTATATATATATATATATTATCTACTTACTTCCATTCTAGTCTATAAGGAAAGTAAAATAGCATTCATGCGTACGTATGGCCTATTGTCTCCATGACCGGTGTATTTCATTTCATTTATCTATCTATTATACATATATAATGAATTTATATATGATATATCAATAATGATTTATATTCTAGAAGTAGTTAAATCATGATAATATCAATAATAACTAGTCCAAACACGTACGATTATTACACAAAACGTTGCTTCAACATGGAATTGACAAATGAATGGGTAATATAAAGTTGTAAGTGAATCATATATGATATCATAAAAATGACTATAATTTTTTATTAAGTCAATGACATTACTTAAATCATTATAAAATAGTTTTGGACATTTACAGAAGAAATTAGACTTAATTTAAGGGATAATTATTCCAATCTCATTCTTATTTGAGATTGTTTATTCTTCAGTATTTATGGGGGTTATTTTTATCATCCATATCCATGTTTTATAAAACTATTTTCACAAATTATTTACTATTATTCCATGTATGTTTAAAGTCTTTTTTACCACTTTTTTATTTTTACTATGTGTTAGGGAAGGAATCATTCATTTATTTTCCATTCGAGGAACTTTTTGACTTTTCTGGACAAAGTATGAGGAGAATGTTTTTTTAACTTATACGACGTGAACAGATTTTTACATTTTCATATTTCCTTATTTAAATAAAGAATCTTCTATGAGATTTCATTATTATTTTTAACAAAATTAATTTCTTTTAAATTTCACGTCATTTTGGGGAAAAAATGATATTAAAGAAGAATGGATATTTTTCTCAATATTTCATTTAAAGTGTTTTATCAAAACTATTTTACATCTATGATGAAATTATTTATTATGGTTATGTTTCAAAAATAATGTCTCTATTATATACATGGCCTGATTCGGTTTATGATGAAATTATTTCCATTGTTTAATATGGATTATGTTATGATGGGATTATGTTTATGAAACCCATTTTATTTGTTGGGTTATGATGAATGATTTATGTTTGTTTTATGGCACATGAATGTATGATTTTATTACAAGATGTGTGGGACCTATATCTCCCTCCAATTCATTGGGTAATGATTTATATCTCATGATATAGACATGGATGGAACAGCAAGTAAATATGGTTCAGTAATACATGGCTATAACGGTAGGTAAACCCAGTTCAGTAATGGAATTTTTCCACAATGATGGCCTTGGAAAAAATGCCTTCGCTATTGTAGAAATCATATCATGTGCTTAATTTTTTCCCACAATTACATGTTTTATTCCCATGAGATTTTATCATGATTAATGTTCCATTATGATCTATGCATTACAAACCTCCATGATTTATTTCACAACTCACTATTTTGATGTTTAAACATTATGTTCATGTTTTTAAGTTCAAATGTATATAGTTTGTTTTATTTTCTCCGTGCTTACTCTTACTGAGAATTTAAGATCACCCTTTTTATGTTTTCTTTTCCCCAGGATATAAATAAAGTTTTTAGGTAAGAAAACAAAAGGGAAAAATATTTATGAGAGATTTTAAAGATCTTTCACCATGATTATAATATTATGTTATGAGTTTCCAAAGAAACTAAACTAATATGATAATTAGGTGTCTTTTTGTGTCTTGTATTATGTTTTTCACAAAAGTAATGTGATTTCAATGTATTTTAAGATTTAGTTTGTACTGGTAGTCATGGATTAGTTAATTAAATCAGCCCAGTTCTTATAAATCAAAGAGTCAGTCACATTGGACGTTTTGGGTATGTGGTATGTGGATGAGGCAGTTCATTTTTATAGGGTTCCAATGTCCATTTTCTCATATTAGTATAAACATTATACCATGTGAATATGAAGTGGATTTCATCATACTTATGGAACTCGATTATTCCCCAACACTACATTCCACACTTTGATGTATAGGAATATGGAGAAGTATATCCATACATTAGAATATATGTTTCACCCTTACATATTAAAATTTCATGTATCATGGAAATGAAACATTACCTTTGTTGGGTTTTCATTTAATAATTTCCATCATTCATCCATTAGAATGTATCTATTTTAAGGATTTGTATGGGTGACCATGTAATTCTCTATTGTCCCTAATAGAGGTTGGGGAGGAAAGTATTATTGGTCATCATATGGTGTATAACATGAATAAAATGGTATGTGTTGATAATGAGAGGATGAAAGAAGAGAAGTAATCGAATAACACTTATACCGACCATAGAATACAACCCTTCGAGTTTTTTTATGACCATATATTTATGGAGGTCTACCCTTTACGTAGATAGTGAAGTCTTGGAATGGATAGTAATATTTATACATGGTTTGTTTAGGGAATCTGTAGTATTTTAGTGATTTTAAGAGGTGGAGGATCATTTTTTGATTCCAAAATGACTGGAGAGGATCCATGAAATCATTCATGGGAATCAGCTTCTTTCATATCTGCATGGGTAATATGATGTCAATGATTACGATGAGTTTGAAATCTAAAAAGGCATGAATTTCATGGAGAATATATAAGTGATCCAAAATTTTCAAGATAGGGTGATTCATGGACGAAATATTACCTTGGTTAATGTCTTATGGAGTCATTTTGTTCTAGATAAGAGTAATTGGTATTGAGAAATAATGATCTATGCCAAATACTTAGACCTGTTTTGGTTATGATGGTTATAGGTTTGGGTTGTGTTCAGAATAAAGTGGTTGTGCAGTGGTTGTTTATGGATGTGGTATATTGTGGAAGATAGTAAATGACATGGTATTGTGACCAGTTAAAGGTAATGATTTGGATATGGTGATTTAGTTTTTTGGGTTATTTTCTGGTGTTATGGTTGGTGAGTTAGCTGGTGTTTGTACTTTGGGTGTGATGAGATCCTTGAGTGGTATCTCATGGGATAGATGTCTGAACCCCTTTTAATTTATTAGGTTTAGTTTTTATTATTAGGGATTATAATCATTTGGGTTGTGTCTGACATAAAAAGTCATACCTCCTTGGCACATTATATTTATTGTTTTTGTGGTTAGATGTGTCATAGGTAAGTTCGATGATTTTTTAGAGGAGGTTTGAGGTATTGTAATACTTTTATTGGTTATATTCAATGTGAAGATAATTCAGTTAACAAATTAGAGGTTCACATCTTGTGTAGTAAAATAGATTCAATGATTTTTTGTTGTAGTGGTGGAATCCATAATATTGATTAACAATATGGAATTAATTCACGATTAGTAAATGATTGAAATTTGAGGACAATAAATTTGTGGTGGGAAACTGAGAATGAAAAATTTATTATGAAATCAACCCAGTGGACACAAACTAGTCCCAAGGTTCTGGTAAATTAGCTGACATACCTCCAGGTATTCTTATAAAAGACAATTCTTCTTCAAATGTCTTATGTACATCTCTTAACCCTACTTATAATAATTTTTTGTGTATTTCTCAAGCTATTGATCACATTTCAAGGCCCGTTAATTCTAAAAATATAAATACTCATCAAGATTTTGATGATACTATTGCTAATAAAACCCCCATGGTTTAACCTACGAGTGTCACCTTGAATGATTCCTTCAAGGATATCAATAGGACTAGTAATCCACACAACCCCCTTGCTACTTCTAAAAACATTCATGAAATGAACATGCTCCCAAACACATAAAAGGTTAGGCTATATTCTATGCATAAGAGCTCAAGAAACAAAAAAAGGGGAGCTGTAGCTCCAAAATTATGTTTTAATTAAGATCATTTTCTGGATTTTTCAATGTATTTCAAAATCTGATACTTTTTATGTTCAAAATGGAGTGGTTAATAGACACTACCAATTATTTTTTTCCATTTCTGAATCCTAAAATTATTTTCTCTTTAATGTACCCTCATTTGTTTCAATAGAGTTACTCTATTATAGGTGCAACAAAGAAGTCCTCCTTTTTTGAATCTATTTAGATTTTATCGCATACATATTTTCAGAATGTGAATGATTTTAAAATTACTGAGAAGGAAATTACAAGTGAATTCTTTTAGGGAACTCTTGTTTTATGCTCTTTAATATATTCCAAATAATATGTACCAAGATAGGATACCTCTCTAGAATGATCTTACACATTTAGGGTCTAGTATTAACAAACCTTTGTTTGTGATTGGGGACTTCAAGGTTATTTTCAACTCTACTAAAATAATTAGTCCCTATCATGCCAGGATCTCCATGATATAACTAAAAACCTCTATTGAAGAGAACAACCTTATTGAAATAAATATTGCTGGTGATAAATACACATTTTATAGGAAGCATCACAATAGGATAGTTTCCTCCAAATTAGATAGAGCCTACATGAATATCCCTTCTTTAGAAAAATGGGTTACCATCTCCAGCACCAACGTTCACAAGCTTCACTATGACTATCTTCCAAATCTGATAAATGATTCCACCAAAAATGTCAAACTTGCATTACCGTGTAGGATTAATATTTCCTAGTTTTCAAAAGTGGAATGCACTATCATCATTAAAAAAAATTGCACTACCATGACACACATTAATGATTCCCTTTCTTTCTATGATAAATTAAAATATCTTAACTGAATGCTCTAAGGTTGGTCCAGATCCTATGAATGGAAAATTAACTATAAAAACCTGGTTTTTTCACTCAAGGATGGATCCATTATTTTTTCAGTATAAATCGTTAATTTCGACATAATATAGATGAATAATGAGTTAGAAAAGGTGTGAAGGTTTTGGGGGCTTCTTTGGAGCTCGGAACACCACTTTTGGGGAAAGCTGGCCATGTTTCAAAGTTTCTGCATGGTTAGCACACAATTTTCCTTACCACGTGGATTGTGTTTTTTTATATGGTGGCACCTCAAACAGCTTGTGTATAGCTTTGTATTCAAACCATGTGAACTCCCCTTTTCCTAGGTAATAGTGCATGAGTGGAACACACTTTGATCAAATCATGCAGAGGATGCTTTTTGGGCAGAACTGCCTCACACGGTTTGCGCACGGTTTCACAAACCGTGTGGAAAAATCTTTTGATGCCTAAAAACAAGTGTAAAATGAATAAAATTCCCTTAATGGTTTATTAACCCTTCCCCTTCCTCAATAATCCATGTTTATTTTGGATCAACCTATTTTTATCTCAATTTTGGGTTTTTTGAGGATCCAATCATCGAATCAAGGGATATCCTTTGTTTAGTATCCAATCGAGATTTCATTAGTCACATTGGATGCGTAATGGTAAGTACTCGAGTTCTCTTTAGTCATTATTCTTATCTTTCACTCTTGACCTAGTTATCACCATGTGATTTTTTTTCACCTTTTTGTAGATCTACTCTGTTATAAGAAAAATCAAGGGCCGATACCAGAGGACAAGGCTCGTACAACCCTAAGGTGGGTGGTCTATCACTCAACACTAAAGTTCATTGATTTTTGGATATTTGTGTGGGGACCACTGATTTCAATGGAAACTATTTCGTAAATTAACATGTCATGATTATACTCATTATAATCATATGGTTATGATCTTTCCAAATATGTTATTAGTTATTAGTGGTTGAACCCAAAAATCAATCCACCTCATATCGAATGTTATTCCATAATTTCATTTTAATGTTTCGACATTTTTGAGCCACCATTCAGGTGTGCCTTCTATTGACCTTTATAAAGGTAAAAATCCTTATAAAATGGCTTATTGTTATTGATAATTGAAAAATGGAATGTACCATGTATTCTCACAACTTGACCTGCCTAATGCAAGTGCTTCCAAATGGTTATTAAAAGTGAAAGGTGAAATGTAAAATGGAAAGTACACTGAGTATATAACATGACCTTATTTAAAAATATTGATTAAAGATTACATGTCCATAGAAAACCTTTCCATGTTGATGGAAGTTAGTGGTGTGAACCTCAACAATTGATTATGCCTTAATGGTTATCTAATACTTGATTAAATGGTTGAAAAATGACTCGGCCTATCCACACTAATAGAAGAAAAGGCTCAGACCAATGGTTTCAATGCTACATGACCTATCCACACTAATGGAAGGAAATACATAAAACAAATGAATTATTACATGATTTAAATAATAAATTGGAATAGACTGACTCGATCTCACCTTTTATTCTTAGAAGAGGATACCATTGGTCTTGGGAACCCCATTCTGATTCAAGGATACTATTTATTGTGGATGATACCCACCCAGACACCGGTTCTTGTATATTCCCTAGATTCTTGATATACTATAGTTGGGTCCCTTCATCTTAGACGATACCTCGAATACACTCCTTAGATCTATCATTGACTAGTAGGTGACATGGTGAAAATCCATTGGGCCCATGTCTTTTATTATCCCCATATTACCTTAGTCGATCACCTTGGACTCGGTAGGTGACTTATTTTGGAAGTCCTTGGATTAGAGTCTTTGGATTACACTCTTAACCCTTATCTAGACTCAGATACTACTGAGGTATATTAACGTGAGTTTTGTTACCTTGGTTTTTACCCTGGAACTCCCTCACTGGATATCATTGTTCGATTTCCTTATTATGTCTCGGTACCTTCAATACATATACTATCAAGAGGTGAGGTCTGTGTTGGATATTCCACTCATGACCTATTAACATTAAATGGTAATTGATTAATTATTGAATAGGTTGCATACTCAGACACCAGCTGATGGTTAAAGCAGGTACTTGGTTATTTATTATTTTGTACTTCTTGCTTTACTTTACATATATTCCTACACAGAGCTATATTCCCTTTCATAGGACAAATGTTATAAACACCATTGGTGGTGGCCCACTGAGATTTGACTCAAATCCTCTCTGGGTGCATTTTGGTTCATGGATTAGATTACATGGTTGCAGGAATCGACAAAGTGAAGTACGCATCTTTTAATACATGATTTGTGATGATAGGGTAGAAGTTTATAGAAAATGACTTTGTAAGATCTCGAGATTCTTGGAGTGGAATTTGTTTTCTTTTACATTTTGTAACATTTTATTATTATTATCTTTTATACATGATTTCTAGTTTTCTAGTGACATGACATTACATCATCATTGTTCTAGTTGATATAGTTATTGTTATTTTTTATCAATTACATCAGTTTTATTCAAATATTTATTTATATTGTTTCTGCTATTTACTATTCATTTATATCTCTTCCGCTCAGAAACACTCTTCTAATGAGGGAATAGTCTTCTAACAAACACACCTTAGGCCCTTGCTTCTAGTCGGAAGCCTCTGGCATTTAGTAAGATGTGCATGAGGCCATGTATCCAACCAGGCTCGGGGAACCCATTAAGTGCCATTCGGGTCTGGGACGTCATAAAGTGGTATGAAAGGCAGTTTCTTTTCTTTCTTTACTATTTGGAGACAATAAAATAAAGAAAATGAATGATTCAGACATGGTCATAATCCATACATGGGCATCACGAACCCATGTTTGAGGTAAAATCCATGTTACACATAATACAATTGTTGTTATATTTTCTATATTGTAGATGATATTATATCAATGTTGGGTGACTCACATGTTGTGTGGTGTTTTTTATTATTACTATTTGGGAATTTATTTCATCCTTATCCCAATGATATGAGGGAAAGGAGTATTACTACATTCATCATTATAGGCACCTAGAATTCACATGTCATGCATATTTACATGTCATATAGGTGTATTTCATAACCTTGAATTTCATGATATTCCTGTGATTTTTGAGTGATTCTTTGATAGTTTCTTGTACTTGTATTAATTTTTCTTTGATTGAGTGATTTCAAGTCTCAATTCATGATGTGTGTGGGCCCTCATGGATTGGAATGCATAATTTACCGAGTCGGGCCATCGTGCTATAAGTAGATGGGTGTCGTTTTAGTCATAGGTTTATGAGCATTGATTCATTTGAAATGGCTATCAATTATAAAGTTAATACTGAAATAAAAAATTAATTGGTTGCACATACTTATCCCACCTTGTCATGTTTATGAATGGTAAATGAGTGAACCTAAGAATTAACTACAAAATGACATAAAACTTATACTTGAGCACTTACTGATACATGCATGTCATAGAAGGTATTTTTGGTAGTATGCCTTGTGTAGTGATTTTTCTTACATTTATCTTCCATTAGTGATGATAACTCCTTGGCTCCACACTTGTTCAAAGATGTGTTTTTGTAATTTATAGACCAATATTGACGCGTTGTCCTCGCGTCGTTCACCAGGAGGGTAGTGACGACCATGCTCCTAACATGGTGGGCCCTGAGCCACTAGTCTTACTTCCAAGAGTTCCACTTAAGGCACCTAATACTATACCTAATTAGGGAAATTATACCAATTTCTATGATAGTTTCTTACTTATGATGTAGTATATGATTGGTGATTCACAGGTTTCACCTACGATGGCTGATTTGACCTGAAAGTTCCTATAGCGACATCCTCCTAATTTTCCATTGGATGGCGGCTCTCAAGCTATTGATTCTCAGCTAGTGTCCATGATGTCTATCTTTGAGCATCTAGAAATTCCTCCATAGTGGAGAGTCAAGCTGGCTATATAGATTCTTCAGGATTCAACCAAGTGCTAGTGAGATGTCATTACCTGGGCTGGACGTCATCAGGGCATGTTATGGGTTGACTTCCATATAACATTATATGATCACTTATTTACTCATTCATTCATACTATATAGATCCATAGAGTTCATGAATCTAGAGTAGGGTTCTATGTTAGTTATTTAATATTTAGCACATTTCGGTGATTTACAACGCTTTGCACCGCTTCTAGTTGGTGATGATCTTTAAAATGCTAGATATTTTGAGGATAAGATTCTATACCCCATCCAAACTCTGCTTAATGTATTTCTCCTTCCTACCTTATCTACAATAGTTGATCATGACCATTATCACTTAGCGTGAGGATGAAGTGAGTACTGGGTTTAAAGGATCATTACAATGTCAGGAAAGTAGTTCTTTAGGTGGAAGAAAACGTTCCCTTAAAGATTTTTTTCAAGGCATAGGTAGCCAAAGTATTTAGTTCAATAGCTTTGTAGTGTTTCATCATTGTAGAAAAGTAGGGAGTAATAAGACCCAGTGTGATAGAGACTCTTTGTAGTGTCGAGATTATGGTTGTATGGGCCATCTTCAGCACTTTTGCAAGACCTTTCCACCAGCTTTGAGTGGACAAGGATCAGCTTTAGCTACACCTTCAAGAGAAAGATCTTATGTGCTGCGTTAGGTGGGGAGTTGGAGTTACACAAACAGGTCTGGCCGAGGAGGAGGTCATGGCCAAGGTATACTGATCCCTGATCACCGGCCGCGACTGAAAATCATTCATGATTGTGGTTTTCCATCTATTGCACAAGGTCATGGATAAGTTTAGTTTCATGCCTTATAGGTAATACCAAAGGACCAGGATGTAGGACCATCTATAGTACGAGGTACTATTCTATTATCCTCTACTATTGTTTCTTCTTTGTTTGATATAGGTGCATCAAAATATTTTTTTCTGTATCTATTTTGGAATGTCTCACACTAAAGATATAGTATCACTATAGTGTAATGACCCTCAATACACTGCTTAGAATATGGACATATGGCATTTTCTAGTGTAGGGACTATCCCTTAGAGGTAGGCAGTTACCCTTTCTTGTGGAATCCCTTGTTTCTCTATATTACGGGCTTCGATTTCATTCTCAGGATGGACTTTTTGGTCCACTATCATGACTTTTTATACTTTTATCATCGAAGGGTTTCTTTTAGAACACCAGAATGCAACAGTTATCTTTTAAAAGGTGATTCGGATGTCCAAGCTAGAACTGAAGGACCGAATCATCATGGGATAGGTGGAGTGACCTCCCATATTGAACATATTTTCATAGAGGATCAGGTTTTACTTCAAACTATTTCCCTCGAGTAGTTGATCATTTCAATGAAGTATTTCCTAATTACTTTTCTAGCCTACCTCCTAATATAATGGTATAGTATACAATTGAGCTTGTTCTAGGAGCAGCTCTAGTTTCCATTCCTCCATACATTATGGAACCTACTGAGCTTAAAGAGACAAGTGGAAGGTTGAGGATATAGAGTCCAAAGGCTTTATACATCCTAGTACATCTTCTTGGGGTTCACCTGTGCTTTTCGGTAAGAAGGCGGATGGAACTCTTTGTCTATGCGTGGATAACAGATGTTTGAACCAGCTTACATTCAAGAACCGGTATCCACATCATCAAATAGTTGATCTCTTTTACCATCTTTGAAGATCAAAGGTGTTCTCCTAGATTGGCCATAGATTAGGTTATCATCATGTGCGAGTAAGACCATCATACATAACTTTTATATATTTTTATAGTAGGTATGGTATGTATGAGTATCTTGTTATGTTGTTAGGTATTACTAATGTACCTGATGTTTTCATGGCTTTGATGAATTTTGTTTCCATCCCTATGTGGACTCTTGGGTCGTAGTCTTTGTGGACAACATATGTGAGTATTTGCGCACTTGTAATGACCATGAAAAACATCTTGAGATCATTCTGATTACATTGAGAGAGCATCAGCTTTATGCTAATCTTATTAAATGTGAATTCTGGATTGACAGGGTCTACATTGTTGGTCATATTATTTCAGAATCAAGAATATCTATTGACCCTAAAAAGGTTAGTGTTATAGTTTCTTGGGAGCATTCCAGGAATGTGTTTTATATCAGGAGTTTCTTGGGGCTTGTTAAATATTGAACGCGTTTCATACAAGAATTTTCACACACTACTTCACCTCCTATTGGGATTACAAAGAAGGGTTTTATGCTCTTGTCGTCAGAAGAATGTGGGAAATCCTTTCAAGATCTTAAAGGGAGGATTTTCTCGGCACCTATTCGAATTATTCTAGAACTACGTAAAGTTTATATATTCTTCTGGGATACATGTAGAGTTGGACTAGGAGCAGTGTTAATTTAGGAAGACAAAGTCATTTTGTAGAGATCTCGGCAATTGAGACCTCACGAGATAAATTACCGGACGCATGACCTTAAGCTTGTAGCGGTTGTCTATGACTTACATTTTTGGAGACATTATCTGTTGGGTGAGTGCTTTTGTTGTATAAATATCACCATATCCTCATTTATATCATTTTGCATCAATATTTGAACCTCTAACAGCAAATATGGGTCGAATACCTACAATCTATTTCTTTTGATCTTGCCTATATGCGTGTAAATGGAAATGTGGTTGCAGATGCATTGTGTCGGAAAATTAAAATGTCGGACATATAAGAAGACAGTGATGAATAAAAGTTAATGGACCGATTTTTTTAACATCATCTAGAGTTTCACAACATTCATGAGCAATCTTACCTCTTATCCTTAACAGTTACCTCTTCCCTTTTTGAGAAGGTGAAGATTATGAAGTTTTCAGATCCTGAAGGATTGGTTCTTCATGAGAGTATATCAGGTGAAAACCCACCTCTAGATTGTTCTATAGACAGAGATGACCTTAGGAATCTATGTGGACGTATCTGGGTTCTTATAGATGTGAGATAGGAGTTGATGAAAGAGTCTAATACTTCTATGTGGGAAGTTCATCCATGAATCTTGAAAATTTATTGAGAAATGTGACTCTAGTATTGGTTGCATGAGATGAAACGTCAGATTTCAGGCTTTATCACTAGGTGTTCCACATGTCAGTAGGTGAAGGCAGAGCACCAAACACTAGAAGGATGGTTATAGCCACTTCCAGTCCCAGAATGTAAATGGGAAGATGTTGTTGTGAATTTCGTAGTTGGCTTACCAAGGTCACCATGGGGTTGCACTGCTATCTGTGTAGTCATTGACTGACTAATGAAATAATCCCACAATATTCCTATTCAGGAGACTTTCTTATTTGATGAGATCGGAATATTGTATGTCCATGAGATCGTACAACTACATGGGGTTCCATGTACTATCATTTCAGATATGGATACTCGTTTCACTTCATGGTTCTGGTCGGGTTTTTAAAAAACTATGGGGACTCAGGTTCTTCTAATAAGATCTTTTTATCCTCATACTAATAGAAAAACAGAATAAAAAATACATGTTTTAGAGGATAGGCTCTGAAATTGCATACTTTATTTTAGTGGGTCTTAGGAGAAGCATATCCATCTCATCGAGTTCTCCTATAATAACATTTTTCAATTGACGATACAGATGGATCCCTTTGAGGCCTTATTTGGTAGGCCATTCCATTCACCTTTTATTTATCTTGAGGAAGGTGACGTAGCCATACTAGGTCCTCATTTTTTTTAGGAGACTTTAGAACTGGCCCAGCTGATCAAGAACCGTATGACAATTACTCAGTCCAGACAGAAATCTCATTACGATCATTTTTTACAACCTCTTGCGTTTAAGGTTGGGAGTCATGTTTTTGTTGAGGTATCACCTAGGCTTGGGCAAAGATGGTTACGAAAGTATGGTAAGTTATCGCCTCATTTTGTTGGGCCATTTGAGATTCTAGAGAGATTCAGGCCAGTAGCTTATTTGTTTCCATTACCTAAGAGGTACCATGCCATGCATGACGTCTTTCATGTCTCAAATATTAACCAATATAATGTTGACCTATCTCATACCTTTGATCCTAAGGATGTTGAGTTAGATGACAATTCTACCTTGGAGGAGTATCCAGTATACATCGTTGAACAAAGCATGAAGGCTATCTGAGACATGTCATTCCCACTTGTATGGTTGATTTAAGAAGCATGACTGAGTACAGAAAGAGATATGGGAGAGGGAAGATGATGTTCATGCACAATGGATAGAGTTTTTATCCTACAGTGTTTCCTCACCATTGGAAGGGGAACTTAGGGTGTGAGTTCATTTAAGGGGGAAAGACAGTAAGAACCCAGTTTTCCAATAAGGTGTGGATCCTTTATTTTTTCAGTATAAATATTTACTTTAAACCTAATATAGATTCCTAATGAGTTAGAAGAGGTTCTGAGGGTGTACGGGGTTTTTTTGGAGCTCAGAACACCTCTTTTTGGGAAAACAGGCCATGTTTCATGGTTTGTGCATGATTAGCACACGGTTCCCCTAACTGTAAAAATTGTGTTTTTTTGAAAAGTGGCACCCCGCATGGCTTACGCATTGTCGTGCAGCCAAACATTTAAAACTCCCCTTTTTCATAGGTAATTGTGCATGCATGGTGCATGGTTTGATCAAACCATGTAGAGGAAGATTTTTTGGGGCAGAACCATCTCGTGTGGTTTGTTCATGGTTTGACATACCATGGAGACAAACCATGCGTAGGCTAAAAACCAATGTAAAATGACTAAAATGTCATTGATGGTCTATTAATCCTTCCCCTACCTCACTGATCCTAGTTTATATATAATTGACCTATTTCTCTCCCAATTTTGGGGTTTTTGAAGATCCCAACTTGGAATCAAGAGATATCATTTTATTCAGCATTCAATCGAGCTTCTGTTGATCACATTGGATGTGCAATGATAAGTACTCGGGTTCTCTTTTTTCCATTCTTCTTCTCCTTCACTCTCGACCTAGTTATCGCCATGTGAGCATTTT
This sequence comes from Viscum album, assembly GCA_963277665.1. Lineage (NCBI taxonomy): Eukaryota > Viridiplantae > Streptophyta > Magnoliopsida > Santalales > Viscaceae > Viscum > Viscum album. The sequence continues at coordinate 149,823,053 of OY728129.1, read as the reverse complement.
TCACCTTTTCTTAGATCTACTCTGATCGAAGGAAAATCAAGGGCTGATACTGGAGGAGAATGCTCGAACAACCCTAAGGTGGGTGGTCTATAACTCATCCCTATTGTTCGTTGATTATGGGATATTCTTGCGGGACCAACTGGGTTTGTTGGAAAATATTTCTTAAATTAAAAATAAATTATTATACTCATTAGAATCATATGGTTATGCTCTTTCCAAATATGTGATTAGTTGTTCGTGGTTACTCCCACTTCTCAATCCACCTCATGTCGAAGGTTATCCCATAATTATGTTTTAGTGTTTCAACATGTTTGAGCCACCATTAGGGTGTGCCTTTTCTTGACCTTTCTAAAGGTAAGAATCCTTATAAAAAATGGATTATTTATATTGATAATTACCAAATGGTATGTATTCTCTCCCCTTGAACCACCTAATTTAAGTGCTTCCAAGTGGTTATTAATAGAGAAATGTGAAAAGTAATATTGAATGTATACAAGTATATAACATGACCTTATTTATAGAGATTGAATAATGGATACATGTCCATAGCACCATTTTCCATGTTGATAAATCGTAGAAAAGTGAAACATAATAATTGATTATTCCATAATGACTATATAATACATGATTAAATGGTTTCAATGCTACTTGGCCTATCCATGCTAATAGAAGACCAGTCTGGGACCAATGGTTTCAACTCTACATGACCTATCCACACTAATGGAAGGAAAGACATGAACCAAATGAATTATTACATGATTTCAATGTAAAAAAGAAATAGACTGACTCATGATCACCTTGGATTCTGAGATGACAGTACCTTCGATATCGCGAACCCCATTTTGATCCAAGGATATGGTTTACTTAGGATGATACCCACCTAGACTCTGGTTCTTGCCAATTCCTTGGATGCCTATTATACTATCATTAGGACCCTTATTCATACAGCATACCTCAGATTCACTCCTTAGATCTAACATTGAATAGTAGGTTCCATAGTGAAATCACATCAGGCCCATGTCTTTGCTTAGCCCTGTTTTACCTTGTTCGATCACCTTGGACATGGTAGGTTCCTTATTTTAGAATTACTTGTATTAATATCCTTGGAATACACTCATACCTCTTATCTAGACTCAGATACTACTAGGATAGGTTTCCTTGAGTATATGTTACATTGGATTTTACCCTAGAACTCCATCAATGGATATCATTGTATGGTTGGCTTGTTACATCTTGGGACCTTCACATCTTATGATATCACGAGGTGATGTCAGTGTTGTCTATGCCTCTAATGACTTATTAGCATTAAATGATAATTGATTAATTAATGAACTGGTTTCATGTTCATAATCCAGCTGAGGGGTGAAGAAGGTACTTGGTTATGTAGTTATTTTTTAATGATTTCTTTACTTTACATATATGACTGCATACTGCTATATTTCATTTCACGGGCAGGATGTTATGGACACCATTGGTGGTGTCCCACTTAGATTTATCTCACACCCTCTCTGGGAGCCATTTGGTACCCAGAGTTGGTTACATGGTTGTTGGTATTGAGAAATAGTGGCATGCAACTTCCAATACTTGATTTGTACTGATATGGTAGAGCTTCATAGTAGATGGCCGAGTAGGATCTCAGGATTCTTGGAGTGAACTTTGTTTTCTTTAACATTGTGGAACATTTTATACTTATCATCTTGTATCCATGCATTCCATTTTACATATGACATAATATTACATCATCATTGTTCCAGTTGATATAGTTATTAATATTATATATTATCTATTACATCAGTTGTCTTCTCATATTCATCTATATTACATTTTCTTTTTACTATTAATTTATATCACTTTTGTTGTGCTACACTTTTATTATGAGGTAATAGTATTCACACAGACACACCCTATGACCTCATGGCTAGTCAGCAGCCTCTAGTGTTCAAGAATATTTTCTTGAGGCCATGTGGCCCACTGGGACCAGGGAACCATTATGTGGAATCTGGGTCTAGGTTATCACATTAACAATGAAATTTTCCTTTTAGAGGATGAAGTTAACCAACTAAAAAACAATAATACTAGATCTGTTCATGAAAAAAACATCTCAGTAAAGCTTAACAATTTGCTCAATTATAAGGATAGAATGACAAAAATTCCATTAATGTTAAATGGATCTCTAACAGCGATAGGAATACTAATTTTTATAATTCACTTCAATGGGATAGAAAATATTTTAGCCCCCTTACCTTCTTAAAATATGGAGACAACCTTTTAGATAATGAATAAGATATTTCTAATCACAATGTCTGTTATTTCAAATCTCCCTTTAATGGACCTAAATTTGACAAGCATCACATACCTGATATTATAATGATGGCGGTCAATGATGAATATAGTAACTTTATTCTCAGAATACCCTGTTATAATGAAATTAAGGACACTGTCTTCAATTAAAACCCTAATAGTGCTCCTGGTCATGATGTCTTTAATATTGGATTCTTTTAGTACTACTAGGATATTATTCATTTTGATGTTTTCAATATTTTCAAATCATTTTTTCCAAAATAGTTCTCCTTCATGGCTTAAATTCTCAATTCCTCTCTCTAATACCTAAAGATGACCATGCCTTTAAGATTCATCTATTTAATCCTATTGTACTTATTAATACTATTTACAAAATCATCAAGAAGATCAACGCTAATATACTTTCATCTATCACTTATAAAAATTGTAACTTGGAATCATTTTGGTTTTATTAAAGGTATATCCATTCAAAACTATATTTTTATTTCTTTGGAATGAATTAACACATTAAAAATTCTAAAATATGGGGAAATATATCCATTAAACATGACATCAAAAAAGTTTCTGATAAATTGGATTTGAGATTTATCTTTGAGGTGATGCAATATTTTGGTATTAATTTTAATTTCATCACCACTATCAGATCCTTTTTCAATTCAGCCTTCATTTCCATTTTTGTTAATGGATCCCCCATGGGATATATTAAATGCACAAAATGTGTTAGGTAAGGTGACCCCCTTTCTTCCATCCTTTTCTCTATTGTAGAAGACTATCTTAGTCAATTGATCACTCGAATTGTGGATCTGAAAACACTCAAACCCATTCATGTTTGGAGGAATTTGAACAACCCCACCAACCTGTTATATATTGATGATATCATTATTTTTCTAAAAGGTGATAAAATAAAATTTTAAAATATCAAAAATTCCCTTTCTCACTATGAATTGGTTCATGGGAAATCCATTATTTGGAATAAATATTATTTCTATTTTTGTAAAAACATTCCAAATAATAGGAAAGGTAATATCATAAGTTATTAGGTATAAAAGACTGAATTTTACCATTCACTTACCTAGGTGTTCCCATCTTTTGGGGCAGGCCCAAATCTTTCCATTTCTCAACCATTATTGATCAAATTTTGAATCAACTATCTTCTTGGAATGGAAAATCACTCTCTGTGGAAGGTAAAATACGCCTTGTTAAATCTATGATTTTTTATAAAATGGTTTACTCTATGTTGGTTTTCAAATGTCTTGTTTGTCTCCTAATTAATTAACATCTCTATCAAAAATTCCATTTTGACTAGTAGCACTTTAGGGAGGAAACTTTTGACCATCCCCTAGTCGATATGTTACAAACTTGTAGATAAAGGTGGAATTGGCATTAAAAATCTTATATAATTAAATGAATCTATACAAGCCATAGTCACTTGGAAAATTCCCTATAGTTAATCTTACTCCATGGATTTTCTAAAAAATATATTTCCTGGAAATCACAAGAAGGGAAACATCAATTTTTTAACTCTTCTATCTGGAAATCCATTAATCAATCCTTATCATCCATTATGAAAAATTCCAGGTGGATGGTCTCTAGAGATTATTCCATGAATTTTTGGTTGGGTAACTAGATTGGCACTCCCTTAATATCCATGGTTCTCCCTAGTCAAATCCGTGGTCAAACCTACTGTTCTTTTAGAGAAATATTAAATTCTCAAAATGATCATCTTCCTAACACCATTATAAATATCATTGACAACTATCCTTTCTATAAAACTGAGGATATTTTATTTTTATAGCCTTCTCATTATGGTACGCACAATTCAAAAAACATTTAAAATCATTTCTTTTGCAACTTTGAAATTAATTTTGGTTGGACTAAATATTTTGAAAATCCTTGTATAAAACCTTCTAGATTCACTCTTATTTGGTGACTTGCTCATAACAGGATCCCCAATAATGTATGTCTCCAATCATTTTTTATTCGAATCTATTATATATGTAGACTCTATAATCAACATAGAGAATATACCAATCACCATTTTCATTCTTCTGCTATTGTTTATTCTCTTTGGAAGTATATCTTTGACATCATTGACTGCGGATGGATATCTTATGACTCTGTCAAATCTTTACTAAAGGATGTGTGTAAATGAATAATTTTCAATAGATTAATAATCTCTTTCTTTCTAGTATTTCTGAGCTCCACCATATGACTTGGTATGATATAAATGCTCTTATTCATAGAAATTATTCAATTAGTCATATTTCAGGTCAAATGAGGAACCTTATTTCCATACGTGAAGCTACTACAATTCTAAAGGGACACTGAAACAACACTATGAATGATTTTCTAAATCTATAACATCTACAAATTTATGGTAACTTTTTCCAACCTCCCCTCACTTTTGATGTTTTTGGACAGCCTCATTTCCCTAGCTGGGATATAGTAAATGTTGATGGCACCTCTAAAGGCAACCCTAGTCTAGAGGGTTGTGGTTCCATATTCAAAAATCACCTTGGTCATATCCTCAGATTATTTTATGGTAGTTTTGTCATTTCCTTCTTACTATAATCTGAAATTATGTGTATGAATCATTCCATTTCATTTGCTAAAAATTATGGTTAGAATAACCTCTAGTTTGAGAGTGATTCGACTACCATTGTTCAAGAAATCTGGAATGGTGTGACACATCTTGTGTGGTTGATCACCACCTGTTGGAGGGATTTCACCCACTCTGTTCTCAAAATTAACTACATAATCACTAATATATATAGTTAATTATACATGGTTGTAGATGTCTTAGCTAACAAAGGAGTCAACCAAGATATTACTTGGATTTATGATATCCCTAATCATTTACACCTCTTTCATAATAAGGATTTTAATATGACTCCATCTTTTAAACTCTTGCATCTTCTTTTTTTTTTATAAAATTTATCCTTGGTTTTCTATAAAATGTACCATACTCTTCTAAAAAATATTCTAGTCAAATTGACACAATGAATGGAATTCATATTGATAAATCATTGAGTTTGAGGTTGAAAAAATGTCTTCCTAATTAATTCATCCTCATTCATTCATGACATTTCATTCTTGTTTTTGGGTGATCCCAAGGTGATTATTGGAGATATTACCCCCCTCTTATCGCTGTTTTGATATAAGGATTTTGGTGGTTGTGTTTCTGCAATTTATGGTAATTCATTCTCTAATTATTGTTTTTTTCTTGTTTTTCTCCCATGGATCTGTTATGGTTGTGAGGTTTCGGATTAGGGTGTCAGTTTTTCTATGTTTTTATGATCATTGGGAGCTTTGAATGTTGATCATTGATTCCCTTGATTGATTTTGGTCTCTAGGTGTTTCTTCTTCACCATATAGAGTTCCATGAGACAAAAACCTTTTTTGGGGTGGTTAATCCCTCATTTATCACTTTTTTGTATCATGTGGGAGGGTATTACTATTTTTTAGATACGGGTGATTATTTTTTTAGCCTAGTAGAGATTAATTAATCCATTAATTAGAACTAATGGTGCAGGGTAATGATTTTTACTCTTTAACAACTTTGATATTATTTTGATACTGTAATTGTATAGCATAAACTCCACACACAAAAATTATGGACATTGGTGGAATTTTTCATTCTTGTTTGTTATGTGATGTGGATCCCTTAATATTTTGTTGTTTTTATATTACCCTAAAATAAAAATTGGATAATAATATATATTTATTTAATAAGATCTCTTCCATTATATTTATGGAATGTGTGATAATTTCCCTAAAATAATGTGAAATGTGAAAAAGTCACATTTTTTTATCTTTAAAATGATCTTTGATGTGATGTGTTTTAATGTGTCAATGTTATGTTTTATAGTTTTGTGTGGTTTATATTCATTCTATAGTGATGTTGGGTTTTTTTTTGTTTTTCTTTTTTGGATGTTATGTGATGGTATGTTTGGTCATGCTTTAAGGGATGTATGGTGATAGTTTGTTTGGTCGAAATTTTTGGGAAATGACGTGATGGTTTTCTAAGATGCTTTTGAAAAGTATATGTGATGGTTTGTTTCTATTTTCTTTTCGAATAGTGAGGTGAAGGTTTTATAGGAATGATGAGATTCTTTCAAGAATTGGTTTTTCCTGATAGATATCTGTGTAGTGATGGAATAACTGTTTAGTAATGTATTAAATGGCTTGGATTTTTTTGTTAATGAGATGGATATCTTTAAAGAGAAAACAAATTATGGTTTATGTGGTTAAATTTGGTTATTTAAATATAATTACAAAATTTACCTGATTGTGTAATTGGTTGGAAATGTGGATGGTCTATTGTGGATTGTGCGGTGTTTTTCATTTAGAAGTGCCAGCAAAAGTGGGGTTGTTGTGAGTTTCTTAGTGTTTTGTTGTGAAAATAAATTTCAAGATTTAATGATGTTATATATATATATATATATATATCTATGTATATTCCTTATGATTTCTATATGAACCCCACCCACATTGATCACTATGTGAAAACACCCTTATATTCACACATGGGTGTTTTTCAAAGAATCCCATTAATGAGGATGCATGGATAGAAACTCTACCACTATTATATGAATGTATATTTTCATAGGATTAGGTTGTTGGAGAACTATTAATGTACAAGGTGAAGTCCTAAGTTTATTTAGGTGAAATGTGACATTACCATGCTATGGGGTATTGGACTAAGTGTATTCATGTGATATGTGATATGACCAGGATGTGGGATGGTGGCCCTGGTGTATTTGGGAAAGACATGATAGGATCATGTTTTTTGTTGATTATTGTTGGATTTTTTATGGTATTATGATGACATTTATCTTATGTAATTCATGTTTAAGATACGATACTACAATTGTTATTGTCGTGGTTATGATGTGATGGACTTGGTTTCTTCGGGTGAGATGAGATGTGAGCATGTTGTAGGGAGGTGGCCCTGGAATCTATGGTTATGATGTTATTCTACTATGTTAAAGATTTCTGGTTTATGTTATTAAAACTTTTATGGATGTTCTAGGATGTGTGAATTTGTTTTGTGAGAGTGAATAATCAGTGGAAAATCAGTGTAGGGTAGCCTTTATCAACAGTCTTCATATTCTGTTATTATTATTATCTTTATTTATTTGGTGAGAGTTCATTAATGAGGTTAGGATGGGTAGTTGACATGTTTAGTAATTATTCTATCTAATTTATGTTCACATGTACATTAGTATATTTATTTTTCATATTCATTAGAGATATTTATTTCCTTACTGAGTATAATTATATTCCCCACCTATATATATATACCACTTTTTATGTTTCCAAGAGGACTATGTGGACCCTTCTAGACATTACTAACTCCAAAAAATGGATAGTTATTGTGCCAGTAGCTTACATTCTCTTTAGTGTATTTATATTAGGATATATTAGCTATAAATGATTTATTTATATATTCATTATTGGTTGGTTTGTGAATTATTTTATATCATGCAATGTATATATATATAGTTGATTCATCATATATCTCAATACTATATTATTATAAAGGGTGGAACCTCCCATTTCATGATATTTTTATTCCCTTAGTGCTATACGCGAACCTGGTTCCTACTGGAGGTGGGACTAAGGGGTTTATTTTCTAATACCCCTCATTGTTGTATCATTATTGGGAGGGGACATGAAAATATGAAAAAAATCCTTTTTCACATTATTAATTAATGAAATATTACCCATAACACACCCAATGTATCCCACATTTCCATAAACATGTATTATCATGGATTCACCAATGCATCAATGTACGTGACTTAAAATATCTATTAATTGTAATTATATTGTCTAAGGACCAATATATATGTTTTCATATAGGAACATCTAATGACACATAAAAATGGATATCTTATTGGCCGGTCATGTTCTGATAATTTCTTACATTGTAAATTATAAAGGGTTACACCATGTGATGGTACCACAATGTCATAATTGCCTCCTACCATGAAATATTATATTATTTTTATCTCTCCCATAATTTTTTTCAATTATATAAAACATATTTTTAATAATACTTTCATAGCACAAATAGGTTCTCATCAAAGAAGGGAACTCCTATGACCTTTCACTATGGCTAAAAATCTTAAAAAAAAATTATATACTATGTGACATAGAATAAAAATCATATTCTAATAATGATTTTACTTATATTTAAAGATTTTAATAAATTTTAATATAAATTATAAATAATTTGGTTCAAGGGAACCAAATCTAATGGACTCCCACTTGGACTCGAGCTAATATCTAACAACATTCAGCTCGTAGGCTCCCACAAGATACTCATTATTCCACTAATATAGGCCATTATTCAAGGGTTTCATAATATTTTATTTTTCAAAGACTATTATTATGGATGCTTCACCCCTATGATAAACATATCTCATGTCCTGACACTTCTAGAGTATATTCCTCATTAATTTTTTTTAACTATATCTCTGTTGAAAGAGCCACCACTAGAGTATTATCATAGTACAATCTGATATGGTCATTATTCTTGGTAGAGAATCAATATCTCTTAAATTTTTTATACTAAAATATATCATAGACTATATAGAATGATTTTATAAATACTTATAATCCATTATAGAATAAACATATATTGGCTTCTTCGAACTCTTACAGCTCACAACTCCTTAGTTGAGATAGAAAACATATCATCACTTCAAATTTAGATCATTCTAACCCATTTGAAAAATATAATTAGTATAACCCTTCTTTACTGGCTCACAATCTCCTCAATACACTAGGAACATATACATATTTATTCTTGTATTCTTATGGATAACCTTCACAAAAAAACTAATTTTTTTCTCTAAGATCATGTTGATATCTTCCTACCATTATCAATATATGGGAAAAATCAAGTATAGTATATAACATGGCATTCATGTTTGATCAGATTGCTGAATCATATGGGTTCTTACTCATTCTCATTTTCTATTATTGTGTCTATGGATGCATTTTCATAGATATATTAAAACAATCTAAAACTAGAACCTTTCCCCTCTTGGATTGTTCAGTATTAAATCTCATTAATATTTTGTCAATGTATATACCTCAACATAGTTTAATAAACCTATAACATCTATCATGAAATATCTTTATCCCTATAATTTCATATTCTTCACCCAATTCATTAATCGTGAAACACTTTTTTATCATTTTTTAATAAACGATATAAATTTTATGTTTATTCAATATGTAATAATTCATCAACTTATAATATTAGGATAACAATTTCATTACCACTATAATTATTTTAAAAAACTCTCTCATGTTGATTATTAAGGAAACAAAAATTTTCTATAGTTTCTTCTAATCAAATGTTTCATAAAAAATATAATTTCTTCAATTCATAAATTGATCTCCATAACATTCAAAAAAATTTGTAACCATGTAGATTCAAAAACCAATATGTTTGTGTCATATGGGAATCCTTATAAATATTCCCATTAGGGAATCATTTTTTGACATCTATCTACCTAATTTCATATTCATGGTAAGATGAAATATCAAGAAGAATTTTGATTCATTTAAAAATGGGAACTTGTGAAAAAAAAATTTATAGCATGTCCATGTTGTTGTTTAAAATCTTTAAACACTTTATATGTTTTATATGTACTTACTCTACCTTCCACATCTACATTTCACTTCAATACCCATTTTCACTCAACATGTGTTCATTAATCGTTAGATTGAATAGGACTATAATAATATTTTGATACATGTAATCCATTTCATAATTCATGTAATATTTCCATCTTACAACTTATGTGATCACTACAACCTATTTGTAAGAGGTAGGTTCACTTTTTTCAACCAATAATAGTTCACCATATTTTCTGACTAAAAAAATATCTCTTGTATTCTCTTACCTCTCATGTAATTACACATAGTACATGTTTCTCTAAAAACAAATATCATCCATGGGGATATATTAAATATGATCCAATACCAAATCATTTGTATCTTGAGAAAAAAACATCAAAATCAATAATCATCACACTATCCTTATTGAGGATGTGATCCCTCTTAATAAATCTATATTTTCTAAAAGAAATCAAATTATTTTGTGTGGTGTTTGTATATATTATCCCTTTATTTTCTTAGGATACAATATAAAGATACACATTATACCTTGGGGTTCCATATTAATGCAAGATAAGGCCATAAAAAATGTCTCACAACCCCATGCACACATATGTGTTAGAAATGGATTATTTCCCCTCCATAACTCTAATGAAAATCTGTTTTCAACATTTATGGGTACTCGTTTTACTCAGTATTCCACATTTTGCAATTCATGTCACCCAAATTATAATGATTAATCTTATTGAATCATCATTGGCCTTACCATTTATATAGAGGTATAGTTCCTCATTTCACTAACAATATTCCACTATAGTTTGTAAGGTGGAGTGAGTTAAGATAAAATCCCAAGCTCCCATTGAAAGTCGATAACCTCATGTTTAATATATTCACCAATTTTATTTGATTGAATCATATTTTTATACATCAAAAATAGATATATTACGTCATTCTTTATTTATTTTTATTTCTCAATGTAAATAGTCATATACATCATCATGTTGACATATCCATATGTACTCAAGTCATCAGTAAAATTTATGAAGTAATTATAACAAACTCTAACTTTTACTTGATATGTTCCATAATAATATTTATTTTCTAATCCAAGAATATATATGGCCCATTAACTTTATACAATGAATAGTGGTTTGATAATTTATCCTTGTAAACATTCTTGTCATCATTCAATAAGTTTTAGATCAAAATAATCTCAATTTCCATCTTGATAGATATTTTTCAAACACATTTCACATTAATAACCAAGACAATGTTACTTAATCATAGAATTATATGATTTGTGACAATATGTTTTGTTATCAATTTTAAAGACATACTTCTCATAATTTAATATATTAATACCATTATTTTTATGCTCTATACTATATAAATAGTTTCTTTTATAAAAACATCATTTCTTTAAAAAATTTAAATTAAACCCACCTAATATTGGAATGATAAAAAAAATTATTTTCTTGGAAAAAATGGGTATATAGTTACAACATCTTAAAGCCCATATCATTCATATTTTTAATAAAATTTGGTAATCACTAATTTATATAAAAGCTGACCTCACACCATTGGAAGGTCAAAAATCTACCTCTCCCCTAGAAATATTTTGAAATCTACCAGGTTCTGGAATTTTGATAAAGATACTTGCACAAAATGCTATATATAATACCAAATGTTTAGATGTTGATAGATTACACTCAATAAGGAATGAACATTTAGACTCCCCCTGTTTTTTTTCTGTTCCTCTTACAATTAATTTTCTTTCCACATGAAAAACATATTGCTGTATTTTTCATTCCCAACCTATGAATCATCATATTCTTAGAAGGACATCGCTTGGAATATTTATACATGTCATGATTATTGGACCCCATTTCCATATTCTTCTATGTCATATTTCCCATAATTACTATGAGATTATCACATCCCATAGACTTTTTCACTTGGAAAATAAGAATAAGTTTTTTTTGAAATTATTATTAGTATTTCTCAAAGTATAATTCAAAATAAAATTAGGGATGGTCATGGGTAGTGAGGAATGTATTAGATCTATGTGAAACTCTACTTGTAATTTAATACCTAATATGTATAGAAATTCAATATACCTAATGATTTTTACTATACGAGGCCCAGCAGGTACTAACTCTCAAATACTAGTTGTAAATAGATCATTGGAGATATTATAACCCTCTTTTATTTACTTCTCTTACAGAGATCTCTAACATGAGAAATTATAATATCCAGATCAATTTTTTCATTTTTATTTAAAAAATAATTAATCATGGATGACATAATGAAACATTAAACATCTATTTTATTGTCTAAATTTTTTTCAAAGAGAGATAACTCTTCCTCCCTATCTTCTTTACCAAGATCTTTGGGAATAGGTGCTTCAAGAAAATATAATTTCCTTCAAAAGATTATGATAACGTGTAATTTAGTTTTCTACAATTAAAATTTTTTTCCTATGATATGGTAATCAGTATTGTGTATGGATCACAATGATATGTTTGATGTTATATTAATTGGTTCATCTAAAAATTAAAAAATCATAATTTCAGCACTTTATCATATAAAATTAGAAAATAAGTAAATATTATTTCTATTAATCTCTCTATATTTTATCAAACCCCAATATACATCACCATTATCTTTATAATATCATGTTTCTAGGAAATTATAGTGGAAATGATCCATATTCTTCCTCTAATCACCACGATTTTGGCTAGTCAATCAACCTAGAGGGTTTTATGATGGCATTTCAAACTACCATTTCATTAACACATAATCCCATAATCTGTTTAGTGGGAATCCCAATCATGAAATATCTTAAATGTACTTACTCATAATTTTCCTCTTATTTACACAAAGTACTAATTTTATAGATAACCTATTATGTGAACACTGATAAGTCAACGCAAAATTTCATGTTCAAATTCCCTGATAATTGAAATCACCCCTAAATTGGATGGTCAAGCACATTGAAATATGGATAAATTTTAACTTATTCATTAGAATTCATTTTCATCATAATATATTTAATTTAGGGGTTTTATCATTATGAATTAATTTATTGTTTTATCATTATTACATGATTGTTAATATTTTTTTGATTCAAATAATTCATTAAATATATCTTAAATAATATGTATACATAAGAAAATTTATTTGTGTTCTATATTTCATGATCATTAATTTATTATTTCATGTGATCATGGAAAAAATCCATAATAAAATAACCATACAACTTGATAGGAATAAAATAATAATGTATAATGACCGTGATATTTTATTAACTGTCGGTTTATCTATTGGATGATAAAATAACCCTCATCCTTGGGGAAAATCCCTTGAATCATTTTGTTGTTCATGAAACATGCTTCCATCTTTCCAGTCATGTACCTCATTGATTGGTTTCACCTAATATCAAAATATGATCGACCTTCACATGCTTGGGAGCTCCATCCATTACATAATTTTTTACACCAAAATATGTTAGGGGAACCAAATGATTGGTTATGAGGTTTACAAAAAATAAAATATCGTGTCACTGGACCATACATATTGAGGAGAGTGATGGAATGCAGTTCATCAATTTAACTTAACAATAAATTAAAAGTAAAAAAATCAATAAATAACTATATACTATGCATAGAAAATTTCACATACATGCATCCACTTTAATATTTAATATAAAACATTCAATTTAAATTGATGTTATTTAAGATAAATGACATTATAATCAATTAATTACCTTATTTAATAATCAGTTAATATATATTAATTCTCATTAGAAATTTTTTTCTTGAGATTACCAGCCATTGTAATTTTCAAAAATGATGTAAATTTATTCAAAATTAACTATGTATAAAAATGTAAATAGGAGGTGACATGGTGAGTTCCAATCCAAACTACCCAATGTGTATTATATTAATATATTTTGTAGTCCTTTGACTTGGGGTGCATAAGTCTTAACTCATAATTTCATGTTCTTTATCATCAACATAATGACCACATGTAACACATGGTATTTACATATAATGTTATGTTTTAATTTGCAAAGAGTAATGACTATGTTGTGACTTATATGTGATATAAAATTTCCCAAATTACATAGAAATTAATTATAATATATATATATAATTGAATTGAAGTTACTATGATACTAATGACCAAATGGAACTCATCTTGATAATTTATACTTCATATAATAATATAATTTGAATTCTATGTAAATTGGTAATATACACAACATTAATTTTTTCATCATCTATTCCTCGAACATGACTATGAACTCGGTATGTAACCTTGCCCTAGAAAATGATGGATTGTATGTATTTTAAATGAACTACAAATAATGTGGTCTCCTAGTTACATGGTCAATTGTCATGTATTCCATGTATTGAAATACACATCCCATCTTTGACTAATATACTACATTTCTGGTATTGATGTTATATGACATGTTGTTTGGATGATGGTGTACTATGATATCCCAATAAACATGTTGTGAATTTAAATAAAATCATCATGTAATAAATTCACTAAGAACGAATTAATTCTTAATTATTCATGGTTTTTTAAACAGGGTTACACGGTGTGTACAAACTTGATACATAGTTTGTACACATGTGATATCTATAAAGAATCAACGGAACCTCCTAGTGAGTTTTTAAATTTTATTTCAATAATGAATTTAAAAAATTTGATTATTATTATGAGAAGGAATTGGAATATGTGTATATATGAAAATTTAGATTAATTAATGATTCAATTATAATTGTAAAATAATGATAAATTTGTAAATCAATCAAATATCATTAAATGATTTTAAATAATTATTTGATTGCTTTGATACCATGTGTTGTTTATGAGTATATTGAAAGCATCACATGAAGCACCCCTGACTCATATTTGGTAATAACAGAAAATTAATATTAGATTTACATGACAATAAATGATGTCTTCAATGAAATTTAGTTAATGATTAATTGGTGTTTGATAACACAAGAATCAAATAAGATGATCATCACATATTATTTATAATTAGCTTAAATAATTATTAATTACTTTGTGGTGACTTATTTATATGTTCATGGATCTTACAATGTATCTACATTGTACCGTTCATTTTTTGTAGGAATAAATAGTATATTACTATAAGTGGTGATCAACTCATTCCCCACGAACCTCTAAGAATATATGTTGGAATCTCCATGTGCTAGTGTAGTAGATCTTAATTCTTATTTCATTCATCAATGATAACCTTGAGAATCTCTTTAAGGAAGGTTTCTCCTCAATCTCCCTGAACTTTATTGTGGTGGTTGAGGAGGATCACTCTCCATTATTGTGAGCATTCATGGATAGAGTTCTCCCTAGGGCATTGATAGAATTCTATCATGATGTTTTTTTCAAAATAAATGAAATGGGAGAAAATATGAAAATATTATAATTGGATTTATATACAATTAGTGTTTGAAAATAATAATTCTTCATGTTACCATATTATGTTGTTTCGTAATTCTTGTGGAACACCATGGTTTTGCAGTGTGTATTTGCTGTGATGGACCTCTTAGGTAATATGCGAAACACCTCCTTATTAAAAGTTATTGGGAAATTGGGATTTGGCATCGATGGGTATCATGATTGATACTAATGAGGATTGGTATTCTGTGATAGATCTTCTCAGTGAATGGTTCTAGGGTTTTGAATCTCAGGAATTGGAGTAGAAGGCTCACAATCTTATTTTCACAGCTTTTGTTTGGTGGATTTGGAAATCTAGAAACACAGTGAGTACTGGGTCAAGGTGATCTCTCATATCTTTCTAGGTGTGCATGAAGACTCTTATTGTGGAGGTATGGTTGTTTATTCGAGGCATGAGGAAGGTTGCTTCCTTATACTGATTCCTTATAAGATCCTCTATTATCTTGGATCCCCACATCATCAGACATGGTTGTTGGGTCAACTAGATCCCTCAAAAAAGTACTCTGATGCTTAATGTTGGGTTGCTTATTCTTATGTAGAGATGAAGGGAGGAGGCCCTATTTTTTATATCATAGATTCCATCATTTTTAAATTCATTGTATTTTATGGATTGAGTAACTCCTTGGATTATAATATTCAAGACTTATCTATAGGTATTAGTTTGTGCGATAGGTTTAATAAGAATATTGAAGAAATCTAATATGATTGTGAAACCTTGGTGAAAATTATTCAACATGCAGGGGATCCCCCCTATGAGTTTTTATATTACATGAGGAAGTGTATAATTTTTATCACCTAGGACATTTCTATTGGCCATTATTAGAAGGAAATGAATTTTTCTTATGATGGTTTACCTCGTGCAGATTGAGAAGGGGAGGAGCTCACTATCTACAATGCTGAGTGTTATTTTCCCATGGCTTGTAGATGCATTATCCAGGGAGACGCCCTTGGTCTCCATCATCTTATTCCACCTTGAATTTCATGGATTTATTCTTGTTCATTTAATATGTACGACTTTCTCCACTATTCAATTAAAAATTTATTTTTCAATCAGCCTGTGGAACCCCATGTCAATAATAATATTTTTATTATTATTTCATGTCTTGAAATAAACTTTTATATTATATTAAATATTATTTATTAATATAAAATTCAATATATATAATTTTTCACATGACCATTAATCTCAGTCTATCACATCTCCAAAATATAGTTCATAAGTTAAATAATAAATATTCATATAACAAAAAAAGTATCTCTAAATCATTCACCCATAAATAAATATTATATTCAATGAATAAAAAATAAAAAAATATTAGATATTATGATCAAAAAATGTTTTCTCAAATATTTTCTATTGGACTATATGCAATCAAAAAAAATTAAAATATACTAAACCTCATGTGGGAATAATAATTATTTAATTTGATAGAAAATAAATATTATTATTATTTAATTATAGTTTTGGATATAATTTTTTTTTATCCTTGAGGACTCTTTCATTATAGAAATAGGTGAAGTAGTCCAAAGTCTAATGTTAGAATATAGAAATATGCCAGGTCACCCGTAGAGAATGTGGCTAATGTTGTAACAACATAAAACCACATAAATACTATTATTCTATAATATAATCACATTATATCATCATCTATGATGAACCAGGTTGTGGACTAGTGTTGTCAACCAATATTATCAATGACTTTTTCTTTAAAAATATGGAAATATAATATTCATACAAAACATAATTGCCATGTATTTTTGTTGTCTATTACAAATCAATAAGTTTTATTGAGATATCAAATTTTGTTATAAAATAAAAAGGGAAAATCATTTCATGTGTAACTCATTAATGAAATATTACTCATGACATACCCATAATATCCTACTTCTATATAAACATATTACATTATGGGTTTCATTAGAACTTAAATGTACATGGTCCATAACATCCTTTAATAATATTATTAAAATATATGGGAAATTACACAAATTAAAATATTTATAAATGATATGATACATGTAAATATGGATTTCCAACAGACGTATCTTGTTCCAATAATATCTTACATCAGAAATTACTAAGGACGTAAACCTTGAGAAAGTGACTCGATGTCCTATGAGTATCCACCAATGATAACATATATAATTTGTGTCCATTAAATTATATTTTTAAGACTATTTAAAATATATTTAATTAAATTTTAATTTCACATTTGGGCTCACTTCATAGTGGGGAAATACTATGACCTTTTAGTGTGCCAACTACTCTCAATAAATAATCAAAAACTATACCACACAAAAGAACAATTATGACATGATAGGATGTTTATTTATATAATAAATGAATATACGATATAATAAAGTATATCGAAGTATTTTATATGGAAAAAACTCTAACACCCATCTGCATATATCTTATTAATTTACCCCTTAAGAACCATTTTGTACCTTTTATGAAAATAGGGAAATTGGGAATTAAATAATATGGCATATTTTAATTTGGAATCATTAATAGGTTTCCCAATTCTTTCTAATAACAACAAAAATAAACTACCGTGACCTTTTTTAGACAAAATAGTTATTTTTAATGAACTTATATGTAATTTATTTGAAAAAATATGTCATTAAGTATCCCAAAATATGATTAACTCCCGCCATCCCAATATAGAAAACTAAAAAAACCAATTGACTTTTACTATGATCTAGAAGATAAAATTTATTAGAATCTACTCCCACCCTATAAAGAGTCAGTAATGGTCCATATAACCCAAAAACAATCTTACTAAAAATCATAGAATATATAAAAATGGATTTCTATAATCAATGTTTGGAGAAAACTAGGTCTACCTCATAAATATCCACTATCCACCGCTTCTTAATCTATAATTGTTGGATAAACCACTTAGTTGTGGAAGAAATGATATTTTTTCTATTAAAGTGATTCATCCCTGTAAACTGAACATATATCCACTTCTTCATTATTAATATTTACCATTTTATGATGATAATGATTATGTGTTTTTCTCTGATAATAATTTATAAATGGATTCCTTCATTTAGAAAAGAGGAAGAGGTATTATAACATTACTCATCCCATGACAACCATTTAACCTGGTGTTGAGGCTTTTCTGAGAAAACACATATCATGTATGTTTGAATACATCTATTTACAATCATTTCAAACCAATATATTTTAGGACTATCGGAAGAACACATTTTAAGTTGTGTACAATGTAATAAGAAAAAAGTTTCCAAAATAAATGTTGTATATAATGGATCCCAATCACTGATAATAACAATCTACAAACTCTTGATCCATACTATTTTATTCATGAAAATTTATTTTATGTTCTTTGTTGTATTAAGACGTTTTTTTGGTGAAAAGTTGAAATACATGGAAGATAAAAAAAATAGAAACATGAATAAAATTAAAAAAATATGAGATTTATGAAGTCCATAAATAAATTCAAAAGATATCTCATCATAAAATATCTCTATAATTAGATGTTGCTATAAACAGCTAACCGGAATAAGGGTTTGATAATTATTTTTTATACATAACTCTCACTACATAATAATATTTAATAATGACTATGTTATCCCAATCAAATATTTTATATCCAGCAAAACATTATATTTTTTAAAAATACCAATATGTTATCCTACCATAGTATCATGAAAATAACAAAAAATGTTTTATATTAACTCATATTCATTCGAAAAATCTAATTTAACTTTATAAATTATCTTCAATTTTGAAGAAAAACTCATGATTTGACATCAAAATATTGAACCAATATATGTATTTGGGCTTATTTGTTTCATTTCAATTTATTAATTTACTAATTTTATTTCTACAAAACAATCTCCAATAACATCCATTTTAAAAATCATTGTTTATTTCACAAATTATAACGTATCTATTATAGTATTTAGATTCCATGAATATACACAACTTCGAAGTCACAACATCATACATTTTTTCCAATATTGTTGATCGATTGAGGTAATTCATTGAATCAAAATGTGACTGAAAATTTTAAGTCTATGTGGACAATGAAATATATACCCACTAAATATTTCCTCCAATGTTGGGATACATGCACTAATTCCATTAACTCTTCCTCCTTAGAAAATTTATTTAAATTTGAATCAGATATGGATTTACTAAATAATGTTTCCCTCACTTCTAGCATGATTACAGACCCTAACACTCAACATAATGCATCAAATTTGATACTAAATTTCATAAAAAATTATGGCAACATTGGAAAAAGGTTTGGGAGTATGGATTTCATTAATACCTTAATGGATTATTTACCTTACCCTACCCACATAAAACTATATAAATGAAACAAAAATAGTATTACTTCTAGTCACACCTAGATTTAATAATTTTGATATCCTTCTTTCTATGTCATTCATTAGCTAGTGTAAAACATTGTAAGGATGCATGTTTATAAGATTCATTTACTGATGTAATCTTATTATCTAATATGTAACACATAATTGTTTCTAAATAGTTGTCCCACCTAACATTGTTTTAAAAACATTATATCCCTTTGAGTCATTTCTCAAACTCAAGTTCAATAGTTTTTTCTCTAATAACTCCACTCTTGTTTTATATTGGAGTACATGCACTACCAATCATTCTCTATCCAAAAATAAATACAAGGCCAATGGATGAAAATATTTTTTACCCAAGAATATAAGGATATATGATATCCCTGAGAGTGAGAATCCATGGAGAAATTATTATAATGATATGATACATACTCTATAGTCTTGAACCATTCCATTTGAATTATAATATTTATCCCAATTGTGTTAAATATGAAAATATTGACATATATTACCTTAAAGAACAACTTAATTGGTTGCACCATACATTTTCTGTTGGGCATAATATGATTGAAATCACCTATATATCCCCAATGGATTTTATTAAGGATTAGAAGTCGTCATAAATAGTTATAGATCCATTTAAATTAAATTTTATATATCTCAACAATATATTATTAAAATTATTGCACGCCCAAAATGGTCTCATACAACAACTTGGATTTAGGGACATTATAAATATGTCCCTTAAATATTCCATTGAAAAAAACAAAGAATTTCATCACCCATAATCCTTCCACCCAATCATGATCTCCAGGATTAGATCATTTTAATTTATCTTCACCACCTTAAAGATCAACATACTCCAAATCCCCCAAATGATATCTATTTTTGGGACACTTATTTCCAAAACTATATTATATACCATAAGAAAAACACAGTCTCTTATATCTTCTTTCCTCATACTCTGATATATAAATTCATTAAAATCCCCAAAACCGAATATAAAAAACATTATTATGAATATTATTATCGAATTTACATATTTTTTGAAGTTATAAAGGGTGATTTTGTTCATATATTTTTATATTTTAAAAATAAATAAATAAAAAAATTTATGTAATCCTCCAAAATTCCAAATTTTTGTTAATTATTTTCATAATTAACTCCCACTCAATAATTCAAGCCAATTAATTATGATGTAATTCATCATCTTCCACTTCATTTGCGAATGTAATCTCAAATTCTTACTGAAATATTTGTAAAAAATAGACACACCATTAATCTTGAAGTTCATATATGAATAAGGAAACTCAGTAAAATTCATTGAAATAGTCTTCTAATGATTCAATCTATATGATACCATTCAATTGATTCAAAGGTTATCTTTCTAGTATGGTCTAAAATCATCAAGGTAAATCTGCTATAAACTCGTCCAAAATTTGATTTGGAAACATCGACACCAGTGAGAGAAACATGTTCTACCCAATATTTTCTATGAATAACCACAAAATAATCACTTTCAAATTATTATAGTTTAATATAATAGGAACTATATCATATCCTTTGATATACAAACTATAGGATCAGCATAAAAATATTTCATTAGTATGAATCAAATAGACAATGCACTCAACTCAGTAGTTATCTCATCCTCCCCTATAGTATTCTCAAAATATATACGAAAATTCAAAAAAGGATATTCACTAACTAATATCATATAAATTTACTTAATTGATTATCATGACTTACATATTCAGGTAGAACTATATTATACTCCATTTACTACACTCCAATCCTTTCTGGTTCAGTATTGATCATTCTTAAGGCTATAAACTCAACATTGGTTTACTTAATTCATTTGGTTATTTCATGATGGATAAAGATATCAGTGAAAACAGTTATTAATTATTTAAATTACCTAGTGAGTGAGGATCCCGAAACCTTAACTCCCAGGTTTGTGGATAAAATCAATTTTTTAAAACTATATTTGATATAACGTGATATAAACCTATGATTATTTTCCCAAATTACAATATTTTAAGCAATAAATAACAATTTAATCACACTATAACAAGAATGGTATGTCTAAAATCATTATGTATTTACTCCCATGACTTTCAGATACAAAAGGTTGTTTTACTCGACTATACTAATATTTTTATTTTATTTCATTATCATATCCAAAACAAATTTCTATAATAAAATTTCTTTTAAATATATTCCAATAATCAATTTATTAGGGAAAATGAAACAAAATAAAGGGCATAGCATGAATTCTTGGTAAGGTAAAAATCATCTATATTTAATCAAGGTTTATATCGTATGGTTTTGAAAAAGCACGTTTTGGGGTTACATATATTACTAAAAACATGGAATGATAATTTTTTTCCATAATCCATAATGCTAGGAAATGTAATATCATAGGAGAAAACATTAACCATGTCAAAAGTGCACAAAAACATGAAACAATACACCTGATATATGGAGCCTAATCCTAGGAATATAGACATTTAATGTAATGTAGAAAAATAATAACTATAAACTATGTCACTAAGATATGTGTAGAAATCATAAAATATAGTTCAATATTTAATAGATGTTTCCCATGACATTGAGGAGCATAAATCACTACCAAATTTCGATTTTGAGAATGAAATAAGTACCAAATTCTCACAAACATAGTGGTGTAGACCTCAAAAGTTGATTAACATAAACATAGTGGATCTATCATCACTTACATATTCATATAAAAATAATTGAATTAGATTCAATACATAATTCCCATAATCCTAATAGAGAATGATTCACTATCTTACTCCAGTAAATATAGTGGATCATAAATCACTTATTTATTCCCAGAGTTATCATATGAGATAGTAATCTTTTACCAATGAATTATTGTGGAATATAATATCCCTCCCATAATTCATTTATACATATATGTTCCACTTGAAAAGAATCACAAATCACCTTATAGAGATCCCATGAAAATAAAATGGGTTTCAAAATATTTCAAGATAGTATCATTAAAATTGAATTCATTAATATAAATAGTTGATAATCATAATTCATTCACCCCAAAAGAGGAATTTGTAAGAAAATTCATAGAGTGTTTCAGGAAATATAAGGCTAATTTAAAAATTTACCTTAAATATGGTTGTGATATCATAAATCTTTTTTTTCCTATTTCTTTTATCATTAGAATAAGAGATGATGTCATGTGTCACATTGAAATGTATTTTTCATATAGGTCACTTTTGGGAAGTTGAAAAGATTTAATTATCAAAAGAAATATTTAAAAATGAATATATATAATGAATCCATTGAGAATACATAAATACTTAAAAAAAGTAAACTGATAACATTTTAAATACATTTAACATAGTTCCCCATTCTAAACATGAATTATTTTATATCATTTTCACAAATTAGTCACTAAAATGCATAATTTTTTCCAAAAAACCCAGGAAGAATAAGATTTTTGTGTCATTGTAGACTATCAACATAATAAATTACTTCTGCATTTTAAATATTTATTCATAACATAATACCATTTTTAGAAAATCCATAACCCGTAGAAATATTGATTCGCACGGGAAAATAAAACATGGGAATTTGTAAGATCAAGTACTTATTATATGTTCTATACCATGGTCTATAATGCTTCAATTTTAAATATATGAGAATAAATAAATGTGAATAATTTATTACTTAAAAAATATCATTAATCAAAAATTGGTTTCCATGAGAATTAATGATAGACATATAACATAAAATGGTAAAACCATTTCCAAGCTATAAGAAAACAAAAAACGTAGCCTAAATTAGGTTTGATGTAAAAAAAGAAATAAATTGAAACAATCATAAACACATGATTATTATAATTGTGGACATGGCTACCCACCAACCTTTCTAGACATAAAACTATGAGTAGTGCTGAAATCCTTAAAACTCAACCATTTTAAATCATGCTACACACTAACCTATTTATATGTAAAATTTTCAAAAGTAGTATATATCATATGACTCACCCTTTTAATATATCTGTACTAACTAGCCTATTCACATTTGAAATTGTGAGTAGAAATAAAGACCATGACAATCACCCACTATGAACCTAGATATGTGATAACCTATTCACAAAACATTTCAATCTATGGAAATTTAATTCCTTACATAATTAATTAGAGGGAAATATATGTCTCAACTATCTCATAATGTTTACACTCACCTGGTGGACACATTGTTCTACCTCAGATCGGAGGTGAGGCTATCACGCAACCCACTGATGTCGTATTGTCCCTCCCCGATCCTGCTTCTCAAATTATTGGAGGATCTATTTTACCAGGTTTTCTATGGTGTGGTGATTCCAGGATTCTCAATGCCTTCAGTGTAATTCTGTTCAAAATCAAGGTACTTCATCATTCCAAATCTATTTTTTTCTTCTAAGGCACTGCATTCCCACCTACAGCATGGTTTCCTTTGGTGTTTGGGAATGGATTCATGCTCCTGAGGGTTTTGCAGTTGGTGTTTTTTTCGATATTGAAGGCACAATATTGGATGTTTGGTTTGTTCTGATGGATGACTCAAGTTGGAAACTATGATTTGGATTTTTATTCAATTTGGATGTAGGATGGGTTTCAGTTTTATTTTTGTCATGAATGAGAATATTGGGTTTAGATAGTTTAAAGTGTTGAGGCTACAATTTTTTCAGCATTGTTTTTTGTCCTACTAATTCACCAATTTTGTTTTTTTCTTCTATTAGTTGGTTTTATTATGTGGGGGTTTGTCTTAGATGATTTTGGATATCTTATGTGATTATGGTTACAGTGGTGCTTCGGTAATGATTTTTCGCATTGGGTTTATTGGATTTTGAAAGTTGATTTCATGTTAGATAGTTCATTTATTGGGTTCCCACAGGAAGTCATCAAACTATATTGATATTGTTTTTCTATTTTGGAATTCCCTAACATCCTAGTGTGGTGATCTCCAAGGATGTTTTGGGATTGTGAATTCTAGTGGCCAAAGGATTCCAAGAGAAGTGTTTTCCCAATAAACCCATGTTTCTATTTTTTTATTCCTATATTGTTGATGTATTTGGCTTGTTTGGTGCTAGTGTTTTTGATGATTAATTTATGTAGATGCTTCTTACACTTGAGTGATGGTTGTCGGTTTTGTGGGTTCATGGAGACGAGCTCTGTCGAGGGATTTGGCCATGCATTCCTCTGCTCTTGCTGTTGGATTCTGACATTCTCTCCAAGGTGGATCTGAGTGGTGGTTATCATTGTGATTAGGGATTTGAGGGTGAGTGACCATCGGTGTCTTGTGGTGGTTCCATCTCTATTGCTTCTCAGTAATGGTGGCCTTCTAATTTTAATTTTTAAATTTTAAGTCTTGTTTTTCATAGTTGTTAATGGATTGTGATGGAATGGTTGGTCTTTAGTGATACTATTATTTTGGAATATGAATGCTTCTAGAAAATCTACAAGGAATATTATAAGATGATTTCATAGAGTAGGAGTCACTCACTAGATCTTGGTCATTTGTATTTGGACATACAATATCAGATGGATTTTTTCATTAGTATTGGTCCCATGCACCCCTGCATAGGACAACAAGCCATACAGTCACGCGATGGTGGAGGTTTTTCATTATGATGTAGTTACTAGGGAGGTTTTTTTTCTTGTAATCTTTTTCTAGAATGTCTTCCATTTTAATGGTTTTTATTGGAGTATGTTATTAGGGTTCACACTTAGCCTTTTAAAGTTTCATTTGAAAATAAAAATAAATGGATTAAGGTGGATAATTAAATAGTGAATATGGTATTTATACCATATAGATATAAGGTATATGGTTAATATAATAATTAATCATGAATCAATAAAGTATAAATTCTAGGTCAACACCATTCAATCATTTGTGTCAAGAATTGGGAATTCATAGGGGAAGGGCATTAGATGAAAAATTATAATTATACACTGAAAATTATTTTCCATAATAGAGGAAATGATTGAAAATTTAACCAAAATAGGAATAAATTAGATATTCCTATCATAAAAAATGGTTGATCATTAAATTCTAAAAAACAACCTCAATCATGAAATACATACATCTAATCAATTTGACATAGATGAAAAATATTGTAAATGTGTTTTATATAAAATCAGATTTTAAATATAAATATTCTTTCTCTTTGGAAATAATTTTAAATTATTTGTTTTTTTTATATTTAAGATGAATGATTTTTTCTTAAGAAAATAAGAAAATAGATAGAAAACTATTCCAATATAATTTCAAATATGGGAAAACGATTAGTTATCACAAAGAAGTCAATAGAAATAATTCGTAACATATTCATAAAAAGATAATGTATTGTGTAATATTTAAAAGTAATTTCAAATGTGACAATGAGAAAAAATTAAAATACATTTATTATTAGGATATAAACATAAGTAAATAACTCATTGAAATATAATAAGTATTATCAAAATAAATTTATGGTAAAAAATATTGTGAAATACAATATTTTGAAATCCAATATAATAAAAATTTAGTTTCATATTACATTTAAAAATAAGTAAGTCAAATAATTAGAACCATAGAAAATAATCTATCATATATATCCCAAAAATATAGAACAATATATATGGGATGGAATAAATGTAATTGAATGAATGATTTAATTAAGATATAGAGATTTGTTATTGAAAATGTTATATTATTTTGTGAGATAAAAATAAAGTAGGAATCATTGAATTAGATGTTACATTACCTTATAAGGATAAAGGATAACATTATATAAAATTGAAAATCAACTAATGATTGAAGCTCAAGGAACCATATATCTCAAAAAAGATATTTCATTTACTAAAGTCCTTTATGAAAAACATTTTACTTAAGGAAAGAACATTTTCAAAAAGTTTTTATGAAGTAAAAATAAAAATCCATAGATGTAAATAAAAAACACTAGATAATATAATAATATGGAATAATTTAACCACATATTTAAAATAAGTTCAGGAAGAATAAATATAACTCAATGGATAGAAATTGTGTTAACTAATACTATTACAATGTGATGATCATCAATCCTTATTAAAAAATATGTCTTTGAATTAAACATAAATTAAAATTAATAAAACCTATTTGATGATATTCTAATTCATTTGGGTACAATATACACTAAATACTTGATAATATTTGATTCATACAAAACATCTCTCATATAGACGAATTTGAGATGAAAAAATCTTACCTTGAGATTCCAGTAACTCAGCCTTTATATACCATCCAGCAAAATGAACCTTACTAGAATAAAAAATAATTTATTAAATAATATCAAATTTGATTAAACTTATATGATTTATTTATAATACATTATTACAAATATATCACTTTGTTATAATAATATTAAATAATTTATGTAATAACATTTTTTGTTTTTCATGTTCACATATCATGGTAACATAATCAATTTGTTCTATTTAGATTAAAATTAATAATTCATTGATTATTAAATATAGAATAATTATTTTTTACAATTATTTTGTAATTCTTACTTTCTTTAAGTGTAAATGTGATGTCCACACCCGTGAGCCATCTGATGCTGCCCTGATCTAGTTGGCCACTGGACCTCAAGCATGCCTCCCTGTATGCTAGATGATACCAACTAGAAGCTAGGGTCTGGTAAGTCAGCTGGGGGGAGAATATACTATCTTTAATCAAAGTGAAACACCAGCGGGAATAGATAAAAAATTGAATGAAAATATATCCATAATAATCCAAATTGCATAAGATAACCAAAAAAGTAGATGCAATATTCAACTGAATAAGAAATCATTCTACGCTAATATAAGTGTCAATGTTCCTGAAAATGAAATTGAAAAATAAAGGCAATAATAAATCCTAAGAGGGTCCCAAACCATATCTAGTTCCCTCATCCAAGATTCAACCCCAATCAATAATCTAACATATATCCCTTTCCCTTAACTTTTTCTACAATAGTAATTTTTATTTTGGTAACAATTAGGCAACCTGAGTAGCATTTGAGTATAGCCCTGTAAGACACCTCCAACAGTGTCTAAAACAATTCCATTCAAAAGATAATATAAGTAGTTCTATAAAGAAAATCAATCAATTCATTAATGAATAGTTATCACATTATCATTTATTCTTTATTTAATCATATTTACTCTAGGTTTCTCAGGAATATTCGTACCTCTATACTATCATTGTCTCATGTCGGATCCCAAAGTGTTTCCTAGCTAATATCATATCTTAATACCTTCTTGGACTCATGTTGGTGCTCTATGTATTCAAATTTGTTATGATATATCAGTACCAAATTCAACTCTTGATGGAGTTGGATGTATTCTCATCTGAGACTATATTTTGGAGTGACATTATTACCATTCTTTAAATTCACATATAATTTGGAATTTTATCAATAAAAAATTCATAATTATGATAACCATTTTTCCATTCTTACTTCTCAATATAATTATCATGTTTCTGTTCCTTTACTCGTAAGTACAATGACCATGTTAACATTTATACTTCTCAATTGAATAACCATGTTCCCATTCATTCATTCATAATTAATTCATGATTAATTATTCATCTAAATTCTAGTAATATTTCAAAAATTCGTCACATTCATCAATATCATTAATTTACTACCCAATTAATCCATTATGTCTATCCCATTAATTAAATAATCTATTAATTTACCAATTTTTTAGTTTATATCTCACAATTAATTTTCCAGAATTAATTATCCATTTCTAAATCTCATCTCTTCATAATTAGTTCCACAATTTTATTTCTAGATCATTATATCAAGGCACCAAATTAATTTACGATTAATTATCTCAATATATCCAAATCAATATGTCATAATTAATCCCCTGATTAATTATCTAGATATCAACCCCTAACTCTAATAATCAATTTCCCAAAATTAATTATCTAATATGACTACCTTTTTATCTCATAATAAATTATTCAATTAATCATTTCCTTCAAAAATGATTTGATAAATCAATTGGTGAGGCTAATAAACCTAATTTAGGAATAAAATTTCTAAGGAATGTTATAAATTCTATAGTTTTTTATACATGCATCAAATCCAAAACAATGGAAATTAGATTTTAGACCACCTACCTCAATTCATTGATGGACTTTCATTCAACAAAACATCGCCAAAATCCGAGGAGCACAATGCCATAGATCTAAGTTCTAGATCTCAATACTTAAATAAAGGTCTAGGATATCATGATCATATCAGTCTAGATCATGTTATAAAATCCTATATCCAGATATCATCGATTAGGTTTAGATGTAATGATATAGAGGCTAAATTTCTCAAAAAGATATAGTAATGATTTGAGAAGAATGGGTATAGGCTTCAGGATGATATCCACTTTCTGAGAGAAGAGTGGATCTTAGATTTTGGCATTGAATATTGAATAATGGTGGTTATATATCCTTATAACCCCTTTGGAAATCTTTGAAATTGAATAATAACATTTAGTCCAAAGCTATGGTCAAAATGGAGGTGTTTTGGGGGTTCAAGTGATTTTAAAATATTTTTTTGGTAATTAATAACCCAATACATGGTTTTATAGGCATGGGAATATGGTTATCTAAAATATGAAACTGCCATGTTGACTTTACTATTCAAGGTCGCATGGTAACCTGGGTTTAGCCACACGGTTTTCTCTAACCATGTGCTAACTGTACACAGCCACTTTTTCTGAAATTTTTCTCAAAAATCCACTCAAACACAACACAAGTAATAACTCTAATCAAAGGTACATAAAAACAAAAATTACATAAAATTTCATCCAATATAACTCCATAAATTTTTGGGATCTTAAAATCTCCTCAAATTATAATATATTATCCTTTAGTTGTGCTTAAATGATTTTATAATACTCTAAGACAAAAAGATTGGGTCATTAAGCCATCATATCTACTTCCCTTTCCCATCTAGATCAACACTATGCTGGATCACATTGAGAATGTCTTGTATAGAATGACTCTGAATCACCTCCTTCTATCCAGCATAGTGGTGATCTACATGGCCTACCATAAATATCCTTGTATAGTTCCATCTGTACAGTTTTTTGATAACTTTTGTTATAGGAAAACTCCACCAAAGCTAATTGCATGTCCAATGACCCTTCGAAGTAAGACCCACAAGCCCACAACATATCCTCAAGTACCATTATTGTACGTTATGACATACCATATTTCTTCGTGTGGAATGATATACTCAATAAAACCTATGTACTGACTGCCTTCTATAATACCATCCATAAGATTGATGTAAAGAGTGAATCATGATCTAAAACTATAGTCTGTAGAACCCCTTGAAAATGAACTATATCCCAAACATAGATTTCTCCCAACATCTCTTCTATAATGGTTTCCCATAAAGGTAATAAATGTTCTACATTTTTTAGATGATAAAAAATGAACAAAATAGTGTCATTCTTACTAATCATCATTGGAAGACCCACTAAAAAATATATTATCACATTTTCCCACTTCCTTTTCAAAATTAGAAATAGTTGTAGTAATCTTCAAGGTTATTAATTTCCTTCCTTAACCTAATGACAGGTGATGGATCTTGTGAAAAACCCTATAATCTCATTTTTCATTTTTGGCCACCAAAACTATTGTAGTGTGTCGTGGTACATTTTGGTCACACCTGGATGAACCTCCCACTTCGAGGCATGAAATTATCAAACGAGCTCCTCTCGTATGCTCATGGGAACAAAAAATAATTTTTTTACATTGATGATATAATCCCCTTATTTTAACCAGTCCATAGGTGACTCCCCCACCCCTCAATGCATTCCCTTAAGTAAAACAACTTTAGAATAGAAAACTGACTGTCCGTAGTGCATCATAAATGTATAGACTCCACTTTAACTAAAACTAGAGTCATATAATCATGAACCTCAGAAACCACCACATGAATATCAGCTAGAAAATTCATCATCTTCCACTCTTCACATGACTCATGAACCATTTAAGTTTATGTTTTACAATTCACGTCATTTGCAACATTATTTCCCTTCTTAGCATATATTCCAGTTCAAAAGAAAATAAAAAAATATACTCTACCCATCTCTACTGTCTGAGATTCAAATCTTGTTGTGAAATGATATATTTAAATCTCTTGTGATCTGTATAAATTGTAAACTTTTCTCCCAAATGGTAGTGTCTCCATCACATAAGATCATAAACCAACATTTCCAAATCATGTTCATTCATATGGTAGTTCTATTCATGTGGTCTCAATTGTCGAGACCCAAACGCCATGACTCGATAACATTACATTAAGAAAACTACAAGTATAATCGCAATATAATCACAATTTACTATGTACTCCTTAATTAACTCAGGTAGGATGAAAATTGGTTTCGTTATAAAAATTTTCTTGAACTTTTGAAAATAATTCTCACATGATTTCATCCAATCAAAAATTATCCCCTTTTTTTCAATCCCAAAAGAGGTGATTTAGAACATGAAAATTATTGGATAAATCTCATGGAATATCCACCTAACCCCATAAATATTTTGATATAAATAATATTCTTGGGATTCTCCCAAGAATCCACTTCTTGAACCTTCTTAATGTCCACTGACACGCCTTCCTCCAAGATGATGTGCCTCAATAAGTGTACCTAGTCAATACAAAGATGAAAATTAGATATCTTGGTGCATAACTAATTCTCTCTTAGTGTACAAAAGACAATCTCAATATATTGGGAATGATCTTCATGATTATTATAGTGAAACAAGATTTCATCCAAAAACACCACCACAAAATGATCTATATATAGAAGAAATATCTAACTCATCAATTCCATAAACATTTCTAGTTCATTTTTCAACCCAAACAGAATTATGAAAAAACTCATAAAGGTCATACATACTCTTGATATTTATCCTAGTTATATCAAAAGTCATAAATCTCAACTGATGATACAGTGATCTCAAATCGTTCTTTGATAACACACAATATCTCTTCAATAGGTCAAACAAATCATTGTTATGTGGAAGGGGATATAGATTCTTCATAGTAATTTTTTTCAACTTTTGGTAATCGAAACAGAAATGTTAACCCCCATAGGCCTTCTTTGTGAAGAATATATGTGATCCCCAATGTGACATGCTTGGATGGATAAATCCTTTATTCTCCATTTCCTCTAACTGAGTCATGAGATATTGAATCTTTCTTGGTGTCACTCTGTATGGTGGAATAGACACATCCTCAACCCCTAGTAAGAGATCAAAAGTGAATTCCACAACTCTCTTAGGTGGTAGCCATAAGAAATCTTCAGGAATGATATATTTAAATGGTTGTACTATTGGTGGAAGGAAATATTTCCCAAAACCAAATTCATACAACAATAAACTAGAAACATTGGTGGTGAGATCTCTTAGTTTCTGAGTAATTGGCCTTACTCAGCCCACCGGGATATCCCACTGTCCACATTGAATGTAGATGCCTCCCTAGAGAGATGTTAACGTAACTCCCTTATAGAAATAGTCTATGTGGGATTAGTTTGTAACTAGCTAGTCCATACCCAAAAATAAGTCAAAGCATATAATATAGAGAATATGAATATCCCATAGAAAATGACATTCCATGATCTCTAGTGCACACCCCTTGCATAGACAAATGACTCTATACCCTGTTCCTAATAGTGTTTCAATAGTCACAACCCCACTTATGAACTATACTTTTAGACTCAAACCATTTACAATTTTTGCAGATATGCAGAAATGAGAGGATCCAGTATCAAAAAAAACTAGCTAAAGTAAACGCTACTATAATAGTACCTATTATGGTCAATGGCCCAACCACTATCTCCATAAGTGTAGGATGCACTGCATGTAATTGTCTTGCACATCTTCCCTAGGTTTCTATATGACTCCCTTGAGTAGAACCACTTTACTTATAAGGGTTCTATATCCTTATAGCACCATTTCCACTACGTCTACCTCCCTAGTCAAAATAACATCATCTGCTAGACAAATATGGTGTAGAAGACCCCTTTCATGCACTATGACTCTGCCAAGCTACTCCCTCAGCACTAGTTTGTTGCTGTGACCTTACAAGATTTTTTCGGTGTCCCATCTTTTTGTAAGACTGATACCCCACTGGTGGTTAGGTATAGTGTCAAGGATAGTGTCCCAAGCTACCACAATTATGAAAGATCACCCGAGTAAGGTTAGGTCCAACTAAACCTCCTGTCTTTTTACTTTGCTTCCCACCACACTGGATAAAGTTATCGAAATGATGCTTCCTACTCTCATAAGTCAAACTTATTGATTTTCTAGTAACAACTACATGTCCAATACTATAATTCTTTATTTGGTTCTCTTCATCTATGAGATCCTGACCCAAAACTTTAATAAACATATTTATTCAGAACAAGTTCACTTTGGTAAGAATCTCGCACTTAATTCTATATTGAAATAATTTCAAAATAGCTACCTCATATCTTACTAATTATGGATCAAATAATTGCAAATATGTGAAGCGTCTATATTATTCCTTCATAGAAATTCTCCCCTATGATAGATTCATGATCAATACCTTATCTCTTATCTCATCATCTCTAGATAGAAGTCCTGCAAGAACCTCTCTAAGTAGTCATTCCATAACTTACTGTTCTATTTTCCAGTACTCACATGAATGTCCCACTAGTGCTTCATTGATCCTCAAACCATATTAGTAACCAGATTTACCCTCCTCTAAACCAGAGTCTCCAAATGGTCAAGTATTGCCTCTATGGACTCAAACTAGAATTTATTTTCCTCAGGTCCACCATGTCTAGTAAAATTATAGGGTGTTGCAATTGAAACACCCTTTTCCACACAGACATGATTTTCACAACCCCCCTTGGTCTCTTCCAATGAATTTCATAAAGTGATAAAAGTTCTCCTAGAACTTCTCCCATCATCTTCAGATTGACCCATAGGTGCCTCATGTTCCCGGACCGAAAGAACATTCCTGGCCATGCTACTCTCTCTACCCCTCATCAAGTATCGTGGAGACATATTCTCTACAATTCTGATCACACTTGTTAGGTCTGATAACACAAAATTAAAACATCTATATAAAGGGAAAAAATATACAGTAGGTCACATCATGTATTTTCCACACCTCTCTTCACATGTTCATACTGAGGTGTTATCACAACCCATAACTATCCTACTCCTAGTTTTGGGTTACCAATGGTAACTACACTATAATAATCGTGATTCTTATTCAGACACCCAATTATTGTCATTTAACATCATTTTTAACAACCTTTTTAACTTCATTTTAGGCGCCATTTTTAATTTAAATCTCATAAACATGAAAAATAGGTCATGTTAAACAATTGACCCATAACCTGTTTTCTCAAGTATTCCTGAAATTATGCATGTCGTGATAACCCTGACTGCATAGAATGATTCATGGAGACTCATCTCTTGTTCCATTTTAGGACACAAATCAATACTAAAAAATTCTCAATATAATAATCACCTAACACCACAATTTCATCACCCAAGGTGAAAATATATTCTACTGTAACAACAAACAACAATAACAATAATCTGACCTTGAGTACTCGGGTTTTCCCTCAAACATGGGTTTAAAACTCCCATGAACAAGATCCTTAAAAATCCCAAACTCTTTCTAGACTCCTATCTTCCTTTCACCAAACATTAATACAAAATAATAAGAATAAAAATTGGACCTTTGATACCACATTGTAAAGTCCCAATCCCTGAGCCACATGATTGTCTCATGACCCAGTAGGTCACATGACCTCATGCGCCCCTCCCAATACACTAGAGGCTATCGAATTGTAGAAGGGGTATGGTAAGTTAGTCATTAGGAGACTATGTTGTCTTTTATCAGAGTAAAACACCAGAAAAAATAGATAAAATAATGTGGAATCATATATAAACCAAAAAATCTCAATTTCATAAGATAACAAAAACATCAAATATAATATTAAACTAAATGGGAAAAAATGATATGCCAATATATGGGTCAATGTGCCTATATCATAAACTGAAAAATAAGGACACTAATGAATCCCTAGCATGTCCTGAACTACATCTGGTTCCCTCATCCAATATCCAGCCCCAATTATCAATCTAACACATTTCCAATACCTTTAACCTATCCTGAAACAGTAAATTCTATTTAGGTACCGATTAAGTAGCCCGAGTATGGTGTGAGTGCAACTTAGTAGGCCACCACCAATGGGGTCAAAAACAAATCCAGTCAAAAGATAATGAAATTATTTCTATAAAGAAATGAATACAATGAATAAACAAATATCTATCATAATATCACTTTTTCTTTATATAGCATTATTAATTCTAGGGTTATGGAGCATCCATGTACCTCTATACTAGCTTTGGCTCGTGTCGGATCCCAAAGTGTTCCCTTGGTAATATCATATCTTAATACCTTATTTGACTTAGGTCATAGATCAAAGTATTCAAAGTTGTTATCATATCTGAGTACCTAATTCAACTCATGTCAGATTTCAAAGTTTTCTTATGTAAGGACATATCTCAGAGTTCCTTTATTACCATTCATTAAATTCACATATAATTTCCAAAGTTACCAATAACAAATTCATATGTAAGAAGATCGTGTGACCATTTTTAATTCTCAATAGAATGACCAAGTTCCCATTCTTTTACTCATAGTTACCATGATTATTCTACCAATTATATTTCTCAATTGAAAGACCATTTTCCCATTCCTTTATTCATAAGTACAATGACCATGTTTCCATTTATACTTATTATTTTATTTACCTTGTTCCAAATGTTTCACACATAATTAATTCATAATTAATTATCCATTTCAATTCCATTACTAATTCAACAATTAGTTAAATTCATCAATATCCTTAACTAAATCCCCCATTAATCAAGTACGCCAATCCCATTAATTAATTCATCAATTATTTAATCAATTAAACAATTCATATCCAGTAATTAATTTTATAGAATTAATTATCTCATTATTAATATCAAATCATCATAATTAATTTTCTAGATCATAATATAAGAGAACATAATTAATTTATGGCTAATTATCTCAATTTCTCCAAATCAATATCTCATAATTAATCCCCTACTTAATTATCAGGATTTCAACCACTAAATCCCATAATAAATTTCTTCAAATTAATTATATAGAAGAACTGCCCCATGATCTAATGATCAATTATAAAATTAATCATTTAATTCAAAAATTCTCCAACATATCAATTCATCAACCAAAGAACCCTGATTTTGGAATTAAATTTCTAATGATGGCTAGCAATTATAAAATTTTTCATAAACACATAAAATCTATTACTATAGGAATTTGATTTTAGACCACCTACCTCAATAAGTTGATTGAATTTCATTCAATGGAAATCCCCAAAAATTCAAGTAGCACAACGAGGTAGATCTGTGATCCAGATCTAAATTCTTAAATCAAGATTAAGGATAACAAGATCTTATTAATATAGATCTATATCTACAATCCTAGATCTATATATCACCGATTAGGATTACTTATAATGAAATAGAGGATAAATTCCACAAAAATATCAAGGAAATATTGAATAGGGATTGGGATATGCATAGGGATGATATCCAATTACCATGAAAAGAGTGGATCTTCAATTCTGGCATTGGATCATGATGAATGGTGGAAAACTGCCTTAGAACCCATCCAGAAATCTCTATAATTTCCCAAATATTTTATGTCCCAAACCGAGGCCTAAATGGAGGTGTTTAAGAGGTTTGGGGGATTTTGAAATAATGTTTTGGGTATTTAATAATTGTTCACAAGGTTTTTTTAGAGTGGAACATGGTTAGGAAAACTCTGCCCCAACCATGTAGACCTAACTATCCAGGGTGGCACGTTTACCGGGGTTTTGGCACACAATATTTTCAAACTATGTTCCAACTCTACATATACACTTTTTCTAAAAAAAATATTTATCAAAACTCAACCCAAACACACTCCATGTCATAAATACAATCAATGGTACATAAAAAAAACAAAAATTACCTTACATTCTGCTTGAGATAACTCCAGAAAAGGTTGTGATCTTACAGAATGTTATGAATATGAATTGGGAAAATTGAAAACTAATAACTTGTATTCACACGCTCAATAGTTCAGAGTATGTATATTAATAAATTAAAAAATATTAATAACACATTTCAAAAATAATTATGACATCATATACTCATCATTTTTTGATAAAAAATAATTTTTAGGGAATCATATAATCATTTATGACATAAAAATTAAAACATAATTCATGATAGTCTTAAAATCGACTAAAACTATAACATATGATAATTATTTAATGGGTAATATAATTCCTTAGGATAATTATAATATGAAATATTAAAACCAATTTATATGTTATTATCATAATATATTCTCTTGAAATTGATTCATATAACCATCCATGATTTGCAGTGATGATAAACAAAATTTTTTATTCATCGAGGCAGTTGTCCACACCTAAACATTATTAACGACATAATTTATCAACGAATGGGTGGAAATATATTTTATAGTAAGTAAAAACTTATTAATTTTTCTTCATTCATCTCTATCATATTTATTTATAAAATCTATCCATTAAACTATCACTGAAAGGCATGATGATAAACAAATTAGATCACTCTGTGTTGGATATAATTCTTAGGAACACATAACTAATGTGATTTTACTTTCTTAGTGGATTTAAGTGATTAAATAATTTTTCTAGAATTAAAATAATGAACATTTATTATACTAATTATTTATATATAATTATATTAATAAGGTTATATATGTTTTGGATAGTAAGAATTAAGATTTTATTACTATGAAGATGTGGATACTCATGTCGGGTGCGTGAATTTTCTCTAAGAATTATCCTCTGAAATGAATACCTTATGCTTACTAATAGTGATTATAGGGAAATATATGTTCTATAGGTATCTAGGTGAAAAATTATTATGGAGTTTCAAGGTTAAATTACAAGGAATTGAGAGTCTTGAAGTGGTAGAATTTCTAGTTTTCATAAGTTATTAGAACAGTAATTTTGGAAGTAACCATTATATTTTCAAAAATATATTGTTACTATTCAAATAATAATGGCCAAAAAAGGGAAAATTGGAGGGTATAGTGTGTGTTGATATAAAATAAAATCAAAAACTCATTTTTTATTTGATTATATTTAGTACCATTAATTAAACCTTTATAACCTTTATTCTATTCTATCTTTACCATGTTAATTAAATTTTACCCATATTAATTGATATTGTTAT
Source organism: Viscum album (assembly GCA_963277665.1). NCBI lineage: Eukaryota > Viridiplantae > Streptophyta > Magnoliopsida > Santalales > Viscaceae > Viscum > Viscum album. Next base: position 149,784,914 of record OY728129.1, on the reverse strand, counting down.
AAAAAATTTATATTTCAAATTTTATCTAATTGGAACCTTTTCAGATAAAATTTTAAAATTATTTTTTAAATATATTTTAAAAAGTGTGAGATGTTATTTCATAAATAAATACACTTAATCACCTAAAAATAATTTTATGGAAGATAATTTTTTACAAATTTAAATTTATATAAAAGATAAAATTAAAAATAAACATAATTTTAACTACATAATTTTAGTTATTATAAATTAATTGAACTTTATGTGTCCTTGAATCAAATCTAGATCCAAATATAACCTTGAAAATACTTCATTCCATGAAAAATATTAATTTCATTCATTAATGTATCAATTTAAATTTTTCCTAAAAATATTGGCATTATATTTTATATGTCAAAGAAGATATAAAAGTGTATAATATTATTCATTAATTGAATATTTGATCACATAAAATGATTTTATATTTTCAAGGATATCATTACATTATGAAAACTTCACAAAGATCATAATTTTTTCTATAAGAACTTTTTTTTGACTAAAAAATAATTTATGAAAACATTATAAAATAATACTATGTATATTTTGTTTTGAAGAATTAAAAAATGTATTTCATTTCATAATATTTATTTTCTAAAATTTTAAAATTATTATTAAATGAAAACTCTTAATATAAATATACCAACTCTTATTAAAAATAACTTTTATCCTTATTAAATTTTGTTACGTAATTACCTAATAAAGGTAGTAGATTTAAATGGTTTCTATAATAGAGTTAATTATGCTATTATTAATGACATTTTTTTATTATTTGTAGGTTTTTTTTATATTTTCTGTTGTATGAAATGAATGTTAATGAATATAAAATTAATTTTATAAGATTTATAATTTTGGGTCATTACATTATACACTCATAGATAAATCATTTCCTCACCATTCCAATTATTGATTATTAAATAAAATTTGTATAAGAAGTATAAATAATTATGAAAATTATAATGATATATTTATCTTAATATGTTATTATATATAAAAATACTTACATTTAATCAATAAAAAATAATTCTTTATAACACGGTAATAAATTCTTTATAGTGTACCATTCGCAAAACTACCTAATTGTGCGGCTCATAAAACCACATTGAAATATAATATACTCATAAAAATAATAGTTCAGTTATTAATCCTTATTAACCACTAATTTATCTAATAACACACTATAAAATATTTGCAATAGTCAAGATAATTATGAAAACCATTATTAAAATTGTCATAATATTCATTATGCAAATAGATATCGGTACTACATAATGTACATTTTCAAAATCACCTAACCATTTATTATTTTGACATAGAACATTTAAAACACTAAAATTCATATATCCCATAAATATTTCCTCAATGGTTACCTCTAAAAATATAACTATTAAATTAAGTCACTCTTCTGGGTATAAAAACTATTTAAAAATAACAATAAAACATAAATGTCAAATTTCTTAACAAATTTCATAGATGTTTTATAAAATCCAAGATATATTTATAAATAAAGAAACATATAACTCTATAGTGAAATATATATAATAAATATTATTTCATTATTGTTATGATATCATCTATATAAAAATATGTAAGACTAGGAGAATCATTTTTTAAACACATACTCAGATTTAATCCATTATGTATTTTCCCATTATAGCTTTTAAAAATTGGGGTTTCTAGATTCATACTCATTTAACATCATTTTTTATTATATTTAATCCTAAATATTAATGTAAAATGGTTTTTAAAACCCATAAAATTGAATATGTTAACCATAATAGAAATGTACCTTCTCTAATGAATCCTTTGTTTTTTAGCATATGTTTCTTTTGGATTGCCATATGAATCACTCCATTAAATCATTAGTGTTTCATGTAAATTTTCCTATCAAGTTATCATCAATAAATTTATAAAAAATATGTTCAAAACAGTCCCAAAGGTGTATAGAGAACATGGTAATTAACCGAAGAATTTCCTTATAGAGTATCTAGCATGGTGTGAAGTAAAGAATCTTTGTCGTGATGTCGGTCACAGTTGAATTAGTAACCAACACATCTTATTTATTTTTATTAACCCTAGGTATAACATTAATATAATGATATACACATATTGGTATCCATAAAGGTAAGTAATTTTTATGACCACAAAATATTGTCCTCCCCACCCAAAAAATATGATATTTTTCTATTAAAATTATTATCTCATGAATTTTAAATTGGGTTAATCTTAAAAATAAATATACATATGATAAAAATACTAATATAAAAAATAATGAAATCCAACTATTATACTAGGGGTTCATAATAAGACCTTCAATAACCGTAAATGTTTTTTGAAATTGGAGGCTATAAACATAAAAACATTATTATAAGTCTGTTAACATATATATAAATATAATCCCACAACTAGAAATATATTCATCATCATACCACAGGAAAAAAAACTGGAAGTGGTATGTTCAAACATTCAGTTTAGAATAAAATCCCAATATTACATAAAGGATAGATAATAAACATATTAAAATACATGAATATGAATAATTATCATATTAAAAAAGATTATGAATTAATAATACTTGTCTATAATCATAAGAGATTATTATATATCATCAAATGATAATTCAAATAACGTGGAATATGAAAATAAATTGTGAAGTATAAATCATGAGACATGGAACTTGAGAATGAAAGAGGCTCAATCATAATAATAGGGTTTCTTATCTTTTTTAATATAACATCCCACCAACCTTTTCAAACATAAATTTTTTTGAAGAGATAAAATTCAATAGATTGATTAATTTTGTTCTTAGATTCTCTTAAACTAGATAACATGATCAATTGTGATTAGAGATAAATTTAATCATAATAACTCACTGTGAACACATCAACTAGATAACTTATTCAAATGTAAAAATGTTACCAAGTATGAACACCATCACACTCACCTTTTGTAAACCTAAGTAATCACTAGATTGTTTATTTTATATTTGTATCTCAAGAGATATAAGAACATACGCAATTCATTGGAGGCATAAAAATTTCTCACTCACCTTATAATCCATACATTTTTGTAACACATGACAAAAAACCTCCCATTATAAAATATCCCATTTAATTAAAATCGGTTTCATATATATTTAATATATATTCACATGAGGAAAATTTTCATAATACCATAAATAATCATAATAATATATACCCATGTAAAATAATAGGAACATAAATTTTTTTACTAACCATTCATATAAATACTATTCAATCAAGTTAATATAGAAAATGGAATTTACACCATATATGAAAAGGGTATATAGTTAATGAAATAATTTTTCCCTAATAAATTTTCGTATAGAATATAGGTGAACATTCAAAAATCAAAGGATTTAAGAATAGGTTATCCATATGGGAAATACATTAGGAGAATAATTATGGATATATATAAAAAAAATTCTATATACAAAGGAAATGATGGATCATTATTTCAAAAGAAAAGGGTGCCTAAGAAAATATCATGAGAAAGAAAGTGGACGGTCACATTTGATAAACATACTCAATTAAAAATAAAAAATTTCCAAGTACAATGACTTTGATGAAATTAATTTAAATTAGTTTTATAAAAATTAACTTCAAATAACAAAATCCAGTATATTTTGGAATAACTTCATAAGATATATTTTTTCAACAAGGGAATTAAAAAATTTCTTTAAAAAAACTATAAAATAATGGAGATTGATTTTTTAATAAAATTTCATATTTAGTGCAATGATTTTTTCTAATAAAAGATTCTAAAAAATATCATTTTAAATATATTAATAAAAGTGTGATTTTATTAGTAATTTTTAATAGAAATTTTAAAAATTGGTATGTGAAACATTGAAAAACATTTACCATTGAAAAATTATCATTAAAAAATGATTCCTTGAAATCTGAAAACTATGATCAAAAAGGATTTTCGAAGGGATATATTTTAAAATACAATTATTTTCAAACCCACATAGTAAATTTTATTAGATTTAAATTGATAAAAACATTGAATTTAATTAATTTTATAATTAAAAATAATCCTTATTATATTTCCCAAAAAAGAGGAGAACATTAATGTGATGGAAGATACTAACATGAAACAATGATCCAATTAAGAGATGGTGGTTCTTTAGTGATAATGATATTGTTTTTGGTAAGTGAAAAATAAGGTAGAATATATGAATCTTGATAGAAATTATTTAAACAGAATTTAATATAAAAATTAATAAAATCTGAAATAAATAGGTTTTCAATGTTCAAAAGGAAACATGTAACACAAAAAATAGATTCAGATTACTGAATTTTTTTAAACAACATATTTCATGAATTTGGAAAATTTTCAAAATGGTGTTTATATGATAACAAGGTATATCCATAGTTTACAATTGATAATAAAACATTATAAAATCATATGGATTATTATTACAACTTAAATGAAATATACTCAAGAAAAATGATTATAACTAAATGGATCCGAATTGAGTTTTGATAAACCCTTATAACACAAGGATCCTCAAAACTTATTGAAATAGAGGGTGTTAAATTAAAATTTAATTACCATGAATTAAGGGTGTATACTTATATATTCACTCAATAATGAATATTATTAACGATATAAATAAAAAATGTGAATGAGACAAAACATACCTCAAAAACAACAATTTGATATTCAAAACACATATCTTGAGTTTTTTCTAACTCAGCCTTACTATAACCACATGTATAAGGAACATACCTAACATATCATGTAATTTCATCAATTTATTCAAATGTGTTTGAATTTATAAACTTTTCTTATAATCTATCATTACAAATACATAACTTCTTTATAATTATTTTTATAAACAAAAGTTAGAATGTTTGTTTGTTTTTCTCATTTGAATATCATGGTAATATAGTCGATTCTAAATAAGTGATTTAAATTTAATCATTCCCCAATTATTTATAATATAAAAATAATTTTTTTAATTATTCCTTAAGACTTATTTTCAAAAAGTTAAACACATTAATACGGTTTCTAAAAATTATAATCTTGATATAATAGTTTTTAAATTTATAACAAATGAATGTTTGTATAATAAAAATCATTATAATATTAATAAAACAATTCTAAAATCATCTATTCATCATTACTTAATTATTATTACAAAATATTCCAATTATATAACATCCTATTTTAATTTATGACATATAAAATATAATATCATTTATGTAGGTGGTAAGACTAACCAAAACAGATCTATATTATAATTTTTTCATGAATAAGGGAATTCCTTTCGATAATGTTAAAATCAGATATTTATAATATATAAAATTATATTATTATAATGTATCATCAATAAATCAATTTTTATAACAATCCAAGATGGGTGGTGATAAGATATGATATTACATTTTTGTGGAAGAAGTAGTCAACATAGAGGAACAATTAATGATATCATTTCCTAACAAATGTAAAGAAATATGGAATATGGTAAATGAATATTTATGAATTTTACTTTTCACATATAAAACATTTTTTTCTAGAAATCCATTTTTGATATTTTACATTAGTTTCATTGATACAAATATTAATAGCATCACATTATAGATTAGGTAATCCACATGTACGCATGATCGATGTTATTTTGTTTTCATAGTGAATCAAATGATTTAATAATTTAATCCAAATTAATATTAAGAAAAATTAATAATAATAATGATTCTAATTTAATTATATTAAAAAATTTATAAAAGGGTATGATATTGAAAATCAAAAATGAAACACTAAGAGGAGGTAAATTGTTATGTCAGGCCGTGAATTTTCACTAGGGATTCTCTTTTGAAATGAAGTCATTATTCTTACTAATTTTGAACAGTGTATTTTGGAATTCTTGGAGTGTTTTAGGAGTAGACATTTTTTGTGTTTCGAGAAGGAATTATATGGTATGCTGAGTCTCGATGTGGTTTAATTTCTAAATTTTTATATGTGAAGATAAGTGCAGTTTTTTAATAAATAATTATATTTTCCTAAATATAATAGTGATATTAGAATATTAATGGGTACAAAATGGGTAAATTTATTAGGGAATGTGATTGTGTTTATGAAAAAAATAATTTTAGAGACAAATATATGTGCTTTATGGTTTTTATTTTGACGTTTTTAACTTGTATCAGAAATAATGATATTTTCTCATTTTTCTAATTTGAAATAAATGATTTATGATTTTAAAATTATTTTATCAAAATAAATTTCTAATTATGTGAAACATTATTTTAAAATCAAATTCACATATTTATATAGAAAAAATTTGTAAAACTAATTCATCCAAATTAAAATTTATATATAAGATAAATATAATATTGATAATGATTTTAATGAAAAAATTTGATTTATTATGAGTCAAAGAAAATCAATTTGGCCTTGAAATATATTTATAACTAAATCTCACTATGAAAATAAATTATTCAATGAAAATACTAAAATTATATTTTTTTAAAGTATACCTAAAATTTATTCCTAAATATGATGGGTTTAAATTTTTTATGTTAATGAATATTTCCAAAAAAATAACATTTTTTTATCTTCTTGTTCATTATTATTTAATGATAAAATTAAAAAATCATTAGTTTTGTTAGACTTGTATATTTCAACTAAAAATATGTTTTTTTAGAAAAAAATTAAATATTATTTCTATGTACATTTTGATGTATGGAATATAAAAATGGATTCTAATATATTATAATTAAATAGTGAAATTTATAAATTAGTTTTTTAAAAAATAATTATTATAAATATGAAAATTTATGTTGAAAATAAACTTTCTCAATATAGACTAATATTAGTTACATACCTTCCAAAGGTGATAAAATTTCATGTTTTACTATATATGTGAGTTTTATTGATTTAATAATAAAATTATTCTTATATTCATTCGTTTGTTTACTTTGGGATTAGTTTGTAAAAGAGGCCATAAATCATAGTATCAGTTTTACATCACCATGAATTTTAGTTCATTGCATTTTTATTAAAAATTACATTAAATAAAGAAGACATTAATGAGATATAATGGTTTTAAAAAGGAAAATTTATTTTTTTCAATTAAACTACGTTGAAAAGTAAACATGAGTAATATACCCTATAAAATGATAGAAATTTTTACAATATTTGATTTTAAACCATTTTACAATACTCTACATATAAAAAGATTTTTCAATAAAAGAGCATTGGAAATATAATGTATGGTTTCAAAAAAATAAAAAATGATAGCATTCTCAAACAAATACATATCAAAAATAATAATAGATAAATTAAATTACATAATTATTATCCAAATAAATGTGGAGTGGAATGTAATATATTTTATTTTGAATGGTTATAATACCTTTTCAGTATTTTTACAATAACATTATTAAAAGTTCATATCATACAAAGAGTATTAAAACATACTTTTTAAAATAAAAGAATAGGAATATGGAGGTCACTTGAGATAAAACATATATAGGTTTCTAAATTTAATAGACAACATTATTATAAATTTCTAATATTTATAAAGAGGTTAAAACAACGTTAAAAAGGATGAGAAATATTTACAACATCTATATACTTTTTATACTGATCAAACTCATCAGGGTGGAATATTTTTATAAAAATTAAGATATTTAATAGTGATAAAGAAAATACACATTGAAATAAAATATTATCATGTAATAAATCATTCATGGAACAAATATGTTTTTGAAGATATTATTATAACTCAATATAGAGATAAGAGTTAACAAAACCCCTTTCAAATTTATTGTCTTTTGAATCGATTTCCATTTAAATAAAAAAAATTATGGATCATAAAATCCATTAAATAGATGAATATAGTAAAATAAATACATTATTACACAATAACACCATGTCGATGATATCTGGTTCATGATAGTAAATATGTCTTGGAAGTTAAATTTGAGACAATGAATTGGTTAACTTAGTTTCCAAAATCTACAAATACACTAGAATAATTTCTTCAGAAGAGAACAATATTAACTAAATATTTATCATGTATATCCACATATATAACCTTTAATAAACATTATTTATAATTTATCACAACATATATATTATTTAGTTATTATCTATTTATGATAATGGGTGTGAGTAATCATGATCATTCAAAATTAGTTTTGAAATTGTATTATTGTACTAAATTATTATCCTAAATTTATTCATTCTAATGTCATGAAACATATCATAATTTATTTTAAATTATATTCAATAAATGTTATAATTTATTTCTAAGATATTTTTATCCATTCTTGATATAGACTAAATTAGAGACATTCATGTTTTAGTGATCATTAACTGAAAATTGATGGTATCTTGATTAATGGGATTAATATTATTATTAAAATTATACAAAAAATATAAATAATATAAAGATTATTTAATTATTAATGTCATAAATCATCATTAATTATGTTCCCTTATAATTAAATTATATTATTTTATAGCATTGTTCAAGTAGGTGGTTATACAAACATAAACATAGACATACCATAATTAATGGATGATTATGTTTGTGAATTTGGTTTCATTTAGAATAATATTATTATAACATAATCATAATTAAATTTTCTTGAAAATTTTATATTTTGAATTATGTTTTACAATAATTTATCATTTATGAAATAAACTAAATAAAAACCAGATATATTACTTTTTTGATGTGGTTCTGCGTAAATCCTCAAATGTCATTTTAATTTTTAATAATTGAAAAGAAAAAAATGGATAATTGTTATTAGATTTTAATAATAAAATTAATTATAAAAATAATTATATTTTTTACATATAATTGAGAAACCTATATTTTTTAAAATAATAATATAAATAAAAGAAGTTTGGGAAAATTAGTACTCATCTTGGGCACATTGGAATTCCCTTATACAACTCCATATAAATTGAGGGATTTTGATTAATTATTATAAACATAAGTTAAATGAAGTTAAATAGGACTCTATTCTTTATAAATATTAAGGTGTTTTACGTGTAAATAGAAAATTCGTATTTATCTTGAAATTTTGGTGAAAGGGCACTTTTATAAATGTTGAGAATCTTATTTTAGTAAATATTTAAACATAGTATAAAGAGATCACACATTTTAAATGTTAATGAAAGAACCCGGATCTTTTTGTTCGGGTATATTTTTCATTTCAAGTTGTTTTAGATGAAAAATGGGAAGAATGAAATTTTTAGGAGTACACGACCGTGGGAAGACGTGGAAGGACCACTTAAAGTGGGGCCCATTTAAGGGAAGTACACATCATGTACCTTTAAAGAACATATAGTGTACTTATTATTTTAATTTTTATATCTGATCGGGGTTGCATCTCATTACTAGAAACCCCTTCTTCTAAGGATGTCTCATCTATGAGTGATCGAGTTGCGTAATTCTTCCCAGAACCCTCGATCGTTCATCTGTTCTCGGAATCTGCCGTTGTCGATTGCATTGGAATCGCCACAGTGAGTTTATCTTTCTTCTAGAGCCCTATTTTTTTATTTGTCTCCTTTCGTGAGATATATATTCTTGAACGTTTTAGAATTTTTTTCATATTTATATTGTTCCAGGATGATTCAAAGGGTTGACTTCAGAGTATATCGATCGTATAATATCGACATAGGTGGTTTGTGCCTTTTAGTTGTTTTTCATTCAATATTATGTTCATAATTTCCCAATACCTTAAAATAGGGTATTTCGTGTCTATGAATTTTAGCCTTTTTATTTCTTATTATTATTTGTGTGATTGATTAGAGACTGTTTGGTTGTGAATAGGGTTAATTTCCATGATATGGATTTGTTTCCCTTGTTTGTTTTAATTTTGACCATTTGGTCTTGCTTTTCCGGTTAGGATGCTTCTTTTTCATGTCTACTATTGTTATAATATAGTTATATTATCTGATGTTGTTATATTCTTGTAGTTTTTTATCCATTTATTTCTTGAAAGATATTATTCAAGTAGTTATTAAGGTTTACTTTGGCTGTTGAACATCGTTACTCACGATTGACTTACACAGGACTGTCGGAACATGGTGTAGTAGACCATAGGGGGAATGGATGTTAAGGTCTTCTCAAAAGTGTGTTTTTACTTTTATGTTGAGAGACCATATATGGGGATAGAATTTTTTCCCCTTAAGAGTGTCTTTAGTTCCACATTAAGAGCCCACAAGGGTAATTGGACATTGAATGCTTCCTTAGAGTGTCTATAGTTACCGATACGAGACCACAGGGGGAATTGACAGTGAGTTCTTCCTCAGAAAGTATTTGCTAAAGCTGAACCATAGGGGTTAGACTGTGAGTACTTCCCAAAGGGTTATTTGTGTTGATTTATTGTACCAAAGGGGTTAGGTTGTGAGTACTTCCCATAGGGTTACATGTTTTTTATTAGATTGTTACTTGATATACGGTAATGAATGCAATTGAAACTGTATGATTGTTTACTTTTGAGTACTTCCTTGTTTACTACTTCATTTTTCTTATTGCCTTCCATATATATTCACTGACTATTAGGCATATATCTTTTGGTGGTTGCCTACTAGGATTCGTCTCACACCCTGTTTGGTTCATGATTTTGGTCCCAAACAGATAACATTGTTGTAGTTATAGATTCGTGAAAGTTATGTTCTTCTTCGGTTACATGATTTTTTTGGAGATGGAGAGCATGGGACCAAGCTGAGGCTTGTGATGCTGATGGAGTTTATATTTTTTTTCTTTTTACTTTTTTTAATACTTTATTCCTGCATTGTAAATTGTTTGGCAGCTTTCCTAGACATCTGTACCTTGCATCATTTATATTTATATTCTCTACTTGTTTATTACTTCCAGTATTATGTTGTATAATTATTGCATGTTATTAATTCATCCGCTAATGTTATATACTTATTTCAACTTCATTACTCTTCATGTGAAGGAATAGATTCCACACTATCACAGCCAAGTACCTCGTTGCTAGAAGATAGCCTCTGGAGTTTGGGAAAATGTGCTTGAAGCCATGTGAACAACCGGTTATGGGGAACCATGGGGTGGAACCTAGAACTGAGACATTACAAAGTGGTATCAGAGAAATTCATTTCTTCTTGACTTGCTGTTTGGACCATATAGTCAGGGATTTGACAGAATGGGTAGTTGCTAATATGTTGTGCCCAAGAGTAGCTAAACCATGTAGAGGGAAAAGCGAATTTACCTCATATATTACAATTTGTTTTGTTTTTCAGTTGTTATAGTTGATTTGATATCACCATTGGGTGATTTAAATGTTTTGTGCTATGATTGTTGTTGTCATAGAGATTCTATTTCTATTTCAACCCAATTAGATGAGGGTATTCCATCTCATGCATCATATAGTCACTTGCTAGAGATTACATTTCATACATTATTGATATGCCATTTAGGGTTCATTACTAATTTCATGTTGTGGTGATAGATGTTGTGCTAGATATACATGTTGTTGTGCTAGATACCTTGATAGAATACCTGCTAATTGATAGAGTATTGGATTTGGGAAATGTTTTTTTTTTGAATAAACTCCAAACAATGGTCCCTGTGATGTTATGGGCCCTGAGGGATTGGAATTTGGTGGATCATTGCATTTTTATTCCTTGTATATGACATGAATAAGATGCCAATATTTGATTCATGAGGACTATGACCCCCCACGGATCGAAATTTGGAACTTTAATGATCTTTTTGGTATTTTTTTTGGGTTTCGAAGTAGTTTTTAAGGCTTACTATCTAGGGAAAACCCAAAATACATGATGTGTAATGATTAATACATACCATGTATCCTTCAGTTTGAGGAGGAACTATATTTCTTAATTACTCAATGTTTATTTTAGGTACACACCATGTATTCTCTAACCGTGTTACTACCTATGTTTGTAGATACATAGGGTTGGTAAATCTCCGGTGGCACATGCCGTGTGTTGGACTTAAATAGCGTGTTGTAGGGACCATGTGTCCACCTGTGTGACTAACAACCCAGATGGATGAAACATAGGTTATACGAACTGTGTCAAGATTGAAATAGTGTGTAGTGTAACCCATGTATCTGGCCATGTAAATAACAACACGGGTCAGTGAAATACTTCTTTTACATGTTTTGTATGGAACTAAGACACTGTGTAGTCTCGTTCTAGAAGCACTGTGTGGGTTAGTCTTCTAAAAGAGCTCTGGTCGAGGAAAATGATTCAAGTAAATGTTGTGTCTATGGATAACATGCCGTGTGTATAGGCTGTTACATGACCAGGGTTGGCCGGAGTACACGCCCTTGTAAAGCCTTAAAGGAACAAATCATGTTGGGGTCTTACATGCCATGTATCTCTATTTTGGAAAAATGGATTCTTTCCTTTTCCTATTCCTTTTATGAACTTATATGTTTTATTCCTTTATAATCTTGAACTATGGTGTGCGCTTGACCATGAAGAGTTATGAAACCATGACGTCCTACTGTTGTACACCATATTTAGGGCAACGATAATACACCATATATGGTAGATCATGTACAACCAGTAGATCATCTAGTTCTTATCATCTTGGAACCAACTCTTATCCTAGATAAAGGTACCGATACATAGATCCAAGACTACTTCATGGGGTTTATGAATACCATCAGTGGAGTAATGCATCCTACCCCATCTATGGTACAATTGACGTGGGTTTTTCAACGGCATCATCCTCCCACTTTTTTAGGGGAAGAAGAACCTCAAGAAATAGAATCATGTTAAGAATCCATGCTATTGATCATTGAGAATCTGGAAATGCCTCTAGTGAGGAGGGTGGATCTATCTACGTATATTCTTTTGGATTCCACCAAGAGGTGGTGGGATGTGATCTCATAGGTGCGATGCCTACAGGTTGTTTCTTGGGATTATTTCATGCCTTCCTTCTAAAACTACTTCAACCTGGAGACATTGAGCACCGACTGAGCACGAGAGTTCATGAGTTTGGAGTAGGGTACTCTCTCAATCATGTAGTATTCATCTTGCTTCACAGAGATGCAACACATTACACCCATTCTAGGGGTGATGAGTTATTCTTGGTGAGGAAGTTTGAGGATGTTTTTATGCATCACATTTGATCTCAAATGAACATCTTATGGTTGTCTTCCATAACTTCTATAGTCAATCAATAACTAATTGCAGAATGCAATCTAATGGATTTTGGGATGGTGAGGTAGAGCGGATTGACAACCAGAGTTGGTTCCCCTCCTACTGACAGTAGGAAGCGTCATAGGAAGTCTACACATGAAGATTTGAGAAATATGAACACTTTTTTGGGTAGCTAGGTTGTGTGAAACTAGTGCAGAAAGTGTGGGCATACAAGGCCACATTACCCGATAGACCAAGTGGAGTGTCGATCTTGTGGCAAGATGGGTCATCTTCAGGGTTCATGTAAGTTTTTATCATAGCTAGTCGGTGAGAGGGGTTCTTCTATGACTCCTCATTCAGGTGAAACACCACTTGTTTCTCATCGGTTATAGAACGTGAGTTTTTCTGGATGTTCAGGCTGAGGTGGAGGTCGCGGTAGTGGTATCCAGTCGGTAGGCTTTCAGAAAAAATAGGATGGATCAACTCTAGGCAGTCAGGCAGGGTCACAGGGCTGTGGTACAGGCCAAAAATTTTCAGTGGAGCAGACCTAGTAGAATTAGGATCCCAGAACGTCTATAGTTCGAGGTATGATTCTAGTTGCCTCCATTTTAGATTCTACACATTTTGATATAGGGGATTCCCATAGATTCATATATATTGCTATTGAGTAGAGCCTTGGGCTTTTTATATTTAGTTATAATGATGTCTTGATGCTAGAAACACCTTTGTGGACGAGAACGACTAAGGTACTTCAGTGAAAGGAGTTCCGTATTGAGGTTGGTGGGTGTCACTTCAAATGGAACCACTATTTATGAGAGATGACCTATTATGATGTCTTTCTTGGAATGGACTTGTCCGCTCCCTTCTAGGTTGTTTCCAACATCAATCACCCTAGAGTGAGATTCACATTACTAGAGGGTGGTTTGATCTTACATAACGGCAAATGGGATGTCCAAGAAAGAATATAAGGACACAGGAGTCATGGGTTGGGAGGAGTTACAACCCAGATATTTATTCTATATCTAGATGAACAGGGGACATATTAGTTGGACTTTCCTCCAGTGGAGGATCGTTTCAAGGATGTCTTTCTAGAGGAATTTTATGGTTTTCCTCTAGAGTGAGAGGTGGATTATTCTATTGATGTTATTCCAAGGGTGGCACCGACGTCCATTCCTCCATATAGGATGGCTACACCAGAGTTACAAGAGCTCCAGAAACAGTTAGAGGAGTTATAGGAGTCGGGTTTCATCTAACCCGACACTTCTCCTTGGGGATCTCCTATCCAATTTGTGAATAATATGGATGGTACCCTCAGACATTGTGTGGATTTTAGGATGTTTAACCAGTTGACAATCAAGAACCAATATTCCTTACTAAAGTTTGATGATCTCTTTGATCAGCTTCAACGTGCCTGGGTGTTCACAAAGATTGACATGAGATCCAGTTACCATCTATTTCATGATATACCACTTGATATACTTCTTACAACCTTTCAGAGTATGTATGGTCTATAAAAGTATATGGTTAAGTTGTTCGGTCTCACGAAATCACCTATAGTTTTCATTTTGGTGATGAACCGAGTTTTCCATCCATACTTGTATTTTATTGTGGTAGTCTTCATGGACAATATCCTGGTGTACTCTCACACTCAACACAACCAAAAAAACATCTTGAGATCATTTTGAGTACACTAAGAGAGGATCAGTTATATGCTAAGCTCTCAAAATTCCACTTTTGGATAGAGCAAATTCAATTCTTGGTTTATGTAATCTCAGAGACAAGAGTATCAGTAGACCCAAAGAATGTGAGAGTAGTAGTTTCACGGGAGAATCTAATGAACTTCTTTGAGGTATATAGTTTTCTAGGGCTAGATGGAATCTAAATATGTTTCATACAAGACTTCACATGCTTAGCAGTGCTACCGACAAGCCTGACTAAGAATGGTGAATAGTATTTTTTGACAGATTCCTATGATTCAGGCTTTCAGGAGCTGAAAGGGAGGTTGAATTCAACACCGATACTAGTTTTTTTCCTGATACAGGAAGGAGTTATACTGTTTACTATTATGAATCAGGTATTGGGCTAGATGAAGTGCTTATTAATGGGGAAGGAGTCATCCCGTACAAGTCTCAGTAGTTAATGACACATGTGATGAATTATCTGATGCACAATCTCGAGTTCACAGTAGTTGTTCAGTCTTTAAGTTATTGGAGACATTATCTTTTGGGAGAGAATTTTGTGGTATTCACTGACCAAAAAAGTATCAGGTATATATTTACTCTGTGTGATCTGAATTTAAGACATCAAAGGTGGGTTGAATAGATTTAGTCCTTGGATTTTTATTTTTCCTATATTCCTAGGAAAGGAAATGTAGTGGATAATGTGTTGAGAATGTGGACTTAGATACATGCATTTCAGCAGGGCAGCAATGATTGGAAACTTATGGCTATGTTCTCTGAGATGCATTTGGTGGTTCATGATAGACATGGGAAGATGTTTCTTTCTTCTGTAGTTATGACCAATAATCTACTTTATCTAGTGTGAATGAGGTTAATATAAGATTCTAAAGGCCAATTCCTATGAGATTTTATGTTAGAATAGAACCCCATTTCTGGATGTATCGTAGGTGGGGAGGAGATCTTGTGTTTTCATGGGCATTTGTGGGTGCCACCAGACGTACACGAGGAGCTGATGTGGGACTTTCATTCCTTAGTTTGGGTAGTTCATCCTAGTATCACCAAGTTGTATCGAGATTTGCACCATCAGTATTGGTGGCTAGGTAAAAAGATAGATATTTCTGGTTTTGTCATGAGATGTTCCAGTTGTCAGTAGGTGAAGGTGGAGCATCCGCGATGATCAGGGATTTTACAGTAGCTACCCATTCTCGATTTGAAGTGGAATGATGTCACAATGGACTTTGTGAATGGTTTTCTGAGATTTCCTCGAGGTAATGATACAGAATGTATTTTCATTGTTAGACTCACAAAGTTTTCTTACTTCTGGATGATCAAGGAGACCGTCAGTGTTAATGATCTTGGAAGGATGTACATCTGAGAGATTGTATGGTTGCATGGGGTTCCACACATCTTTTTTTCTAATAGGTTTTCCTATTTTACTTCTCGGTTATGGTAGGGATTACCCATAGATTTAGGTACATGGTTACTTCTGAGTAAAAATTACCAACACTAGACCAATGGCTAGTCCGAGCATACAATTCAGGTGCTAGAGGACAATATGCGAGCATGTGTCCTAGATTTTGGAGGTTCCTTGGATTAGCACATACATCTTTTGGAGTTTTCCTACAATAATATTTTTCAAAAAAACTATTCATGTGGAACCTTATGAGTATTTTTATTGTAGGCCATTTCAATCACCCCTATTTTGGCTGGAGGCAGGAGATGCAGCTATACTAAGAGCTTGTCCATCCAAGAAACCGCAGAGAATATAAAGCTGATTCAGAAAAGGATGGCTACTACACAATCACGACAGAGGTCTTATGATGATCGAAGGAGATGACTTCTGAAGTACAAGGTCATAGATCAAGTTTTTCTACATGTCAGATCAAGGATGGTACATAGGAGGATTTGGAGATGGGGTAGGCTTTAACCAAGATATGTTGGACTCTTTGAGATTTTGGAGAGAGTCGTTTCAGTTGCCTATCAACTGCAGTTACCTCATAGGTATCGGGAAATGCACTAATTATTCCACTTTTCTCAGCTATGAAATTACTTCTTAGACTCATATCATGTTTTCCAACCCGAGGAGGATCAGTTGGATTTGGATGTCTCATTCGAGGAGCATACTATCCAGATATTTCATCACAGTGCGAAGGTTCTTTGTGGTCAGTATGTTCCTCTAGTATGGGTGCTATGGCAACACAGGAGAGTACAAGATGAGACTTTGGTGAGGGAGGTCGATGTGTGATCATTGTGGCCAGAGCTGTTTGAGGATTCTTCTTCTACATCGCCTTATTAAGGAAATTTGGGGACAAATTTCTTTAAGGTGGAAGATTGTAAGAACCCATATCTTCTTTTTAGGTTTGTTTTAAATTTTAAGTTATTTTTGGGGAAAAATTGGAATAAGGAAAATTTTAAGAGTACATGTCATGTAATTCCTTGTATATCTCGTGTACCTTGATTTTGAGTCTAGGTCGTGTCTGGCTATGTCATGGTCGCATACATGACCATGTGACGATGTGGTGGTACTACCTAAAGTGGGGCCCAGTTAAAGCAAGTACACACCGTGTACCTTTATAGAACACATCACATACTTTTCATTTGAATTTTTATATCAGACTGTGGTAACATCTCATTCGCAGAAACCCCTTATTCTAATGACATCTCGTCCATATGTGACTGAGGAGTGTGATTATTCCTGAAGCCCCTGATCGTTCATCCATTCTCCGAATCGACCGCTGTCAATTGTGTTGGAATCAACACGGTGAGTTATTCCATTATCTAGAGTCTAGTTTAATGATTTCTCTCCTTTCGTGAGACATCCTTGTTTGAACATTTTAGGTGTTTTGTAGATCTACATCATTCTAGGATGATTCAAGGGCATAAACTGGAGTATATTGATCATACAACATTGAGGAAGTTGGTTTGGGCCTTTCCAATGTTAGTCTTTGAATATTATATGAAAAAGTTCCCAATATCCTAGAATGTGGTATTATGTGCTAATGGATTTTAGCCCTGTTATTTAATTAAATTCCTTTTTTTCTTGAGTAGAGTTTGTTTGATTATGAATAGGTTTATTTTCCATGTTATGGATATGTTTCCCATGTTCATTTTGATTTTGACTATTTTTTCTAGAATTTCCAGTTTGGCTGCTTTTTTCCATTCTTAATGTTGTTAGGATGAAGTGATATTATCTGATGATGTTATATTCTTGTAGATGTTTAGCTATGTAGTTCATGAAATCTATTATCCAAGTAGTTATTAAGGTGTAATTCAGCTATTGAACATTATTGTGCACCATTGACTTATACACTACTACAACACTGTGCACAACATTGAAATCCTAAAGCATATGCAGATCAGCGGTAATTACAGTCATCCACATCACACTATGGAGGTATTCTTGATATACCCTTTACCTGGATGGATCAAAACCAATATTGATGGAGGCTCCAAGGGAAATCCATGACCCGAAGGTTGTGGGGTTGTCTTTAATAATCACCTTGGTTGGATTCTTGGACGCTTTATAGGTAAATAGAGCATTGCCACCTCACCTAAAGCAGAAATGATAATCTTGATTCATGCTATTTCTTTAACCAAGAACTTTGGTCAGAACAACATCCGGATTGAAAGCGACTCGATGACCATCATTCAAGTTATTTGGAATGACATAACACATCTTGCTTGGATAATTACTACATGTTGGTTAAAGTGTACCCATTCTCTAATCAATCTTAACTACATCATTACGCATGTTTATCAAGAACAAAACATGGTTGCAGATATATTGGACAAAATGGGGATTACACGAGAAATCACCTGGTGTGAAGATCTCACTAAGCCTCTCTTCCCCCTTCATGATAAAGATTGTAAAATGATCGCGTACAGTAGACTCGTGTAATTTTTTCCTTTCAATAATATTTATACTACTTTTAATAAAGAAAACCTAGTGTAGTAGACAATAGGGGGAATGGAAACTGAGGTATTCACCAGTGTTTCTGTATAATTTTATGTTGTGAGACCATAAGGGGGAAGACTTTGTGCTCCCTCAGAGTTTATGTAGTTCCATGTTGTAAGACCATAGGGGGAATTGGATGTTGAGTCCTTCCTCAAAGTTCCTATAGTTATCGATACGAGACCATAGGGGGAATTGACAGTGAGTTCTTCTTAAGAGAGTCTTTTATAATACTGAACCAGAGGGGTTAGACTGTGAGTACATCCCAAAGGGTTTCTTGTGTTTGATTGGTTGAAACATAGGGGTTAGGATCTGAGTAATATCCATAGGGTTACTTGTTTTTTATTATCTTCTTACTTGATATATGAACATGAATGCAATTGAAACTGTAGGATTATTTACTTTTGAGTACTTCCATGTTTACTTGTTCATTTTGCTTATTGCATGCCATATATATTCACTGAATGTTAGGAATAGATATTTGGGTGGTTGCCTACTGGGATTCATCTCACACCATGTTTGGTCATGTTTTCTGGCCCAAACAGATTATATTGTTGTAGTTATAGATAAGGGAATGCTCCCTTCTACTTCAGGTACATTATTGTTGTGGATCTAGATGGAATGGGACCAAGCTGAGGCTTGTGGTGCTGCTAGAGTATATTTTTTTTCATTATAAATTGGTTTAGTATTGTATTATAGTATTGTGACTTGTTTGGAAACTTTCCTAGGAATATGTATCATGAATCATTTATATATATGTGCTCTAGTTTTTTATTAATTCCAGTGTTCCATTATTTACTTATTGCAAGTTTTTATTCCTTATTCTACTATTATTTGTTTCTTTCTATTGTATTACACTAACAATTAGGGAATAGTTTACCCTCAATCACACCCAAGGACATCAGTACTAGTCAGCACCCTAGGGAATTTGGAGAATTGTGCTTAAGGCCATGTGACCAACAGGTTATGAGTCACCGTTGGGCGGCACCCGGAACCGGGACGTTATAGATAAGTTGATTAAAAAATAAAAAATAAAATATTTTTGAATTAGATAAGGTTTTTAATCTCTTAACCATTAATTTGAACACATTTTACAAAAATATCATAATGTCCTTTACTCTGATAATTTTTACTTTTATAATTTTTTTTACTATATGAACGATGTTTGAACAATGTAATTTACTTGTAATAATAAAAAATAATAAAACAACCCCTCTAAAATAATTGTTCACTAATGTATCAAAATATGAATCTAATTTTATTATATAAATTTTATGTGTATGAAAAATCTAAATTTTCATTATCTCTTGTTACGTATAAAAAAATTTTTAAAAATGATTATTTTTTAGATTAAAATTTATGCACAGGATAAATTTATGGGTTTTTTTATTTTAATGATATAAATTGAGTTATTAAAAAATAAAATTTATATATATTTTAAATCAACCCCAAACATAAATATTTCAAAATAAAATAACATTAAAATAAAATAAAAATATATTTTGGTATTAGATAATATTACTTAGAATGATAAATTGTTAAACATTGTTTTTTAATATTTATATTACTTTTTAATAATTTATTATTCTACTTATGAAATAAAAATTTGATCATGATTTTTTAATACCTATAAAATAATAATTACTTCATAATATAGCCATAAATGCAATGTTTTGATTCATAAAATTTGGTTTCTAACTATTCAA
This sequence comes from Viscum album, assembly GCA_963277665.1. Classification (NCBI taxonomy): domain Eukaryota; kingdom Viridiplantae; phylum Streptophyta; class Magnoliopsida; order Santalales; family Viscaceae; genus Viscum; species Viscum album. The sequence goes on along the minus strand of OY728129.1, from coordinate 149,764,434 downwards.
ATAAAAATAAATTATTTCATAAAAATCCCAATTTATTTTCCTAATATAGTTTTAACATGATGAAAAAAAAGCATAAGTTAAATTTCCAAATTCCATATCTAAATTTTATAAATATATTCTTTAAATAAAATACAATATATAAACAAAACAACTTTAATTAACAATTTACATTTAAAACATTGAGTTTTTTGATCATATTTTATATGAATATCTAATTGCTTAAATTTTTTAGTTAATGTAGGTTTTAGTATTATTAATGTTTTTTAATAATAAATATTTCACATCTAATTTTTGTTTGTTATTGCGTGTGGAGAATGATTTCCAATATATTATTAACATAAAATTATATACATTAAAAAATATTTGGTCATTACATCACTACATTAAATAAATTTAGTCCTAAAACTTTTATTTATTATTTACTAAGTGAATGTGAGATATTGACCTGACTCACGATATAATTTTTAGAGTGATAAAAAACTAACGAAATATATCTTGTCCCTAAGAAAATGTAAATAATAATACTGAGTTTTTAACCTATCATTTTAGATAAACATCCCTTGTGATTGGGTATCATAAAGCCTATAATTAAATTATTTTTCCCATATAGATCATATTCATATTTTCATTAATATATAGCCTTAATTATTTTTTGAAATCTAGAATCTGACTTCCAATTTTTTTATTTTTTAGGGAGTATATGTGTTGATGGGAAATTATTTTCACATACCATATATAATTCGTCATAAAGAGGGAAGCTTAGACAATAATGAGTTATATTCAAAAAACCTAAACTCAGGGGGAAAATAATAATATAAGGGTTCCCTTGATAATAAAAAATCATTGCGGTGTTGGTTTTATGCTCTTAGAAAACATTAATTTCCTACTAGATAAGTTAGAACTAGATTAAATTTGAATATAAAATACCCAATCATAGAGGGTATGTATAAATTTTTACCATTTTCCACAATCTAATTTTATTAATAGGGATAACATATGAACTCTCGTGGTTTTATCCTCATTATCCATTCAACTACAGAATTGTTTTTCATATTTCTGAAACTCCTAACATTTATGGTATTGGATGTATTTCACCATTATTTCATTGATCAACATATCCTATATGTTTTTAACTTCATGATATTGATGGAAAATCATTCTATTTTTTAAACATATTCTTGTTCCTTTTAGAGCTTCCCTTTGATTCTTCTTCTAAAAATTTTAACATGGAGTATATAGAAGCTCTTTTCCATCATATTATTCATATTATAATATTTAATACTACTAAATCCTTCTCTCCCTAACTATATTTAAATTTTTTTAAGGACTCGTGTTATATATAATAATTTAAGATAGTTGGGTGTTTTAACCACATGATTGTCAACACCATCTTTTATACTTCTTGGTTGCACATTGGTAAAATTACTACATGGTTCATCATGTCCATTATTAACTAGATTCATCCACCCTCCATAAATTTTTAAAACAAATGTAGTAAATATTTATGTATAAATATTAAAATCAACACAGAATTATAAAATACTCAACCTTAAAACATGTTACTCTTTGGAACCATTAAATTATATATCTGTTCAGCCAAAATCACACTTGGTTCAATCATGGTTACATTAGTTTAATTTTTATCATCTTCCATAACATAATTCATATCATAATATATTTTTCTTAATGGATTGAAAATAAAATTTGATTTATAAATAAATACAAATCAAAACATTTTAAAAAAAAAGATAATAATATTTGATTATCTTTAAATAGTTCAACATTTTCAATAACTTTCTCAACATAAATAACCAATCTTAAATAAAACCATATAATAATTACATTAATTATAAATCATTATGCGTGATTATTAAACCATAAATATTTAATTAATGGGGATGAATTGTATTGACCGCATTATGAAATAAATGATTAAAAAAATAATTTCTATTTTTAATATGAATGAAATAAAATTCATTTACTTAAAATGTATTAAAAATCACTAATTGTTTATAAAATTATTTTTATTAAATATTTCCATTTATGTGATATGAATTTATATTTACATAATTATATTACTAATGATAGCTTATTATTGATATTAATTATAGTATAACAATAATTTATTCTGTAGATTTTGTAAAATAAAAATAATAAACATTAATGTTTGAAAAATTGATTTTCAAATTAAAAAATTTCTTGAATTTTATTTTGTTATTTTATTAAATAATAAATTTATAAATTATGGAATTTAAAATTTAAAAGAAACATAATTTTTGGAATTCCTCATATAAAAATTACATATTATGAATTTATTTCCTTTTCAAAAAACGTTGGTTTTAGTTGAAAAAATGGTTTTCCAACATATTTAAATTTTAATGATTTTACCATTATATAATAATAAAAATGAAATTTATAAATGATTTTATATAAAAAAATATAAATTTTTGGAACAAAATCACTTTTTAATAATCAATGAACATACTACACCTATGGATAATATTTATATTACTAATTAAAATGTTACTTTAAAATAAAAAATGTTTTTAGTCATTTGTTTAAAATAAAGTATTCTCAATAGAGATTCAATTTAGTAATTTCATAAAATCCTTATAACAATTATATTTTTATAATTAATTAATTATTTCCCTTAAAATAAATTTTTAAATTAATATTATCTTTTATATAAATTTAAATCTATAATATTTTATTTCCACAAAAAATTATTTATGTGATAAAATGTAATTTTTTAATTTTCATATACATATTTAGAGATATAATTTAAAAATAAAATATTAAAATAATAAAATCAAAATATAAAATTAAGTAAAAATTTAAATCTTATTCTTTGTTATTAAAATGAATTAATATGGTTACAAATTAATTACCAAGTTAAAGTAAAATTAAGTTGAAAGTTAAAAAGTTTAATCAAAAGGCCCTAAATACTCATTTATTAATAAAAATGAGGGTATTTGATGTGACTAACCCCAAAATAATTATCCAATCCCCTTTTTTCTTTTTTTTCTTTGAAACTTAAATAGTAACTTTAAATTATTTAAAATGATAATGGAGCTCCGAAAACTACCATTCTGTTGACATGTAAATGGGTTACACTTCCACCACATCAAGAATCACTAACCCTTAAAATTTATAATTTAATGTCTTCAATTTTCACCTAATATATGAATATATAATCTTGAAATGTTTATTGGGACAATTAATTATAATAATGCATTCATTTCAAAGGAGGCATCCAAGGAAAATTCATGTCCCTAACATTAGTATCATAAACTACTTGTCTTTTATTCTTAAATATCTCTATCAAAATACTTCTTAAATAAAATAATATATTGAAATACGAAAAAATTATATACTTTAATTTTAAAAAAAAATTATTATTTTTATTTATATATATATATATATCACACTAATTAAGAAGATAAATTGGTGTTTGTTCATTTTGTGAACTACCGCCTCTATAATGGAACGTGCTTCGTTTTCCTTACCATCCAAAAAATGATGGATATATGTATAAATTTAAAGGATAAATAATATTTTTATGATATAATTATGGTTTTAAATTAATAAATTAATCTCTTATTCATGATATGATCAATAGATTATCATTACCAAGTTAATTGTTTAAAATAAGCCTACTAAGAGAATAACCATTAATTAAAATTGTGAAAATGTTTTCATATCCATTATTTAAATTTTAATTTCATTTAAATTATGTTATATAAAACTCATAAATATGATAAAAATATCATTATCATTATATTATAATGATATTGTAATAAAACAATCTCATAATCATCCAGTAGTCAACGCAGATTTATGTTTGGGTAAGTTTTACCACCAACTTGAACAATACAACGCATTTATACAATAGATGACGATGAGAATATTTTTAAAGGTTTAAAGGATATAATTTATTATATAATTATTTTTTAGAGCATTTATATTAGTATTTAATTTCTTTAATTAAAACAATACAGTTTCATCATCTTGAATCACCTAAACATACTAGATGGTACTTTCTTATTCAATTAAAAGGAGTAAAACAATCATGAAATGAATTTGAAACATGATAAATAATTATAATTAATAATTAATAGTGATATTAACTATATTTTCATTATGAAAATTGACTGTAGAATAAACACAAAAACCACAATTTTAAAACCCGTATAAATGATCAACTGTATAAAAAATGGATGTCTAAAATCGTTAGAATTAAATTATAGATTCACTAATTATGAAGAATATATATAAACATTGCTGATAATGAGTTTATAAATTAATAGTTTGTGCTATAGATTATTTTCATAAAAGACTTTAAATTATGGTCATGGATGTCAGAACAAGAGTTAAGGGTTTTTTATTAAATGTATCTCATTGAGACATGAGTGGTATTATAAACAAAATTTCATTTATGTGGTTCATATAATACCTGTTTTTTATATCATATATTGATTTTTTTTAATAATTTTTTTATATGTTAAATTATATCTCCCCTCTTCCATGGAGTTTTTATTTTAATTTTTCTAAATCAGTAATGGTTTTCTTGGTCACAATTTTCATCATTTGAGAAAACATACACCTTGTGAACAACATGTTTATTTAATGTTGTATTAATTACACATGGATATTTTTATTTTATACTATTAATATTACATGGGATTTAATAAAATACTCATGTACCTTATACGAGTATCTGTTGATTCATGTTTTTCCTAGCAGTGAGGATTTTTGGAAACCCAATTTTCATTCATTGAGTTATGATCATTCATTTAACATTCATTATATTTGTTGGTAACATTATAATAACTTATTATATTATGTAGAATTTTCCCATTATATGTTAGGTACTTTTATTCTTACCACATAAACACTTTTAGGAATTTTCTTCACTTCTTGGGTTAGGTTCTTTTGAAACCATCCACTTTCACTCTTTGGACGCCTAATGATCAAAATATTTTGGTATTGATTTTTTCATATAACCATTTCTGTATGTGTTCTAAACGTCCCATTTTATATAATTTTTGAAAATTTTCTTTCATATAGTATATATATTAATTTACTAACATTGGGAAAAGTATCAGAGTTCAATATGTCAGTATTCTAATATAGATGATTATTGGAAAGTTGACTATGTATAGTTTCACCATCCACCTTCTTTCTCTAGATATGTTATGTAATTATTATCCATTATTATTATAATTGGTGATGTATTGAAATTATTTATTATTACTAAATACTAATATAGTTTGATCATGTGTTGATATTATGAATTATTTTTTATATGAATAACATAATTTTTCAACCAAAGGTTTCAAAATTAATGATATGAAATTTATTTTAGAATATTATAGTGAATAAATTGGATTTAATCAGGGTATGGATGGGGATAAACATTTTATATCCCCACAATTCACTGATAGGTCTCTTGAAAAAAAATGAGTTGTATTTTGGTGTGCACCTCTTTCCATAACTTGCTAGTGTCACCAAATAAGGCATTGAAAACATTATTTTTTCACCAAAGAATCAAAAAAAAACTAATGTTTCTTATTGAAATTCAATGAAAAATGTTTTTTGATATCCAATTTTTTTCATCCCATTAGTATAAAACTAGTATTATTGATATATTTATTTTAATTTATTATCATCGATATTTCATTATCTCAAATTCATTTTGGTGATTTGTTTTTGTTATATACCAATTCAAACCATAATATTTACACCCTAATTATTCCATTATTTATTTAGTTATGCATTTCCCTTATTGAGAGTTTTAGATCATCCATTTCATATTTTTATATTCCTCGGGAAATGAAGAAACATATTGCATGTGAAATGTTTAGAAGGATTCAAAAAGTTGAATAAGTTATGTTATGTGTTAATTAATTTTCATAAATTAAGTACATTAATATATTTAATAGGTAAAATGTTAGTTAGTTTGGAAATAAAAGGGATTTATTTTTTTAAGATTTGTCCTAATTCTCTAATGTTCTAACACTGAAAATATCTTTTAGATGTAATATATGTAATAATAATTCATTATTTTATAATTATGGATGGTTATATATTTAATATTATAGTTTGTGTCAATGTAATTATTTATAGTATTTTTTAATGACCACTAGATCATGGAGTGTATGTTTGAGGTTTCATAGTTTGTATCAAATTAAAGTTTTATAAAATCATGGATATTAGTGTGTCTCTAGAGGATACTTGTAAGACTGATAAATTATTATTGTTCATAATTTGAATTGTATATATAACCCTTTAAAATATTATATTATTTATTTTTTAGGTCATAATTATCATTTTTTGAGGTATAGGATATGAAAACATCATTGAAAACCATGTTAATAAGTATATGTATCTAATAACATCATCATGTTTTGTTATAGATAAGATTATGTGGTTTTTCCTAGAAATGAATCCTTTTATTGATATTGGAAATTGTATATGGATGTGGAATGGATTCAAAAATGGGTAATCACACTAAATAGAGTTCATTGAGTATTGTCTAAATAATAAATTTGATGAAAAATGAGTGGGCCTAAGACTATACAATTGTGAAGACATGCACACAGGAAATGATTTAGTTAACCACATTTTACTTACTAACCACTATGATGTATTTAATATCAATGTTATGTATTTAAGTTAGCGTAAATAATAATGAAATGACCATTATAACCATGTATTGGGCTAGGAAATTCATTGGATGATTTGAAATTATCATATATTGAAAAAAGGAATCGTAAGAGAAAACATAATCAGATTTATGTCTTCAAATTAATAACCAATATATTAACATGTAAATTTTAATTTTGGTATATGGTTGAAATCAGATCAAGAATTTTAATAAGATAAAGGTAGGTATCTAGAAATATTTTTCTCTCATAACTGAATAAGGGAGAATATATCAATGGTTTATAATTTTTTATGTACCTATTATGATAGGAAAGAGTTAGTTTCGTAGTATTTTCTATGGTGGTGAGGTTTATATCATAATAGAGAAAAATTCATAATACACTATTCATTTATCAATGGTTATTCATTTTTATCAGTTATTTTAAGGTACATTTAATAAATTATGAGGATTATAAAAAACATCTAGGGATTAGTCTGGAATATATTTACTTTAATGTTATGATGAGTTAATTTAAATGGTTTTAATAACCTCAAAAATATATTTAATTTTATAGAAATATATTTTGTGAAACGAAAAGAATAATAAATGAATGAGGTTTGTATAACTCTAAATCCTAATATAAAAACTATTCTTAGATAATAAATGGTTGTTTTATTTTGAAAAAATGGTTTATATAATAGTTCATAACCATGAGGAAAATAATGGATTGATGATATTTTTAGAGAATTTCATCTCATTTTTTTGGATTATGATAAATAGTTACTAGTGTATGAACTAGTGGTTAATACCTTTTTATGGTTATAGATAGAGATAATGTTGGAGAAATATATAGTCTTGTTATGAATTAATGTTTTATATATTCAAATAGGTTTTATTAAAGGTATGTTATTGACATAATATGGTTCGGGTATATAAATACTTGGGTATATGATTGTGGGAATAACAAATGTTGTTTTAGGATGGGTATGTTAGATTTTAAGATCATATAACACATTGATTATAGAGTTTAGAATTTTTCTAGAAATTTGATTACAATTTGGGATCTCTATTTTAAGTATTAGGTTAATTTGAATGATAGAACATAACTCAATGAAACCTAGTTTGGACCAAATGATATATTTTAAATTGATAGTGATAAAATATAAACCAATACTGATACAATTTTAGTTGTAAGAACACTATGATAACATGAAGGTTCTATAAATTAAGACATCTTGAGGTTAAATTTTCCTATTTTCAAAAATTATAATTCTCATATAATGATTGTCACTCATGTTAAGTATTTTTTTAGTAATAGTTAAAGCCCAAAGTAACCAACAGAATGATGGATTCCATGGCCAAAGCAAAAATTATCCCAATGAACAACCTTTTGGGATGAGGGATGGAGTGGTAAATCATTTTATTATTCCAAACCATATATCATGAAATTTTTTTAACAACATAAAAATTGATGAAACCCAAACATGTTGTGGAAGAGAAGGATGAACCCTCATAGAATTTTAGGTGTCCAAGATGATGAAGAAAAGATTACTAAATTTCATTCATGTTAAATATATTAAATTAGGATCCATGGGAAATGAATTCAATGAATTTGATGATGTTTTATGTGTGTAAAATGTGGATATAGATAAACTAAGTGTTTAGTTATTAAGATGTAAAAAATAATGTGTTTCCCAGACCAACCAAATATATTACTATTGAATCCTCATTGGAAAATATATTTTTTGTTATATCTATCAATTAGATACTATTTAATTATTTCATTCATAAGTGAAGATTAAAATTATGATGTTGTAATTTGATTAAGGTGGTGAATCTAACATTATATATATTAATATATTATTACTATTAAATTCTAAAATAACTTCAATATCATTATACACATGAAACACTGAACATAAACAATACTGTGATATTTTTTGATGAAATATAAATGACTATATATTATATCTAAAATGTAGGAATCTAATTACTGGTAATGAATAAGAGTAATGAATTAATTAAATATATATATAAATAATAAAGGGATTATTTTAAGATGAATGAAATACAAAAAGTTTATTTAAATTGCATAAGGATATTATTTTATGATGATAAAATATTTTTTCTAAATAAATAAATTTTATGTGATATGCATTAATATTTTATGAATCATTTTATTATTGATAAATTTGTTTTTAATATTAAATATTCGGTTTTACTGATTAATTATCTAGATAATTGGAAATAAGAATAATGATAATTAGTATTTGAAAACATCATTTATTAATTAAAATGGGTTTCCAATTATATTTTAGGATTTTACTCATAAATATATATTTAGATATTCTTGAATTTTAAATCAATAATAATTAATATTATTTTTGAATTCCCCATATCAAAACTGACTATGTATTTTTTTATCTTTTTCTACAAATGTTGGTTTTTAGAAAAAAAATATGATTTTCATGAATCATTTAATTTGGATGAATTTTCATTTAAATAATAATGAAAAATATATTAAAATAAACTTTTTTTAATCATATATGAATTTTAAAAATAAAATTATTCATTTTAAAAGCACCTTTTAACTAATAATGACTATAGAAAACATATTCATAATTAATTAAAATGTTGCACCAATATAAAAATTGTATTTAGTAATTTCATTAAAATCTCGTATTTTTAATGTATATTAAATCCTTCCTTTCATTTCTTTATACATCTAAATTATTATTTTATAATAAATCAATTTAATTCATTAAAGTTATTATCCAAGATAAATTTATCTAGTATATAAATTTAAAACTTATATATGTTATTTCTCTAAAATAATTCTTTGATTAAGTGTATTTAATTAAAAAAGTACTATTTATCATCATTAGAAATATTATTTGATAAATTTATTTTAAAATGTTAAATTAAAAGTATCAAATTAAGTAAAATATTCAATATTATTCATTTTCATTACAATTAATTATTATGGTTATAGATTAACATCAAAAGTAAAAGTAAATGAGGGTAAAATTTAAATGTCTAATGAAAAACCCTAGAAAATTCCATTTTGCCTCAAAATGTATTAGATTAGGTGAGATTTAACTCACAATAATTTTACACTCCATTTTTTCATTCTTTTGTCACTGAAACATGAGACTCACCATTATCAAACATGTTAAATTTTCTCCCAAAACTGCATGTCTCTTCACAGATAAAATGCTACCCTTCCCCCACATCTAGATTCTCATATACTTTGAATTTATCTTTGGAACATTGATATTTTATCCACCAATAACTCTCTCATAGGTTCTTATATTCTCATTCACCATTAGTTATCATAAGGAATTCATTTTTAAGGATACTTTCAAGGAAAATTACAGTCCATGACATGATTAATATCAAATGCATGATTTTATTCATAATTATATTATTTTGGATTTATCATATACACACTAATATAGTTATATTATTATAATTTATATAGTTTAATTTTGTTGTATTAATGGTTTCATCATTACTTCATTATACACCCCATCCATTAAGAAAAATAAAATCATTGTTCATGTGTTGTGTGGACTGTTGCCAGCATGACACATAATTTAAATTTTTCTTCTTAACCATACAATGAGGGACATAATGATTGAATTAAATGATAAATATTATTTATATCATATAATTTTGTTACTTATATGAAAAATTTAATAACATATTAAATATATAATCAATAAATTGCCATCATTAATTTAATTATTAAAAAAAGTTCTACTGCGAGGATACTATTTTACTCAAAATGTTTAAATTTTTTCATATATAGTATCTATCTTTATAATTATTTCTAATTCCAATATATAACACTATTGACCACTATATGGTATCGTTAAACTTTTTTAATCATAATTGTTTCTGAAACCTTCCATCAGGGTGTGCTCACCGTGTGGGTTTTGTCGACGCTCACTAGTAGTGCACTGTGCCCCACATTCCCACTTCCCAAAGGTGGGCGGAATTTATCACTTATTCAGTGATGTTTTCCCCTTGAAATATATGGGATGATGGAATTTTAGTTCCTTCTTCTATGGATTCCCCCTCAGATCACGTCACTTATCTGGGTCTCCCATAGAGATTAAGATGTTGTTCGTGAAACATGGTCCCGGTGCCATATCTTTGTGGATGATGGTTAATTATTTTTATTCTATCAGGACATTACACTACTAGAATATGATGTTTTCTTAACTTTAATATACCAACAGTTTCTTTAAATAATTTATATAGTGTAAATGAAGGTAACATTTTCCAATAGTTTGGTCAAACCATTGGAAATGTTTAAATATACCTATGATTTCCCAACAGTTTTCCAAAACCGTTGGGAAATAATTATTTTCACTAATATATACCAATTGTTTTCCCAACCGTTTTTAAAAAACCATTGGGAATGATTTCCCCCCAAATACCTAGCACCCTAACTCCCACTTGGCTCGATTGCGGACCCTAATCTAGAGCTCCTCCCGAAGTCTTCTTGGATGTGAAAATCCTTCCAGCTATAGAACCATCTTCAATAAAACAAATTTTTACTTCTAAAATTCATATTAGTATGTGATACCTTAGTTTTTAGTGTTATCCCTCTTTTTTGCTATTTTTATTCTAGATAAATTAGAGTTCATGTTGTCTTTTGAGTACAGAACCCTTTGATTTGTTTTATGTTTTTTGTTCTACACTTCATGAATGGTAAAGGGTTTATTTAGTAGGGTGATATGGTACTTTCTGTGGACTTTAGTTTAGTTGAAAACTGGATTGGGATTTTGTATTTGGTTGGGTGATGGATTCTAATTGTGAAAAACCCCACCCCAACCCTCTAGATACCGCCCACCCCCCTGGACACCCACCCCCCCAACTGGACAGCCCCCACCCCCTACACCCCCACCCCCATGACAACCCCACCCCTTAGACAGCTCCCTACCCCCCCACCCCCTGGACACCCCCACCCCCCACCCTCCCATGAACACCCCCACACCACCCATGGACATCCCACCCCACTAGACACCACCCCCACCCCATGGACACTCCCACCCTTTGGACATCCCCCTCCCCCCCACCCCCATGCACACCCCCACCCTTTGGACAGCCCCCTCCCCCTCCCCCACCCCCTAGACACCCCACCACCCTGGACACCCCCCCACCCCATGGACACCCCCCACCCCATGACCACCTCCACCACCACTAGACACCCACACCCCCTTGGACACTATCCACCACCTTGGACAACCCCCCTGCCACCCCCACCCCCCACCCCTTTGACATCCCCTTCTGCACACCACCGCACCTCCTAAACACCACTGCACCACCTAAGTTGTAGAACCAATTTTAAAATTGGAATTAACAATGTAATTGTTTTCCCATTTCCTTAATGAAATTTTCTAAGTGACCCTTATAGCCTTATAAATTGAATTTTTCATGTTTTGATAATTTGAATTTGTTAGTTTTTGATAAATTTAATTTTTCATGATTTCAATAATTAAATGGGTTGTTTTGAATGAAATGGATAATGCATGATTGTTTGGATTTATTAATGAATAAAATTAGTATAAATAAAATTACCCTAAGTGAGGTTGTAGGAGGGGTAGGGTGATTTCCAGTTTGAGGGCGCTGTCCAGGAGGGGGTAGGTGGTCCAAGGGGTAGGGGCTCTAGGGAGTGTAGGGGGGCTATAGGGGTGTGGGGGAGGGGGGTATAGGCTACCCCTTGGAGGGGTGTGGGTGGTCCAGGGGGGTCAGGGTGGGATGTTTAGTTGGGGGAGGGGTTGTGAGGTGTTCAGGGATGGGGACGGGCTATCCAATTGGTGGTGTATTCAGGTGGGGGTGGGGGAGTCTAGGTGGGGGTGGCTGTCTAGGTGGGGGGGGCAGTCCAGGTGGGGGGGCTGCATGGAAGGTGGTTTGGGCTGTCCAGATAGGGGTGGTATTTCCTAGGGGGAAATTCAGGTGGAGGAGAGGGTACGGGTTATCCAAGGAGTGGGGGTTTTCTAGTGGGGGGTGGGGGCGTGGGTTGTCCAGGTGTGGTGGGGGGGGGGGGCTGTCCAAGGGGGCTTTTCAGGGGGGTAGGGTGTTGTAAGGTAGGGGGTGTGGGCTTGTCTAAGGAGGGGTGTGTTGTACAGGGGGTGGTGGGTGGGTGGTAAATCCATGTGGGGGAGGGGGGTGTGGGGATTTTAAGGGGGGTGGGTTATCCTAGGGGTGGGGTGGGTTGTCTAAGAGGTGGTGGGGTTGTTGGTTGTCTAGGGAGGAGGGGTGGGCTTTCTAGGTGTGTTGAGGGTGACCAGGTGGGGTGGGGGGGGCTATCCAAGAGGGGGGGTGCAGGGGGTAGGGGTCTTCAAGGGTGTGGGGGGTGTGGGCTCTCTTGGGATGGGTGGGTAGTCTACTCTGATACTCTATAAAAAATAGGAATCAGATATAACCAATGTATAGTTGCTTTCACACATTAAGACTTTTCTTGAAGTTCCATACCAACATCACACATACCATTCCAAGAAAATGTGATCTCTACAAAGAAATCACACTCATGTTCTTATCCACTATCCATATTGATCTTATACAAATTTAACAATCGTAAAACTCCATATCACCTAATGATATAATAAGGCTCATGCTCCTATGAGTTGTGTCCCATCGAAACATGGCTCATAAAAATCTGATCCACGTATGATATTTGGTGGTGTGTTTACAATTGGGTGTGTTGTAAATTATATGTATGATATTCATGGTTTACACCAACAGTATTCTCAGTCATCGATAATATGCTTGAAATCATGCTACAGTTGGATAATGATTGGATTTTATGACCCTGGGTTTTTGGGTGGACACCCCCACCCCTTGGACACCCCCCCCACCCCCTTAGACAGCCCTCCTTGGACACCCCCCCACCGTCTGGATAGCCCTGCCACCCCCATGGACAGCCCTGCCACCCACATGGACAGCACTTCCACCCCCGTGGATAGAGTGCCCACCCCCCGTGGATAGCCCGCCCACCCCCTGGATACCATGTACCCCCCCTTGTACAGCCCTACCACCCCCCATGGACAGCCCACCCACACCACCCCATACCCCCATAGACAGGAATGCCAACCCCTGGATAGCCTGTCCAACCCCTGGACACCTTGTACCCCCTAGACAGCCCCCCACCCCAAGGAAGCCCCCCCTCCAGACCCCTCGACCCCCCTGGATAGCCCCACCACCCCTGTGGACATCCTGCCCACCCCCTGGACAACCTATACCCCCTGCACATCCCCCACCACCCCCTGGAAAGCCTGCCCATCCCCCTGGACACCTCGTACCCCTGGACAACCCCACCCCCCAAGAATACCCTCCCCCCCATGACACCCTTGACCCTCGTAGACAACCCCGCCACCCATGTAGGACTGCCCGCCCATCCCCTGGACACCCCCTCCCCCAGTGGACATCCCCCCACCCCCGTGGACAACCTTCCCAATGCCCCTGGATACCCGCCTACCACCCTCAGACACCCCCCCCGTCCCCCCCAGACACCCCCCACCCCTGGACACCCCCCCCCCCCCACCACCCTAGACACCCCCAACCTCACTGGACTACCCCACCACCCCCGTGGATAGCCCGACCACCCCCTGTGGACAACCTCCCACCCCCTTGGACACCTTCTACCCCCCTGTAGAGCCCTTACACCCCTATACATCCCACCCACCCCCTACACACATCATAACCCCCTAGAAAGTCGCTGCTAGAAAGCCCCCCCCCCCCCACCCCCCAACCCTTGGACACCCCGTCCCCCTCGACAGCCCCACCACCCCCATGGATACCCCCCCCCCAGACACCCCTAACCCCCAGGACAACCCCCACATTCATGGATTGTCCTGCCACCCCCCCCCCCCCCTAGACACCCTCCCACTACCCCTTAGACACCCCCATCCCTCCAGATGCCCACCACCCATAGAACCCCCCCCCCCCCCCCACCCACCTAGACACCCCTGGCCCCACTGAACAGACACACCACCCACCCCTGTGGACAGTTCCACCACCCACTGTGGATATCTCTCCCCCACCCCCTGGGCACCTCGTACCCCCTGGACAACCCCTCCACCCCCATGGACAACACACCTGTCCCCTTTGACACCTCGTACCATCCCTGGACTACCCCTCCCACCCCCTAGACACACCGTTCACCCCCCCAGGACACCTCGTACCCCTTGGACAACCCCCCTAGAAATCCTCCCACCCCTAGACACCATGTACACCCTGGACCGCCCCCCACCCCTGTGGACAGCCCACCCACCAAGACACCCTGACCGCCCTAGACACCCCCCTAGACACCCCCCCCCCCCCACCCCCTAGACACCCTCTTGCCCCCTAGACAGCCCTGCCACCCCTAGACACCCTGCACCCCCTGGACAACCCCCACCCCCTTGGGAAATGTACGTGATCACACAAATAATCTACTAAAATAGAAACTTTCTTCGATCTAAAATTTATTCAGCTCCTGAATAATTCCCCTTCACAAGTGTATATGATCTTGTACACTCATGTATAGTTCTTCAAATATATTTTGTTATAAATATTGTATTTTTTTTTTCTTTTATATTA
The DNA here is from genome assembly GCA_963277665.1 of Viscum album. Classification (NCBI taxonomy): domain Eukaryota; kingdom Viridiplantae; phylum Streptophyta; class Magnoliopsida; order Santalales; family Viscaceae; genus Viscum; species Viscum album. Next base: position 149,749,196 of record OY728129.1, on the reverse strand, counting down.
TGATTCTCATATAGAGTAGTGTGTCAATTATGGTTTCATATAAAATGAACAATTCTCATTTACTTAAATATATTTTCGATCAAACTTCCATCTTATTGAATTTATTTTGACGAAATGACTTATAATAATTTTTTTATAGAATGGATAGAGTTTGGATGTTTGAAACCGATTGGATCTCAAGATAATTTCAATACAATTTGGAGGGATTTTTAGATTTTTCATTTCACAATGCTTCAGATAGTGGTCACATATATTTCCCCTATTAGAAGTGTGTTGGGAGACCTTTGTTGAGCCATGAATAAGTTAGCTACAATATAACCAAATATGGTTTTTAAGAAAACTACACTGTGTGGTATCACAATAAGTAGAAAATGACATCTCAAAATTACTAATGATCCAAATGAGAGGATTAGATTGGAGAATTTATTATATGACCAGTTTTTGTTTTTTCATCATCATGAAAAAGAAAGGATTTTGTCCCAAGAAGATTTTGATATGAGCACACATGATGCATCTAATGAAAATAATGATGTTTTCAGGGTGAAAAAAATTGAATGATGTTTCCATGACTCCAGTATATCGATAATGTGGTAAAATGAAAAGGCTGAAATTTTTAATCGGATTGTTTCATAGTAAAAATATATATCGGATTTCTTATACTGCCATCGATTACATTCTTACATTCTTGAAATACTTACATCTAGATGATGCAGATATTTCATCAAACCACTACATGGAAAATAAGTTAGTTGAAAAACTTGGATTTTAAATAAATAAAATTCATGCTTTTCTGAAAGATTGCAGTTTATTCTACAAGGAAAATGGTGAACGGAATAATTGTATAAGATGTGTCAGATCCCGCTAGAAGCCAAAAGCTGATAGAACACCATCCCGTGTTCCATAGATTGTAATTTTTCACATTCCATTGATCCCCATACTACAGAATATTTTTATGTCTGATGAAATATCCATAAAAATGTCATGGAATGAAACCAAGAGAAAGAAGACTACTGATGAGTTGGTTCACCATGCCGATGAATTTTCATGGATGATATTTGATGCTCGATATCCTAATTTTGTATCTGATGTGCGTAATGTTAGGTTGGGTCTTTCATGTGACGATTTTAATCTGTTTGGGTAAATTCTTACGTTGCGTAGTACATTGCCGATTTTTATACACATTTATAGTCTTCCACCAAGGTTGTTTATGAAAAAGCCCTTCACTTTCATGAGTATACTCATATCTGGTCCTTATGATCCCGGCATTAATATATACGTATACATGAAACCTTTAATAAATGATTTGAAACTTCTTTGGGATGTGGGTGTGCGCACATACGATGCATGTTTGAAAGACATATTTCAGATGGGTGTTACACTTATGTGTATGATCAATGATTTTCATGCTTATCCAATGATGTCGGGATAGAGCACAAAGGGAAAACTATCATGTCATGTTTATATGAAGAATAAATGATCCAGAAGACTGAAACATCATTGTTGTTTTAGTTTTATGGGACATCGATGATTCCTTCCAATGGACCAACCATATAGAAATAATCATCGATGATTTGAAAATACCATGGAGGATGATGATCCACATCAGCGTATGTATGGAACTGATGTGCTTAATGAATTGAAAGATTTCAGTTTTTCATTTTGGAAGGGTCAAATGAAATATGGAAAGAGAAAGAATATTTCCACTAAAACCTATTATAATTGGAAGAAGATAAGTATCTTCTTTGATTGGCCTTATTGGTAAACAAATTTTTACGTCATTTCTTAGACGTAATGCACATTTTAAAAAAGTTATGTAAAATGTTTCTTTTGATTCTTCTAAATGTTCCGGAAAATATAAAAGATGATTTACGGTCTCGGCATGACCTGGTGGATTGGGGCATCAGACCGAAATTGCATCATGTGTGTATTAGTGAAAATAAATGGCAACCTCCACGTTCTTATTATGTGATAAAACCTATGAAAAAAATTCTGGAAGTACTAGAGACTGTTAAAGTTCCTGAAGGCTATTCAGGCAACATATCCTAACGTGTCAACAAAAGAGAGTTGAAGCTAAAATCATTGAAGACTCATGATTATCACATCCTTCTACATGAGTTGATTAAAATATAAATTTGTCATCTATTTTCCAATAATGTATGGGTGGATGTTATTTAGTTGTGCCATTTCTTTATAGATTATTGTGCTAAGAAGTTGTCCAAGTCCTTCTTTCATGGAATGTTGGTAGATGCCCCATTAATTTTGTGTGAGTTAGAGAAAATATATCCTCCATCATTTTTCACATTCATGTTGCATCAGAATATCCATATTCAAACTTAAATACTTCTCGAGGGACCAAATTCATTTTTTTGGATATATCCAACTGAAATAAATATGCACACATTAAAGTCTTATGTTTATAACAAGAATCATCCAGAAGGTTCTATCGTGAATGGTTACATGGGTCAAGAATGTATGGATTTATTCAATATGTATTTGTCTAATCATAATACAAGAATGAACAGACCAATGAGAAATGAAGAAGATTAGTATGAGCAAATTGAACCCAGTTTTCTAAACTTCCACAAACAAGAGAAATTCCTGGATCATATACATTGACGACATTAATCCTTGAAGAGCGGGGGATGGCACATCGCACTGTTTTGTTCAAAATGGATATGTTAGATGACTACATCTTGTATGTAAATTGTATATTTATTTCTTATGTATATATATATCGGTTAAACTATTGTTATTTTTAACTACAGGGAATATAAAGAAATGATAAATAGAAAGCATCGTTCTTTATCTTTGAGAATGAGGGAGACTTTACCTAGCAAAGTTTTTTCTTCTTGGTTAAAATTGAAGGTAATAATATTACTATTTAAACTAATTAGAATAATAATTAATTACGTTTAATATTGATTTATATTTCAGGTATTGAGTTTTCCTACTGACTATTTCTCTAAGGAATTAAGAGCTTTGGATTTTGGTCCAAATATTGTGGTTTGTGACTGTAAATTAGTTATTATCAATGGGTACATATTTATTATCATTGAACAAGAAAAGAACATGAGAACAAAACATGATGGTGTTATGGTTACTGAAACAACATACTTCTATGCTAGTGCATTAGATAGTAGATCACAATTTGAAAATGTAGGTTATTACAGAGTCATTGAAAAAATAATAATATTGGATTATTATTCTAAAGTATGAGTCATGTTGATGAAATTTATGTGGTTTGATTTGATGACAAGGCTGGGCACATTTATTGATGATTTTGGATTTTGAGTAATTCATTTGACTAACACCCTTACTACTGATGAACCATATTTATTGGCATCAGTGGAAGACCAAATTTTTTATTTCAAAGACCATCTTTGACCTCAATTTGGTGTCATTATTGAAGTAATTCCAATACATATTTTTTATGATGGTGATGATTGAATTGACACCATCTCTACTTACATTTAAAATGATGCATTTATTACTTTTTATGATCCAAATAGCTCAATTTTCAGAGTTGACTATGAACCTGATGTTGTCATGGGAAATATATAAATTTATCCATTCTTGTTCTCAACTCTTTTGGTTTACCTCGACTTGGGCTGTTAAGGTTGGTACTATTCAAATTTATTTAATATTGATTACCAATATGTTGTATTTGACTTGATTGTTATGTGCATTTTCAATGTTTATTGGTCATATTTTTATTTTTATTTCATTTTCAAATTTGGAATTGAACTATATTAAAACCTATGAAACCATCATTTCTAACTTGGTGAACATTTCAATTCTTCAACTGTGAATTGTATAAAATTATTATGACTCTAAGACCTCTATTTAACATTTTACCAGGTAATGAACATGAAGTTTTTTATTCTTCTATAAAACATGTAATGAAACTTTGTCCATCTACCTGAGCAAAAGAAATTAAATTTTTCTTTAATTTTGAAAACTACTTTACTACTTATGAATCTGGTAGAATCAATGTTTCATGAATTTAATAGACAGATGACACATAGTAAATAACCATCCTACTAAAAATTATGTTTATATTACATCTTATATGTTTTATTGACTTCATTATATATTTGTTCAATATCACCTAAAACAATGGTTTGTTAAATTATACATGAATCCTTTTATTCCCTCTAATTTATTTTGTTTTTTGGGTTACACATTAGTTATACTTTTCTATTTACTTCCATATCTATTTTCAAATGTAGAAAATGAAACAATTTAAGAGAGGCAACCAAAATAGATTATGGACTACAATTGTCGCATGACTGAGCTGGGTATTCCACCACTAGTGCTTGCAGTGAGTACATTATTTCATATATATATATATATATATATTTAAATAATATAGAATTTCATGTGATAAATTTTTTTAAAACATTTTTGTAGGATCCATCTATTAGGAGACAATTATTTGATGAGAATCCTAGTAGTGGTCCCAATACTTAGGGTGTTTGTACGAGGGGGTGGTATGAGAGCTAGACAATCTGGTTGGTGTACCTAATTAGACCCTGCCCCTCCCACTGACATACCATCCATCCCAAATGTTGATCTCGGTGTGTCATTATGGACACACGGGATATTTAGGCCTCCTATATTTTTACCACCGTTTACATCTAATCCTCCTCACCCATCTGTACCATAACTGATGATGATTCCCAATAGACATCCATCATTCTAATAGCCATCCATGTCATCTTCTTTTACTTCTTCTTCCTTCTCTATGGGATTTTATATTCCATCTTCTTCGACTCCTGCTCCACTATAGTATGTCCCTACGGAGTGTACATTAGGACCCACTCCATCTATACAGGGTGTTCCTTCTGGTTATTTGGATCCAGCGGTGCCTATTTATTAAACTACCACAGGTATACTTATACAACCCTAACAAATTTTTACATCATTATTTATTTACATTATAACATGTATTGAAAAAATGTTTGTTTTCATTTCATAACAGATATATCTACTGATAAGTGGTGGGGTTGGGGGCTTACACGCATGTGTGCGGTGTGGAACCACCTCACGTAGTTTATGGTGGACTACAATGAAGATAGTCAGATGATTGAAAAATCCGGGCAGCAATGTCGGAGTTTTTTGGCGACGCTTACCAAATACTCCAACATCAGTCCTGTCAGCCCACTCTCATAGAGATAGCTACAAAATAATGTCAATGATAAATACTGGGTACAGATATAGGTAAAAAAATCTATTGTATTTAATTAAATATATTAAATTTTATATTTAGATGAATTAATATTATGGTGTCAGCTGCGGTTTAATTTCCCCGATAGTGAGGGTGCACAACCAGCATGAATAAATGATTTTGGTGAGCTTTAGGGATCATATAAACATGAGTTGTACATTGGCTGGCCTACTAGAGTGGTCACTGATTTAGATGTTATCCCTTTCATAGATGATTGTCCATTAGAATAGAACCGACATATGATTACTCATTGGACGTCGAGTCAATTTATGGTATTAATCACATTAGAGGTATTCAATGAAAATTTTCATGTATTTCATTAATACTTATTATTTAATTTTATTTACGATTCATCTAAAATAAATAAAAAAACATTGATGCTAAGAAATACATCCACACATTGGGATGTACTATGATAGTTATACAATTAATTTTTTTTGGTTTCCTATTTTTAAATGTGGTTTCCAAAATTCAATTTCATTGTAGAGGAATAAATTGAATATTGAAGGATGTGTGCCTCGAGAAAAACTATTTTTCTTGAGCAGAAAGAAGAAAGATGGGAGTGTTGTTAATGAACTAACTATGCAGTATATTGTAAGTTTTCATTTATAAAATTAAAATTTTAATCTCTATTGTTTAACGTAATAATATATTTATTTTTGTAATAGGCTACTTTAGAGGCCCTTGATGCCTTGGAACTTGACAATTTTGGGCCAAACGATCACTTACATCAGGTGTTGGGAGATGAGCACCTAGGTAGAGTATGTTCTCAAACTGGGAAGAGTATAGTTATGATGAGATATTGTCCCTCCTCAGGTACAAGTTGTAGTCCCAAAGAGTTTTAGATGGTTAAATCCTAGGCATAACAAGATGAAAAAAGGGCCACAGATATGGCAGAACATTTTTCAAGGGAAAACACTGGATTTATGAAACTGATGAATGTTTTACATCCAAAACATCCACTATAGGATAGCACTGCTTGTGGTGAATAGATGTCATTAATTCATTCTATACATGGTAAACCATGTGGTAGTTCTAGTGGTGTTCGAGACGATGGTGAGGAGGAGGCCGAGGCAGAGGAGGAGGGTGATGAGGAGGTCAGGGCTGAGTATGAGGGTGAGGAGGAGGGCATGGATGATGATGGGGATGATGATGAGGACGAGGGTGAGGGTAATGATGATGGTGATGAGGTAAATATTGATCTATTAAATGTTTCACTGATATTACTGACATTTTATGTTTATTGATTTATTATGCATGATTATATGTGTGATTAGGTAGGTCGCATTATCATTATTTTATTACCTATAAATATTAAAACTCGACTTGATTATTTGATGTGACTGATTCACCCCTCCCCTAGTCACCCCCCCACCCCACACACACACACACACCTCTTGGACACCCCGTACCCCATGGACAGCCCCACCACCCATGTGGACAGCCCGCCCACCCCATGGATAGCCCCTCTCCCTGTGGATAGCCCCCCACCCCCTAGACACCTTGTACCCCCCTAGATAGCCCCACCCACCCCTGTGGATAGCCCACATGTTGGGACCAAGTTGGATGTATAAGGAAGTAAGAAAATTTTACTGTTACAGAGAGTTGTCTTTTGTTGTCAAAGTAGATAAATCAATTCACTTTGTAAAAGGACCAGAAATAAGATGATGCTTTGCCGATTTGTATTTTACAATCATCACAAGTTTGGAGAACTTGTGGTGCAATCCGTATGAAGGATAGAGAGAGTAAATAAGTGTTTTTGGAAAAATACATTTGAATATCATACTATCAAAAAATGACAAAGGCAAAGAAAAAGGTGTGCAAGTGGCGTCGCACAAATGGCAGCGCGCAAGTGGTGGAGCACAAGTGCATGTTGCGCGCAAGTCATATTTCAACATCATCATATAAAAATATTACAAAGGAAAGAAATTTGTGCGCATGTGATGAAGCAGCACACAAGTATTGGCGTGCAGGTCTAGGTCGCGCAAGTCACAAAAATGCCTCTACATAGACGACTAGCATCCTCATTTTTTAAGGCTCAAGAATAGAGTATTATCTTTGAGCTCTGGGCGCACAAGTAGAGATTTGGTCGTGCAAGATGAGGGTTATTTATAAGGTGCGCAAGTAGGGTGGTACGTAAGTCTGCCACACAAGTGTTTCCGCGCAAGTCTGCCGCGCAAGTCTATCGCGCAAGTCTGCTACGCAAGTCTTCCATGCATGTTGTGGCATGAATTTAGTAGTGCGTATGAAGAGGCATTCAAGTAGTAGGTGCACAAGTATACAGCACGCATGTGGAAGTGGGCGTGCAAGCTGTTTTTCTCCTGGAGTTCCTGCCAGCTTCTGGGTAGGAAAGTGAAGAATTGCTTTGAATGATTTGATTTGTGTACGCTCATTACGAAGCATTGATCCATTGTATTACTTTATTTGTGCTAATAGAGAGAACATGCACTATTGGATTGTTTTCAAAGTGCTACAAGAGTATAAGGGTATATCCTACTCATTGTATTCCATATCCAAGGATTGTTTTCTAGTGGATTGTGTGGTACTGGATTGTTTCCATACCATACCAAGGATGTAGCTACTCTTGTTGAGTAGTGAACCTTATAAATCTTGTGTTCTTATAGTTGTGTGTGTTAAGTAGGGAAGAAACTCTTTAACAGGAGGAGAAGGTTTTTTCAAAAAGGGGAAACTTAAAAAGTAAAAAGATATCATTGATTCACCCCCTCCCCCTCTCAGTGATACTTGGATCTTGACTGGGAACTTCAATTGGTATCAGAGGGACAGGTTCCATTCGTTTATTCTTTCCTGATGTGTTTGAAGAGATGTTCGTATGGAGAATATAAATTATGTGAATAGTAATTGGATTCCAATTTTTTATGGAAAGAACTATCACATATAGAAGGATGGAATGATGCCTTATCTTATGTCTCTTGGATATGAAGTTCTTGAAACTACAATAGATGGATTTCTATCTATTGATGAAAAGGTTCCACTTACTCCTGTTGAGAAGAATAATCTTGATAATGATGGAAGAGCTAAAAATGCATTACTTTCATCTCTTTTTGAGAGTGAATTTTTAAGAGTGAAAGGTTTTTCTACACCCAAAGGATTCTGGGAAAAATTGAAGAACGCCTATGAAGGAAATACAAAATTGAAGAAGGATAAACTACAAATCTGGAGAATGATGTATGAAGACTTGAAAATGGGTGGATCTGAATCTGTTGGGAATTTCTTTACCAGGATAAATGATATTGTCAGTTTAATCAGATGTCTTGGAGAAACGTTTGAGGATTCTATAGTTTTTGAAAAGATCTTGATTATTCTTCCAGAGAAATTTCATGTTAAAGTATCTTCATTGGAAGATAGATACCCTAAGACATTATCTCATGATGACATGTATAGCACTCTCATTACCTATTAAATGAGAAATGAGAAGACTATGATGAACAAATCAAAATTAGATACAGAAATTTCATTCAAGGATTCAAAGAGAGAGAATTCAAAGAAGAATCTTATTGAATATGATGCTGGTGAATCTGATTCTGAAGATGTGGTATGTAAAAATTTTGATGAAAATTTATCCTTGTCTTCTAAAAATGTGAAAAGAGGTACAGGGAAATACAATGGGAAACATCCCTTGAAATGTTTTGAATGTGGAGCTACTGGTAACGTTGCAGCTAACTGTCCTCAAAAGAATAAATATAAATATAGTGATGATGATGAGAGATGGAAAATAATGTCATGGAAGAAACAAATATACAAAGATAAATATTTTGCAAAGGGTAAGGATTAAAAACATCAAATCATAAAGAAGAAACATTTTATAGAGAAGCTGAATCTGAGAAATCATCTACAGAGAAAGCTGGAGAAAACACCTTTATTGTAGCAATGAATAATGAAGATTTTGGGAGAAATAGTTCTAAAGAAGAAGAAACTCAACTTGAATATCATTTGAAAGAAGAGTTGAAAGAATTGTTGAGGAAGATCAGAATGCTCGAGAAGGAAAAAAAAAGTTGATAAATGAAATTTCCACATTAAACAATAAACAAGTTTTTTCTGAGGTGAAAATAAAGATGGAAAAAGAGATTGATGATATGAATAATTATCTTCAGAATGCAAAGAATAATAATGATCATCTTGAAGTATATCTGAAAGAAAAAGAAGAAGAGTTTGAACTATTCCAACAGAAAATGTCCAAAGATAAAGAAATTGATCTCAGTTTCAAACATTCTACCTCAGAAGTTGGTGAATCTTCTAGTAAGAATGAACCAATGAAGGGTCCAAAGAATTTTCCTTCAAAAGTTGAGAGGAAATATGGAACTGGTTCTAATAGAAACAAATTTGGAAAGGTATGTGTGTGGCCAATGTCAGTAATGCTGAAAAATCAGAATTACATAAAAATCATGTGTCCAGAAAGATTTCTACTACTTTTCGTACTGATATGTTTGAACAGAAATTTTAGCGGAAAAAGAAAGATACTATTTAAAACAGAATGGTTGATGAGTTCTATTAAGAAGTCTATTGAGAGGAATGTTTAAAACTCCAGTCAGTATAGAGGTTTCAAAGGAAAATATTCATTTTATGGTTACTACTGGTATTATGGTGGATTCGGACACACTGCAAACATGTGTTTGTTTAATCAACAACATTACAACTATTCCACAAGTTTTGAAAGATAAAGATTGAGGGGGAGTCAATCCGTTAAAAATATAAAGTCTCCAAATAAATTTCAGAATGTATCTGATAAGACTGGTGTGAAAGTTGAGAATAGGTTCCAATCACTAGAAATTGATTGTGAAAGATGTGATCGACCTGGACATCTTACCAAGGGCTACCTTAGTGTGTTACCAGAGCATCAAAAGATTCTTAATAATTCTCAAAAGCCAGAATTTTGTAAAGCTAAAAGGGACAGGTCTGATAAGTCTGAAAATAAAGAGTGCATGGTTGTCTGGATAGAACACATTGACTTGGCTAGTAAATTGGAATAAGCACAACAAAAAGTGTAACACCCTGAGATTTTATGAGATATATTATTTTTAATTTCATTGATGTCTTCTATTATACACTACACCAAGATTAGCTTCTACTATATGAAACACCGTATTAACTTGCAGTATATGCAACACTATTCTTGGCTCGTGTTACACAAAATTTCAAGTTCATTTTGTGGAAATTATTTTATGCAACATTAAGTATAGATTTTGTTTAATGTATAATTGAAATTAGTATTGATTATGTTATACGCAACACCAAACAGAGATTTCACTACATGCAACCCTGACTTGGCTTGCATTACATGCAATCAATACCTTCTTCGATAGCATGTGTAGTACGCAATACCAAGTTTCACTAAACGAGATATTATTATAATATTATTATGAACTAGCCATTATGAAGAGTAATACCCACTTTTTGAAATTTTATAAATTTTATCATTTAAAATGAACTTCATTTTTGGATTCGGAATATCAAAATTAGCCTAGGGTGAATTTTTGGTATTTTTCTGAAAACTTTGAATTTTTTATGAATAGTGAAAACACTGGGTTACTATTTATAAACTGAGTTTTTATTTAAATAAGTTTTTATTTTATTTAAATTTATTTTAGGTCAAAATAGATACATAATTATTATATAAGTTTAATGTAATTCATTGGAGTCATTTTATAATAATTTTAGATATATGAAATATTTTATTGAACTTTTCACAGTCATTTACCCACCACCTAAGAGAATTTGAAGATTTACATAAAACATAATTTTACCGCTTCTGTGAGTGGAATTTCGAAAATCTGAGAGACATGGTTAATATCAATGAGTAAAATTTGGTTCAATAAGATAAAAATAATTTTTGGTGAATAGTAACTTTTTAATTTTATTTACCACGGTTAAAAGTAAATAGGGTAATTATGGGTAAAATGATATTATTATTACCGTAACACATGTCCTAATTCTATTGGATAAGTGTAATTCAACCAAAAACAACCTTATAAATAAAATATTACCCTTTAGTTCCACCTGGATTAGATTAGTACATTTATTATTATTTTATTTAAAGAAGAGTTAAAATAGTTAAAATCAAAGATTAATAACTAAAACATTTTTAATATAGGGTTATACATAAGATACACTCGACAATAAAAATTCAATAGAAATCTAAAATGATTTCCTACATAATGGTATTTTATTTATAATTTTTATACATTAATTTTTTTTATATATAACACAATGATGATTGAGTAATTACCTTATTAATGAAATTTTAACATAATTGATGTTATAAATACCCAAATAAATGTAATTTGAGACTTTTTATGAATTAAAATAATTTTATATGTTAAAATGACATGTTATTATTGATTCAATGAACGTTTTTTGGACTACTAATGTTGTTATGTTTTGTACAAAAATCAATTACCAAATAGTGTCAAAATTGATATAAAATGTTCTTTAAAACAAATATTATATTATTAATTGTTATAATATTTCTAAAAATGTATGGTTCTACCCAATGACTTAGATGAAGTAATATATATTAATAATTAACCACTTGGGGTTCTTTTTTCTTGTTATATTATGTTTATTAACCATATAGTGTAAGAAAACAAGAAGACACGGTAAAAGTTAAATTATTTAACTTAGAGTTAATTCTAAAAGATAAGGTTAAAATAGAAACATAAACTTGTCTAAAACCTATTTTTTTGAGTGGATTTAGACACATCCCCAGTTTATCTTTGTAATTAATCAATTTAGAGCTATTATAAACCGAATATGAATTTATTATAAAATAATATTTTATGTTTTTTCAAAGGTGCCCCTATCATCGCTTATAAAAAGGGAACTCATTCTCTCTTCTCTTCACACCCCATTGAATCTTTAATCTCGGACAAACCATGCCCATTTCTCTTCTCCACTTCCATAGAAACATTCTGGAAGTTTTGGTATTCTCAAAATTCCAACTCTACTTCCTTAAGAGGAATCTTAAAGGAAGTGTGTCGAAGAAGAGGTAATATTTTCTTCTGATTCTCTCAAGTTTCTTTTTTCTTCTACTTCTTATTCATTAGTTGTTTCACTATTAACAATTAACATCAGTATAACTAATATACTTATATATTATTATAAATATTAAACAACCATATTTCATCTTCTATTCATCCTACGGAAAACTAAATCACCACGCGTGTGTACGTACGGTATACCGTCTCCACGTTGTGGTGTAATCTATTTTCGACCACCTGCTTACTTGGATGGGTATAATCGTGTAAATAAATAACTATATATGATTATTGTGAAGCGATATTGATTATGAAATATTAGACATTCACTTAAAAACAATTCCCCGATCATAGGAATGATATCATCGCTCGTGCGTACGTACAGACTACTGTCTCCAGGACGCGATGGGATTCATTTTCTATGTTAACCATTCATGAATGATTATAAAATATATATAATGAATAATAATGAAATATATGACATAATAATGATAATATATATATATATATATATATATATTTATGTCATCTACTTAATTCCATTCAATTCAATAAGGAAAGAAAAACAGTGTTCATGCATACGTATGGCCTACCGTCTCCATGAACAGTGTATTTCATTCCATTTAACGATCTACCATATATATATATGTATATCATGAATATATATTATATATAAATCATGTTTTAAATTCTGTAACTAATTAAATCAGGATATAAGTAATAATATCAGGAACAACAAGTCAAAACACGTATGATAAATGAAACGATTTTACCCAAAACGCTGCTTTAATATGGAATTTACAATAGAACGGGTAATATAAAATCATAAGTGAATCATATATCATAACATAACAATGAATATAATTTTTAATAAGTCAATGACATTATTTAAAACATTATAAATGAGGTTCGGATACATACGAAGCATATCGTACATAATGTAAGGGATAATTATTCCAATCTCATTCTTATCCGAGATTGTTTTTTCGTAATTATTTACTTGGGTTATGTTTATTATCTATGTCCATATGTTCTCAAAATGTTTTCATAAAATGTTTAAATTTCATCCATGTATGTTTAAAGTCGTTTTTACCCATTTTTACGTTTACCACATCGTATGGAAGGAATCATTCTTTTATTTACCATAAGAGGTACTTTCTGACTTTTCTGACAAAAGTACGAGGAGAATGTTTTTTAAACTTATACAGCATGAATGAATGTTTATGGTTTCATAATGCATTATCTTAATAAATCTTACTCTAAAATATTTCATGAAAATTTTCAACAAAATCCTTTTCTTTTAAAATTGCATGGCATTTTGTGAAAAGAAAATGATTTTGAAGAAGAAAGGATATTCTCCTCATGAATTCATTTCAAGTGTTTTATCAAAACTATTTTTCATCTAAGATGAAATTATTCATTATGTTTATGTTTAAATTATAATGTCTCTATTATTTAACGGGTTTGATTATTTTTATGAAGAAATGATATGCATTTGTTTTATATGTATTATGTTATGATGGGATGATGTTTATGAAACTCATTTTATTCTTTGGGTTATAATGAATGATTAATGTTTATTTTGTGGAATAAGTAAGAATGATTTAATTATGAGATGGTTGGGACCTATATATCCCTCCAATAAATTGGGTAAAGATTTATATCTCATGAGATAGACATGTCTAGAATGGTAAGTTAATCCGGATCAGTGTTACAGGACTGAAACGAGGAGTGAACTCGATTCCGAAAGGAACTTTGTCCACTAAGATGGTCTTGGCATCAATGCCTTGGATACTATGGAAATCATATCATGTTATTAATGGTTTTCAACAACTAAATGTTTTATTCCCATGCTATTTTATCTTGATTAATGATCCTTTATGACCTATTCCTTACATACTGCCAAGATTTATTTCACAACTCAAGATTTTGATATGTAAACATTATGTTCATGTTTTGAAGTTCAAATGTATATGGTTTTTTTTATTTTATCCATGCTTACCCTTACTAATAATTTGAGCTCACCCTTTATATGTTTTCTTTTCTCTAGTATATAAGGAAAGGTTTTTGGTAAGAAAACAAAAGGGGAAGATCTTTATGGGAGATATTGAAAATCTTCCACTGCGATTAGAAGATTATGTTCCGAGTTTCCAAAGACACTAAACTATTAGGGTCCTTGTGTGTTTGTTTTTTTAATGTTTTAAGTATTCCGAAAAAGTAATATAATGCCCATGTACGTCAAGATTTGGGTCTCAAAAGTTGGTATCAGAGGAAAGGTTTAGTTAACCTTTAGAAACTAGGATGCGAAAACTTTAGTGAAATCCCTAGAGATATTTCTAAGGTATGTCTAGGGAAGTCCCTAAGGTTAAGTATACTTATAGGTTAGAGTCCCATAATTATGTTGATGATCGTGAATAACCTATAGTGAACCTAAGGTGTCATGTATTAAAGAATATTTTGTAAGTTAGACATCCCATAAGTGAATTTTTATGATTATGTGGTGCCTCGTTATTTTAACTGTTCCTTACACTACGTTTTCTGGTCTTAGTCAATGGAGGGAATGAGAAGGAATTTATTTAACATTTATTCCAATGGAAAATTTGGTCACTATGATCAAAGAAATTGTGTAACGGCTGGAGATAAATATATTGTGATTATGTCGAATCAGTCATCTCGATATATGATTAATAAGGTGAACTTTAGTAATATTCCTAATTCATCAAATAAGATGAAGATAGAATTTTATGCATGTTTACTGGTGAGGAGCATAGAGAAAAGAAGATTGAGATTTCTAAAGAAGGGAAGAAGAACCTTGATGAATACCTAAAATGGAGGGGATGATGTTATCTATGTGGAGAAAAGGGTCATAGAGTGACAGACTGTTATGGAGTCTAATGTCTTATCTATGGAGAACATGGGCCTTACCCAACCCAATGCCCTGACCTAAGAAGATACTTCTAAATCAAGGAAGGACCCATTCCATGACAATCATTGAAGAGGATGGATATAAGGCCTTATGTATTGGAATTCAATAATAATGTTGTTGAGGTACTTTTATAGTATATAGAAATATCTGTGTATTGGCCCATTGTGGTTTTTTATAAGAATATGGTACAGGTAACCATGAAAGGTTATTCAAATATTTTTGGAAGGTATATGATATGAACATAATGAATGGATAAGGAGATAATGAAATGTTTGATAGTGTTAATGAGCTCATGACTGATATAAGGACAAAGTGATATCATGGATTGAGTATATAGAAATTTTGGGATTTTGGTATGTGGAATGAGTCAACTTTTGATAGCATTCATGTTTTCGCTAAGGTTCTATGGTAATTCATGTTTCAAAAGAATACATGATTAAGGTATTCAGATGTTTGGAATATGACCAACAAGATATATCTTATGATATATGGGAGATAAATGATGGTATTCACATGCTTGGTATATGACCTCTCTAGTAATCATTTTCTTTATACTATGAGATTGGACATATGTATTTTGGATAGGCCTAAAGACTGAAATGGATTATGTTGGAAATAAGATAGTATTATTTAAGGATAGAACCTGTTTTTCGATATTATTTCTGGATTGTTATAATAGTATAGTTTTAGAAAAAGGACAGCCCATAGGACGAGCGACAACCCGTCGCGTTGGACAAGGTTGCGGGAATCGAACCCACAACTGAAGTATGAGAGGCTTTTATCGCATACCACTGGTCTATAGGAAGTCCCTGGTTAGTAGAAACTAGTTTTATTATATTAATCAGTATGATATATGAATTATAAGTCCATTTTCGGAACCATATGTGATTAATCTCACTATAGATAAACCTACGTGTTTTCGTAACTTTTTCTAACTTTTTGTTTGAGACAGATGGAATGACCCATCATTTTATCACATGATCTACTAACACTTCACAAAAGAAAATTTAAACTTCATTTCTTTAAGAGATGAAGTGGAAATTGTACATGGAACGACCAGCGGTGAGATTGTACCAAAATCAAGAAAGTATTTCTTCTAATTCCAATTTCATCAACTTTAGAGAAATGATCTTGAAAACCGAAAATGTTGTCCTAGTTCCCTTATATTTGATGAATTAGATGGTACCTTAGATCATAAAAAATTTATTTCTTTGTGATTGTTGTATTTTTCATAGCCATGTCCTCTACCACTCTTCATCAGAAGTTGATGGATATATTTCTCTTCCATATCCATATTTTCACCTATGTTGTCCTATGTGGAAACCTAGTGCTGAGTTACTTTGGGTGACTGTTCTGATTATAACAATCCTTTATAAAATTAATTTTTAGTATTCCTTTTTACGATGTGGGTTTCTATGAAAGAAACTTTCAAGTAGTAAACCATTTATAACCCCGACGAATTTTGAGGGCGAAATTCATTTTAAGGGGGGTAGAATGTAACACCCCGAGATTTTATGAGATATATTATTTTTAATTTTTTTTGCCTTCTGTTATACACTACACCAACATTAGCTCGTACTATATGCAACACTATATAATCTTGTAGTATACGCAACACTATTCTTGACTCGTGTTACACACAATTTCAAGTTCGTTTTGTGGAAATTATTTTACACAACATTAAGTAAATATTTTGTTTAATGTATAAATAAAATAAGTTTTGATTATGTTATACACAACACCAAACAGGGCTTTCACTACATGCAACATTGACCTGGATTTCATTTCACGCAATGAAGACCTTCTTTGATAGCGTGTGTAGTAAGCAATACCAAGTTTCACTAAATGAGATATTATTATAATATTATTATGAACTAACCGTTATGAATAGTAATACCCAATTTTTGAAATTTTATAAATTTTATCATTCAAAATGGACTTCTTTTTTGGATATGGAATATCAAAATTATCCTAGGGTGAATTTTTGGTATTTTTCTGAAAACTTTCAATTTTTGATAAATAGTGAAAACACTAGGTTACAATTTAAAAATCGAGTTTTTATTTAAATAATTATTTATTTTATTTAAATTTGTTTTAGGTCAAAATAGATACATAATACATATATAAGTTCAATGTAATTCATTGAAGTCATTTTATAATAATTTTAGATATATAAAACTGTTATTGAACTTTTCACCGTCTTTTACCCACCTCCTAGGAGAATTTGCAAATTTACATAAAACATATTTTTACCACTTCTGTGAGTGGAATATCAAAAATATGAGAGACACAGTTAATATCAAGGAGTAAAATTTGGTCAATAAGATAAAAATAATTTTTGGTGAATAATAACTTTTTACTTTTATTTACCACGGTTAAAAGTAAATGGGTTAATTAAGGGTAAAAATGATATTATTATTACACTAACACATGTCCTAATTCTATTTGATAAGTGTAATTCTACCAAAAACAACGTTATAAATAAAATATTACCCTTTAGGTCCACTTGGATCAGATTAGGACATTTTTTATTATTTTATTTAAAGAAGAGTTAAAATAGTTTAAATCAAAGATTAATAACTAAAAAAATTTTAATATAGGGTTATACATGTAAATTCGATTATAAATATTAATTAGAAATCTAAAACGATTTTATACATAATGGTTTTTTATTTATAATTTTTAGACATTAAATAATTTAATTTATGTATGAGCCAATGATGATGCAGTAATTACATTATTAATGAAATATTAACATAATTAATGTTATAAATACCCAAATAAATGTAATTTTAGACTTTTTAGGAATTCCAATATTTCTCTAGGTTAATATTAAATGTTTGTATTGATTCAACGAATGTTTTTAGAACGAATCATGCTATTATTGTTTTAAAAAATCAATTACTAAATAGTGTCAAAATTGACATAAAATAGTTTTTATAACAAATATTATATTATTAATTGTTATAATATTCCTAAAAAACTATGGTTCAAACCGATGACTTATATAAGGTTATATATATTAATAATGAACCACTTGTGGTTATTTTGGCTTGTTATAGTAAGATTATTAACCATATAGTGAAAGAAAACAAGAAGACATGGTAAAAGTTAAATTATTTAACTTAGAGTTAAATCTAAAAGATAGGTCTAAAATAGTAGCATAAACTTGTCACAAACCTATTGGTTGAGATTTTTTCGACACATACCCACTTTATCTTCTAAATAAATCAATTTGGAGCTATTATAAACCGAATATGACTTTATTATATAATGATATTTTATGTTTTTCCAAAGGTTCCCCTCTCCTCCCTTATGAAAAGGGCACCCCTTCCCTCTTCTCTTCATACCGTTTTGAGCCTTGAAGCTTGAAAAAACCCTATCCATTTCTCTTATACACTTCCCTAGAAAAATTATATAGGTTTTTTTCTTCTCAAAATACCAACTCTACTTACATAATAGGAATCTTAAAGGAGGTGCGTCGAAGAAGAGGTAATCTTTTCATCCAATTCTCACAAGTTTCTTTCTTCATCTACTTATTCTTCTTTAGTTGTTTCACCATAAATTAATAACATCAGTATCACTAATATAATGATATATTATTATAAATATGAAAAAACCATATTTCATCTTCTATCCACCCTAAGAAAAACGAAATCATCGCAGGTGCGTACGTACGGAATACCGTCTCCACGCCATGGTGTAATCTATTTTCGACCACCAACTTACTTAGATGGGCATAATGGTGTATGTAAATAACTATATATGATTATTGTAAAGTGATATTGATTCAGAAATATTATACATACACTTCAATACAATTCCATGATCATAGGAATGATATCATCGCTCGTGCATACGTACGGACTACCGTCTCCACGACGCGATGAGATTCATTCTCCATGTTAACCATTCATGAATGTTTATAAAGTATATATAATGAATAATAATGAAATATATGACATAATAATGATACTGGATTTATTTATATATATATATATGTATTTATTTCATCTACTTAATTCCATTCAATTCAATAAAGAAATGAAAATAGTGTTCATGGGTACGTACAGCCTACTGTCTTTATAAACGGTGTATTTCATTCCATTTATTAATATATCATATATATCTGTATATGATGAATATATATTATATATAAATTATATTTTACATTCTTGAATTATGTAAATCAGGATATAAGTAATAATATCAAGAACAACAAGTCGAAACACGTACGATAGATGAAACGAATTTACCCAAAATGGTGCATTAACATGGAATTTGCAAAAGAACGGGTAATATAAAGTCATAAGTGAACCATATATGATATCATAACAATGAATATGATTCTATAATAAGTCAATGACATTATTTAAATCATTATATAGGAGGTTCGGATACATACGAAGCATATCGGACATAAGGTAAGGGATAATTATTCCAATCTCATTCTTATCTGAGATTGTTTATTCGTAAGTATTTACTGGGGTTATGTTTATTATCCTTGTCCATATGTTGTCAATTTTTTTCATAAAATGTTTAATTTTCATCCATGTATGTTTAAAGTCATTATTACCCTTTTTTTACTTTTACCACATCGTATGGAAGGAATCTTTCTTTTGTTTACCATACGAGGTACTTTCTAACTTTTCAGTCAAAAGTATGAGGAGAATGTTTTTTTACCTTATATCTCATGAACAAATTTTTATGGTTTCATAATTCATTTTTTAATAAATTTTAATCTACAAGATTTCATGACTATTTTCAACAAAATCCTTTTATTTTAAAATTGCATGACATTTTGTGAAAAGAAAATGATTTTGAAGAAGAAAGGATATTTTCCTCAACAATTCATTCCAAGTGTTTTATCAAAACTATTTTCCATCTAAGAAGACATTATTCAGTATGTTTATGTTTCAAGTATAATGTATCTATTATTTAAATGGTTTGATTATTATTATGATGAAATTATATCCATTTGTTTTATATGGATTATGTTATGATGGGATGATGTTTATGAAACCCATTTTATTATTTGGGTTATGATGAATGATTTATGTTTATTTAATGGAAAAAGTAAGAATGATTTCATTATGAGATTGGTGGGACCTATATCTCCCTCTAATTAATTGGGTTAGGATTTTTATCTCATGAGATAGACATGGCTGGAACGGTAAGTTAATCCGGTTCAGTGTTATAGGACTGAAATGAGGAGTGAACTCGATTCAGAAAGGGAATTTGTCCACTAAGATGGTCTTAGAAGAAATGCCTTGGCTACTATGGAAATCATATCATCTGATTAATGGTTTTCCATAATTAAATGATTTATTCCCATTCTATTTTATCATGATTAATGTTCCTTTATGACTTATGCCTTACGTGCTGCCAAGATTTATTTCACAACTCAATATTTCGATGTGTAAACATTATGTTCATATTTTGAAGATAAAATGTATATGGTTTGTTTTATTTTATCCATGCTTTCCCTTACTGAGAATTTTAGCTCACACTTTATATGTTTTCTTTTCCCTCGGATATAAGGAAAGGTTTTAGGTATGAAAACATAAGGGGAAGATCTTTATGGGAGATGTTGTAGATCTTTCACCATGATTACAAGATTATTTTCCGAGTTTCCAATGACACTAAACTATTATGACCCTTGTGTGTTTGTTTCTGTTATGTATTAAGTATTCTGAAAAATTAAAATAATTTCCATGTACGTCAAGCTTTTGGTCTCTATAGAAAGTGAAGGAAAAGGAAGAAAAAAGCCCTTGTTGTCGAAACTGTTTTGAAAGCTAAAAAGGAGAAAGTCCATTGATTATTGATAGTTGATGTTCCTCTCATATGACAGGAGACTTAAATCTGCTAAAGAATGTGAAATACTTAAAAGAAGAAGTAGTGACATTTGGAAATGATGAATCTCTAAGTATAAAAGGCGCTGGATCGTCCATTGTTGGAAAAGTAAAGATAAAATACAAGAAAGCATGATATGTTTATGGGCTGAAACATAACCTATTAAGTGTGTCACAACTCTGTGATGAGGGAAACAAAGTAATATTCCGAAAAGATGGATTGGTTGTGAAATGTTAAAATAGTGGAAATACAGTTACAAGAGGCCAACGTACAAGAGGGGATATTTTCTAAGTTGGTGATGTGCAGAACTCTTGTTACATGAGTGCAGTGGATGAAATTAAATTATGGAATAAAAGGCTAGGGCACTTATGTTAGATAAATATGTCCAATTTATCAAAGAGAGACAGTTTTTGGGATATACCTGATTTATCAAGAGAAATATATTGGTGTTGCACTATTTGTGAGAAAGGGAAGATTACTAATTCTATGCACAAGAGAGTTGAAATTCACTCAAAAAGACCCTTGAAACTCATACACTAAGATATATGTGGACCAATTAGAAATAAATATTCAAATGGAGATAAGTACTTTATTACTTTCATTGATGACTTTACTTGCATTACTTGTGTTATGTACATGAGACATAAGTCAGATGCTCTGACAATGTTTAAGAGTTTTAGAAGGAAAACAGAGAAGGAATGTGAGTATTCAGTGAAGAAGTTGAGAAATGATAATCATGATGCGTATAAGAATGAAGAGTTTGAAAGTTATCTTGGGAAACACAGAATTCGACACGGGTTCTGTTCACCATACACACCTCAACAAAATGGGGTGGCTGAAAGAAAGAATCAAAGTCTGGTGGAAATGGGGAGAACTATGTTACTTGAACATAGTCTTTCTCATTATTATTGGGGGAAATCCATGAGCACTATTGTTTATATTCATAACCAATTTTTCTATATTCCAAACTCAAATATGACTCCATATGAAATGTTCTATGGAATAAATCCATGTTTGAAACACTTGAGAGTCTTTGGGAGTCCATGTATTATAAAAAAGAAAGGTGGAAACCTGGGAATGTTTGAGAAAAGAGGAGATGATGGAATTTTTCATGGCTATGCTCCAGATGGAATAGGATATATGTGCCTCAATAAATAGAAAGGAATAATTATCGATTCTTCATGTGTAAAAGTTGTTGAAAATGATGAGAAAGAAAATAAGTCATATGTTGATGTTGAAGTCGAGCAGGATAGAGTAGATTTTGTTAACAATTCTGATATTGCTTCAGAATGTGTCAATCCTACTCAAGAATAGGAATTTGACTCATATATCTCAAGTGATAAGGATGGAGTTCAAACAACTCATCCTAGGTTGAGGAATAAAGTGGAGGATCAAAACATTATTGGAGATAAAAATCGGAGGGTCCAAACAAGAAGAACAAAAAATGCTATATCACATACTTCTCTTTATTCAAATGTTGAACCAAATGATGTATATGAAGCATTTGAGCATCCAAAATGGGTTCATGCTATGAATTAAGAGCATGATCAAATATAGAAGAATGATACTTGGGAACTCATACCCAAGCTGGACAACAAGAACATTATTAGTACAAAATTGGTTTTCGGGAACTAGTTGAATAAAGAAAGAAATGTGATAAGAAACAAAGCAAGATTGGTTTTCAAAGGGTATTCACAAATTGAAGGAATTGTTTTTGATTAAACCATTTCACCTGTGCAAGAATAGAAACAATCATAATCTTTCTTGTTATTGCTGCACAATGAGGTTACAAAATCTTTCAAATGGATGTAAAATTTGAATTCTTGAATTATAACCTTGACGAGGAAGTTTACATTGATCAAACTTGTGGTTTTGATTTTGGAAAGGATGAAAGTTAGGTGTGCAGGTTGAAGAAGGATTTGTATGGGATGAAACAGGCTCTGAAGGCATGGTATTCTAAAGTAGGTATTTTCTTGAAGAAGATGAATTTTACGAAAGGTAGAGTTGATAGCAATCGTTAAATCAAGGAGTGTCAGGAGTTTTCACTGATCGTTGTTGTTTATGTCGATGAAATTATCTTTGCTGGGAATAATGAAAGGTCATGTGAAAGATTTTTTAAGGAGATGAAAAAGTTATTTGATATGTCCATGCTGGGTGAAATGAAATATTTTCTTGGGCTACAAATCTCACAGAAATGGAATCATGTATTTCAGTCTCCAGAAAAGTATGCTAAGGAACATTTGAAAAAGTTTGGCATGGAAAATTTAAAACCAGTGTCCACACATATCTCAGTGGGAACCAAGTTTTCAGAAGGCAAAGAAGTTGATCAGAAAGAGTTTCGAAAGATGATTGGAAGTCTATTGTATTTGACAGCATTAAGACCGGACATCATCTATGATGTCGCTTTATGTGAAAGATTTCAGAGTTCTCCTAAATAATCACATTTAATTTCTGGAAAAATAATTCTCAGATATATCAAAGGCACAACAAATTTTGTAATTAGGTATGATGGCTCTGAAAATATTGATATATTCTGGAATTCTGATACTGATTGGGCTGGAAATGTTGATGATCAAAGATCCACATCTGGTGGAGTTTTCTTTCAAGGGAAAAGTTGTGTTAGTTGGAATACCAAGAAATATAATTCAGTAGATCTTAACACAGCTGAAGATGAGTATGTTGCTACTACTCAAGATGCAACTAAACTAATGTGGATAAAGACTCAACTGGAAGATCTACTTGTTGAAGTAAAGTTACAATTGCTCTTGGGTTGTGATAATCCGAGTGCAATAAATCTTACAAGAAAGCCAGTACAACATTCTCTTTCAAAACACAATGATATAAAGTACCAATTCATAAAAGAGTAGGTGGAGAATAATTAATTAAGGCTGGAGTATGTTACTACATCTAAACAAGTTGCCGATATATGCACAAAATCGTTACTGAAGGAACGATTTGCAAAATTGAGGTTGAACATGGGTGTCCAACCTCCTTCTCATCGAGGTTAAGGTACGTGTTTCTATCCCCACTCTCATCTTGACTTTGGATAGTGTTGTCAAGGGGGATAATTGATTCGATTCATAAATCTATACTTATAGATTCATGCATAATGGGGGAGTTGTGGTAAGCTGTGAATCCAGCATGTATGTGTGTGAACTATTCTAATTGTTTGTTAGAGTGGTTGTAGAAAATATTTTTTTTGTATTCCAGGAATGTTGAAGAAGTGAAGAATGCTGAAGTAAAAGCTTGAAAGTTGTTCTGAAATATGTCTTGGAAATGGCTGAGGAGATATGAACCAGAGATTTCATAGTCACTACCTTTGGACAGCATGGTTTTGGCTGTCAATATTTCTTGTTTCCTAAAATGAGTTAGCTCACGTAGGATTAAAATTGTTGAGAAATAATACATTGCATAAGGTTACAAAGTTCAGTGATTTATGAATCATGGTGGATAACAATATCCAAAGGGGGAGATTGTTGGGACCATGTTGTATGGATAAGTATGTAAGAAATGTTTCCTATTACAGAGTGTTGTCTTTTGTACTCAAAGAAGATAAATCAATTCACTTTGTAAAAGAACCAAAAATCAGACGATGCTTTTATGATTTGTATTTTACAATCATCACAAGTTTGGAAAAATTTTGGTGTAAGTCGTATGAAGGATAGAGAGAGTAAATAAGTATTTTTGAAAAAATACATTTCAATATCATACTATCCAAAATTGAAAAAGGTCAAGAAGAAGGTGCGCATGTGGTGGCGTGCAAGTGGCAGTGCGCAAGGGAATGTTGCACGCAAGTCATATTTCACCATCATCATATCAAAATATGACAAAGGAAAGAAAGCTATGCGCAAGTGATGAAGCGGCGTGCAAGTGATGAAGCGGCACGCAAGTATTGGCACACAAGTCTAGGTCATGCAAGTCACAAAAATGCCTATAAATAGACTACTATCCTTCTCATAATTTAAGGCTCAATACTTTAGAATTATCATTGAGATCTGGGAGTGAAAGTACAGAGTTGGGTGCGCAATCTGAGGGTTATTTATAAGGTGCGCCAGTAGGGTGGCGCATAAGTCTACTGCATAAGTGTTTCCATGCAGGTCTGCCACGCAAGTTTGCTGCGCAAGTCTGTTGCGCAAGTCTTTCATGGAAGTTTTGGCATTCAAGTAGTAGCACTCAAGAAGAGGCACGCAATTTTTAGGCATGAAAGTATAGGGCGCTCAAGTGAAAGTGGGTGTGCAAGATGTTTTTCTCCAGGAGTTCCTACCAGCTTTTGGGTAGGAAAGTGAAGAATTGCTTTGAAAGATTTGATTTGTGTAAGCTCATTAAGAATAATTGATCCATTGTATTACCCTATTTGCGTTAAGAGGGAGAACATGCACTATTGGATTGTTTTCAACGTTCTACAAGAGTGTAAGGGTATATCCTACGTCTTGTATTCCACATGAAAGGATTTTTTTTCTAGTGGATTGTGTGGTAATGGATTGTTTCCATACAATACCTAGGACGTAGCTACTCTTGTTGAGTAGTAAACCTTGTAAATCTTTTGTTCATGTGGTTTTTTTGTGTTCAGCAGGGAAAAAACTCATTAATATAAGGTGAATGTTTTTTCAAAAGGAAAAACATAAAATGTAAAAAGATATCACTGATTCACCCCCTTCCCCTCTCAGTGATACTTGGATCCTGACTAGGAACTTCACCCCCCTGGACAACCCCTCTTTCTGTGGACAACCCCCCCTCCCTCCCACCCCCTAGACACCTCGTACGCCCCATGGACAGCCCCTCCCACCCCCATGGACAGCCATCCCACACCCCCTGATATCCCCTCCCTTATGGACAGCCCCCTCCCCCCACCAGCCCTAGAAACCTCATACCCCTCTAGAAAGCCCACCCCACCCCTATGGATAGCCCACACCCCCCCTAGACACCCCTGCCCCCTGGACAGCCCGGCCACCCCTGTGGACAGTCCGCCCACCCCCTAGACACCCCCCCCCCCCCACCCCTGGACACCCAGTATTCCCTGGACATCATCGCCCACCCCCGTGGACAGCACCCCCCCATCCCCTTAGACACCCCCTTCCCCCTGGACAGCCTATCCACCACTGTGGAGAGCCCGCCCACCCCCCTATACACCCCTACCCACCTAGACAGCCATCCCTCCCCATGGACAGCTCGCCCACTCCTGTGGACAACCCCTCTAGACACCATGTACCCTCTAGACAGTCGTACCCACCCCCGTGGAGAGCCTGTCCACCCCCTGGACACCCCTAACCCCTGGACAGGCAAGCCAACCCTGTGGATAGCCCGCCCACCCCCTAGACACCCCCACCCCCGGACACCCCAACCCCCTCAAAATCCCTTTTAACCCCTTGGAAACCACCCCACCCCCTGGACACAACCCAACCTCGGACACCACCCCACCCCCCTTGACACCCCCCCCCCGGACACCACCCCACCCCCTAGACATCCTCCCCCCTACCACCACTACCACCATTGACTCCCCCCGAACCCCACCCACACCACCACCATGGACAACCCCCCCCCCCCCCCCCCCCCCACACACACACACCCCCTGGACACCTCGTACCACCTAGATAGCCCCGCTACCCCTGTGGACAACCCACCCACCCCCTGGATAGCCCCTCCCCCTCTGGACAGACCCCACCCCTTGGGCACCCCGTACCCCCCTAGACTGCCCTTCCCACCCCCTGGACAGCCCCTCCCCTCTTGGGAACCCCCCCCCCCCCCCCTTGTGGACAGTCTTCCACCCCCTAGACACTTCGTACCCCCTGGACACCTCGTACCCCCTGGATAGACCTACCCACCCCTGTGGACACCCTCTACCCCCTAGACAGCCCCCACCCCCCATGGACAGCCCCGCCCATCCACTAGACACCCTCAACCACCTAGACATCCCTACCACCCTCTTCAACCCCCCCCCCCCCACCCCCCCCCCCCCCCCTCCACCCCCCCCCCCCCCACCCTTGTACATCCCCCCACCCTTGTGTACATAACCCCACCCCCCTTAGATAGTCCCCCGATCCCTGGACATCCTCCACCCCTGGACAACACCCCACCCCCTAGATACCCCAATGTATATCCCCCCTTTCCTCCCCCCGGACACCACCCCACCCCCCTGGACAACCCCATGGGAACCCCCCCCCCCCCCCCAGACACCCTCAACCCCCCCCAGACACCCCCACCCCTCTAGATAGCCCTATCCCCCTTAGACAGCCACCCCAAACCCCTGAATATCCCCCCAAAACCCTGAATTCAGAATTCAATTCTTTATGTATTTAATTAACTTATGAATTAGATTTTAATGGTGTATGGGTATACATTTTGTAGGTGTATTATTGCTGTAATTACCTTATGAATTATTTGTTAATTGTTTTAATGGTGTATTTAACTCTAACTATGATGGGCTCTCAAAAATGTGAGTGTCCTCTAAACATTATGATATGTCTCCACCAAATAAATTGAAATGGGTTAGTTAGAAGAGTGGTTGTCATGTGATGATTTAAATGAAGAAAACTACGTCATGGTATATGTCTGGGATGGAAGAGTCTATTGTTTTTTAAGAAATATTGTAGGTGTTTTTTGTACTATTTTAAGTGAAAATTGTTATATTTTATGTTTTGTTTACAGATGTGTTAGTAGGTGTATGCGGGGGAGGGAATGGGTGGCTGCTGTGCTGTTTTTTAGAAAAACACTATACCAATGGTTTTAAACCATAGGTTAAGGGTTTTTGAGAATAGTTTTTCCAATGGTTAGAATAAAATCTTAGTAATACAGTATACCAATGGTTCAAAACAATTGGTATACTGTATTTCCAGAATATTTTCACCAACAGTTTGATGAAACCTTTAGTAATACTATATACCAACGGATTCAAACCATTGGTAAACTACATATAATCTATTTATACCAATGGTTCATAAACCTTTGGTATAAATATATACCAACGGTTTCCATAAAACTATTGGCATGATGAAGGTTAAAGTGTAATAAACCTACAGTTATAGTAAAACCGTTGGTATAGGGTTTTTACAACGGCTTACAAGCCAACGGTTTTCAAAATCGTTGGTATATTGAATACCAATGGTTTCAAACCATTGGTATATATTGTATTTACATTCATTTTATAAGGGGTCACGTTAGGGAAGAAACCATTAGTAAAGAGATTAGTCACATTGGGCATCGATAGTGTGTATGGATGCTGACACACTAGAACACTTTTTTTCTTCATCATTAGAGGGATTCTGAAGGAAATAGAAACTTGAGGCTTCCCATGTTGATCACATGATCTTTTATTATAGATAAATTTTTCCATGGTTTTCCTCATCTTACCATGTTTGACATGGGTTATGAAGTGAGTTTAACATCTTTTGGAGGTAGATTGGAATGATCAAAACACTTAAAAAGGTGGATCACATAGGCACATCCCTATGAGGGATCACCTGGAAGGTTTACTATATGACTGGATCAGAACACCCAATGAGGATGGATCCAAGAGTCGTGTGTCCCATAAAGGTAGGGTTTCACACCATGAAGGATTATATAGACACCACTGAGGGTGGATTTGGGAAGGATGAACCCAATAATATGGACACAATGGTTTACTGTTGGTTGGAATTGATCCTTACGGAGGCTTCCTACATACTCTATGTAAAAGATAGGTACCAGAAGCCACATAGTTCTTAAGGGTGATTTGGGGATAATAGGTGGTTATCTTTCCTTCATAATAGTGTAACTATTGGTTGGATTGATATGATGTGTGGGGATTATTTATGGTTAGCTACTTGAGTGCTAATAAAAGCTACGATAAAGTGGATGGCATGGTCTCACTAGGATGTGACGATCGGGGAAAGAATCACGGTGGGTATCTATGAAATGTTGATGGAATGAATGGAATGAAGAAACTGATGGGATTGAACCTCAAAATGGTTTCCTATATATCCCAGTGGGTGGAAATCAATGACCATATTAATCATGAAGTGGGGCGGCGGGGCATCTAAGGAGGATTCCCATGAGAAAGAATGCATGAATGTGAACCTGAAGGAAGTTGATCTTCCATGTTTGTCCATGATCCTCCTGAGACTTGAGGATCCAGGGGAACGATTGGGATGGGAATTGGTGATGGGGTTGAACCTATGGGATTCTTCCTATGTACCATAGTGGTTGTGGATCAAATTACATGTAGATCAGAATGGAGGCATCGAATCAATGAGTTCACAATGAACAGTGACCCCGAGATGTTACAGGGGTATATGCATGGTTAGCAACCCTTCTCTAGAGGATAACTATTTTTTGGTAGATTATGGTAAAGCGTGTAGGGCTTATGCATGGTTATATTCCTAGGCAGATGGATCGTAACACCTTAGGGGTGGATATAGGACATGAGTCCCAAAAAAGGAAGATGTCACATAATGAGGGTATGTCCCTTGAAGGTAGAACCATAGTTTACCATTGGTTGGGATAGAACCCATGTATTTCAAATCATGAAATTTATTGTCGTATTGGATTATTTATGTGTTGTTTAATAAATGCAAAAATGGATTGTAGGGAGTGATGTGATTCAACATCATAGATACTTCCTATGTACCCACTTTTAGAATACATGGATCAAATTCAACATAGTTTAGTGAGGAGGTGTAGGAGACTTATGCATGGTTAGAGGCCCAAAGTCATGTTGCGGATTATGCGTGGTAGAGTCCCAAATTCGTTATGGGGATTTCACATGAATAGATGCCTAAAGTCATATTGGGAATTATTCAACGTTATAAGCCTACAATTATGTTGGGGATTACATGTGGTTAGCAGCCCAAAGTCATTTGGGGGTTTACTCGTGGTTAGCAGCCCAAAAAGGATGTCGTTTTCATTGTTACTCAAAGACAATGTGAGTCATGATCAGTGTGAGAAACAAGATGTAAAAGTAGGCCTTGTAGTAATGTCATGAATGATGTGTCCATGAGTGATGGTGTGGGGCATATGCATGGGTAGTGGCCTAGGGACATGGATATAAGAACTTAAACTAGAAGGGAGGCCCGAAGAGATGGTTTGGGGATTATGTGGAGACTTTCTAAGGTGAAAATATAAATAAAGACCAAAGGGAGAGTGATACGAGAGGGATTTGGTTCCTATCCACTATCTATACCTCTCAGACTTACCACACATGCAACAATAATAGTTTAAACACATGTGTTAAGGATGTAGATGTTCAGTATTTCAATGTCAGGCACCTTAGATGATGAGTACTCACTCCTCATACCTTCTACATACATTACTTGTACCAACCCACACATGGGTATGGGAAGCCACAAGAAATTCTAGATAGGAGTGAATCATGGGAGTGTTCAATAGAGGGGTTCATGTTATCATATATGTGAAAATAAGAAATAGTTGTCAGTGTACCTATGAGAATAGGCATAATTTAGGGAAACACAAAAAAGAAATGCCACATGAGGGACCAAGATATCATTGGTCCCACACCTTGAGGGTCACAAGGAGGAAGTTCATGAAAGTTATGGTTATCTCACACAAGAGGAACTTTAACATGGTGCCTTGGAGTATAGAAAACCCATAGAGTAAGTAGTAATGGTGGCACACAATATTGTAGGCATGTGCATAAGAGGATGGGTCTCTAGAAAAAGAGGTATTGTATAAAGGGTAATCCTTATACGCAAGATGGATTTTTGCGTGCACTGGCCTGAGGAAAAAGGAAATGGGTAAGGTTCAAGCCCTTATGAGACTTCCTGAAGGTGAACCCATGGGGAACCTATCACACAAGATCGAACACATTGACATAATGACTTACGTACGACCATAGAGAGGGTTTTCCTATGTGCAAGGGAATGGTGGTACGACTTGTGAATTGATACCTCGAAAAGGGTGGGGTTCCCATCAATTTATAGAAGAAGATCTCAATGGGAGCATGTAAGTAGGCCAAGATAGAATTGATCGATTAACATCGCATTGGGTGAAAAGGAGTCTTGAATGCATATTTTAGTCTTGTGATTCCTCCTTCAAGCTTCTACACACTTTCCTTTTCCATTTTCATGAGGTCGGGGTGAAAGACATCACTTCACGTCGCATTGGGTGAGTAATGTTATTGCACATAGATTTCAGTCTTTCACATTTCTATACAACCTTTCATGCAGCTCCCTTAGTGTTATCGGACTTGTCTGTTGAGTCAAATTATATATTTACATTGTAGATATATGCCTATATTAGGCCACAATTAAAATTCTGGGGCAAAAAAGTTCCCCCAATAAATCTTAGCTGAAAGGGGGTCAGAAAGTCAGGTTCTGAGGGAAATACTAAATAGACATATGCTTTCAATGTGTCATGTGAAAAACATTTAATCCGGCATATAAGGTTCCATGAGCGTACAAAAAGTCCATGTACACACTTAAAAATTCTCAAGGGGGACCAAGGCATGGTACCATGAAAATATTTATGATAAGAGATTATCTCTCATGCACACAATTCATTCATTTATTATCATAATAACTAAATTTTTCTTTTTTTATGTGATACTATCTAATATTACGTGATTTGGAATTACCCATATTTTTTAGTAGAAACTTCCATATCTTTCACACAACCACTGGTTTTGAGCGTTTAGCTTTTTTTTTTCACCATATCCTTTTTGCATTCACAATGATACTGAAACAGAAGGTGAATAGACTGAAAATGAGAGGGAGGCTATTTCTGCTTCTTTCACTGCACAAAGGGCTGAGATGATCATTAACCCCAACATAATTCATGCAAGAGGGGTATTATCAGGCATCCAAATACTCCTACGCATGTTGATGTAGGACCAAAATTATTATGTCTAATGAAATAGTCTCCCACTATGAATCATTGGCATATAGGATGAAGTTCCTATTCCGAACATCAATAATGATGCACCATGGTCATCAGTAATGTGAGAGGATTACCTTTTGTAGGTCAATATTACAAAAAAATGGCCATAATTCTTAGGATACGTGGGAGATATTTGTGAATTTATTGAATCTCAGAACCTAGAACATCATGGGTGGTGAACTGGGAGTTGAAGAATTTCACACCCATTACGCAATAACATTCTAGATTAGCATTAATGGAGAGATAAAGGGTTGTCAGTATGACTAGGACCTAATGTCATGAGGGTTTTCTAATAAATGGTCCTAGGAGTCTTGGGTATGCCAAATATTAAAGTAATTTGGTTATGAGATTCAATAAATTGGTCTTTTTGAAGCAATGTGGATGTCAAAGATTCATCTCGATTGTCAGCAAAACCTGGTACCAAAGTTTTTTAGTTGGTGGTCCCCTAACATGAACACCTTCCACCTCCACCATGGGGAGGTCGAAATAATTCTTATGGATATTCACTACATCAAAATAATTTCCCTATAAAGTATTCAATAAGATGACTTACTACCAATGGAGAATATCTGAGAAGATAGGGTACAAACCCCCATTCTAGCATGGAACTTGATGGACTTTTTGAGGGAGAGGTTAAAGATTAGCTACATCCTGAAGAAGATATCATACCCAGCATGGTTCATCATGTTCCTCAAGAGGGATAAGACGGTGAGTATTCCCAGATGAGGGATTCAGTTCCCAAATGTTTTTCATAGGGGTAGGTAAAGATCTTCTTGTTTGACCTTCAAAATAAGTGGATAACACTTGAGGGGCTTCAGTATGAATGCATTTTTATACCTTTTTTGTGATATGATAGTTTCCTTTCCACCATCCTCAGGGGGTTGATAATTCTGGTGTGGTACACGAGGATTAAGGTCCATCCCTGGATGCTAGTAATGGATGGGATCATGGAAGCTCATAGTAAGGTTAACCTAGGAATGCATGTACTACAATGGTTGTACAATATTATAGGATTCATTTCAAGAGGAATCACTCACAGGAGAATTTAAAAACAATTATAAATCCTCTATGGCTAGGTCATATAACACTTTGGAGGATATTATTTCTCAAACACCATTATTATTTTGGATGATGACCTGCAACCATATCTATTGAATATTGATGGGGTACAGCTACTAATGCTCAATGTGGAAGGGATCATGATTTGGATCGAAAATCATGACAACTTAAGATTTCACCCATTCCATTCCCCATTCAGTCATATGGTGAATGATCTATATGTCATTCTACATTAGAGGAAATATTTAAAGAGCATCACGAGTAGTGTACCGGTAGCCCGGATTGACAGAAAGATATTCTGCAAACCTTATATTCCATCACAGTTTACTATTAAGTTTAGGTGCCTAACATGTCTACTGAATAAAATGTATATAGTGGTTAGGGAAAAGTATATTCCCTATATCCATACAAAATTTTGGATTAATTTTACTATATCTAATCTGGTGAAATAATCACATTTCCCCCTACTGATTTGGATGTTGTCTTATTGAGAGAATATGATGAGAACTAGGTTGTGGCGTATTGAGAAGAAATTCTAGAGATGTTACTCTAGAAAACCAAGGAAGAATGTGTAGAGTCCAAGAAATTAGAGAGAAGGAAATATTATGGTAGGGAATAATGAAAAAAGGTAGGTTGGATGATTGGGGTAGTAGAAGTTGGATCCTCGGTGATAGAAGTGTCATTAGGTGTGGTTGCACCTCTGCCTTCCAAAGAGAGGTGGTCCTAAAGGAGACCACATAGAAATGCTAGAGGAAACCCAGGGAAAGAAATCAAATATCT
Organism: Viscum album; assembly: GCA_963277665.1. Taxonomy (NCBI): domain Eukaryota; kingdom Viridiplantae; phylum Streptophyta; class Magnoliopsida; order Santalales; family Viscaceae; genus Viscum; species Viscum album. Next base: position 149,715,493 of record OY728129.1, on the reverse strand, counting down.
CATATATCCATCATTAAATTCCATTTTTCAATCTCAATGGTCTACGTGGAGAAATAAGTGACAATCGTTGTCAACTGAAGACCTATGGCTAAAGTTGGGGCATGTTGGGCCTGATATATCGAAAGATGGGTGCATTCATGTATGGGACAATGTTAATTTTACTCACTAACATGAATACCTAATAGCTATGGACATATGTTCATGTCAATGGGGGTGGTATGAAGAACAACATTTCAAGGTCAATGTAATGCTCAGTTATGTACATGATCCTAAATAAATGAGACCCAAGGATGGTGATGATGATAAAGAAGATGAAGAAGATGAAGTATAGGAGGAGGAAGTAGAAGAATAATAAGTGTATGAGGATGTGGATGAATAACTTGTTGGTGAGGAGTCTTAGAGGATAGAGGCTTCCAAGGGGACCCAACGAGAGAGTGGTGAAATAGCAAGCTATGACGAGGAACATATCATTCACCTCGAAGTAAGCTTATACTTGTTTACCTCCTGGTCCCTTCTTTTTTTAACTTATATCCACTAAAAAAACATGTCCCTACCCAGGAAAAAAAATTTGATGATCAAGAATATCCTACTAAAGATGATGAAATTCTTCTGATGGGTGTGCCGAAACATCTCCTTGAGCCCATATCTGGTGCCGAACAAGGAGGGGGATCGATCATGGATGGATCATCAAGAGGTGACCTGGTTGAAAGGTATGACGAAATAACCTTGGGATCCCATACTATCCCCACTATTCAAAAGGATCCCACAGCAACCATTGAGCTTAAAATCACTTAGGGGTACCCAGTAATAGAATTTATCATGGCAGTCCAACCACTTGATCCAGTGGCACTGAGCTCTTGTAAGTCTCTTTTTCATAGACCCATATCTGTTATCTAAGGATTTGGATAACATTGGTGGTTGTTCTATTTTGTGCTCATAATATTACATTCTTGGACAACCATGGAGTTTGGGACATCTATGGAATCTCTCTTATCAGATACACCTGTCTGTAAGGAGTCAACCATTCTTGTTGATCCAGCCTTGGCAGCTAGCAGTCTGGTAATTTCCGCCTCGAATGATGAAACACACAAGTTGGGGCCAAAATAAGTAGTGGGAATATTCATATAATAAGAATATTAAATTTCTAATGTTTCTACCCCCCCTCCCACCACATCATAGATATCATCCCTTCAGAAAGGACACCATAGAATGACCATGCCACTAAACTTCTAGAAATCATTCATAAATAGAGACCTACATACCATGAAGAGATAGATGATTCATATCCCAATGTAGCTGTGGAGAGATAGATGATAAGGTACAGGGCATGTATGTGAATCAATAACTTCCACTAGATCCTTTATGTAGAATGGTTTTGTCAAATGTGGTCACTACGCATCCAATTGCACAATCTTTCCACTGATGGGGTGGATGCTCATCATCTCTATATCAGGATATTGCACTATCTTGATGTGAATATGTGGGAGAGAATTAGACACCTAGATGGCACTTAGTACCAAAATAAATCTGGGAGCATCTAGAAGTTTCATGAGTCTAAGCAACATATCCATTGTCTGAATGAGTATGGAAATGAGCAATCCACATTCATTATCAACCAGTAGTAAATCATTAATAGCTGATGGACTAGTTTGTGACTAACCATGAGAAAATATAATAGGTGATCCACTATGTGGATGAGATTTAAGATGAATGGGAATGAATTCAAATCAGGGATAATGATCTTTTATCTACAAATATCGACAAGGAGAGGAATATTTGGATGTGGCAAGGGATGTTGCAAGACACACACTTGAAGGTGGCAGCGCTGAAGCATTCAATTTATGGAAAAGTTACATAGGGTCCATGTTTTTGATGGACTTATGAAACATACACTTTAATTATTTGGTTGTGTGGGAATATGTGTATGAGCATACTTCTGATCTATTTTAATTATTTCACTTTAATCATATTTTATACAATAGTTCCACATAATCGTTGGATTCCCACGGTGTGCTATTACAGACTGAAAATCCAAAGCATTTAGGATAAGGGAGGTTGGGTATTGAAAATATGGCTCTCAAAACAAACAAAATTCCTTTCCCAATGTGTTCTAGTGCACAGGTGGGGAAATGCTAAAGGAGTTTAAATCAATCCAAAAAAAGAGGGATGAGAAGTGTGAATTACATACCCAATATTTCGAACACAATGAGGTTTGAATGATAATATGAGTTAATTGCTGACCATATTCAAAACATAGTAACAATTTTTTTATCCTAAAATGGGGACAAACCAATGAGGGCCAAATGCTGACAATATTCAAAAACACTTGTCCAAATATGAAGTGTCTTCCAAATTCATCTATGTTGTTGTTCAAAATGGTAGGTGATCCAAATTGGCATGAGAATATTCTATCAGGTTATCCCATTAGACATGGAAGAGGATATAGATCCAAATAAGTGTCACACAAAGCATGTGGTTGATTGATGAAATTTTTGAAATGATTCCAACACTTTTGAATTACGCCACTATGACTGAGAGCACATTGGTGAAGGTCTACATCGACGAACAATGATTAAACATGGCTCTAGGGTAGAGACCACTTTAGAAAGGTCCTGAGGTTCCTTGAAGTTTTACATCACGTAAATGAGGATGACGAACATGTAGTTTAATGTAATATGGTAAAGAAGATGTATCGTATAGTTTAAATTAATATGACCAAGATGGTGCATGTAGTTTAATTTCATACTGTTTGGACATTATAAAATATATTAATGTTGTCTTCCATAGACTATAATGTCTATCCATATAATTTTTTCATGGAATTGAGGAGATGAACCCAACATGAAGGATCCAATAGAGGCTTGTGAAGTATAAAATTACAATGGAATAGACGGAAAGGATGCATATGTGTTGTGGCTGGAACAAAAACCAAGGTGGCCTACCACCACACCACAAAACCCTGTGAGGTTCCTAGATAAAGATCGTATAGTTTTTACTATTCAAAATAGTTTCAATTCATGATGCTCGGACTATCAATAAATGAAAAGTCTTAGGGTATATATAGCATGCAGGAAGAAATACCCAACCTGAATGAGGACCAATGGATGATCACGATCTGCATACACACCTCAATATTAATGAAGTAAAAATGGATGATGAACCTATATATGGGACCAAGACAACATGTTTGGGCGTCGATATGTATCCTGCATGGGAATGAATCAAGTCGTACATAGTTCTTGAATTCCATGCATTTTAATTTCAAGAGGTTAGGACGAATGGGTTGACATGAAAAGGGGACATAATTTTGTGGGTGGACCCATGATATATGATCTAGGAATCACTACATATCTTAAAGGGACGTGAATCAATCCACACATTGTTTCTGAAAATAATTTTTGTTGTCCAGATCTGACCCATGCGCAGAGAAAAGATACATTATATATCTCTTGTTTATTCTTTGGTTCAATTGTTTTTTCAGTGACGAACTAGGATAAAAATTGATCATGTGTCTCTACAAGAAATAAAATATATGTGTAGGTCCTCATAAGTGGCTTGGTGAATGATCAATGCCAAGGGTGATGCCCTATCAAATGAGAACCCCAAAATGTTGTGTTTTTTTCTCGTGTGGTGAGGACGATGATGGAATAGTTTAAGTTCATATGATAGGACCAAATCATTTATTTTTATTTCATGTGATAAGGACACAAAAGTTCAACATCATTTCGGGTAAGGTAACATATTTTAACCTGATAATACTCAGATGGAAGGGATATTATTTTAATGTCATAGAACTCGGACCACAAGGTTGCACAGCTTCTCTATGTGGGTATGACCCTACCAGGACTATTGTGCCTATGTGAGACATTCTCAGTGTGGGAAAAATATGTGATTCCAGGATTTCCCAATCATATGATAGTTTACACAAACAGAAAGGAAACACTAGTTGGAAAAAACCTATGTTGAAATTCCTACTCGACGTGTATAGATGCACGGAGGGACAACACCAAAGGTATTGGAGATCCACAAGAACATGAAAGGGTAGGATAATGTGAATCACAACATCCAATATATTGAATGGGGGTGGTGTAATGATAAAAGATAACATCTTACCATGTTCAAAACACAGAATCCATTTTTTGTAATCTGGATTGGGAATAGACAAATGAGGTTCAGCCATTGACCGTATTTGAAAAGTAAGAATTATTGCAGAATGTCATTGGAAATTCCATTGGTGTGTTCTCCCTAAAAGATAGGTTAGACATTTGGATGATAATCCATAGATATAGGGGACCCTTCAGACAAGAAATATGATAAAGGCCCAAATAAAGGGACACAAGAAACGTGGAGGTGATGTTAGGGAAATTTCCATGTGGAATCCAATGCTCTGGATCATGAACCACCACACATTAAAGTTTGCTAGTGTGGGACATACACATGTGAGATAAAGTATATATTAAAGTAGCAGGTTCCTGAGGTGTGTTTCAAAAAAATTAAAGGTCATGTTTCTCTAACCATAATCTCCCAATTTAAGGTCATAGAGTGTGGACCATGGGTTCTCAATTTACTATCATGTATATAGAACACACACATGTAGTTTAATGTCATTTTATTGGAATAATGATTTTGTTCAGTAAATTATTATGTGACTAGGAAATACAGAATCCTTGAGGTTGAATTTTTGGTGTGTTAAATAACCTAACGTGAATGAGGATTGAAGAGATATCCACTACACCACACATTCTTTAAGGGAAACCTAGGCCCAAAGGTCCACATAGTTCATTTAATATTCTACGGCCGAGACTAGGGAAAAAATGTCCATGTATCACTATGTAACCTGTGAGGGAATAAATCAAGAAACACATAGTTCTTGAAGATTTCATGAAAGGAGGACAATTCTAAGAGGGGTGATTTCATCTCAAGCATGTAATTCACGATTGTAATACAGATTACCAGCATGAAAACTATGACACTATAAATATTAGATTAAATTTGTAGTTTTTGAACCATAATTGGGGAGGTGTGAGGTGTGGAACCACAAGGATACCCAATTTAAATGAGGAAAGAACAGATCCACACCTCACAATACACTCCCAGGGAGAAATCTAACAACATGAGGGGGGAGAAGTCCATGATTCCATGGATGGGCTTGAGGAAAATTTCTCTATACTTCTCTATATATCTTGTAAGGGTAGGAATCAAGCCACATAAAGTTATTCATGATGGAATGGTATGTGACCAATTCCAGAAGGGGTAAATATACTCCCAAATCAGAATATTGTGGTTGTTACACAGTTTACTATCATTCGAACCTGGATAGAAAAAAAAATTTAAGGTCATAGAGTTCCAACCAAAAGGGGGTGTGTATTGCGGCTTCATGAAGATACCTAACGTGAATAAGGACAAAGAATATCCATTTCACACAACACACTCATAGGTGAAACCTTGACCTATGGGACAAGGGGGTGAGCATGTGATTCCAAAGTTAGACCCACGAAAAAAATGTCCATGAATCACTATGTTTCTTATGAGGGTCGTAATCAATCCATACATGTCTCTAGCATATCATGCAGTTTAACGTCATGTGGTACAGATGAAAGAAATATTAGGTTATAGAATTTTGACCATAGGATGGTGTGATTATTATATACAGTTAAAAACCCAACAAAGACCACTAATACAACATTATGCATGCTTTGTGTGAGAAACAAAGGGTTAAGAGGATCATCAAGACACATGGAAACACAAAGGAGTGGAACAGATAATCCAGGTAAAGGATTTCCCAATAATTTTGATTATCCCGATCACTACGCAAAGCTGCATGAAGCTGTAACACATAGGGTGTTGAAGTTCTTATTGGACATAAGGATGTTGGAAGAGAAATTATTCATAGTGTATATTATTTTGGACACTATGAGTGTGGATTAATAATGGAGGATAATTTTTTAGCATTTTTTTAAAATATAATCCATATCATGTGACCTGGGATGCGAAAAAAAAAGAGTTTCGGCCACTGACCATATTTGTAAAGAAGGACAAATCTCAAAATATCATACAAATGTATTATGGGGTGTTGGCCCATGAAAATAGGTGATCCATGAGGTATATCGTCCAAACTTATAGGGGGTTCCTTCAAATGTGAATGATGATGGAAGCCTAAATAAATGGACACTTAAATCATAGAGGCATAATGAAATAATGTCTATGCAGAATCCAACACTCTAAGACATATTCTGGAGTGCATCTTAGCACGTAATTGAGGTATACTAGACAGAGGGATTCAAACCCATTCTCAAGGTAAAGGGGTCTTGATATGCCCCATGGACATGGTATGGTAATGATCCAATTCTAAAGGAATAGAAGGATAGATAGAATTGGGTTAATAAACTAGGGTTTGGACCCTATGTTTAAATGTCTAGGGGTTCCTATATATCCTACACCGGAAGTAATAATGCCACACATGGTTCAACAATCTTGTGTAGTCTGAAATCATGTGGTAAGGATATAGATCATGAGCAGTATTCTTGGTGGTGGTACAAGATGTTTTTGTTATAGCCTCATGTGAATCAGAACAAATGATGTCTGAACCATGCCACATTCTCTCATAAAAAACCTAGGATAGTAGGTTGAAAATGTTATTCCCTCTTAGATGAGGATATCTGGGTGCTTCATAGTTTATCATCATGTGACTAGGAAGAAATAATTGTTTAATGTCATGTTGGATGGGGTAGATCAACATTATGAAGGAAAAATGGGCATTTTCTTTTTCACGTCACATAGAAAGGACAATAAATATGCTGCCGTTTAATGTCATTCAAGAAACATCCATGTATTTTAATATTGTTCTAGAGGATAAAATATATCTTTGTTTAAGGTTATAGAACTCAGATGATAAAATGGGAAGCTCTCAATATGAGGGTGTGTAGGGTGGTTAAATAAGTTAACCCAACATGAATGAGGACCAAGAAGGTCTCAAATATAAACCACACACTCCGGAGGAATGTTTCAGACATGGGACCTAAAAAGGTGAAATGGAAGTTTTCTGTCTAGTCCTAGAGACCAAATTTCAAGGATTCACTAGGTATCTAGCAATGGCTGGATCATGACACATGTAGTTCTTGAGTTTTGTTTTGCTTAACATCATAATTAAGGGATGAAAGACAATATAACATGATTCCAAGGAAGGCACATGGCATGGTTGCTACAAACCCGATGTGAATGTGGACCATGGAGGTTGCAACCACACAATGTAATTGTGGGAGAAATACAAGCCAAGGGGATAGAAAACCTTAAATTCTTCACAGCTGGACCAGCTATTAGAGGTCCTATAATTCTAATGTATCCCATAAGGATAGAAATCTGTCCATACGTAGTTCTTGAAACCCATGTAGTTTAACATCATGAGGTAAGGATGTAGGAGTGTAGTTTAATGTTATATGTGGATGATGATGTTGGGTAGTTTTATTTCCTTCATCCTACATGGTAGAGGTCTTAGTTTAAGGTCAAATAACTTAGACCACTAAATGGGATTCTCATGTGAGGTATTTCTTGAGGAATTTTGAATTTGTGGGAGAATTAATTTTCTCTCCGTCCATAGGGACTAAATAGTATTCACCATTGGGTAAAACCTTGTGAATTATGTAGGTTCCTTCTCATTTGGTCTCCAACTATGGTGGCCTCCTACTAAGTATCATCGGACTTCTTAGAGCCAATATTCTGCACCTTAAAGGAATAATTGGAGATGAACATTCTTGTTAAAATCCCCAGTTATCTTATTCTAGTGCCTCTCTATATAATGTATGGCCTTGATTCTACTCTCATCAAGGGCTTCTTATTCATCCAGGAGGACTTATACAACTCTTTCTGACATCTGTTGATCATGGACATCCATACAGAGTGATGGAAACTGAATCTCAATGGGCAAGACTACCCCTATTCTATACACCATGATATATTGGATCACCTGGGTTGAATTTTGAGTTTTTTTCTGATAAGACCATTGGTCATTGGGGATATTTCCCAAAAAACATTCTTTTTTTCCCCACTATCTTTTGAAATTTTTTGGAAAAGGTCTTGTAGAACATATCAATATGTACATTTTCCCTTTTAATGGTATCAGGAAGCATGGTTGGACCAGATGCTTTACATGGCGTACAATTTCTTAAGCTTAGTCTCCAAGAAATTAGTGCCATTAACTGTGCTAATAGCATGAGGGACTCTAAATAAATGGATGATGATGGGTATCATGAAAACTATTATGGAACATTCCTTTAATTCCTTTAATGGGATCAAATCTACCCACAAGGAGAAGAAATATGTTGTGGTCAGAATAAACCAGCATTGGTGAGCAGTAGTAGGTGCATATGGACACACGATTTCGAATCCTTAGACTAAAAATTGATTAGAGTACATGGTAGTATGGAGGATATCTGGTGATTGATACAAAAAGTTGTCATGATTGTGACACATATAAAACCTCCTTGAGAACTTAATACAATCACATACCATAGTGGACCAAAATTAACCCAACTAGTGAATCTATTTTGAGAGCTTTGATCCAGCTTGATGGGATCCACAAGAGCTGGCATGGACTTTTGGCATAACCTAGGTAATATCGTCTCCTCGAATTCAATGGAGGATAACTCCATCAACCCCATGTCAATAGAATATTTTCTCAAGGCTGGGACTACTCTGGAGGGTGAATTTCACTACACACCGATGGATATTCTCACATTCGACTCTTTCGGTTAGGAGATTAATGTGATGAAGATTCTTGATGAAAGGAGTTATCCAATAAAAGTTTTATTCTTCTTCGTAAGGGGTATTCGGGAATTAAAACTAGTCATCAAGTATATTAACAATGACTATATCATCATCATCCAAGGAGAGTGGAGTGATGACGATTCGACGACCACATGGATAAACTTGTCACCCTATTCTGGGACTTCCCAAAATATAGTAAGACTGACCAAGGAATTAGCTTGATCATTCTTGAGACTGGGGAACAAGAGTGACCTCTGGTTGAGACAGGAATTGGCCTATCAACAGGTGAGTATGCTCTAATAGGGGTTTGAGCTATGGATTCCTGACTATATAGTCACTGTTAATATACTTGATGACTAGTTTGAAGTCCCCCTTCATGTGGAGTTGTGGGACCTCAATCGTGATGTCCAGCTCAAAACTAGTGATTAGATCTTAATACTATTCATCATTGTTAGTGCATCCTTCTGAAAAAATTAATGACATGGAAAAGATAGAATGTGTAGGTGTAGTGAAGATAATTCCAGAGCCTACTATATTGAGTCTGGGATCATTGAGCCTTCTTCCAGTCAGACATTGGAATTTTCTTCAAAATAAATCTACTAACATGTCAATGTCTCATCTGCTGATATGATGGTCTCATATGTAAATTCCTGATCTAGGGAATTCTTTGTGGGGACCGGATGGGTGACATGGAATTCTACTAGTTCCAGACCCTTGACTTCCTTATTTATAATGAACTAGATATCAAACTGCTAAAGGAATAATTCCCACTAATCCAGGTATCCTATCAACATAGGGAAGTTTATAATATACTTTATTGTATCCACATAAGACACCAGTTGTATCTCATGATTTTGCAGATATGGCCTCAACTTCTGCACTACAAAAACCAGTGAGATAAATCACTTTTTAATAGATGAATATCCTGCATCTGTGTTGAGGATCATTTGGTTGAGATAGTAAAAACTGTTCTCTACCCATTAATTATTCTTCTAGGTGGTATGGGAACCATAGGGGTTATTCTAGGGTGGTTTCATAGAAGACTAGTGAATTTATGGAGATGGGTGGCATAAGAACAAGAGACTATAATAGATACTACATGATCTCTCTAAAAGAGACATAGAACTATTCATCCCATTAGTATTCTATGCCTTTCTTTATGATTCTGTAAATGGTCTTACACTTGTTGGATATATTCACATTAAAACATTGTATATATTATATGTTTCCTATAAAACCATCAATATCTTGATGGTTTCTTTGGGGAGGCATGATATTGATGACCTTATTATTTTTTGGGTTGATCTTGATTAAAGTATATCTGAAAAAAAATCTAGGAAACTTTCTAGAGGTAATCCTGAAGGTACACTTCAATGGGTTCATTTTTAGATGGAATGAGTGGAGGTAGGAAAAAACTTTCTCAAAATCTATGAGATGGTATTGATGCTTGTGCGATTTGACAACCACAACATCCATGTCACATTCATCCAACATCCCAACGATTAGTTTAAATATCTGGTTCATAGAACGTTAGTAGGTAGCTCGTACATTCTTTAACCCACATGGTATTACCTGATAGCATAAGGTTCCCTACGGCGCCCTAAAGGCAGTGTAATCTTCTTCATTGAGGACCATCTATATTTGATTATACTCGGAGTACCCATCCATAAATATAGATATTGGAATATATTGGTGGCATCAATAATCATCTCTATCATGGGAAGGGGGAAATCATCCTTGGGGCTGTGGTAGTTGTGATTATGAAATTCGGTGTAGACTCTGATCTTTCTATTCTTATTTCTAACATGGAGAATATTTCCAACCATTTGTGATAATAGACTTACTTGAAGAATTTGGTTTTGATGAACATATCAACCTCGTCATCATCCTTAGCACCATGATATGGGAGCATTTTCTTGGGAGGATGTTTGAACCCACGATGACATACTGGGAGACCAAGGTGGTGAATGGAGACCTGAGGGTCCAATCAAAGAATCTCAATGTAACTCCAATAAAATACATCATAATTCTACTTTAAAAATCTATATACTACTATTATTATTAAGTAGGTATAGTTGTGTTGATCATTTTCAGCCTAAGGTCTACCTTGGTACGTAGATTCACCTATAAAAGCTCTCCAACAATAGACGATATGCCTTCTTCAAATACAAGAGAGGAATATTCTAGGTATTTTTCTTCATCAATGATAGGGTATCAATTGCAGAAGATGGTCCATTTGAGCTGCTAGATCCAAGGGGAACACTATTATACACTTGTGAAATGGTGGAATATTCACCAGGAGACCCCTGCACCGTTGAGATCATAAAGACAAAAATAATTGATTTGATTCCATTAGGCCTACAACCAAGGGGCTCACACATGAAAATGTAAAAGAATTAGTGGTGAGTTGGTCTGTTTTGACTTAGACCATATCAACGGAATTATTCAGTATGGTGTACATTTATTTCCATCGGGAAAACATCTAGATACCTAGCATGGCTAATGGGTTCTAGAACCACCCTATCCTAGTCTGTATAGATATACGAGGTAATCATGATGTGTTCCTTGTACCTAGTAATGTGTTTCCCACTGGTTCTAGAGACACATTTAAGTGTCCCAATTGTGGTGTAATGGCCTCCAACCGACGAATCATGAGGATGAATGCAGCATCCAAATCAGTTCATGGGTCAGCTGAAGGTGTAGTGTGTTTGACGACATTAGTCTGAACCCACTTTTCCATTCTCCTGTAATAGTTGGAATCTAAATAGTGGGCTTCTAAAGACTCAAAGGGAGATTCTTCATCTTATATTATTCCCACTCGATCATTGAGGGAGTACATAAGGCATTGGTGATATGAGGAGGTAATTACTACGTGTTTATAGATCAAGGGTCAACCCATGAACGTATTATAGGTGGTGTCCTACGATATGGCCATGAATTCAGTGTTAGAAATCAGGCCACCAAATTGGGTATTTTGGTGAATCTTTCCACATGAACTCTACTTGGTCCTATCATAACAGTTAGTTTTTAGGCCAGAGGGACTTAGATCATATTTAGATATCCTTACATTATAGATTATTTGGTTCAGGATGAGATTGATCCCAACAACCTATGCTGACAAGATGGCAGTGGACTTCCACATCATTAAACTATCTAGTGATGTAAAATGGGAGGATGTTACCTTGTACAGGGGATCCTTCATCTTATACTATGAATGAGATGTTGACATGGGAATAATCTCACTCAAAATCCACTGTGTGGAAGGAATCTATGGTTGATACCTCTATTTTGAATTGTATGGGTCTTCTTAATGCCGCTGTGAGGGATTCAAGAATATATTTGAATAGACAAGGATCCTTGATGATCAAGAAAGATGTGGGCTTGTTGGAAAGATTATTAGGAACATCATACCACCATGTCAAATTAACATTTCTTCTACAAGGAAGTTTCTCTATGGTAGGAGGTATAACGGGAACTACGTGTGTAATTGGAGAATTTTTTATGGTGTAGGGGATATCTCATTTATCACTAGTTGAACCATGCAATATGACCATAGGATGACTATTGGATGACTAAGGTATATCCATACATGAACCTATTTGATTTAGTGTAGTCATGTCATATTTTCGTGGTCGAGAAGCATGAATGTTTGTTGTAAGGAATCTGATGGAACAAGATGAGAGGACTGAACATGCAGAGATCTAGTCTGAACCTACTATCTGGTCTCAGTGGTGTTCACGGGTTGGCTAGAAGAACTAGCCTGAGAATTATGATGACTCCCATATCCATGGAATTTCCTATGATGGCATCAACTATGAACATTAGTTGGACATCCCTGATGCTTCTTGAAATCAGGGACCATGTGCGGGTTCACTAATTTGACCGTATTTAGTGAGGCAAACTCATGGTCATCACTTGAAGAATCCTTCTACACCGGACAGATTTTGGGGGTGTCTCCCATATTTGAATCCATGATTATTTCAGGAGTAAGGGATATATATGTCATTAGTGGGGTGATTTTCTTCTCTATAGACCATCATATCCTTCCCTTCTGAGAAGAGGAAATTTGAGATATGGATATAGAAGCGATAGCGGGTGGAGGCATGACCATATTAGGATGCTTGAGCCGATTAAATTGGGCATGAATGATACAATGGGAACAAGATACAACTCAGCAAGCTAAACAATCATCATACATCCAAGATCCTATTTTTTAGATTTGTTTCTGTTCACCTTCCCTATCGCCGTCTGTCTTTGTAGAGATGTGCGCTACCTATGCTAGAGTAGGTCCCAACCACAATACATTATTGTCGACCTGGTCAAAGAGACAGTCCATGAAAACATAATACTACATGAGATTATCTACCAATAATTTTTTATAGGGGAAATAGTTGGTGAGATTAGTGATATTACCCTCATGGGGCCTCCTACACTCTAGAAACTTCAAGATTCCCTGATTCACGTCGCTTCAGAAATAACTAGGGACCTGAGCCTCATCAGACGAGTAGTCCTGGTTTCTCTAGTCTGGGAAAGGATGTATAAGAGCTAAGCCCCAAAGAGGTTACGGATCCTGTAAAGGAGTTGGAATATGATCGTATCACCTAGGTGGAGGTCCCTGATGAGTTGGTGTCAGCCGATTTTTGAGGTGGGAGATGTTGTGCCTGAGGCTGTTTTCCACGGTGTGTATGTGGACATAACACTTCTCATAACAATTATAGTTCTTTGTGGGCCTCTACCAATGCCACAACAACATTCTCAACCTTGGATTCTCTCTTGGAAGGTGTTTTGGGAGGAAATGGGTGTTCCTTCTTGGCTTGTGCACGGATTCTTCTATGCACTGAGCCTCGTCAGAAAATCCTTGAATCCACCCATGATGTTCTAAGTGATGAGGGAAGGAAGAAATTCAGTATTCAGTTTCCCCATGAACATAGTCAACAACTATTCATGAGTTAGTGACATATTGAGTGAATAGGTGAGGCCCTCCAACCAAGAGACAATGTCTGTAACTCGCTAACCTGGTCATTGTATTAACCTGAATAGGTCAGTGATACTAGTCTTCCTAATTGTGGAGATGAATTGATACAAAAACTGCCTATAAAGATCCTCCCGAATAGACATATATTTGATGGGTAACTATATATACCAGATTAATGAATTAACTTCAAGTTTCTATATGATACACCAAGGATCAGTGGCTAACTACTACACTAGAGTTCTGAACATAGGTCTACACATTTAAATAAAGTGGGAAAGATGATGATGCTGGTTGTTAATCCCATTGAAAGGGGAAAATGTATGGTTTAGAAAATCCATGGGTGAAAAAATATTTTCATCCCATGATAGATATATATTTATACCATGTGATATTTCCACCTTTCATGATTCGAGAACCTTGAGGTGAGCAATGAGGGAGGCCATCAGATCCTCCTTATGGGTGTTCCGGTCTTGGCAGGGGACCCTGACTGCCAATATAAAAGAGAGTTATTCAACATGGTAGGAAGGCCCAATGTCTCATGAATTGACTAGTGGATCCAATAGAGGAAACACCTAGAGAGTTTCTGGTGGATAAACCTATGTCGGGTCCTGAGGATAATTATCACGTAGTTCAGGAGGGTTTGGTGATGCATTTCACCACTTTTTACCATAAAGTTTGGCATCTATCGTATCGAGGTCTACCGGGATGTCAAGATCAAAAGGAGGAAACACATCGAGAGGGAACTATTTTCCCCCTACAATCCTAGAAGAGTATGGATGGGGTCATACTAAGGATCATTATAGTGTGCATGTATTCTTGTAAGACGCTCAATACTAAGCTCATGAATGAGCAATTTACATTCGGTAAGATGCTGGTGTAACACATCATTCTCAGTATCATCCACAATAATTTAAACTAAACTATATAGGTTATAAGGCTTAAAAACCTCAGACATATATTTACTCTTTTTAGGGTTTCAGCCTATGTGCAGTGAATCAAAGGTCTCTGAATTGACAAGCATCTACCTTTTCTTGTGACTGACAAAGCGTGGTAGGTCCAGTAGGTGATGGGTGGCCCTAAGGGGTGTCTCTTTCTATTCAGAACCTACTGAGTTGTCTTTCTCATTATGTTTTCCATTCTTTTCCATATTTATCGTGACTATGTGTGACAGAATATCCTCGATATCACTGGGAAGGCCTAGCTGTCGTAGGGCCGGGTTGAAGTGGACAACATCATATTTCCCCAGCCTCAGATCTGCATATATGGGGACACCAATTTGATGAATATGTAGAGAACATGGAGTATCTAAACTCATATATAATAATTATCTTAGTGTTTTTTGGTCAATGCAGGTTGCATATCCACAGAAAGTGTGGCTAGGTAAACCATGTGACACTAAAAGCCTATTTTGTCGAAGTGTTCTGGATTCATCAGATACACTAACTGATGGTTCTGAATGATGAAATGCATTTCACAGATTGTTTGGAAAAATCACATGACATTGTCTTAGGTGATAAATTCAATAATATTGAATTCTAGAGTCATGATTAATCATAACATCTTAGATATCTAGTTGTCTCTGATAATGTCTGATAGAATTATTCGCTCAACGTTGAGTTACGAATATTTGTTTCACCATTATATGACTTGGGTGGAAGAGGAACTAGAAATAGAACTACTGTAGACCATTGTAGTGGTGAACTGGTTGGTGTAGAGAATTCTCTACGAGTTGACCAGGCACTGCATATTGAGTCTTATCTCAAGGATGATACTAACTCCATCATCATGTCTATATAATATGGGTGTTGACCACGTCTTCATGTGAAAAGAGAGTGGTTGTTGGTGGTAGATCTAGCCAGTGATCAAAATCTACTTATTCCCAGAACAACTAGGTATGATCTCATGTCTAGGTAGAGAATGATCCTAGTGATGATTGAGAGGACTACACGATAAGACCATGGAAGGGAGCTAGATTCTCCTCCTCTAGTATGTACATGTGGAGGGATTCAGGGATCTGGTGTATCTCACATTTCCATAGGATGATGCTCACATATCAGGTTCCTTCCCCAGACCTGGTTGTAGAGGATCAGGGTGAAGGTTCCTTCATCAATTCATACTCTGCATCAGAATTGGAAAAAAGGACTGGGTTGACGTTGGTCTAACACTTCTCATAATTCTTCCTCTAGTGGGGAAAATACACCTTTCTACCTCAGGATGGATCTTTCGGTTATGATAGATTTTGGACACTGGGAGAACCTCCATTTGGTCTAATTTCTAAACAAGGAGGACCTCGTCCTGGGCTGATCGTGACATGAGGATGACATTCACATCCATTATCATTGAAGTGGGGAGGAACTCTTATCAAATGAGTTGGTTCTAACAAGAACCCAGCTATATATCGAATGGAAAAAGAAAGGGCCATAATGTCTATTTTATGATGCATAGGGAGGACCTCTGTGGGGGGGAATGATGGAGTAGGGAGGACCTCCACTGGAGCTGGTGAGAACACTGGGAGAACCTACATACTTTAGGGTGACAGAACTAGGAGGACCTTTTATCTGGTCAATACTGCTATGGGGATGTCCTCTTCTAGGGTTGGTGATGATGTGAGGAGGGAATTTGGATTTATAACCTAAGATATGGGTAAAATTATCATACCTGGTATCATGTAAATGGGGAGAACATCCATGTCAGGTTTCAACAATACATTAAGGATGTCCTCTTTGACCGATGTTGGTAACATGGAGAGGAAATCCATGAAAAGTGCATAATTGGGGAGAATCATTTATCTGGATGATGATGGTATGGTCATGACTTATATACTAAATCTCATTATCCTAGGTCACCCCAAGATGGTTGTTGTGTGATCCTGTGACTGGATGAGTCATCCCAATCTATCCATGTGTTGGCTAGGGTCTCTATCCAGGTTGGGTATATAAGTGCCCCTACTATTTCATAATAGGGAACTAATAATATACATTGGTGGTGGAATAGTCCACTAAAAGCTATAGAAGATGATGTCCCCTGACGAGTGTCTTCCTGAGAATGTGTCTGACGTTGACATCAGGTTAGCTGGATTGGAGGAGGTGGCACATTAGTGTAAACCACATAATCCTCATCCTAGATGGCTTGCACTTGGTTGCGCTGATGAGGCATGGTGGGATCCCTCCCTAACATCTCACAACTGGTATCCAACATCGATTTAACTCTAACATCCCTTAACCCATCGGAATAGGGGAATGAGTCCTAGGATCATTCCATGGAGAGGGCCTCTAAATGATTGTATGTTGGAGTGGGGAGTAGTGGATCCTTATGCAGCCCTTGGGGAATGTGAAGATGATGAGGCGCAAGAGCCTCCAAGTCTTGGAGGTCTGTATCTTTAATGGTAATGACCCCCTCCTACTAGTATTTTTGAATAAGAATTTCCATCACCCTCCTATGAACAATTCCAGATAGCGAGATGGGGCATGGGAACCCAGAAGTTGCAACAGTGGATGATGTCATGGAGGTGGTGGAGTTTTTTGGAAACGTAGTAGTATCATTCCACCTACCCCTACATTTACGGGTGGGTGTGGTTGGATTCCTATAGCTATACCTTGGGTCATTCAAGTCATCAAGATTCAACCATTAGTACATATATTAGGAAATAAATGTCCAATTCCTTGGAATCTCTCAATCATCCATGGTAGGAGAGAGATATCCACACAAGCAGGCCCATAGACCAAAATTCCCAATGATTAATTGCCCCTAATTCTAGGGATTTTCATACCAAGGCCACTATTTTCCTGGCTAGAACAAGAACTGAATAACAATATCTGGTGATAATCTCATCTATTGATCTCCCAACCATTGATAATCCCAATGCCTGTTGGAGAAAAGATTCCTGTCATGTTCCCCATTTTTATTTTTGATGCATTCCACCAGGGTTTTCCCAATGTTCAGGTCATGTTGACGCTCATGGGAAGTGTATTAGGCCATGAATTCCCTCTTTATATAGGTGGGTGGAATTCATCACTTCTTCATCAATTTAAGTTTCTTGATTGAAACATTATGATGGGATGTCGGTTCCCCCATCCATGGATTACTACTTGGAACATGTCACCCAATTATGGTCTCCCCTATATTTTAAGACATTGTCTGTGAAACTTGTTCAATGTTCCATGACATTGTAGATTCTGGTTAATTATGCATCTTAGGTTAGGAAATACCAAGTGTTCATGTCAATGCAGCAACCATTGGTATGTAGAGTAGTCATGCTGGGAATTGATAGCATACATGGAAACTAAAACAATGGAAAACCTATATTATTTCTCATCAGAGGGCTTCTCAAGGGCGTGAAAACCCAAGGCTTCCTAAATTGATCGCAATTTATCTTATGTAAAAGGAATGTCTCTAAAGTTTTACTCAGATTAAAATTTTTGGCATGGGGTATGTTGGGATTTTAACATATTCTATAGATGGATAAAACTAATTAGAACACTTACTAAGGTAGATCAGATAGGAACATCCCTAAGAGGGAGCACCTGGAAGGTGTACTGGAAGAGTAGATCAAAACACTTAGTGAGGACGGATTTGAGAGTGGTGTTTCCTATAAAAGAATGTTTTCACACCATGAAGGATGATCTAGATGCCACTGATGAAAAATGAGGGATGTTGGGCCCCAATAATTAGAACACCAAGGTTTACCATTGGCTTTGATTGTACCTTGAGAATGCTTCCAACATACCCTATATAGACAAAAGGGATCAAAACTGATGTAGTTAAAAAGGGTTATTTTTGGGTTACACATGGTAAGTTACCCTATGAAATAGAATCACTATTGGTTTTATGGATATTATTTTTGGGGATTATGCATGGTTTACATCCTGAGTGCTTCTTGAAGCAATGATGAAGTAGAGAGAATGATCTCACAGGGATTTGAGGGTCCGGGTAATAATCAGAATGGGTATGGATGAGATTATGATTAAATGAATTGAATAAGGAAAGTGATGGTCTTGAACCTCAAATATTGTTCCTACATATCCCAATGGATAGGAATAAAATTCCAATTAGATTAGGAAGTGGGTTGGTGGGACACCTAGGGAGATACCCCGTGAGAATGAATGCATGGATGGGGACTAGAAGTAACTAAAATATTCAAGTTAGGGTATGATCCTCCTAAAACATGAAGACCTAGGGGAATGATTAGGATGGGAATGGGTTATGGGATTGAACATCAAGGTGTATCCCTATGTACCCTAGTGTCTAGGTATCAATGCCTATTTAGTTCAGGATAGTGGCATAAAATTGGGTCGTACACAATGGACATCTACATGGAGATGTGACAGGGGTGTACGCATAGTTAGCAGCCCTTTTCAAGATGATAACCCTTGGTTGGAAGAGTATAGTGAAGTGTGTGAGGATTACACATGGTTTTATTCCCAAGATAATGGATAATAACACCACATGGGGTGGATCTGAAATATATGTCCCAAAAAAGGGAAGATTTCACATCATGAGGGTACGTCCCTAGGAGGGAGCACTAGAGTTTACCATTGGTTGGGATTAAACCTTAAAGAGGCTTCTTACTTACCATAAAAGGATAAAAACCCATGTATTTTGGAGAATGATGTCTAATTTCATGCAGGATGAGTGAAATTATGTGAAATAGATAGAAAAGATATATTGTCAAGATTGATGGGCTTTAACCTCATAGAGGCTTATTATGTACAATGTTAAGAATACAAATATCAAATTCAAGGTATTTTGGTGAAGAGGGATATGAGACTTATGCATGGTTAGATTACCAAAGTCGTTAGGGGACTACATGTGATTAGCAGAAAAAATTCGAGATATGGATTTCTCATGGATAGTGCCCAAATTTGTGTTTGGGATTATTTGTGGTTAGAATCCCAATTTCATGCTAGGGATTATGCATGGTTAATGGTCCAAAGTAGTTTTGGGTATTAAATTTTTTTAGCAGCCCAAATAGTATTTCATGGTTACTATTAATCTAATATCATGTTAGTCATGCTCGGTGTGAGAAACAATATGTAAAAATGGACCTAATGATCATGTCAGGAAAGATGTGTCCATGAGGGATGGTGTGGGGATTACACATGGCATGCATCATAGGAAGATGGCAATTGGGACTTACTCAAGAAGAGATTCCTAAATAAATGGTTTGAGAATTATGGGAAGACAACTCGAGGTGAACATGGTGAAAATCCCAATGGGAGAGATAGATGAGAGGTATCTAGTGACCATCCACTTTTTGTTCCTCTTAGACTTTCCAGGAATGTTGCAATCATAGTTTAATGTCATGTATTTAGGACGTAGGTTCATGGAAGTTTAATGTCGTCTGGTTGGAGGATGAGGACTCACTTATCATCACATGGGCCTAATTAACTTGTACTAACCAACACATGTGGGAGGGAAGGCATAAGAAATTCCTGAAAGTAGTGATGTGTAGGAGTGGTTGATAGAGGGGGACACATTATAATATATATGTGAAGAAAAAATAGATTTTGGAGTACCTATATAGAGAAGAATAAGGAAGGTAAATTCAACATGAAGCACAAAATGAGGGACCATGAAATCACTGTGTGCAGTCCTGGAGGGCTGCACAGAGGATGTGAATTCAAGGTATGGGTGTGGCATGAATGAAGGGCTTGAACATGGTCCCTCGGAGTAAAGGAAACCCATGGAGTCAATGGAAAGGGTTCCACACGAGATAGGAGGATTGTGCACAGGAGGAGGGGTATCAATTGAAATAGGTACTACAAAAAGGTAATCCATGAATGCAATAGGGTTCCTTTTCACACACTTGACTTGGGAAAAGGGGTATAGGAAGGGGCCAAGACATTATGAGACCTCCCAAAGGCATACACATGGGGAACATGTCTCTCAAGATCCAATACCTTAACATCATTAATTTAACTCGGTCTGACAAGGTGTTTTCTTTTGTGCATGGGAGAGGTAGTTCAACTTCTTGAGAACTACCTCAAAATGGTCAGGGTGAACATAAATTTATAAAAAAAGCTCTTGATGTGATCGTATAAGAAGGTCGGTGTAGAAGATGTTAGTTTACATCGCATTGTGTGCATAAGATTCCGACATGCATATTTGAGTCATATACACCCTCATTAAATCTTAAACAGACTTTCTATTATCATTTTCACAAGGGTGGGATGAATGAAAACAAATTATTTCTCATTGGGAACATAAGGTCCTTGGCCGTAGATCACAGCCATGTGTGTTGATGTCCAACCTTTCATACAGATCCCTTATTTTCTCACACATTTATGATGATTCAAATTACAGCTTTAGGTTATGAAGATAGGGCAATATGTGTCTTGAAATAGAATTAGGCACCGACATTTATATAAAAACTAAACTTTCACATAATTATCCATTAATCAAGATGGGTTTTGGTTTTGGTTGGTTTAACCACTTGAAAAATATTATAAATTTATGTACTAGATGGTTGTGATAACATATTTAATACTTTATAATGAAATAAAAGAGTATATAATTATTTTTATTTTTGTGGAGATACTATATTAATATTTATTTTATTAACTATAAAATACACTTTGATGATCATAAATTGCCAATACATGTTATTTATCAATCTCATCTTCAATAATATTGAATAAAACAAACATAAAAGAAATTTGAATAATAATAAATAATTATAAAACATACCTAATAGTAAAATTAATTATCTAGTAATTATAATTTATATAATAAGAATAAACACATATGCTACTATTATGAAACTATAACAAACGATGAAAACTATACATGCCAGATGTAGAAAATCCATATGTTTACTATGGATAATGAAAAATTGTGGGGAGTATAATTGAAAATGAAAATGAATAAAGTTATAAATTATATTATAATGATAGATATGTTTGTGATATTATAGTATAAATTATAGTTTTGGAAGTAAGGAAAACATGTTTGGGTTTTTGGCTAAAATTCCTCAATTTGAGACACAATTGAGATTATGCACCAAATTTCAATTATTTAGAATATTAAATCCCTATTTGAGATAAAATATAATTATTTACATTTCAATAATCATATTTTATGTTCATTTACATTTCAACTCTATAACAAGTTTGGATTCTAGTGTTTTTAAATTCATAAGTGTTTTTTTTGTCTCAATTCTTATTTTTTTGAGACAAAAAATTATTTATGCACAATGTTTTCTTCATATTGTGAATTTATAATCTAGGGATATGATTTTATAATAATAATTTTATTACATGGTACTTGTTATCCAAATTAGTTTCTCATATTAATTTTTTTATTGATTCAGTTATTTCCCATGTTGTGAGGACTTTTGGTAAAACAATCTTTTTCATTGATTTATGATCATTCATTGAACTTATCTCATATATATTGGTTAAATTGTAACATTTTTTTATATTATGTGGAATTATATAATTATTTGTTAAGTATATACATTCCTAAAGAATAATCCCTTTGATTAATATTCACATTTCTTGGGTTATGTTTTTTTAAACTATCCATATTCTTTCTCTAGATAGCTTATGAACATATTATTTTTGTATTGAATTAGTTATAAACCCATTAATATATATGGTGTGACCATTTAATTTTACACATTTCATATATAATTATTTTAATATGGAATTTATGTTATTTTATTTTTCATGGGAAACTTTTTGGCATTCTGTATTTTGTTATTCCAATATAGAAAAATATTGGACAGTCAAATATGTATTACTTGACTAACCACATTATTTAAATTTATTGGTTATGTTGGGGTTTTTCCATTGTATTGTAATGGGTATAGTATTTTCATTATTTTTTATAATTTTATAATAAATGATTTTCATCAAGAATTGATATCATATATTATTCATTATATAGAAATCTAAGCTTCTATTTAGCCAAAGGTTCCTAAGGGATTGATACAAGTGTTCATCTTAACTCTTGTAGTGATTATAGTGGAATTAATATAGTGATAGGTGGGAACCAACACTAGACATACCCTTGATGAATTGAGAGGTATCATGAGAAAAAAATATGGTGGGTTTTTTTGTATTCATTTTCCCATAACAACATAGTTTCTTTTCATAAGGGCTTGAAAACATGATGAATTGACAATAGTCTCAGCCACAAGTAATATTTATTCAAAAAATAATCATGAAATAAATATTTTGATGCACAACATTATGCATTCTATAGGCAATATATTATTTTTAGTAATAACCATGTTTTCACGCATTTTTATTCATATAGAATTATCTGATTTTCAGGTTCATTATGGCTTCATTTTTTTACCTATTTGTACCATAGTATTTACTCAACGATTATGCCATTGTTTCTTTAGTTATATGTTTTCCATACTGAGTTCTTGATATAAACACATTAAAATTATTACATTAAACTAATAATAAATTAAAATAGTAAACTTTATATGTTTATTAGTATAGTATATGAAAAAGAATTTTTGGGTGATATTGAAAAATTATCCGGAGTTAAGTTGATACAAATATATAATTGAAAAAATATCCCTCAATTGTGAAGAACATGGAATTTATTAGTTTTTTTGGTTTCCTAATTCAATAAATCTATTAACATGAGAAGATATTTTAGATTTAATATATTCTATAAATATTTTTTAAAT
Source organism: Viscum album (assembly GCA_963277665.1). Classification (NCBI taxonomy): domain Eukaryota; kingdom Viridiplantae; phylum Streptophyta; class Magnoliopsida; order Santalales; family Viscaceae; genus Viscum; species Viscum album. The sequence goes on along the minus strand of OY728129.1, from coordinate 149,692,109 downwards.
TTTAATTATTAATGGTTATATCAAGGAACTTATAACTAGTATCAATTTAAGTATGTAATGTATGTATTTAAGAGCACAAAATTAGGGTATTTAGTTCTAGGGTGTCACTTATCATTCTAGTATTGTAGCTTGTGGACCAATAATTGTGTGCTAGAGTTAATATTTAGTGGATAGTCAACTATACTTTTTTATAGCGATTACTTCTTGGTGTATTTGTGTTGAATCAATATCCACATGCCAATATCTCTATAAGGATGTAATTTCTAGAAAACTGAAATGATCACAACTTTATTGAAACATTGGTATATTATACTATTTTTAATTATTTCCCATAAACATATCCATGGGGTTCTCAAATATGATATCTAAAAGATCCACTAACTCTTATTACTCATAGAATATGTCTACTTTTTTCACTAATATTAATACCATGGATTTAATCTTAAATGAGCGATCCATTAGTTGTCATAGTGAACTAAATACATACATGACACCAATTTTACATTGGGAAGAAAATTCAAATAATAACAAAATAAAATGTTTAGCATCCTTGAAACACATTAAACTATATATTCTTCATATCCTGGGGAAAGGAAAAAAGAAAAAGGGTGAGCTCAATTACAAACTAAGGGTTTAGTACAATAAAATCTATTATGAGTAAATATGAAATAATAAATATGGAATAAAAAATAACTAGATGAACATTTCATTTAATCTATAACATGAGCATGAAATGCATCCATAGATAAAATCAATGTAATAACCTTCTTTACAATAATAATATAATTATCAATGATAAAAATTCATATTATTGGATTTCATGATCCCATAAATGATGATATATCTATTATCATGGACTTGATCGCTAATAATTTAAAATATGGGTAATAATACATGAAAAATTAATTTTATAAGGATATCCAACTAGCTTGTCTTAAGAGAATTGTGGATATATCTGGGGGATATCTATAATTTGGCCCCTCATATCCCCACATTTTTAATGCATTCCACATATATTAAATGATCAATTTAATTCATAAATAATATTCGTTATCAATAAATTTTTGTATTGATTAAATATAATTGAGTATCAATATTTCCCTAGTAAATAAAATAATAATCATAGTGAATCCCAATATATATAAATAGTATACAGCTTATGAAATAATTATATCCAAGATAAAAAGAAATGAAAATTTATGTGAAATATATGGTCAAATTTTATATGACTAAATGAAATTGGATTATTAAATTGAAATTTAAAGGCTATGAATTTAATAAGAGAGAAAATATGATAATTAATTCGTCAAAAAAATAAGTTTCATGATAAAATAATGTCCATTTATGATATGAATGTGGAATTTTAAAATAAAATTAATCAATTTTTTTCTTTGTAAACCCATTAAAATCCAATAAAAGAAGATAAATAATGTAAAACAGTTATGGTTACAAAAATGTCTGTTAAAATCATATGTTATAGAAATAAAAAAATCCATTTGACTATTTATAAATAATATTTAAAAGCAATAATTTTGGAAAAATTAAAAAAATTATTATTAAAAAAATTAAAAAAAAATCTAAGATAAATTAAAATTCCCTTAATAAATCCTTTGAGCAATAAAAATAGATTTTATAAAAAAAATTAAAAAGTATTCACATGAAAGAAAAATATACCCATTGAAAAATAGAAATAACATTACATTTCTATTACACATTTCATTTCATCATTTAAGGGAATAGGAAAGAAAAATTTGGAATTAAATATGTAAAATCCATAAAAAATCATAAGTATAATAATTTTTTAGACTTGAAGAAGAATGTATTATGATATTTCTTCAATAAAGGAAAAGGAATCCCAAAAAATTAGATTTTAAAAAAATTGTTACATGTTAGGTAACATTAAAATTTTTTCCACTCAGAAGAGTAAACTTTGAATGAATATTTAATCATAAAGACTATGTAGATATTCAACATAAATACCTAAAAGGAAAAATATATAGGCAATATAGAAATAAATTTGATATAAAAATATGTCTTGAGAGATTGCAAATTTGAGATAAAATTATTTTCAAATATCATATCACTGATTTGAGAAATGATTAATGAAGTGATTATTTGAAATAACTATAAATACACTAAAATGTGGAAATAAAATATAATAATATGATATTTCATTTCATAAAAATTTAGGGAATAGCATAGTGAATGATATAAATATATAATCTAATTAATTCAAATTGAGTCAAGAAAACCCTTTACTCATGTTTACCCATAGTTGAATATTCATCAGCCTCTTGTATAATGGTTTTAAACATGTGATTAACTTATCCCAAAATAATATTAATATTTAAAATATCAGATATTTTCCACATATAAAAACATATATATCATGACCCCTCCCTCTAAGGATACACCAGTTAGGGGAGATAGATAATGACACCTGAGTCTCACCTCTAATAGTCCCCATGTATGCAACTAGTCCTGAGGGTTATATAAATCTCAGAATATAGGTTAAATTACCCTCTATAATATGGATATTAAATGTTACAGGATAAATCATCCACCATAAAATATATGAAAAAATATAAAAAGGAAAAACAAAATATCCAACAAAATATTTATAAAAAATGATAGATAAAAGTATCCTAGATAAATTCTCCAAGGAGAAGCTAAAACAGTGACACAAAAACTATCAAAAGGTCTGAGATAGTGACATACAACAGGGTCCATGTTTTCCTAATGGAAAACAATAAATAATTTTAAATTCATTGGGTGATAATAACACTATACTTAGTAGTAAAACCAATTGACTCCTTATCAAGTGAATGAAAAATAAAAATGTATATGTGAACAAACAATGGAACCAACAACACCTAATTTGGTCATCTATACAGTACCATCTCTAGAGTAGAATGATTGCAAAATAATAGAAACAAATTATATTAACATAATACGAAGAATTTAAAAAAGGGTACCTTGTACCACTTTCTAAATGATTTTAAGTTTCCACATCCCCAACATCTTACATCATATCTCTTCAATGTATTTTTAATAAAATATAACACCACCCAACCTCACAGCCACATTACATCATGACCATAGACACTAGTGACACTGAATCAGAAACACTTACATAAATATATTAGTAGGTTATAATGAACATGAAGTTTATCAACCATTCACCCTCCTAATACCATGCACAACCACCACCATAAGCTTCCCCACAACATGGTCACATAAAATCTCACTCGTAAACACCTTGGCCACTTCCCCACAACACAATCACAACAAATCTCATGTACAGACACCTGGGCCATCAACTACTTCCCAATCATACCTTAGACCATAAGATCCTATGTATATCTACCTTCCTATAAGATATAGTGGGAAATAATGGGTATATATCTATTCATCCTCACCACCATAATGTTCAAAAAAACACTTTTGTATATATATATAGGTGTTGGAATATCTTTATCAATGTGGGTGGGGTGTGTATAGAAATCAATGGGATCATATAAAGTAAATTTGAATATATATATATATATATATATCCACACAAAATCCCAACCTATGTGTTCACTATAAATCTCAAACCAAGTCATTATGCCACCACATTTTCTACCGCCACTAAATCAAAAACACTACACAAGAGACAAGTCATATCTCACTCTACAAACCAATTCTATTATTCTATACCAAACATCTCATATTTAAAATTTAACCACTTCAGCCACGTAACCCATTATTAATTAATTAATTAATTGTCTATTTCCATCACATTAACCAAACTAGTCCATGACATTTCAATTATTTTCAACCACTTATATTACTATATAGGAATCTAGAACAAAATAACCATTCTCATCTCATCCACAATATAACACAACAAAATATTGCTTCCCCACAACATGGATTTATACCCACCACACATCTCACCATACCGCATAACAACTACACATCACCACCTAACAACAATACCTCAAATAAACTATAACCACACATATAACCCAATATCAAAACATTAAACTAACCACAAAACATTAAAACAAATTATCATCCCACAAATCAAAATATCATGTCTTCATCCCAAGACATGACCACAGCACAACCCGCCACTCAAACATTATGTTTTTCAAATTTAGTAAAAAGGATAATTCATATCATCATACTTCTTTATTTAATGGGTATTCTCAATAAAGACATAATTCTATTGGAAACCATCTTATTTGCCAAATATAAGTGGTTATTATATTTCAATTTTGTGGTGATATCATAATAATATGAAACTAAGTTTCCATATCAAAAAATAAAAATGAAACAGAAGGATCTGAACAACCAGGATTATCAAAGGGGCGTGAAGCAAACCAATTCAAAATATCAATATAATAATATCAAATATGTAGAAAATTGTGGATAATATTCTTTCGCAAAATAATTTTAAAATACTAATTTATTTATCTTGTGAAGGAAAATAAAAACAATAACCTATAGATAAATAAGAGTAATTCCCTCCCTAATAATACAAAAAATATATAAATAATGGATTCTCTAACAGATAAGATATTTTTGATCTCTCTATGCACCTTACAAAGAAGAAATAAGCAACAAAGAACCACAACAACATAAAAAACACCATAGATAAGCCTACACCGTATGAAGGGTAAATAAAAATGCATCTGTCACATACCCCAAACCAATTCATCCCCACCATAGAATATCTCTAAATAATAAAAGAAGTAAAACCTTGTGAAATAGGAGAGAACTCACCACAGATCACCAACAAGCTTCCTGCAAAACCTAAGGATTGAAGTTGGAGAAGGAGCAGTGGAATATACTTCATAGTCACTAAGAGTTCTCCAAACAATGAGTGTGGGTTGGGGTGTTGACTGAATGGTTGGAGAATATTCTATACAATGGATAAAAACCTTTAATTTCACACTATTAATGTCATGAATTAGGTTTAAAATTTGAATTCCATAGGAATTCCCCATAATCAATATTTCCAATGAATTTCACATATCCTAGAATTGAATTAATGACCCATCTTGAATCAATTTCTTTATATGAATTCATTTCATGGATTCATACATATCAAAAAAAAGATGTGAAACCATCGTACAATAGAATCCCTGAACTTCCAATTCACGACATGAATTATGTTCACATCATGAACCACCTTATCTTGTACTCCATTATGTAAACCCTTAAAAAACCTCACATAAAACCTCCAAATAAACTAAAACCACCAAAAATACAAATTTAATGGATCAGGAAATCCTATTTTTTTACATTATAACACATTTTAAAACAATCATTCATTATTAACCTTAATATTTTTGTAAACTAAATTATTTTCTCATGCATGTTTTTTCACCGAAGACTTGATATTTTTAAAATGATTTATAATTTCATAATAAAAAGGATGTTAATTTTGATATTAATATCATATATATATAATAAATAAACAATTATTACATTCAATATAATGGATAAAGGAAAAATTTATTGCACCTTTTCATAGAGGTGGACGTCCACACATATGCAGAAGTGACATTATCATTTTCCAACGAATTGAAAGGAAATAAGGAATATATGATATTATAATATGACAATAATAATTATTTAATAAATATAATATATATATATATATATATTCATTATTAACATATTTAAAACCATATATATAGTTTGGTGCAAAAAAATTGAATTGCACTACTCCGTGGAGATGGTAAGTTGTACCTACTCACGAACGATGTTTTCACTTTTTGTTAGATAGAAAAGGGTTATAAAATGTTTATATGATAATAAAAATAAAATATTATTATATTTACTATACTATATATTTTTTATGATGGTTACAATATATTTCAGTAATTTGACAAAGAATGAAATTTTAATGATTTTGTAATGACTATTACCTCTTTATTAAAAGAGAGCCATTGTATCTTCACTTATGTGATCAAGGGTTTGTCTTTTATGATTAAAACAACCTCTATAAATTTTATAAGTATATTTATAAGAGTTTTTATAGGGTTTTTCGATATAAGAGGATATATTTTATGTAAATAAGATAAGAGAGTAGGTGTCTTTTTATTGTGAATGAAAGGACACACATGGATTTAATAAAAACTTTTATGTATAATAAATTAATCCTCATATGAAAGAGTAACAATATGGATGAAATTTAAAATGTAAGAGATTATATCATATAAATACCATCATATAGTAAATTATTTAAATGATATGTGGAATTTTAAACTTGAAATTTTGGTTTAACCCCATCGTTAAACAAAATCAACATTGACTATAGTAATGATGTTTTCAATATTAAAGGGTTATTTAATTTCTTATATTTTTTGAATTTTTTCATAAATGGATATCTCATATAATTAAATAATTTTTTATATCATAATTAACCAAATCCAATATTTTTATGATTTTTAATTAATCCAGAAAATATTATTTTTTATAAAAAATCAATAATGTCAATTTTTACACTATTCAATTAAATTTTTATTAAAGACATCAAACAACATATTCAATCTAAATATAGTTTTTTAATAAATATATAATATTTAATATATATCAATAAATTCAATGGTCACTGTGATTCACCAGAATGTTTTTATTTGTGTTTTATTAAATAATATATTTTATTTTTCTATTGTTCAAATAAAGACTGTGTCGGCAATGCATAAGTATTTAAGTTAATTATTTCAACACTAAAAATTAAAAAAAATTACCTTGAATAAGAAATAATTTATAACTCAATAAATTGATAGATGAACATAATTATTTTATCACTGTCATAAAATATTATAGATGTTAATATTAATATAGTGACTTTTTTACATTATATTTACTCAAAATTATAAATATGTTAAATCAAACAAAATTTCATAGAAATAGATGTATTTTCTAATCACGAATATATATAAGTATGAAAATTTATCTAATAAGATAAATATACTTTTAGGTTTAATTTTTAGGCTTATAATATATTTTTAATTAATTAACTTATTTACCCTATATCGATATGATAAATTTTACTAAGGTTACTATTCATAGTTCCTAAAAAATTTCATACTTACCAAATTTAAACATCATTATTTTAAATATGGTATTAATTTTTCATTACTGATTTTATAGAATTTATATAAAATATTTTTAATATAAAATCATAAAATACGACGAAAACCAGTTTTGAAAAAAATGGGTTTTGAAAAAAAATAATTAACTTATATCAAAATCGGGATTTTTTTTTTCAAAAAACATTATTGTAAATAAAATTGATTAAATTAATACCAAATAAAATATATAATGGTACTTTAAAATTACTTGATGTAATAAAAAAATAGTATTTCGGAAAAAATGTTTTTCCACAATTCAATGAAAAATGACTCATTTTTGAAACAACTAAAAATTTTACATTATGTTAATATTGATAAATTTATATTTAAAATGTAGATTATTTTATAAAATAAATTTTATTAAATTGGATTAAATTAATTATAATTCCCTCCCACAAAATAAAAAAATTTAAATATATTTATTTTATATGTTCAAGATGATTTTACTTAAAATTATGTACTTGATTGTTATTAATAACTACATTATATAAAAGCTATGGGAATAATTTCATAATGTGGTTAAGAATTTTCAAACCCAGAAATTTCATGAATATATTATAATGGTCATATTTATATAATAATATTTTATGGTTCAATTAATCTCATAGTTGAATGTTTTATACAATATCAAACATATTATTATGTTAAAATATCATGGTGGTTCATTCTACCCCAAGTAATAAATTTCAACCCCAAAATTTTAAATTCTTATCTTAAATAGTGTTTTTTAACAGTTGAAATGTCCTTTATTGAAAATCCACATTTAAAAAAGGTTAAATTAAACATCCGCATAAAAATTGCGAGAAGGAAATATGAAGGTTATCTAAAATAACAATATACTTAGTTTTTAAATAGGATAAAATTAGTGAAAAGTTAAAATATGGATATAGAGGAGAAATATAGTACCCAAAGAATAATATATAGTAATATAGAACATGGTTAAGAAGAATTTAATGACCTCAATCCCATAAATATGTTATGGTTTAAAATACAATTAATTAATCATAAATGATGGTAACATGGTAATCTTTTTATTTAATATTCTTTTCTAATAGTAGAGTAATTCTTTTACCATATATAGTAAGAACATAAATAAATATACTTACCAGACAATTATGATTTTATCCTTTAATAAATTTTCACCACAATATCTTCATTTCTCTAAATTACTAGTATTTAAGTTTAATTTTTCCTTCTGAAAGAACTAAAATGAACTTATAATTTATTACATAATCAATAAATGAAAAAATATTATTCCTCTAGTTAATAAATTTTAACGAAATTAAATTTGGTTACCATAAGGTAAGATAATATAAGAAATTTATAATCCTTCATATGAAAAAATTGTACATTTTACTTCAAAATTTCTAGAATAAAATAAAATGTTCAACATAGATTATTCCATAAATAAATTACACTTCACCCTAATTAACCTCAATAATCTAAAAATTATATAATTTTTAACCCCATTTGTAATTTTATTCATTTTAATTTATATTACAAAAATTTAATTCCATTCCTCCCAAATAATATTTAAAGATAAACCACTTGTTAAATTTAAAGGATAAAAATACTTTAAAAAATAAGAAAAATACAAAAAAAATAACATTAAACACCATGATATATCAATATATAATCATATAATATAGTTAAATTCACTATAATATCTTAAAACTAATTTAGATACTAACATAAAAGGTAATCCTTAGCTTGACCACAAATATCTATGAAAATAACACCATTTAAAACAATCACATTTTCATCAAAAATATTATATATATTTTGTTTTCCAATAGAGTATAACATGTCATATACTAACCCAAAGGAGAATTTAGAACATAATATCTTATTCTCATGAATCCTCATAACTCTTTCAAATTAACTCAAAATAAAATCACTTAAAACCAAAAATTGAGTATCTTTGCCTTTCCACTTATGGAAACCATAAACTTATAAACCCATCATGATGTCCATAAAATTTAAGTTAACACCAAATGAAGACATATATTATTATCTAAATGAATACAATTATTATCATTAAAAAAATAATTGACTACTTCCATAATTATAAAAATAAAATAAACTTCATCAAAGATAACCTAAATCACTTTTTTATCAAACCAATAATCAATTTCAAGGGTGAAAGTACTATCCAATTTACTTCATCAATATCAGTCATTACTATACCCCACAACATGGGAAGGTAAATCTTAATATTTCAATGATTGACATTGAATAGGTCACTCCTTGGTCTAGGAGATATCCCATAGATTATGGAATTGTCTTCGATAGTTCCATTGTTCCCCATAAATAATACATTTAGCTATGAATGGTGCTTTTGGATGAAATTCATATCCCACCATCAACATACTGGTTTTTACTTGACAATTATTTTATCTAATCCATTATTATTTAAAAATAAAACATTTTATTATTCCTTTTATAGATTTTTAGGGTGTATATTTCCTCATTTCTAACAAGAAAGAAATTGATATTTCTTTATCCATATTCTCCACCACATGATCACTCATTAAAATATAATATTAACTTTATTGGTGATTTAGAGAGTTAGATAAGTTTTTTTAATAATATATGATTAAAACGAATTAGGAATAATATAAATATATTTCAATCCATTTTATGTTATTTTTTTTCAAAAAATCCATGTATTACACCTAAATTGTTTTTAGAATGATTTCTCCATGTTCCAGCTATTGGCTAAAACCAAAAAAGTATAGTATTATAAAAAATAATCATATTTAAAAACCACATAATCTATAACTTACCAAAATATTACAATTTTATCATATACTTACAATTTTCATCAATGTCATTCCAAGGATTATTTTAACTAATCTATGTTTTTATAAATATAGTCCTACTAGTTTCTAATAATAATTCTATGATACCAACTATAACATTCACATACTCTAGAAACCCAAAGTTAGTGTCTTAATTATTATATTGGCTTTCAATCGAGGGATAAATCTCAATGGATTGATCAGTTTAGTAGTATTTGAGAGAATGAAATATACATGATACCCATTTTACATTAGGAATAAAATATAAAACATATCAAAAAAATATGTTTGGCATCCTTGAACTCGTTCATTGATTTCTTATTCATATCATGTGGAAAGATGAAAAAATAAGTTCAAAATAAAATTCATAGTATAGGTTGAGTAAAATGGATGAAATTATGATTAAATAATGAATTATTAATATGACAAGGTAAATAACTGTAAACACATTCCATTTAATCAATAAATTCTGTATTAAATTCTTCGATTGATAATAAAAATATAGAAATATAATTGATAATAATAAAAAAATTATTAATGCGGAAAATGAATATTTTTTTATCTCAATATCTGTAATACCCCAAGCTTAATAGGTATGTTTCCCTTTGAATAATGCAATTTCTTGCATTGTAAACAACTTCGAGATTCTAACACATCACAACCAATCAAACTAGCCATAATGAATAGTAATACCCAAATTTTGAAATTTTATAAATTTTATCTTTCAAAATGGACTTCATTTTTGGATTCGGAATATTGAAATTATCTTACGGTGAATTTTTGGTATTTTTCTAAAAACATTCAATTTTTTATGAATTGTGAAAAAACACTACGTTATTTGTTAAAATTGACTTTTTCTTTAGATAATTAGTTATTTTATTTTAACTTATTTTTTGTAAAAATAGATACATAATACATATATATGTTCAAATAATTTTAAGGGAGTCATTTTATAATATGTTTATATATATAAAATTTTATTGAACTATTTACCGTCTTTTACCCACCACCTAGGTGGATTTGCAAATTGGTATAAAAATTAATTTTACCAATTATGTGAGTTTATTTTCAAAAATATGAGAGAAATGTTTAATATTAGTAAGTAAAATGTGGTTCAATTAGATAAAAATAGTTTTTTGGTAAATAGTAACTTTTTTACTTTTATTTACCACGGTTAAAAGTAAATAGTGTAATTAAGGGTAAAAATTATATCAGAATTTCACTAACACTAGTCCTAATTCTATTTTACAAATCTAATTCGACCAAAACAGCTTTAGGAATAAAATACGATCCCTTAGGTCTACTTGGATTAGATTTAGACAATTATTATTATTTTATTTAAAGAAGAGTTAATAGAGTTAAAATCAAAGTATATTAACTAAAACATTTTTAATATAGGGTTATACATAAGATAAATTCCACTATAAATATTAATTATAAATATAAACAAATTTCCAACGTAATTATATTTTATTTAACAATTTTAAACGTTAAATATGTAAATTTATTTATGACACAATGATGATGCAGTAATTACCTAATTAATGAAAGATTAAAATAATTGATATTATAAATATCCAAATTAATCTAATTTGAGACATTTTATGAATTAAAAAACATTTCTAGGAAAATATTACATTTTAGGGTTGATTAAGTTAATTTTTTAGAAGTAATAATGTTGTTACGAATTTAACAAAAACAAAATAAAAAATAGTGTCAAAATTGACATAAAAGAGTTTTTAAAACTAATATAATAATATTAATTGGTATTATATTCATAAAAATCTGGGGTTCATCCAAAGGGATTAAATACTAATTTATATCTCATTACTGATCCAATTTTTTTCTCCTATAATTTAATAGTATGTTTATTAACCATATAATATAAAGATACAAAGAGATGTGGTAAATGTCAAACTATTTAACTAAGAATTAAATCTAAAAGATAAGGTTAATATAGTGACCGAAACCTGTCTAAAACCTTTTAGTTGAGTAGTTTTAGACCAATACCCACCTTATAATATAAATAATTCATTTTGGAGCCATTAAAAACCTAAAATGGTTTTATTTCAAAATATTATTTCATGCTTTTCCTAAGGTTCTCCTCACCTCTCTTATAAAAGGGCACTTCCCCTTATCTCAAATTCACACCTTCAAAGCCATTTTTATTGGCCAAACCCTACCTAAATATCCTCCCAAATTTCATCCCTTCATCCTAGAGTCCTTCCTTTAGTCATAAATCTATCATAATGAGTCTTTTTGATCAAATCAAAAGGAAGAACCTGAAGAAGAGGTAAATATTTCATCACCTCTTTAAAGTTATTTTCTTCTTCCACTTCCTCTTTATTTATTGTTTCCATTCTAAAATAATAACACCAGTATATTATATATACTTTGATGTAATTATAAAAATGATATAACCATATTAATTATTCTATCCATCCTATAAATGACAAAGTCACCATATGTGTGTACGTACGGATTACCGTCTCCACGTCGTGGTGTAGTTTGTTATTTAAATACTTCATCATTTTGATGGGTATAATAATGAGTATAAATTATGTAAATAATAAATATAAAATGATAACTATTCTGTATATATTATATACCATCCTAGTATATATGATTACATTATCAAAAGAATGATATTGTTTCTCATGCGTACGTTCGGATAACCGTCTCCACAAACGCGATTAGATTCATTCCCCATCGTATCCATTCAAAAATAATATTCATTTGATGATTAAAAATAATTTTTAAAGACATAATATCATTATGAATATGAATAAGATACATACTATCCATAACAAATATTACTTACGTAACAAATCATATAAAGGAAAACGAATCAATTAACACCCGAAACGATGATAATACCAAAATATTATTAACAAAGTAAAATTAAAAGATAATATATGATATCATATTTACTTGTATGGTTATTTTATAATTTAATAACAATGATTTAACTATTATAAAAGAGTTTAACATACCCTCGACCAAATAAAAGTACAAGAAGTGATTAATTTCGCAATCTCTTTATTATTGGAGGTTGTTTTTACGTAAGTATCTATTGGGATCCCTTTATCATCAACATCCATGTTTCTTAAAAATATATTCCAAAATATTTTTACTATTTACTAGACTATGGTTTAATGAAATTTATACCCCTTTTTGACTTTTTATAAAATGGGTTGAAAGGAATCATTCTGTTGTTTTCCAAACAAGGCACCTTATGACCTTTTCGACATAATTAAGGTAAGAATGTTTTTTTAACTTATATGGTAGGTGCAGCTATTTTCTTCCGTTATAACATCGTTGAAGCTTTCATTACAAGATTATAAGAATATTTTCAAAATAAATGTTTTATTTTATAATTATATTACTTTTAAATTATTTCAAAATATAAAGAGATATTTCACTAAAAAAAGTTTTGATTTCATTTATATCAACATCCTTTGATGGATTTCAAGATTATTTGAATTTGATTTATTATGAAAAAAAACATCCATATTGTATTTAAATTTTTATGATATGTTTGACTATGGATGTGTTAGTTTTACACTATTCGGGGTTTATGGATATAGTATTGACATTTTTTATGTTAGTTTTAATATGAATGTTTTTGTTATGTTTAAACCTTTTCATATGAGGAATGAATTGGAATTAATAAGTAATGGGTAGAGCCCGCTATAGCTCCTCGATGCGCGGTAGGTCTCATTAGACAAACAAGTGTCTTGGTATAAGGCCTTGACAAAATATTATTTGTAGTCTTGGCCCAAGGCCTTACCTATGTGGTTTAGAAGTATGGAATTATGCATTCCATCATTATAAAAGTGGCTATTGATATTACATATGATTATTCGACTAGTATAAAATCCATGTGAATAAGTAAATGGAATTATTTTATTTTATATTTTCCATATTATGTTGAAGTTCAAGTTTAAATTTATTTTGTTCTAGTATTATATTGCCTTAATTTTTTCTGCTTATTTATGAATGTTTCTGCTATATTGTTATCCTTACTGAGCATCTGAGGTCACCCCTTTCTTTGTATTATTTTTTCCCAGGATGTGAATAATTATATTTTTAATGGCCTATAGAAATAGTCTAAGGGATATGACTATGGCCTATGAAGACTATGTTGTTGTAGTTTTTCATTTTATAATGTAATGTAAAACTTATAAATTTATCTAGTATTTCCAAGTCTACTAAACTAATCGGTCTTTCAAGACTTGATCTTTTGTGATCATGCCAATGTTATGTAATAATGTACTGACTATGGGTAACTAGGTCTGGGGCATTACATTATCTTAGATATCATGATATATCTACCATAATGGGCTTTTATAATGGCAGCTTAAATTATTTGTTAGGCACACATCAAATACTTATTTAATACGGTTATCCAACTACTTAATCTCACAATACATCTTAATACATCGAGTTGAAATATATAACCATTACACACTCATCACTTCATGTCCAATTAACCCATTATATATTTAATGATTGATATAATTCCAAAACAAATATTTCCTATCAAAAAATTTCCATATTGATTAGTAAATAATGAATATCCATATTTCTTCTACCAATCAAATAAACATCAAATAAAAACAGCATATATAGAAATGGTATAAATTTTAGGGAATAATCACATCAATGATATATAAAATATCTAATTCTAAGAAAAATTTATATCTAATTAAAAATGATCCAAAAAATTGGAATATTTCTATATAAATTTAAAAACAACAAAATTAATAAAAGAGAAAAACATGATCATTGTTTCATGTGAAATATAGGTTTGATAATTAATCGTTGTTATTTTTAGAAATGATAGAGAAATGAAAAAAAATTAATAAAATATGTTTTTTAACCATTTAAATAATGTTTAAGAATCTAAAGGGTCTGAATTGGTTATAGCAACATGAATTTGTGTAACATCGTATATATTAAAAATAAAACATTACTTATGTCTTTTTATAAATAATATTTAAAACAAACCTTTTGTAAAACATTAAAAATATTACATTCAAAAGCATAAAATAAATCAAGTGTAACATAAAATATCAATAATAATACTTTTAATTAATAAAAAATACCTTTTGGGAATAATTTGAAAAATCTACACTTAGATGAAAAAATATACCTGATAAAAAAGGGAAATTAAATAAAATTTCTTTTTGAGCATTTTATTAAAGGATTTAATCTCCAAAGAGTGGAATGGTTGGAATAAAATATTGACACTCCTTGGTTATCCAATGGATAAAAAATTTATGGTATTTAACAAGAATGTATTATAATGTCCTTCAATGAAAATTATATCAATCCCATAAAAATGTGACTATAAAATAAATACTTACCTCAAGTAAACTTCATGTTTCAACCCCTTAAAAGGGAAAAATGGAATAAAAATTTAATCATCCTGAATTGGGATATATTAATTTATTTTTAATAAAATGGGTAATATATACACCCCATCAGAATATATTTTTTCATAGTAGAAAATATATATTAATGGACTGTAAATTTAGACTAGATTCCTTAAAAAGATCATATCATTTAACTAATAATTAGTCAATGAAGTGATTTTTTATAAAAAAAAATAAATCCAAAAAAATTATAAATAGAACATATTACAATAAAATGAATATTATCACATAATCATTACATAATATTGTCATTGAAGTAGAAATATAACACAATGAATACAAAATGAGTTAAGAAACACCTTACTTATCATTTCTCTTTAGTTAAACATTCCTTAAACTCATGTATAATGGTTCATAATAAGGTATTAATTAATAATGGAATCATATAAATATTTATAATATAATATATGGTCCTATTATAACATCTTATCACTGATCTGTCAACAATATTTCATAATTATCCTTCTTTTGGATGGTAAAAAATTTATTTTATCATGCATGTTTTCTCATGAAATATTTTATCCTTGTATGTTTATTAAAGTTCCATAATCACCATAATGTTAATTATGAAATAAATATAATATATATATATATTAAATATATATTTATTACCATTAATTTAATATGGAAATTTAAAATAAATCGCATGATTTTGAAGAGGTGGCAGTTCACACATACCCACAGGTGACCTTATTTGTTTCCAATTGATTAGATAACAAAAATGTATATATTATATTATAATTTAGAAATTATATTTATTTGATAAATATCATATATAATAATTATTTATATGTTTACAACTATCCTTGTAGTTTTGTGATGAAAAAACAATGTATACCACAATGTGGAGATGTTGAGATGTACCAACACACATGCAATGATTCGGGTTTTCATTGAATGGAAAAGGGATAAATAATGGTTATACCATAATCACAATAAAATATTATTATATTGGTTTTAATATATTTTTTTTATTTTAGTATGGTTATAATATAATTATAGGGAATTGAATAAAAATTAAATTTAAATGTGTTAGTAAATATGATTACCTTTTTTCGATTGTGATCCTTTAAATATTATATGAAGGGTCCTAGGGTTTTTTCGGAAGAAAATATCCTCCATAATATGGATAAAGAAGTTTATAATAGTATTTAGTAGGTTTATTTACTATAATATGATTTAAATGGTGTAAATAAGGGATTATAGGTGGTTCCATTTAATAGTGAATGAAAGGAAAATCATGTCATTAATTCGATTATTTACTGTAATAATTTAATTTTCTTGAGAAAGTGGAACATTATAGTGATAACATAGAAAATAATATATGATATGGTCAAAATACCTTACACTAATAAAATTATGAAAAGTTAATTTTTATTTTAAACCATATATTTTGTTTTAAACCCATCGTTAAATAATTTTAATCCTAAAAAACATAAACAATATTTTCAATACTAAAGGGTAATAATTTTACATATAATGTAATAATTCGATCATAAATGAATAAGGAATGAATTTTAAAATAATTTATCATAATTGTATGACTTCATGATTTTATGTTATGTGAATTATTTAATAATAAATTATAATACATAAAAAATCAATAATGTATTTTTTTTATAAAATTCTTTTAATTTGACTTTAATGCCATCAAAAAATTTATGAAATTATAATATATAAAACTAAAACATATATAATAAGTTATATTAATATATATAATTCATGGTTTACTATAACTCACTATTTTTTTTTTACAATTAGTGGTTTAAAAAATATTTTAATTTTCTACTGCTTGAATAAGTATTGTGTCACTATTGCATAGACTTAAAGGATAATAATTTCATCACAAAACATTCAAAAAATACCATAATAAAAAAATTATTTATCCCTAAAATAAAATTTATAACTGAACAATTTTTTTATTATTACTAGAAAATATTTTAGATGTTTAAAGCAAGGGTGTTACATTATTGACTTAATTTTCACTTAAAATAATATAAATTCTATATTAACATATTATTGGAATAAAATAGACACTTTTTAAAATTTTTAATAATAATTTATGAAAAAAACACTTATCTGATAATATATATACCAGTTTTAGGATGTTTAAAATTCCTTAATGCTTTATTTTTTACCATAATTACCAAATTTATACTTTACTGATGTGATAAATTTTACCAGGATAACAATTTATAATATATAAAAATTAAAGGGAAATATTTACCAAATTTGAACCTCATAATTCCAAAATATAATATCTAGTTATCAATATTTATTTTATAGTATTTTAGTAAATCAATCCTAATAAAAATTCATTAAATGATACAAAAATACATTTTTTAGAGAAAAAAAACAAGTTTTTATCATAAAAATTGACTAATATAAAAATAATTAATTTTTTTATTCAACTGTTATTATTATAAATAAATTTGATAAAATTTATATCTAAAAAATATATTTTTACTTTTAAATTAATTTATTTAATGAAAATATACAAAAATATTGGAAAAATTGATATTTTTTAACAATTCACATGAAAATAAACCATTTCTAAAAAAGTACAAAATTTTACCCTCAATTAATTTTGATGGGTTGATATCAAAAATTATATTCATTTTAGGAAATAAAAAGTATTAAAGTAGAAAAAATAAATTATAATCCCCATGTAGGATCGAAATAAGAATGTAGATGATCAATTACAAGAGGGGGTGAATTGTAAGTTTAAAATCATTCGTTTTAAACATTAATGAAAACAATGTGTAAAAAATTTAAACAGCGTAAATTCACAATACCACTTAGTTCTACAAACATTCTAGGTCCCGGAAATATTGTTTCAGAAATGAAACTTAATAAATGTTTACATGGAAAAGATTATACCTTAAATCATATAGAATCTTACTTATCAAAGTATACAAAAGAACAAGAAAGTATAAAAAGGTTATAATTTATTCTTTTATCAAAATACAGTGGAATATAAACATGAATCAGAACAAGTAACATGTATAAAATCTTTTAACCCAAAGAGTAGAGTATCCAATAACCTTGCAAAATGGTCTCTTGATTTATACTTTCAAGAAAGTCTTTCTTACCCACACTAGGGTAATCCCTCGATAGGAATATCAGAACCTAATTTACTATCCCCACAAGACCCGTACATTAAGGTATATAGAACCTCTGTCTTCTTATCCATGTAAGTCCTCATACATTAAGGTAGTTGACACCTCTGTATTTCTATCCATGGAAGTCCTCGATTGTACACAGCAACAATTAGAGTCACACGAAGCATGCTGAACAAGATGTTCAGTACACACAAGGAATGAGAGTCTCTCTTTGGATATTACTTCAGCAGTATGTAATCTCTATATTGATCGATCAGTTCTCAGTTGTTATCAGCCCATTCCAATGAGATCCTATTTATAAGTACTTCTCCAAGGGTCGGCTCCCTCCTCCAATGGTCATATTTTTTTATTAAATCTCAGTGGGACATGTACACATGTCACTCAAACAACAGTTAGTTAGAAATAGATTGTATAACATCATTTCCTAACTATAAATGAATTAAGAAAAATATGGTCTCTTAACCAAATCTAATTTTCTATAGTCTAAGGAAAAATAAATTTTTCTGTCTAAGAAAATAAACACTTGGAGAATATAAATCATAGATGTTCGGATTCTATTTTCCAATGGATTCAGAACCTATTTTCTATAGTCTTTAGAATCGAAATTCTAATGAATTTGGAATATGAATTCAAAGAAATTTGGAGTCCGAATTTTGATGAATTGGGAGTCTGAATTATGAGGAATTCAGAGTCTGAATTCTGAGGAATTCGGAGTAAGAATTTCAGATAATTCGGAGTCGGAATTTCAGAGAATTCAGAATATGAATTTCATAGAATTAAGAGTCTGAATTTTATAGAATTTGGAATCTAAATTTCAAAGAATTATAAGTCTGAATTTTAGAGAATTTTGGGTCTAGATTTTAGTGAATTTGGAATCTGGATTTTAAGGAATTCAGAATCTGGTTTTCAGAGAATTTGAAATTTGAATTTCAGAGAATTCTGAATCAGATTTTCAAAGAATTCAAAATCTAAAAACAGAATACTCTATTTCTAAGGATTTATAGGATTATGAGGTTTTAGATATGGAATAGATTTTTACACTTTATATGTAAAATGAGTTAGAAAGAAAGAAACTATAAAATGAACAAATAAAACCTAGAAAAGGAAAAAATTTCCTTGGGGATGGAAAATTTCTCTTATTAAGATAATTTTCAGGGAAAATAAAAATTGCCTTATGATAAATAGTTAGTGATTTTCAAAATATGAATTAATGGAATATTTATAATGAAACCTTATTAACTCAATAATATTTCCCTATTTTGAAAGCAAAAACATCATTATGAAAAAGAATATAAGGACATAAAATTTTTATGGACTTGAAAATAAAACTTATCTCCCATTACATATGGATCAAAGTTAATACGGCTAACTCCCTCTTAGGATTTGAAATCCCTAAGTATCATATTCTTGATTTCATAAAATATATATTACATTTTATTTGCATACTAAAATCTTCTTTGACAAGAACATCCCCTTAGATGAACTCCCCCTTACATAGGAAAATCTCTTCTTTCTTAGTATTCTTTTTATCATTCCTTTCCCCCCCATTATGATTTTCAAAACGGAATGGAGGGAATGAAAAAAATTATAACTAAAAATTTAGTACTAAACAACAAAATGTATGGAGAACAACAAAAAATCATTAAGATTGAAATAATTTGTACAAGGAAGAAATTAAACAAAAGTTTCGAAATAGGAAAAAATTTCCTTCTTTCTCATTCGGCATCAACTTCTTAACAATGGTTTTGAGATTATTCTTATCCTTTTTATATTCATCCATAAACTTGAGAAACTGATCCTGATCTTTACTTTTCTTCTCTATGGCTTTTATAGTTTCTTCTTAAGCCTTAAGAATGTCTCCATGAACCTTTAAGAATTCTCCTTTCTTAACATGATTTTATTCAAATTTGATTATGAGATCTATTTCCCTCTTCCAATTCAAAGCCACAGAATTAAGATTTCCACCTTGACTTCTTTCTTCTGAGTTGTCTAATCGAGAGTTGGTTTTTCCTCAAATCTCTTAGTAAGATCATCAATCTTTCCATCATTGGTTTCCAAGGGATCTTTCATATTGTCTTGAAATTCATCAAAAGCTCTCAGGTCTTCAACTGTCTTCCTTGACCATCTTGTAATCTTTTTGAAAGATGTTTTATAATCCACATAACCGATGAGAAAATATTTGAAATCTACCTTAAGCTTTCCAAACATATCTATAATCATTGAAACTGAATCTGATTTCTGATTGAACAAATTCTGAAGCAATAGGAATCTTAAGTCAATACTTGGAAATAAAAGAATAGTAATGACCAGATTTTTCAAAGATTGTACCACAAAATCATGTCTAATAGAGGAAAATTTTGAATAATAATTTTTGGTTGGGGAGGGTTCTTTTTCAAACTCTTCAGATTTCATCTTCAATGAACATCCAACAACTTTTTTTTCTCTACATATTTTCTAGGAGTATGGACCAACACCTACTTTCCCTTATAAACTCTTTGAATGATTTATTCTGCTTTATGTTATTTATGCTCACTATCTGATAACTGAACAATTTTATCTTCATCAATAATTTCTTTCTCAGCATCTACCACAAGATGTCCTGGATGAATAAAATCATGATTGATACATTCATCTTATGTTGGATTATTGACTTCTTCTTAACCCTTCTCTTCATTCCCTGGAGTATAATGTTTTGAAGATTCAACTTGAGAAGTCAGGATCAATAATTTTACAGAGAGAATTTCCTTCTCATGGTAATATTCATCTTTCTTTACGCAATCATCAGTTTCATCCCCTTATTATTATTTTATTTTATCATTCTTTTCCTGAACAATTTCTTCTTGTTGTTCTAGATCTGGAATCACCACCTTTTTTCCTGGAGTCTCAGGAAGTGATTCTAGCAAAAATGATTCTGGCACTAGGATTTGTTCAGATGCTTTCTAAATCTCCTTGAGAAGGGATTGACCAATTTCATCCTCTGATAACGTATTTCTATTATTATTTTCATTCTGTTGCTTCTCAAGATATTCTACAGCCTTTATTTTTAATGCTTTTTCCTCATCATGGTCGCAGCAAAAAGTAGGCTCCCTTCCTTTTTATTTTTCTGGTCTTCTCTCCACTTAGCCATTAATTCATCAGGATTAGTCTTTTTCTTCTTTGTTTTTGTAGGTGTGGATTGAGTTACCTTAGTCGCATGAGTTTTTTTCGGTTTCTTTGCCTTCCTCGTCTTTCCACCCTTCGTGGAGGTTTCATCCACCTCCAGTTTCATTACTAGAGCCTGGAATTTAGCTTCCGAAAAATTATAAAATTCATCTGAATCATTAGAAAAACCAACTTTCATTCCCCTTAGAGTATCATCTCTCACCAACATTACAATGAAATTCCTTGGATTTGAACCCCAAAAAATTTTGAAATACTGAATACATATTACAATAATCGTGAAATGAATATATGGATACATGATAATCTATGATTTTAGGGTTCCGTTCTTGATATTCTCAATTATCATCAAAACATACTTTATTAAATTGATTTTCCTAAGATTCACCAAAACATATACTACATAGATATCACTTTTCTTTATGTTATCCTTATCACCTTTCCTCGGAATGAGAAAAACATGAACCTACTGCTGATCAATATAAATATTTGTAGAGAGATAAATAATATTTAGAGACTTCATATCCTTCAAGCCAAGAAATTCTATAGATTTCTCCTTGTCAAATATCCTACTACATCAGGTAACTTGTAAGAGAAGAACACTTATTCTCCCATAAAGAATTACAATTAGGTTGGATGCCATAATGTAAGAAAGGAAGAAGGTATTTTTTTTATATTTTGATGGAAAACATGTATCTCCCTCCATTGTTGATGAAACTTTCGGATTCATAGAACTCGACTAAGAACACCAAATAAACCGGATCTTATGACCTCAGTTTTGATATAAATAGGCTCTCCCATACATTTAGTGTAAAATTCATTGAAATTATTGAATAATACTTAGCAAAGAATTTGGGATCAACTAACCTCTCTCGGTATATCTGCCACTTTGAGATTTATTTTACTGAAGACATTTCTTTTTTAAGAGAGTCTTGCATAGAGATTTGGAATTTAGAAAATCTTGAATATTTGGAACTACCTTAAGTAGAGTAGTTGGGATTCAACATGCTAGAGCATGAAGATCAATGCGGGACAACAATTGGGGGTCATTATATAGGTGATTTAGGAGAAAATTCTACTTCATTACTTGATCCAATGTTTGAAATACTTCTGATCAGATTTTATGATTGAGATAATAACCAAAAAAGGATTTGGATAGGTTCCTATCTTTTTAGGTTTTCATAAAAAAATGTTTGGATTTAAGGGAAAAAATAAATCTGAAAAGGTTTCTTGGACAAGATAAAAAACCAACATGTAGAAAGATGATTACAAAAATTTAAGAAAGGAAACATACCTTTTAGATTTCTAGGAATATTATTAGAAATAAGGAAGATTATTCTTAAAGAACATTGGATTCTAGAAAATTTTAAAAAATGACTACGAAAATAATTTGAAAACAAAAAATTTTGAATACAAAAAATTTTGGCTACAAAAAAAATTTATTAATAATAAAGTGCACTCCCCCTATGAAAATGAGTTTTTTACTATTATGAGATAGGTTTCAAAAAGAACTCAACATAGAATATTACCTTACGGTTATCATTCCTAACTTCTGTTTAATGAATTCAAATATCTCTAAGGGTAAAGATTTTGCGAAAATATCAGAAATTTAATCTTGTGTTCCAATAAATTGAAGAATGATATCTCAGTTTTGTGTGCCACTCCTAAGATAGGGATGCCTAATATCTTTTTTTTTCACAAGAGTGATGTTCATAGATTTTACTTAAGTTAATGGCACTAGTATTATCACACAATATTTTTGTTTTGGTAAAACTCATACCATAGTCTGTTAGTGTGTGTTGCATCCACAAAAATTGAGAACAACAACTTCCAGCTACTACATATTCAGCTTCAGAAGTGGAAAGTTCTATTGAGTGTTGATTTTTTTCATGACCAAGAAAGTAATGAATCTCATGTGAAATGAAAATTTTAGAATGTACTTTTCCTATCCATTCTACATCAATCAATGTGAGTATCAGAAAAGTTTTTTAGAACAAAATCATTTTAGTAAGTATAAAAGAGTCCTAAATCTTTGGTTCCCTGTAAGTAGCGAAAAATTCTTTTCGGTGCCTTTAAATGAGATACCTTAAGATTGTATTGATATCTGAAACATAAGAATACTGAAAATATTAAGTTTGGACGACTAGCTATCAAGTATATTAGACTTTATATCATACCTCTAAATGATGTTTGATCCATAGGTTTCCCAGCTTCATCAAGATCAAAAGAATTTGAGGTACCAATGGGAGTACTTACCCTCTTAGTGTTGTCATATCCATACTTTTTAAGAAGATATTTAATATACTTATATTGGGAAATATAAATTCCTTTTTGTTTTTGATAAATTTGAAAACCAAGGGAAAATGTAAACTCATCCATCATACAAATTTCAATCTCAAATTTCATTATATTTTCAAACGAAACAGTTAAACATTGTTGAGTTGAACAAAATATAACGCCATCAATATAAATTCTAACAATAAAAATAGTTTTCTTATTTTTCATTTTAATGAGAGTGGGGTCATCATTTCCATTAATGTAATGGTTTTGTAACAAAAATCAGGTAAGAGTAGCATACCAGGCTCTAGGGTCTTATTGTAACACCCCGAGATTTTATGAAAAATATTCTTTTTAATTTCATTAATGTCTTGTGGTGTATGCTACACCAAAAGTAACTTTCACAACACGCATCCTTGACTTGCATTGCATTACACGCAATCGCGACCTTCCTCGATAGCGTGTGTGGTACGCAATAACGAGTTTCACTAAACAACAATATGCTATTAAAATATTATTAAAACTAGCCGATATGAATAGTAATAACTGCTTTTTGAAATTTTGTAAATTTTATTTTAAAAAATGGACTTCATTTTTGGATTCGGAATATCGAAATTAGCTTTGGCTGAAATTTTGGTACTTTTCGGATAACTTTCATTTTCTAATGAATAGTGAAAATTACTAAATTTTAATTAAAAACAACCTTTTTAATCAAAATAATTTATAGTGATAAACTATTAATTTTAGTGGTTTTAAATTGTATTTAGAATATATTTTTACAATTTAATACAATGTTGGTCATTGGATGTAATTTCACATTTAAACCAGACATAAACAAGTGTCAATCCTTTGATAGTTATTATCTCTTAAAAACACGCTATTTGTTTTGACGACGGGAATTAATTTTTAAATTAATTAATGCAACTGATATGTTTTGAATTTTGTAAAATAGACATAATTTTTGAGTTCATAATATCAAATATAGCTTAGGCCTAATTTTTGGTATTTTTCTGAAAACTTTCAATTTTTGATGAATAGTGAAACCACTAAGTGGTAGTTAAAAAAACTGAATTTTTCATAAAACATTATTTTACCGCTTCTGTGAGTGGAATATCAAAAATCCGAGAGACACGGTTGATGTTAGTAAGTAAAATGTGGTTCAATGAGATGAGAATAATTTTTGGTGAATAGTAACATTTTACTTTTATTTACCACGGTTAAAAGTAAATAGGGTAATTAAGGGTAAAATGATATTATTATTACCCTAAAACATGTCCTAATTCTATTGGGGAAGTGTAATTCGACCAAAAACAACCTTAGGAATAAAATAATACCATTTAGGCCCACTTGGATTAGATTAGGACATTTATTATGAATTTATTTAAAGAAGGGTTAAAATTGTTAAAATCAATGTTTAATAAATATATCATTTTTAATATAGGGTTATACATAAGATAAATTCGACTATAAATATTCATTAGAAAGCTAAAGATATTTACTACATTATTTTATTTTATTTGTAATTTTTAGACTTTAAAAAAGTTAATTTATCTATGACACAAAGATGATGCAGTAATTATCTTATTAATGAAATATTGACATAAGTGATGTTATAAATTCCAAAATAAATGTAATTTAAGACTTTTTATGAATTAAAATAATTTTTTAGGTTAATATGACATGTTATTATTAATTTAATTAACTTTATTTGAACTACTCATTCTGTTATGGGTTTCACAAAAATCAATTACAAAATAGTATCAAAATTGACATAAAATAGTTATTAAAACAAATATTATATTATTAATTGTTATTTTATTCCTAAAAATCTAAGGTTCGACAAAATGACATATATAAGGCTATATATATTAATAATAAACAATTTGGGGTTCTTTTGTCTTGTTATAGTAATTTTATTAACCTTATATTGTAAGAACACAAAAAGACACGGTAAAAGTAGAATTATCTAACTCATTGTTAAATATAAATGATAATGTTAAAATAGGAACCTAAACTTGTATAAAGTCTTTTGGATGAGAGGATTTCAACCCATCCCCACCTTATATTATAAATAAATCAATTTGGAGCTATTTAAAACCGAATTTGGATTTATAATAAAATAATAGTTTTTGTTTTTCCAAAAGAGCCCCTCTCCTCCCTTATAAAAGGGCACCTCCTCCCTCTATTCCTCACACTACATTGAGCCTTAAAGCTCGTCCAACCACTACCAAATTCTCTTCTCCACTTCCCTATAAACATCCTAGAGGTTCTGGTATTCCTAAAATACCAATTTTAGTTCCCTAAAAAGAGATCTCAAAGAGGCGCTTCAAAGAAGAGGTAATCTCCGTTACCGATTCTTTCAACTTTATTTCTTATTCCACTTATTCTTATTAGGTTGTTTCATTATGAAGTAATAACATCAGTATCAATCATATACTGATATGTTATTATAATTATGAAACAACCCTCTTTCACCATCTATCCATCCTAAGGAAAATGAAATCATTGCGCATGCGTACGTATGGAATACCGTCTCCAGGCCGTGGTGTAAACTATTTTCCACCACCACCATACTTGGATGGGTATAATGGTGCAAAGAATAACTATATATGATTATTGTAAAGTTATATTGATTCTGAAATAGTATACATACACTCCAATATAATTCCATGATCATGAGAACGATATCGTCGCTCGTGCGTACGTATGGACTACCGTCTCCATAACGTGATGAGATTCATTCTCCATGTTAACCATTCATGAATGATTATAAAGTATATATAATAAGTAATCATGAAATATATGACATAATAATGATACTGGATTTATGTGTATATATATGTATGTCATCTACTTAATTCCATTCAACTCAATAAGGAAACGAAAACAGCGTTCATGCGTATGTACGGCCTACCGTCTCCATGAACGGTGTATTTCTTTCCATTTACTGATTTATTATATATATGTATATTATGAATATATATTATATATAAATCATGTTTTATATTCTGTAATTAATTAATCATGATCTAAGTAATCATATGAATAATTACAAGTCAAAACACGGACGACAAATGAAACGATTTTACCCAAAACGCATTTTAACATGGAATTTACAAAAGAACAGGTAAAATTAAGTCATAAGTGAAACATATATGATATCATAACAATGAGTATGTTTCTGGAATAAGTAAATGACATTATTTAATCATTATACAGGAGGTTCGGACACTTACGAAGCAAATCGGACCTAAGGTAAGGGAAATATCACAATCTCATTTTTATCTAAGATTGCTTATACTTTGGTATTTACTACGGTGTATTTTATCATCCACATCCATGTTTCCTCAATATGTAATATTTATATCCTTCTACAATAATTTATATCCAATTTTACCCTTTGGTGAGTTTTTAGTAAAAGATATGAAAGGAATCTTTTGTCGTTTTTCGTACAAGGCACTTTTTGACTTTTTCGAAAAAAGTACGAGAAGAATGTTTTTTTAACTTATACGGCGTGAATGGATTTTTAAAACATTATTTCCAAGAATCTTACATTAAAAGTTTTCAAGTTTAATTTTAATAAACTTCTTTTATTTTAGATTTGTATGACATGTTGAGAAAGGAAAATGTTTTTGAAGTAAAAAGTATATTTTTCTCAAGAATGGAGTTCAAGTGTTTTATCAAAATTATTTTCCATCTAAGATAATATAGGATTCTGTTTCTATCCCTATTATTACATTGATTTGATTATGTTGTGATGGAATTATTTTTTTAATTCTTTTATATTATATGAATTGTTTTATGATGTCAAGTTGTTTAAGAATCCCATTTTTATTACATGGGTTATGCTATGATGTATGGTTTATGATTTTGTGGCACACATAAGAATGGTATCATTGTGAGATGGGTGGGACCTATATCTCCCTCTAATGAATTGGGTAATGATTTTATATCTCATGAGATATACATGGCTGGAACGGAAGGTTAAACTGGTTCAGTGAAACATGACTGAAATGAGGAGTGAACTCAGTTCTGAAATGGACTTTATCCACTAAGATAGTCTTGGAAATGAGTCTTGACTAATAAGAAATGATTCTATATGATTATGTGTGTATGCCACAATGATTCATGTTTTAAGTTATGATTATTGTGTTTACATTTCACTACTATGATTTATCCCATGTTATGATATTATGATCTCTTTTGCAGGTTAAGATTTCCAAAATGTTATGTTCTTATGAATATGATGTGATTGATATTTCTTTTGATTACCCTTACTGATCATTTGAGATCACCCTTTTATGTTTTCTTTTCCCCAGGATATAAAGAAAGGTTTTAGGTAAAAAAAATGGAAGATCTTTATGGGAGATGTTGAAGATCTTTCACCCCGATTAGATGATTATATTCCGAGTTTACAAAGACACTAAACTATTACGGTCCATGTGTGTGTGTTTTTTTTATGTACTAAGTATTTCTCAAAAGTAATGTAATGTCCATGTACGTTAAGCTTAGGGTCTCTACAGTTGGTATCAGAGGAGAGGTTTAGTCAACCTTTTGAAACTAGGATGCGAGAACTTTAGTGAGATACCTAGAGATATTTCTAAGGTATGTCTAGGGATGTACCTAAGGTTAAGTATAAGTATAGGTCATAGTACTAGAATTACGGTAACCCAAGATGTTAGATATTGAAGTTACTCCCCCTTTATTATATTGTTTTCCCTAGCGTGATTTTTTCCTCTCACACTATTATTTTTGGGTTTTAGATGATGGTTGGAACCCGAAGGAACCGTGTTGATCAATGTAATGGACAATGCAATGATTGTCCTCCTGAAAAAACAAATGTTATGGGAGATGGAGTGAAAAATCTTATTGCTATACTTACACAAGCTATGAATCATTCTAGACTTCCAAATGAGCAGAGAAGGGAACAATATTCTATTGAGTCCTTCATGAGTCAACGTCCACCTTCTTTCAGTGGGTCTTCTGATCCACTTGTTGCTGAACAATGGATCAGTACTACTGAAAAGATATTTTCAGTTCTTCAATGTTCTGAACATGATAAAGTCATCTTAGCAGTGTATCGTTTGGATGGTGATGCTGATCAATGGTGGAATCTTATCATGAATACGAGGCTAAGATATGAAATTGAGTCCATGGAATGGGACGAGTTCAAGAACTTATTTTTCAATAAGTACTTCCCTCTTATTCTTCGAACAAAGATGGAGAAGGAGTTTCTTGAACTAAAGAAAAAGGATGATGAATCTGTTGGTATATACGAAGTGAATTTTACAAGGCTTTCAAGGTTAGCATCTGGATTTATCATCCTACCTGAAAGTAAATTTGATCGATTCTTCAGTGGCTTAAAACAAAATCATCAAAGGTCATTATCTATAAGAGACTTCAGTAGCTATGAAGAAATTGTGCGTTGTGCTATCAAGGTAGAAATGGATGTTGGTGTTAATTATCCATCTCATAGTTTGGACAAGAAACGAAAGATGGAGTTCAAGGAGAAATCTCAGAATAATGGTGAAAAGAAGATGAATGTTTCCTTATGCTCAATGTGTGGAAATAAGCATGGTGTAGATTGTCTTAAAGGGACTAGAAAATGTTTTAAGTGTGGAAAAGAAGGTCATCGAGTAGCTGAGTGTCGAAGTAATGGAAAAAGGGTTTCTAATGATGTGAATAAAGAAAACACTATAGAGAACGCACCACCAACACTTCAATGCTTCAAGTGCAAAGAAATGGGGCATTATGCTAATAAATTCCCTAATCCAAGGGTTAGTGATGATCGACATAAGCAACCACTTAAGGAAAGGTTCAAAGGGAAGTCACATGCGATCACTATTGGCGATGTTGAACATGACAACAATGTGGTGGAATGATTAAGTGTTTATGTAATGGGATTCCAAAATAATGTTGTATATAGTATCGTGGAATATTGGAATATTTATGTATTGGTCTATTGTGGTTTTCAATGGTACCGGTAACCATAGAATGTGATTGAGATATTTTTGGAAAAAAAGATGATATGCGCATAATGAAAGGAAAACGAGAAAATTAAATGTTTGACTGTATTCATGAGCTCATGACTGATATAAGGAGAAGGTTATATCATGGTTTGAGTATATAGAATTTTTGGATGTTGGTATGTGGAAAGAGTTAACTTTTGACTGCATTCATGTTTTCACTAAGGTTCAATGGGTATTCATTCTTCAAGAGAATACATGATTAAGGTATTCACATGTTTGTAATTTGACCAACAAGATATATCTTATGATGTATGGGGGATAAATGATAGCATTCACGTGATTGTTATGTGACATTTCAAGTAATCATTTTCTTTATACTATGAGCTTGGACCGAAGTATTTTAGATAAGCCTAATGATTGGAATGGATTATGTTGGACATAAGTTAGGATATAACTTTTTTTGATATTATTTATGGGATGTTATAGTAATATAGATTTAGAAAAAGGACAACCTGCAGGACGGGTGACAGCCCATCGCGTCAGACAAGGCTGTGGGAATCGAACCCACAACCGAAGTGTGACTCGCCTTTTTCGCCTACCAATGACCTACAAGAAGTCCCTGTTTAGTAGAAACTAGTTTTATTATATTAAGCAGTATGATATAATAAGTATAAGTCCATTTTAGGAACCATATATGATTAATCTCACTATAGATGGACTTATGTATTTTTTTTGATAACATTTCTAACCTTTTGTTTGAGACAGATGGAATGACCCATCATTATATCACATGATCTGCTAACACATCACGAATGACAAATTCAACTTCATTTCATTAAGAGATGAAGTGGAAATCTTCCAAAGAATGACCAATGGTGATACTACACCAAAATCATGAAAGTATTTCTTCAAATTCCAATTTCATCAACTTTAGGGAAATGACCTTGAAAACCAAAAATGTTGTCCTATTGCTCTTATATCTGTTGAATCAGATCGTACCTTAGATCGTCACAAATTTATGACTTTGTGATTACTGGCTTTTCCATAGCCATGTTCTCTACCACTCTCCATCAGAACATGATGATTAGATTTCTCTTCCATATCAGTATTTTCACCTATGTGGAAACGCAGTGATTAGTTTATTTGGGTAACCGTTATGTTTCATACTTTTGTTTTTAAATATTGGTTTTGGTATTCCTTTTTACGATGTGGGTTTTTATTAAAGAAACTTTTGAGTAGTAAACCATTTATAACCCCGACGAATTTCGAGGGCGAAATTCATTTTAAGGGGGGTAGAATGTAACACCCCGAGATTTTATGAAAAATATTATTTTTAATTTCATTAATGTCCTGTGTTGTACGCTACACCAAAAGGAGCTTCCACAACACGGATCCTTGGCTTGCCTTGAATTACACGCAATTGCGGCCTTCCTCGATAGTGTGTGTAGTACGCAATAATGAGTTTCACTAAACAACAATATGCTATTAAAATATTATTAAAACTAGCCGTTATGAATAGTAATAACCAATTTTTGAAATTTTGTAAATTTTAATTTTAAAAATGGACTTCATTTTTGGATTCAGAATATCGAAATTAGCTTAGGGTGAAATTTTGGTACTTTTCGGATAACTTTCATTTTCTGATGAATAGTAAAAATTACTAAATTTTAATTAAAAACAATGTTTTTAATCGAAATAATTAATAGTGATAAATTATTAATTTTAGTGGTTTTAAAGTATATTTAGAATATATTTTTACAATTTAATACAATATCGGTCATTGGATGTAATTTCACATTTAAAACAGACATAAACAAGTGTCAATCTTTTGATAGTCATTATCTCTTAAGAACACACTAATTGTTTGGACGACGAGAATTAATTTTTAAATTAATTAACACAACTGATATGTTTTGAATTTGGTAAAATAGACATCATTTTTGAGTTCATAATATCAAATATAGCTTAGGCCTAATTTTTGGTATTTTTCTGAAAACTTTCAATTTTTGATGAATAGTGAAACCACTAAGTGGTAGTTAAAAAAACTGAATTTTTCATAAAACTTAATTTTACCGCTTCTGTGAGTGGAATCTCAAAAATCGGAGAGACACGGTTGATGTCAGTAAGTAAAATGTGGTTCAATGAGATGAAAATAATTTTTGGAGAATGGTAACTTTTTACTTTTATTTACCACGGTTAAAAGTAAATAGGGTAATTAAGGGTAAAACTGATATTATTATTACCCTAACACATGTCCTAATTCTATTTTATAAGTGTAATTTGACCAAAAACAACTTTAGGAATAAAATATGACCATTTAGGCCCCCTTGGATTAGATTAGGACATTTATTATTAATTTATTTAAAGAAGGGTTAAAATAGTTAAAATCAAAGTTTAATAACTAAATCAATTTTAATATAGGGTTATACATAAGATAAATTTGACTATAAATTTTAATTAGAAATATAAAAAGATTTCCTACATAATGATATTTTATTTGTAATTTCGAGACATTAAAAAGGTTAATTTATTTATGACACAAAGATGATACAGTAATTATCTAATTAATGAAATATTGAAATAATTGATGTTATAAATACCCAAATAAATGTAATTTAAGACATTTTATGAATTCAACTAATTTTATAGGTTAACATGACATTTTATTATTGATTTAATTAACTTTTTTTGTACTAATCATTCTATTATTAGTTTCACAAAAATCAATTACAAAATAGTGTCAAAATTGACATAAAATAGTTTTTAAAACAAATATTATATTATTAATTGATATTTTATTCCTAAAAATCTATGGTTCGGCCAAATAACATAGATAAGGCTATATATATTAATAATAAACAAATTGGGGTTAGTTTGGCTTGTTATAGTAAGTTTATTAGCCTTATATTGTAAGAACACAAAAAGACACGGTAAAATTAAAATTATCTAACTTAAAGATAAATATAAATGATAAGGTTAAAATAGGAACCTAAACATGTCTAAATTCTATTGGATGAGATTATTTCGACACATCCCCACATTAGCTTCTAAATAAATCAATTTTGAGCTATTTAAAATCGAATTTGGCTTTATAATAAAATAATATTTTTAGTTTTTCCAAAAGAGCCCCTCTCCTCACTTATAAAAGGGCACCTCCTCCCTCTCTCCTCACACCACTTTGAGCCTTCAAGTTCGGCCAAACCCTGCCAAATTATATTCTACACTTCCCTAGAAACATCCTAGAGGTTCTGGTCTTCCTCAAAGACCAATTTTAGTGCCCTAAAAGGAGATCTCAAAGAGGCGCTTCAAAGAAGAGGTAATGTCTGTTACCGATTCATTCAACTTTATTTCTTCTTCCACTTCTTCTTATTAGGTTGTTTCAATATGAAGTAATAACATCAGTATCACTCATATACTGATATGTTATTATAATTATGAGAAAAACCCTATTTCACCATCTATCCATCCTACGGAAAACGAAATCACCACGCGTGCGTACGTACGGAATACCGTCTCCACGTCGTGGTGTAATCTATTTTCCACCACCATCTTACTTGGATGGGTATAATGGTTTACATAATAACTATATATGATTATTGTAAAGTGATATTGTTTCTGAAATATTATACATACACTCCAATACAATTCCACGATCATGAGAACGATATCATCGCTCGTGCGTACGTACGGACTACCGTCTCCACGACGTGATGAGATTCATTCTCCACGTTAACCATTCATGAATTATTATAAAGTATATATAATAATTAATCATGAGATATATTAAATAAAAATGATACTGGATTTATGTCTATATATATGTATGTCATCTACTTAATTCCATTCAACTCAATAAGGAAACGAAAACAGCGTTCATGCGTACATACGGCCTACTGTCTCCATGAACGGTGTATTTCTTTCCATTTACTGATCTATTATACATATGAATATTCTGAATATATATTATATATAAATCATGTTTTATATTCTGGAATTAAGTAATCATGATCTAAGTAATCATATGAATAATTACAAGTCAAAACACAGACGACAAATGAAACGATTTTACCCAAAACGCTCTTTAACATGGAATTTACTAAAGAACGAGTAAAATAAAGTCATAAGTTAACCATATATGATATCATAACAATGATTATGATTATAGAATAAGTAAATGACATTATTTAATCATTATAAAGGAGGTTCGGACACTTACGAAGCAAATCGGACCTAAGGTAAGGGAAATATCACAATTTCATTTTTATCCGAGATTATTTATACTTTTGTATTTACTGGGGTGTATTTTATCATCCACATCCATGTTTCTTCAATATGTAATATTTATATCCTTCTAAAATAGTTTATATCCAATTTTATCCTTCGGTGAGTTTTTAGTAAAAGATATGAAAGGAATCTTTTGTCGTTTTTCGTAAGAGGTACTTTTTGACTTTTCCGACAAAAGTACGAGAAGAATGTTTTGTTAACTTATACGGCATGAATGGATTTTTAAAACATTATTTCCAAGAAGCTTCCATTACAAGTTTTCAAGTTTATTTTTAATTAGCTTCTTTTAGTTTAAAATTGTATGACATGTTAAGAAAGGATAATGTTTTTGAAGTAGAAAGGATATTTTCCTCAAGAATAGAGTTCAAGTGTTTTATCAAAATTATTTTCCATTTAAGATAATATAGGGTTCTGTTTCTATCCCTATTATTACATTGATTTGATTATGTTGTGATAGAATTATTTATATTAATTTCTTTATCTTATATGAATTGTTTTATGATGTCATGTTGTTTAAGAATCCCATTTTTATTACATGGGTTATGATTTGATGTATGGTTTATGATTTTGTGGCACACATAAGAATGGTATCATTATGAGATGGGTGGGACCTATATCTCCCACCAATGCATTAGGTAAAGATTTTATATCTCATGAGATAGACACGTCGGGAACAGCAGGTTAAACTGGTTCAGTGAAACAGTACTGAAACGAGGAGTGAACTCGATTCAGAAACGGACTTTGTTCACTAAGATAGTCTTAGCAATGAGTCTTGACTAATAAGAAATGATTCTCTATGATTATGTGTGTATGCCACAAAGCTTCATGTTTTATGTTATGATTATTGTTTTTACATTTCACTACTATGATTTATCCGATGTTATTATTTTATGATCTCTTTTGTAGGTGAAGATCTCCAAAATGTTATGTTCTTATGAATATGATGTGATTGATATTTCTTTTGTTTACCCTTACTGAGCATTTGAGCTCACCCTTTTATGTTTTCTTTTCCCCAGGATATAAAGAAAGGTTTTAGGAAAAAAATAGAAGATCTTTGTGGAATATGTTGAAGATCTTTCACCCCGATTAGAAGATTATATTTCGAGTTTCCAAAGACACTAAACTATTACGGTCCTTGTGTGTGTGTTTTTATTATGTACTATGTATTCCACAAAAGTAATGTAATGTCCATGTACGTTAATCTTAGGGTCTCTACAGTTTTTTAACTTTATATAAATCTTTGGTATGTTTAAAAACATGTTTAGGATGTTATTTATCTACAAATCTAGGAGGTTGATCCAAAAAAACTTTCGCTTGAACATAACCATTAAGGGAAGCACATTTAACATCTATTTGAAATTTTTTGAAATTAATGAATACGGAAAAGGAATATAAAATATGAATAGATACATGTCAAGCTACTAGAGCATATGTTTCTTCATTTTCTATTCCTTCTTGTTGATTATAGACTTTAGTAATTAATATATCTTTATTTATTACTATGATTCCATTTTCATCACAATTAATTTTAAAGACCCATTTTACTCCAATAACAGATGTTTCCATAGGTTTTTTTACCAAGGTCCAGACTTTTTTCCTTTCGAATTCATTTTTCTCATTTTGCATAGCTTTTATCCAATCAGAATCACTTAAATCATCATAAGTTCTTTTTGGTTCTAACTGAGAAAGGAATGATTGGTGTTCTACTTCATTTCTTAAGGATATCCTTGTTTTTACATGTTGATTTACATCACCAATGATAATATCACTGGGATGATTCTTATGAAACAACTAATTTGGGTTTTTAAAAACCTTTTCATCAACATATGGTAGGAAATCTTCTGGGGTAAACGATTCAGAATCATTTTCTTGAACATTTTCCTTATCAGAAGGATCTTCTATCATAGGATGATAATCTGTTTTTGAAAACACCTCAGAAGATGAAGGTTGAGGTTGTTTGAAAACCAAGGGATTAGTTTCATCAACTTTAACATGTACAGTTTCATTAAAAGTACAAGTGTTTTTATTGAAAACTCTATAATCCTTAGAATTTATGGAGTAGCCGAAGAAAATTCCTTCATCAGATTTGGGTGTGAATTTATATAGATTTTCTTTAGTATTCATAATGAATACATTGCATACAAATACCTTGAAGTAGGAAAGTATATGTTTTCTACCATTCCATTACTTAGTAAGGGTTTTATTAAGAAAAGCTCGAATTAAAACTCAATTTATAGTATAACAAGAAGTACCTACAGCTTCATCCCAAAAGTGATTAGCGATCAAATATTCACTCAACATGGTTCTAGTTATCTCCTGAATTAATTGATTTCTTCTTTCAATAACCCTATTCTATTGAGGGGTTCTTGGTGCTGAGAAGTTATGAGTAATTCTATTTCTACTACAAAAGGTTTCAAAATCAGAATTTTGAAATTCTCCTCGATGATCACTATGAATAGTTATAAATGGAAGGTTTTTTTATTTTTTACTTGGGATCTAAAAATTTTGAAATAACAAAAACCGTCATATTTTTTTTCTATAAAATAGTCCCATATACATCTAGTGTAATCATAAACGAAGAAAAATACATAATAATTTCCTCCAATAATTATAGTTTGTGTTGGACCAAAAACATCCATATGCACCAAATATATTGCATCAGTAGTTGAGACTTCACCCAAATATTTAAAACTTGATTAATGTTACTTTCTAAATTGACAAGGATTACAGACATTGGATGAATCAAATATAAGATCTCATAGATCATTAAAACGTATTTTCATAAAGAGTTTATATAAGTTCCTAAGGTTACAATTCCCTAATATTCTATGCCATAACCAATAATGATCTTCCGTTTCACTAAAACAAGTTATATCATGGCTCTAAAGGTCTTCTATGTTTTGTGTGTATACATTCTCATGCCTATTGGTATAAAGAATAAACTCTTTCTTGGAATTGTGTACTAAACATTTATCATTCTCAAAATTCCTAAGGTAACCTTCATAACATAACTAACTTATGATAATAAGGTTGTTCTTAAGTCACTTAAAAAATAGAACATTTTAAATCAAAGTTTTTCCAAGAAGAAAAATGTTACCTATACCAATAATTTTTCCCTTAGCATTATCTCCAAAAGTTAACTTTCCTCTTTTGGTATTTATAAACATTTCAAAAAAAATTTTATTACAATTTATATTCTAGGAACATCCATTATCCATGTACCATGTAATTATATTAGTAATTTCTTTATTTTCCTGAAAATAAGAGTGTTAGGATTTCAGAACCCAAAAATTATTGGATCCATAAACATGAGAAAGAAAGATTTTATTTATCCACATCCTCTTAGAAAAATAGGATTTATGAAAACCCAAAAATGAGTTTTGTTTAAGGAATAATTTTTTGCCCAATGTCCACCACACTGAAATTTAGTGCATAATAGAGAACTTTGAGGACCATAATGGTTATTATTGAAAACTGATTTTGAATGAGTATAACAAAATCCAGAATTATTCTTTAAAGGAAAAATTTGGAAATACATTGTATCAAAGTTTTCCATACCTAAGGTAAAGTTTGACAAACACTTCCTCAAGGAAAATATTTCTCACTTTAGTTTAATACGTAAGTTTTTTCCTCAAAAATATTATTTTTATCACTATAGTTAGTCTCTAAAACATTTTTCTTAGAAATTACTTTTTCATGATCCTTGTAATGTTTATCTTTCCAAAAATTAACTTCCTCAAGGATTTTGGAAATACTTTCAAAATCATAAATTATATTATTAAGATCTTAAGAAAGATCTTATACTTATTTAGTTAAAATATAAATTATCTAATTTTACTTATCGAGTTTTCCCATGAGTTTAGAATTTTCATTTTCAAGAAGTTTAGAAAACCTATATACATCTTCATAAGTAGGTAAAGTATTATCTTCATCAGAAGAAGACTATTCATCTAAGGATCCATAATATTTATTATCACTATAATTAGAATTCAAGGATACATTTGTAATAGATTCTGGTGTACCTTAGATATTAGACAATGATTTTCAATGGGTAATCAAGCTAGTAAACCAAGATTCTTATGACTAGAAGATTAATACTTTGAGGATTCATCATAGGATTCTCCACCACTGGCACTCCAGGTTTCATTAGCTTTTAAAAAATTCTTAGATTCAGCTTTGGTGTACTTATTTCTATTCTTCTCAGAATTATTTTACTTCCTATCCTTTTTCTTAAGCATAGGACAATCTAGCCTTATATGACCTACTCCTTTACATTCATAACAAGTGACTTCAGAGTCTTTTGTGTATTTTATTTATTTCTTCTTAAATATATACTAAAAGTATTTCTTTACAACTATCTTGTTCATACATCGAGAAATATTAGCTAGCTCATTCTCAAAATGTTCAATTTCACTAGATTCAGATAAAACATTGACTTTCTTTGACATGGATCTTATAACACTTTCAGGAGTCTTGACATTAGTAGCAGTAAAGGACACACTTCCATTTTCATTCTTCTTCTTATTCAAATCAGTATATATTTTCATTATTATCTCATGTTTAATAAGAGTTCCAAAAACCTTATCAAGAGTAATTTGAGATACTTTTCTATTATCATCAAAAGTTGTTCACTTAGATTCCCACTCATTAGGAATTATAACTATAATCTTGTCCACAAGTGCCTCATCATCTAAAACTTTATCACCCATATATTGTAAACTATTAAAAACAGTCATAAACCTTTGTTTTACCTTACACACTGGTTCTCCATATGGAAATATAAATCCATGGTATTATCCTATAAGTGTAACACCCCAGGTAAATAAATAATATGACATTTTCACATTTATCCATATTTTTGAATAAAATATTAATATTACATTAAAGGCGACGCTATGCTCGATGGCGTACCCAATACGCAACAACGAGTTTCTTGGGAATCTTACATTTCACTCTAATAATAAAATAATATTATTTTAAATGGTATTTAACGCCTAACCATTGTAATGGTAGGAATGAATAGAACTGACTACAAAATTATTATATATGTATGTCAAATATTTTTACTCTTTACAATAAATGTTAGAGTATTAAAAATGCGAATGAATCCAATTTTAAGCGTAAACATTCTAATATTCTTTAAAAGGTTGATTAACCGCCTTTTGATGGCGAACCTCTTTTAAATACACTTTTTGACAATTTTATGTGTTATATTTGACAAAATAAAATTCTTCTTTAGAATCGGGAAATCAAAATTTACTTTGTGTAAATTTTTGGTATTTTTCCGATAAAGATCATTTTTTAATGAATAGTGAAAAATGGTGTATTTTAATTCAAAACCACATTTTAATCTAATTTATTTATATTATTAGATTATCTTTTGAATTGGTTTTAAAGTGAAATTATAATATATTTTTACCATTTAATCCAATAGTGTTCATTGAAATTAATTTCACTTTGAAATTGGACTTAAACTAGTGTCAATCTTTTGATATATACTGTTTCATAAAAACATGCTATTTGTCATGACAGTGGGAATTAATTATTAAATTAATTAATGTAACTTATAAGATTTGAATTTTTTAAAATAGACATCATTTTTTAATTCGGAATATCAAATATATCTTAGGGTGATGTTTTGGTATTATTCTGAAAAACATCAATTTTTGATGAATATTGAAACCACTAAGTGGTACTTAAAAAACTGATTTTTCGTTTAAATGAAACTTTACCACTTCTGTGTTTTTAATTTCAAAAATCCTACATACATGGTTGTAATTAGGAAGTAAAATGTGGTTCAACGGGATTAAAATAATTTTTTGGTGAACAGTAAGTTTTATGTTTTTAATCGCGATTAGAGGTAATTAGTGTAATTTATGGTAAAAATAATATTTTAATAATATGAAATGAACTTGAAACATGTTTTACACTCATTGGATGTGTCATGTCCGACCAAGAAAATCCATGGGTCAACTTGGGAACCCAATGGAGCCACTTTGGTTGGAAAATGACATAAATACCTTTTTATTTAAAGTTAAAATTAAAATGTCACAAACATGAGTTGTTTTACTAAAACAATTTTTAAATGGGGTTATACAAGTCATATTTTTTACTATAAATATTCATTATAAAGATAAAAATATTTCCTACATCATGATAGTTTTTTATAATTTTTATACATTAAATATTTTAAATTATTTATGACATCATGATGATGCAACGATTACTCATTAATAAGGGATTTAAATAAAATGAAATGATAATGTTAAAACTATATCATAAACTTGTCACAAACCTATTTTATGGGTGTATTTCGAAACCTTATCACCTTATCCTAGAAATATTTCCTTTTGGGACCTTTTAAATCCGAAAATCATTTTATAATAAAGTAATATTTTATAACTTTCCAAGAGTTCCCTCCTCTCCTCTTATTAAAGTCCCCCACCTATACCACCTTACACTCACCTCTCAAGCCTTTGTCTTGGCCAACCCATAACAATTTCATCTCTACACATGCCTCTCTTCGTCAGTGAAGCCTCACTTTGGGAAGAATCCTTTCCAAGGATGCCTTTGAGCTCAAATCAAAGAGAGTTACCCGATTTAAAGGTAATCTCTTCCCTTGTGTTCTTTTGTTTTATTTTGCTTCTCCAACCCCCTAAAATCTTTATATTATTGTCTCTTGTAAAAACACCAGTATCTTAAATAAACTAGGATGTTTTTATGGGAAGGATTCGAGCTACACTTACACACACCTCTGTCTAATGGTTAAAGAACATACTGTTTTTGTGGATGGTGAATTACTGCCTCACGAAAGGATGGTTGTTCAATATTCTTTTAACACCTTCAAAGGTGGACATTAATATTTAACTATATTTATATATGATATATAGTATGTTTATGTTTTCTTTAAGCTTCTGTATTTTTCATTTATGTCATACCTTTATGGTTTCCATTATTGGTAAACGCGATATCTTCATTTTAGGAAGTGTGGACTACCGCCCCCTAAAAGTGATTTGATTCGTTAATGCCTTATGTGGGACTTATAAAGGATGTAATTAATGTAATTACATATGTTATCAAACTATAATTATAATATACCTTTATATAATTATTATTTAATTTCATTTAATAAAAAAAGAAATGAAAGTAGCATTCATGCGTACGTACGGCTTACCATCTCCATGAACGGTACATTTCATTTATTATCTCCAAATGTTATGTACTATTATAAGTACATATATACAATGGATATATATGTAATATATTAAATCTAAATTATGGATATCATTCTGGAATTATAATATATATATATCTCATTTTGTTTTAATTCCATTAATATGACAAAAAATGAAAGTAGCGTTCATGCGTACGTACGGCCTACCGTCTCCATGAACGGTGCTTTTAATTTTTTATCTCCAAATGCTATGGAATAGTATAAAATGAATATATACTGGATATATATTATATTTAAAACATCAATACTATTCTGGAGATGATTTACCTATAACTACATGGAAAATTCTTTTCCAACAAGTTCAATTTTTACTCATGTAATGAACATCGACAAAAACGTCTGATATGAACTCACTTTATTAACCAATTATTATAACATCATAATATGTGGTATGAACTGAATAGAAATATTTAAATGAGGCCTTTAAGAAATTATAAATTGACCAAATTTTATTATTCAGGATATTAAAGAACTATCGAGTCATGTCGGACACGAGGTAAGGGAATCCTACCGCTCTCTTTCTTTGCAAGTACTCTCTTTTATGTCATTTCTTTTATGCTCCATGTTCTTATGTTAGAGGATGTTATTTTATATTCTTATTTATGTACTTTTTATTTTCATGTGATGAGAGACCCTATTTTATCTCATCAATCCATTTTTTAAACGTTTTATGTGGCGTCGTTAGGCTGCCGAATTTTCATAAGGGGATTTTCATCTCACTTTTTGTTCCCGTGAGATCCATGCTACATTGGCCACTATTTACTTTTTGTGTTGTGTATGTACTGAACATTATTTTACTATTAGTATAATATACTCTCATTTATGGGTAGTTACATCTTCATTGTATGACCCTTCTTTCATGGGGTGTACATTTTGAAATTTTCCCAAATCGGTAAGGGAACTTTTCACACTCCTCTTTTTAAAAGACTTCTTTTGTTATGTCTTTTAATTCACATACTATTATGTTGGGATATGTTATTCTATATCCTTATTGATATAAATTTTATTTCCATGTGATGAGATACCCTTTTTATCTCTCATCAACTCATTTTATGAATTTTGTAGTGACGCCGTTAGGCTGTCAAATTTTTGCAAGGGAACTTCTTAACCCAAATTTGATTCTTTGGGAAAAACTTGTACTCCTTGAATATGTCATTCAATGAATATGTGTGAATAACCTCTGATTGTTTTACACTTAATATAAACTTATATTTCATGTATTCATTTGTCACACATAATTATGTAATTGATTTATCCTTAATCCAAGGATACCGTCTTTGTATGGGACTTTGTCTCAATCTCCATTCATTGAGGCATATTTTGTTTTATACACAACTTTATTTTATACGGTGTATAAACACCTTTGACTTTTACGTTTATTCAAAAGGAATATTTTTATACGAAGCATTTACTAAACAACAAAAGGGAATTTTTTTTGTCATACGTATGCGGCGACAACAACTTCTCCGCCGTCGTGACCATTATTTGAGTTTCGGCTTCCTCTACAAGCCATACCTTCTTTTTAAAAGAAAAATAAATACCATGTTTTACATTTAATTTATTTTGGTATTGAAAATGGTTTTCATAATGTTTTAATATCAATGTGTTGTATTGATATCTTGTGATTTAATGGTGGAAATGTTATGTTTCCTTTATGCATGTTTTATGTGATACGATTATGTTATGGTTCTTGGGCATTCTTATGAAGATGGGTGGTTCCGTGATAAACTAATGGCGGGTGAGCCCGATATAGCTCTCCAATGCATTGGGTAACGCGAAGGAGTGAAACGTTAAGGTTTCTCCGAAGAGATTTAGGGAATATACTGTGGTGGGTATTCCAAACGTAACCAAGAGGG
Source organism: Viscum album (assembly GCA_963277665.1). Lineage (NCBI taxonomy): Eukaryota > Viridiplantae > Streptophyta > Magnoliopsida > Santalales > Viscaceae > Viscum > Viscum album. The sequence continues at coordinate 149,648,836 of OY728129.1, read as the reverse complement.
TTACTCCCTACGTTAGAATGTTATGAATGCCTCAAGTTACCTTTATGTCTTATGATTTCTATGATTTATTCATGATTTGATGAGGTATGTTAATTTACTTATGTTTTATGAGTAAAGTATGATTTCATTGATTCTTATGTGTACATGTACTCATGTTTCCTTTCCATATTTTTATATCCCTTACTGAGCTTTTTATGCTAATCCCAAGTTTTTTTGAAATGTTTTTCACAGGTCAAAGGAAGGGTACATGATATGATGATATTCTGAAGGAAGTGTCAAGAAAGAATCCATGTTTTATTTTAAATATGTTTCCATTGATGGGAAAAAATGAATACTATCTTTATATATCCACTTTGTTTAAAAGTAGAATGTAAGGAAAGTTTTATGATCTAATTCTATAAAACTCTAAACCTGAAAAGATCCCCAATGTGTAATCTTTTATTAACTCAAGATTAAGTAAGGTTTATGGCTGGGGCCTTATAGTTGGCATCAGAGGTCGGTTTAGACAACTTTAGGGATTATGAGTTTTTGGTAGACACATGATTAGTCCCTATATCTATTATTTCAGTTCAATCCTTGTTTTATAACTTTTTTAGGTCAAGTAAAGTCGGTTAAGAATGGAAGGAGAAGGATCCAAAACGACATTCCTATCTCTTCCTGATGACATTCTTGCAATAATTATTGCAAAGTCATGTTCGGATGATTGTGAAACTTTTTCTAGCATACAAATAACTTGCAAGTAGTTGTTTGAGATATCAAACACCACCACTATACCTCGTTATCATCGTGGATCATGGGTTGTTTTTAGACAAATACTATTTTCACAATATTTTCATATTTTCAAGAAAGGTAAATATTATCAAGATATTTTCAAATATTTTACCCTATCACAAGAATTTGAAGCATATTATGATTTTAAAAATGGTGTTGAGGAAGGAGACCCTTGAGCAACCTATTTATATTTTCTTTTAAAATATAGTCTCTCAGCATATACTTACGGTATTTTAAAAGGACAAATAATAGAATGATTCAAATCAAATTCTGTCCGACTATTTTATAGAAATCACGTTTTATCAGATTTTTTGGAATTATATGTCATACATGATTATTTTCCAAAACTGTTTTTCTGTGAACACCCATATGACCCATGTTGTACAAGGTGTATTTGGATGGAGGAAGAAAATTATTTTGAAATATCTCTAAATCATTGTTGTAATGCATGGGACTTCTACCTACATGAGCAAGATGACAATGAAACCGAGTGGACGCCATGATCATGGTATGATGTTATTAATTTTGGCAATCATTTTATCTTATGGTGGTGAAATAAGACTTCAAGAATTAAGATGTTGAGATCGTAACGAATTTGAATGAAAATGAGAGGTATAAGGAAACTATTGAGGTTAAAACATATTAGGATTATTTTTGGAGTTTTATAAAAAGGACAACACGCAGACCGTGTGACAAACCATCGTGTCGGACAAAGCTACGGGAATCGAACCCACAACCAAAGTGCGACTGGTATTTATTTCCTACCACTGGACTACGTGAATTTCCTGGTTAGTTTGAATAATTCATTTTAGTTAGATGATTTTAGGAATCAAGAGTAAGTTTATTTTGGGTTATCTATGGAAATTATTAACCTATCATGGAGGATATGTGATTAGGTTAATTACATTACAATATGAGAATTTAAGAGCAACTGATGTTATTTAGAGATAAAAGTTAATTTGTTCCTTGGAAGACTATGTGATTAAATCCTTCAAATATTTGGGTTTCAATCTTAGTTTGGTTTACTTTGAAGAATTTTATGGACAATTGTTTATCGAATGGTCTTTGTTGAACTTTGGGGTTTTTTTTGGAAAAATTTTGGAGATTAAGAATAGATTTTCTTTTTATAATGGATTATACTTTTGTTGATTATCTGACCTCATACTAACAATTTTGGTTTTGGTTTTTGTCTAAAGACATTAGAAATATATAGTTCTCTTTTTTGGATTAGTTGATTCTCAAGAAGTTGATTATAGTACTCTTAATCCGAACAAGTCTTCCTAAATACTCGTCTTTTGGAGAAAATATGAGTTTGATTAAGGAATCTAGTAAAAGTTGAAATTCTACGTGACAAGTAAGTATGTTTCATTATGATTTAGTTAAGCTCAAAACTAAATTCCTAAATTAAGAGTAACTTAAAACAAAAATGTTGTCTGTTAACTTTTCCTACTGGGGAATCGAATACCGTTTAACCCATCACATGTTTGTGATTTTATTATGGTTAAATTTCTCCTAGACATGTTTACTATCACTCTCCATAAAAACATGACCCTTTGTTTTCTCCTCCATATCCATATTTTCCTACATGGAATCCTAGTATGGGTTAACTCGGGTGACCTTTGTACTTCTCTTTCTTTATTTTAAAGTGATTGTTTTACTGACTCTTGTTCCGATGTGGTATTTTCAATGAAGTTTCAAGCCCAATTTTAAAATTGCGAGGACACAATTCCCAAAAGGGGGGAAGGATGTAACACCCCACGTAAATAAAAAATATGAAATTTTCACATTTATCCATATTTGTGGATAAAATATTAATATTACTTTAAAGGGGATTCTATTCTCAATGGCATACCCAATACGCAACAACGAGTTTCTTGGGAATCTTACGTTGCACTCTAATAATAAAATAATATTATTTTAAATGGTAGTTAACGCCTAGCCGTTGTAATAGCAGCAATGAACAGAACTAACTACAATATTATTATATATGTTTGTAAAATATTTTTACTCTTTACAATAAATGTTAGAGGATTAAAATGCGAATGAATCCAATTTTAAGAGTAAACATTCTAATATTTTTTAAAAGGTCGATTAACCGCCTTTTGATGGAAAACCTCTTTTAAATCCACTTTTTGACAATTTTATGTGTTATATTTGACAAAATAATATTCTTCTTTAGAATCGGGACATCAAAATGTACTTTGTGTAAATTTTTGGTATTTTTCCGATAAAGATCATTTTTTTAATGAATAGTGGAAAATGTTGTATCTTAATTCTAAGCCACTTTTTAAACTAATTTATTTATATGATTAGATTATATTTTGAATTGGTTTTAAAGTGAAATTATAATATATTTTTACCATTTAATCCAATAGTGGTCGTTGGAATTAATTTTACTTTGAAATTGGACTTAAACTAGTGTCAGTCTTTTGATATATATTGTTTCATAAAAACACGCTATTTGTCATGATAGTGGGAATTAATTATTAAATTAATTAATGTAACTTATAATATTTTAATTTTTTAAAATAGACATCATTTTTGAATTCAGAATATCAAATATAGCTTAGGGTGAGGTTTTGGTATTATTCTGAAAAACTTCAATTTTTGATGAATAGTGAAACCACTAAGTGGTACTTAAAAAACTGATTTTTCGTTTAAATGAAACTTTACCACTTCTGTGTTTTGAATTTAAAAAATCTGACATACATGGTTTTCATTATGAAGTAAAATGTTTTTCAATGGGATTAAAATAATTTTTTGGTGAATAGTAACTTTTAAGTTTTTAATCGTGATTAGAGGTAATTAGTGTAATTTATGGTAAAAATAATGTTTTAATAATATGAAATGAACTTGACACATGTCCTAAACTCATTTTATGTGTCATGTCCGACCAAGAAAATCCATGGGTCAACTTGGGGACCCAATGGAGCCACTTTGGTTGGAAAATGACATAAATACCTTTTTATTTAAAGTTAAAATTAAAATGTCACAAACATGAGTTGTTTTACTAAAACAATTTTTAAATGGGGTTATACAAGTAATATTTTTGACTATAAATATTAATTAGAAAGATAAAAAGATTTCATACATCATGATATTTTTTTATAATTTTTATACATTAAATAAATTAAATGTTTTATGACATCATGATGATGCAACGATTACCTCATTAATAAGGGATTAAAATAAAATGAAAAGATAATGTTAAAACTCTAACATAAACTTGTCAAAAACCTATTGGATGGGTGTATTTTGAAACCGTATCACCTTATCCTAGAAATATAACCTTTTGGAACCTTTTAAATCCGAAAATCATTTTATAATTAAGTAATATTTTATAACTTTCCAAGAGCTACCTCCTCTCCTCTTATAAAAGGCCCCCACCTCTACCACCTTACACTCACCTCTCAAGCCTTTGGCTCGGCCAACCCCTACCCATTTAATCTATCCACATCCCTCTCTTCATCATTGAAGCCTCACTTTGGGCATAATCCTTTCCAAGGAAGCCTTTGAGCTCAAATCAAAGAGAGTTACCCGATTTAAAGGTAATGTCTTCCCTTGTGTTCTTTTGTTTTATTTTTCTTCTCCAACCCCCTAAACTCTTTTTATTATTTTATTTTGTAACAACAATAGTATCTTAAATATACTAGTATGTTTTTATGTGAAGTATTCGAGCTACACTTACACACACCTTCATCTAATGGTTAAAGAACATAGTGTTTCTGTGGATGGAGAATTACTGCCTCACGAAATGATGATTGTTCAATATTATTTTAACACCTTCAAAGGTGTCCATTAAGATGTAACTATATTTATATATGATATATAATATGTTTATGTTTTCCTTAAGCTTCTGTATTTTTCATTTATGTCATACCTTTATGGTTTCCATTATTGGTAAACGCGATATCTTCATTTTAGGAAGTGCGGACTACCGCCCCCTAAAAGTGATTTGATTCGTTAATACCTTATGTGGGACTTATAAAGGATGGAATTAATGTAATTACATATGTTATACTACTGGAATTATAATATACCTTTATATCATTATTATTTCATTTCATTGAATAAAAAAAGAAATGAAAGTAGCATTCATGCGTATGTACGGCTTACCGTCTCCATGAACGGTACATTTCATTTCTTATCTCCAAATGTTATGTACTATTATAAGTACATATATATAATGGATATATATGTAATATATTACATCTAAATGATGTATATCATTCTGGAATTATAATATATATATCTCTCATTTTGTTTTAATTCCATTAATATGACAAAAAATGTAAGTAGCGTTCATGCGTACGTACGGCCTACCATCTCCATGAACGGTGCTTTTAATTTTTTATCTCCAAATGCTATAGAATAGTATAAATGAATATATACAGGATATATATGATATATAAAACATAAATACTATTCCGGAGATGATATACCTATAACTACATGGAAAATTATTTTCCAACAAGTTTAATTTTTACTCATGTACTGAACATCGAGAAAAACGTCTGATATGAACTCACTTTATTAAAAAATTATTATAACATTATAATATTTGATATTAACTGAATAATAATTTTTAAAGTAGTTCCTTAATAAATTATAAATTGACCAAATTTTAGTATTCAGGAGATTAATGAACGATCGAGTCATGTCGGACACGGGGTAAGGGAATCCTACCTCTCTCTTTCTATGCAAGTACTGTCTTTTATGTCGTCTCATTTATGCTCCATGTTCATATGTTACAGGATGTTATTTTATATTACTCTTTATGTACTTTTTATGTTAATGTGATGAGAGACCCTATTTTATCTCATCAATCCATTTTTGGAAGTTTAATGTGGCGTCGTTAGGCTGCCAAATTTTCATAAGGGGATTTTCATCTCACTTTTTGTTCCAGTGAGGTCCATGATACATTGGACACTATTTACTTTTTTTGTGGTGTATGTACTACACATTATTTTACTATTATTATAATATACTCTCCTTTATGGGTAGTTACATCTTCATTGTATGACCCTTCTTTCATGGGGTGTACGTTTTGAAATTTTCCCAAATCGGTAAGGGAACTTTTCACACTCCTCTTTTTAAGAGACTTATTTTGTTATGCCTTTTAATTCACATACTATTATGTTGGGATATGTTCTTCTATATCCTTATTGATTGAAATTTTATGTCCATGTGATGAGATACCCTTTTTATCTCTCATCAACTCATTTTATGAATTTTGTAGTGACGTCGTTAGGCTGTCAAATTTTTGCAAGTGAACTTCTTAACCCAAATTTGATTCTTTCGGATAAACTTATACTCCTTGAATATGTCATTCTATGAATATGTGTGAATAACCTCTGATTGTTTTACACTTAATATCCACGTATATTTTGTGTATTCATTTGTCACACATAATTATTTAATTGATTTATCCTTAATCCAAGGATACCATCTTTGTATGGGACTTCGTCTCAATCTCTATTCATTGAGGCATATTTTGTTTTATACACAAATTTATTTTATACGGTGTATAAACCCCTTTGAATTTTACATTTATTCAAAAGGAATCTTTTTATACGAAGCGTTTACTAAACAACAAAAGGGAATGTTTTTGTCATATGTATGCGGCGACAACGACTTCTCCACTACCGTTACCATTATTTGAGTTTCGGCTTCCTCTACAAGCCATAACTTCTTTTTAAAAGAAAAATAAATACCATGTTTTACATTTCGTTTATTTTGGAATTGAAAATGGCTTTCATAATGTTTTTATATCAATGTGTTGTATTGATATCTTGTTATTGAAAGGAGGAAATTTTATGTCTCTTTTATGCATGTTTTATGTGATACGATTATGTTTTGGTTCTTGGGAATTGTTATAAAGAAGGGTGGTTCCTTGATAAACTAAGGGCGGGTGAGCCCAATATAGCTCTCCAATGCATTGGGTAATGCGAAGGAGTGAAACGTTAAGGTTTCTCTGAAGAGATTTAGGGAATATACTGTGGTGGGTATTCCAAACGTAACCAAGAGGGTTACTCCCTACGTAAGAATGTTATGAATGCCTCAAGTTACCTTTATGTCTTATGATTTCTATGATTTATTGATGATTTTATGAGGTATGTTAAAGTGATTATGTTTTTTGAGTAAATTATGATTTCATTGATTCTTTTGTGTACATGTACTCATGTTTCCATTCCATATTTTTATATCCCTTTCTGATCTTTTTATGCTCATCCCAAGTTTTTTTGAAATGTTTTTCACATGTCAAGGGAAAGGTACATGATATGATGATAGTGTCAAGGAAGTGTCAAGAAAGAATCCATGTTTTATTTTAAATATGTTTCCGTTGATGGGAAAATGAATACTATCTTTATGTATCCACTTTGTTTAAATGTAGAATGTAATGCATGTTTTATGATCTAATTCTCTAAAAATCTAAACCTGAAAAGATCCTCAATGTGTAATCTTGTATTAACTCAAGATTAAGTAAGGTTTAAGGCTGGGGCCTTATAATAAGCACAAATCTTTTAGTTTTTACAAACATGGATGTACCAAAATGAGTAACATCCAATTTATTCAAAATAAAATTTGCAGCTTCAGAAGAAGATATTTGGCTATATATATTCCTGATCATGGATCACAACAAAGTATTTTGTAACTTATAGGTCAGTTGATATTCTATCTTTACATGATTAGTAAAAGTTCTAACTTATTTATCAAGAATCTTGTAATCTTCAGTAAGAATAACGAAGTTGTCCACTCCTATATTAATAACAAAGGTCTTCATATGATCTCTCCAATAATCATAATCATTTCCATCAAATATAGATGGTCTATTAGGATTTAGATTGTCAATCGAGACAACATTCAATCCTGCCATCTAAAAAATATCTTTCCATAGAAACTTGGTAATAGAAAATGTTTGTAAACAAGGATAAAAATGCTGAGTAAAGAAAATTTATTTAGAACAACAAAAACATGAGAAAGAAAAGTTATATGTGAATATAAGTATTTCAGAGACCTCCTCTCATACCAATTGTAGGATTGAAATATGAATGTAGATTCTCAATTACAAGAAGAGGTGAATTGTATGTTTAAAAACATTCATTTTTAACCATAAGGAATACTATGTTTAACAAATCTAAACAATGTAACTTCACAAGAAATCATAGTTATAAAAACATTATAGGATCCAGAAATATGGTTCCATAAATGAAACATAATAAATGTTTTAAAGGAAATGTTTCTACCTTAAGGCATATAGAATCTTACTTACTAGAGTTTACAAAAGAATAAGAAAGTATATGAAGTTTATACTTTCTCTGTTTTTAAAAATACAGTAGAATATAAAATTGAAACATAAACAGTAACAAGTATGAAATCATTTAACTGAAATAGTTGGGTATCCAACAACCTTTTATAATGTCCCCTTCATTTATACTTTCATGAAAGTTTGTCTTACCCACACTAGGGTAAGCCCTTGATAGGTATATTATAATCTATCTTGTTATCCCCACAAGCCCTCGAACATTAAGGTAGTCAGAACCTCTGTCTTTTTATCCAAAAAAGTCTTCAATATTTAAGGTAGTTGGCACACTTGTCTTCTTATCCCATGAATTCCATGATTGAACATAGCAACAATAGGAGTCACATGATGTAAGCTGAATAAGATGTTTCGTACACACAAGACATGAGAGTCTATCTCTCTATAAATTACTTCGGAAACATGTATTCTCTAGTTTAATGGATTGGTTCTCAGTTGTTATGATCTCTGTCAAATGAGCTCTTATTTGTAGGCACATCTCAAATGGTCGGCTCCCTCCTCCAATGATCAGATTTTTCCTTGAATCTTAGAGGGACCTTTACACATGTCACTCAAACAACGGTTAGTTAGAAACAGATTGTACAACATCGTTTCATAACTATATAGTGTTAAGAAAAATATGTTTTCTTACCAAAATATAAAAATTTTGGGTCTATGGAAAAATAATTTTCGGAGCCTAAGTAAATAAACTCTCAGAGAATACAAATCATAGATGTTCAGAATCTATTTTCCAAAGGATTCAGAACATGAATTCTATAGTCTTCAATCTCTAAATTCTATTCGGAATATAAATTCTTAGGAATTCAGAGTCTGAATTCTGAGGAATTCGGAGTCTAAAATCTATGAAATTCAAAGTCCTAATTCTGAGGAATACTGATTCTGAATTCTGATGAATTCAGAGTCAGAATTTTATAGAATTTGAAGTCCAAATTTCAAATAATTAAGAATCTGATTTTCAAAGAATTCAGATTCTGAATTTCAAAGAATTTGGAATATTAATTTCAGAGAATTCGGAGTCTGAATTTCAATGAACTTGGAGTCTGAATTTCTAAGAATTCGGAATCTGAATTTTAGAGAATTCAGAATTTAATTTTCATAGATTTCAGAATCTAAATTTCAGAGAATTCAGAATCTGGTTTTTTTGATAATTCAGAATCTAAAAACAGAATACTCTATATCTAGGAATTTATATGATTTTGAGGTTTTAGATATGAAATGGATTTTTATAATTTAGAAGTAAAATTATTTATAAAGAGAGAAACTATAAAATGAACAATGAATATATAGGTAAGGAAAAAATTTCCTTGGGGAAGGAAACTTTTCGTTATTAGTATAATTTTGTGGGAAAATAAAAATTGTATCAAGATAAGGTGTTTGTGATTTTCAAAAGATAATGGAATAAAAAAGATATAAGAAAACCTTATTGACTCAACACCCCCACAAACTAAATGAAAATTTAAACCATTTTTAAAGAAATTCTATTTTTGAAGTATAACATGTTGTTACTAAAAATTATTTTCTTATATATTATTAATAAATTCCATATATAAAATATTTTTATATATTTTTATATTTTGGTTAACAAATACACATATCCAACTATAAGGCCCCAGCCTTAAACCTTACTTAATCTTGAGTTATTACAAGATTACACATTGAGGATCTTTTCGGGTTTAGAGTTTTAGTGAATTAGATCATAAAACTTGCATTACATTCCACATATAAACAAAGTGGTTACATAAATATATTATTCTTCATTCCCATCAATGGAAACACATTTAAAATAAAACATGGATTATTTCTTTACACATCCTTGACTCTATCATCTTATCATGTACCTTTCCCTTGACCTGTGAAAAACATTTCAAAAACTTGGGATGAGCAAAAAACTCAGTATGGGTTATAAAAACATGGAAAGGAAACATGGGTACATACATACATAAGAGTGAAATCATACTTTACCCATAAAACATAATCACTTTAACATACCTCATCAAATCATGAATAAATCATAGAAATCATAAGACATAAAGGTAACTTGAGTCATTCATAACATTCTTACGTAGGGAGTAACCCTCTTGGTTACGTTTGGAATACCCATCACAGTATATTCCCTAAAATCTCTTCGGAGAAACATTAACGTTTCACTCCTTCGCGTTACCCAATGCATTGGAGATCTATAACGGGCTCACCCGCCCTTAGTTTATCACGGAACCACCCGTCTTCATAATAATGCCCAAGAACCATAACATAATCATATCACATGAAACATGCATAAAGGAAACATAAAATTTCCACATTTCAATCACGAGATATCAATACAACACATTGATATAAAAACATTATGAAAACCATTTTCAATACTAAAATAAAAGAAAAGTAAAACTTGGTATTTATTTTTCTTTTAGAAAGAAGGTATGGCTTGTAGAGGAAGCCGAAACTCAAATAACGGTCACGACGGCGGAGAAGTCGTTGTCGCCGCATACGTACGACAAAAACATTCCCTTTTTTCGTTTAGTAAACGCTTCGTATAAAAAAGATTCCTTTTGAATAAACGTAAAAGTCAAAGGGGTTTATACACCGTATAAAAGAAAGTTGTGTATAAAATAAAATATGCCTCAACGAAAGGAGATTGAGACAAAGTCCCATACCTCGTATCCGACTTGACCCGACCGTTCTTTAATCTCCTCAATAATAAACTTGAGTTAATATCTACTTGATTATGAATCTTTTTCAAGTTCATTATTCCTTTTATACCATGTTATGAACATCATGTAATCAGTTAAGTTAATAATTTTCATTTGGTCGGTATTTGGTTCTTAAGTCAAAAATAGACTTCTTACAATTACATGTTGTTAATTTGTTCAAAGGTTCATTATATCCAGAATGGTATTCATGATGTAGATATCATATATTTTATATATATCCAGTACATACATGCATTTATAATATTACATAATCATTTAGAGGTAAGAAATGAAATGCACCGTTCATGGAGACGGTAAGCCGTACGTACGCATGAACGCTACTTTCATTTCTATTTCGTATTTTATAGAATGGAATAATAATGATATAAAGTTATATTATAATTCCAGTATAATATCATATATAATATCATAGTTCCATCCTTTATATGTCCCACATATGGTATTTAACGAATCAAACCACTTTGAGGGGGCGGTAGTCCGCACTTCCTAAAATGAAGATATCGTGTTTACCCATAATGGAAACCATAAAGGTATGCCCAAAATGAATAAAACAGAAGCTTAAGGAAAACATAAACATATTATATATCATATATAAAAATAGTGACATCATAATGGCCACCTTTTAAGGTGTTAAATGAGTGTTGAACAATCATCGTTTCGGGAGGCAGAATTTCACCATCCACGGAAACCGTATGTTCTTTAACCATTTGATGTAGTTGTGTGAGAGTGTAGCTCAAATAAATCTTATAAAAACATACTAGTATATTGAAGATACTGGTTTTGTTACAAAGGAAGTAAATAAAAAGAGGTTAGGTGGTTGGAGAAGCAAAATAAAACAAATGAACATGAGAGAATGAATTACCTTCAAAAGTGTAACTCCTTTTGATTTGAGCCTAAAGGCTTCCTTTGAAAGTATTATGCCCAAAAAGAATCCTCTAGGATGAGGAGAGGGATGTGGAGAGAGCAAATGGGCAGGGTTTGGCCGATCCAAAGGCTTGAAGAGTGTGTGAAATGAGGTAGAGGTGGGGGCCTTTTATAAGAGGAGAGGAGGGGCACTTTTGGAAAGTAAAGAATTATTACATTATTTGAAAATGTGTTTCGGTTTTAAAAGGTCCCACATTGATATATGTCATGGATAAGGTGATAATGGTTCGAAATCCACCCATACAATAAGTTTTTGACATGTGTAGTTCATAGATATTACATTATAGTTCCATTTTATTTTAATCGTTAAATAATGATGTCATCACTGCATCATTATGATGTCATAAATAATTTAATTTATTTAATGTCTAAAAATTATAAAAAAATTACTATGATGTAGGAAATAGTTTTAGCTTTCCAATGAATATTTATAATAAAAAATATGACTTGTATAACCCTACTTACAAATTGTTTTAGTAAAACATATCATGTTTGTGTCAATTTTACTTTTCCATTAAATAAAAATATATTATTGTAATTTTCCAACTAAAGTGGCTCCATGGGGTCCCCAAGTTGGCCCATGGCTTGTCTTGGTCGTCCATGACTCATCCAATAGGTGTAGTACAAGTTTCATGGTGTTCTCACATTCTTATAATATCTTTTTTACCTTAAACTACACTAATTACCACTAATCGCGATTAAAAACTTAATAAGTTACTATTCACCAAAAAATTATTTTAATCTCATTGAACCACATTTTACTTCTTAATGACAACCATGTATGTCGGATTTTCAAAATTCAATACACATTAGTGGTAAACTTTCATTTAACTGAAAAATCAGTTTGCTTGATTACCACTTAGTGGTTTCACTATTCATCAAAAATTGAAGTTTTTCAGAAAATTACCAAAAATTCACCCTAAGATATATTTGATATCCCGAATTCAAAAATGAAGTCTATTTTACAAAATTCAAATCATATAAGTCACATTAATTAATTTAATAATTAATTCCCGCTGCCAGAGCAAATAGCGTGTTTTTACAAAACAATAAGTGTCAAAAGATTGACACCAGTTTAAGTCTAATTTCAAAGTGAAATTGATTCCAATGACCACCATTGGATAAAATGGTAAAAATATATTCATATTACACATTAAGACCAATTCAAAAGATAATCTTATCATATAAATAAATTAGATTAAAAATCAGTTTTGATGTAGAATGCAGTATTTTTCACTATTCATTAAAAAATGAACATTGTCTGAAAAATACCAAAAATTTACACAAGGTAAATTTTGATGTCCCAATCATAAAGAATAAGTTTATTTTGACAAACATATTTTATAAAATTGTCAAATATAGATTTAAAAATGGTTTGCCATCAAAAGGTAGTAAAACAATCTTTTAAGAATATTAGTGTATTTCATGCATAAGATTGTATTTATTTTCATTTTAAGCCTCTAAAACACTATCTTAATCATTAATAGACATAGATAAAAATATCTATTATTCATTACTTACTTGGGATGTTACATCCTTCCCCCCTTTAGAAAATTGCGTCCCCACAATTTATTTACTTATCAAATAAATGGGGGTACTTATCCCTCATTGCATTTTCAGATTCCCATGTTGCCTCTTCAATCATGTGGTTTTTGCACAAAACCTTTACCTGGTGAATCACCTTATTCCGTAACACTTGCTCCCTGTGGTCAAGAATCTGGACCGGTTGTTCCTCATAAGATAGGTTCTCTTCCAGCTGAACTATCTCTGGACTCAAAACACGAGATGGATCTGGCATATACTTTCTCAACATCGAAACGTGAAAAACATTGTGTACCTGAGATAAACTCGGAGGTAAAGCCACTCGGTATGCAACTGATCCAACTCTCTCCAGAATTTCGTATGGCCCAATGAACCTTGGACTCAACTTTCCTTTCATAACAAATCTCATCACACTTTTCCAAGGAGAAACCTTGAGAAAAACATGATCACCTACCTCGAAAAATAGATCTTTCCTCCGGTTATCCGCATAACTCTTCTGCCTGCTCTGAGTTGTTCTCATGTGTTTCTGAATCAGTTGAACTTTTTCTGCCATCTCTTCTACCAATTCTGGTCCCATCAACTTCCTTTCACCCACTTCATCCCAGAAAGCTGGAGTGCGACACCGCTTCCCATATAATGCCTGAAATGGTGCCATCTGTATACTAGAATGAAAACTGTTATTATATGAAAACTCAACCAAAGAAAGATGTTTGTCCCAACTTCCCTGATAATACATAGAACAATCTCGTATCATATCCTCCAATGTCTGAATTGTTCGTTCTGACTGCCCATCTGATTGAGGATGAAAAGCTGTACTAAAATTTAATTCAGTACCCAACGACTTCTGAAGGCCTTTCCAAAAGTTAGAAGTAAACCTGGGATCACGATCCGATACAATGGAGAGAGGAACCCCATGTAACCTGACTATCTCTTTAAGATACAAACGGGAAAGTTGATCAAGAGAGAAAGTATCTCGTATAGCAAGGAAATGAGCAGATTTGGTCAACCGATCAACAATAACCCAGATTGCATTATTACCTCGAGATGTCTTCGGTAATCCAACAACAAAGTCCATGGATATATTCTCTCATTTCCACTCTGGCACTGGTAAAGGCTGAAGCATCCCTTTCGGTAAATGCCGCTCTGCTTTAACCTGCTGACAAGTCAAACACTTCACAGTAAAATCAGCAATATCTCTTATCATTCCATCCCACCAGTAATACTCCCGCAGATCTCTATACATCTTAGTACTGCCCAGATGAACTGAAAACGGAGAACTATGAGCTTCACATAACAAATCTCTCTTCAACTGTGAATCACAAGGCACACACAATCTCTTCCCAAATCTCAAAACACAATCATTATCAATGTTGAATTCAGGCAACTTACCTTTATGAACCAGCTCTACCCTTTTCTGCAACTCACTGTCTTGCTTCTCTGCTTGCTTGATTCTATCTGATAGAGATGATCTCACTGATACCTGAAACAAAACAGAAGGACTTCCTGCACCAACAAATTCTATGCCAAAGTTCATCAAATCCTTGACCAAAGGATCACGTTCCAAACGCAACATTGTTAATGAAGCATTACTTTTTCGACTCAAAGCATCAGCCACTTTATTTGCTTTTCCCGGATGGTAATGAATTGTACAATCATAATCTTTGATTAATTCCAGCCATCTCCTCTGTCTCATGTTTAACTCTTTCCGAGTGAATATATACTTTAAACTTTTGTGATCGGTATATATTTCACACTTTACTCCATACAAATGATGCCTCCAAATTTTTAAAGCAAAAAAACAGTAGCTAATTCCAAATCATGTGTAGGGTAATTTACCTCATGAGTTTTCAACTGTCGTGAAGCATAAGCAATTAACTGATCATTCTGCATTAGGACGCAACCAAGTCCTTTCGATGAAGCATCACTGTATATAACAAACTCACCATTCCTGGAAGGTAGTGCCAAAACTGGAGCATTCACCAATCTTCTTTTCAATTCCTGAAAACAATCATCACATTCTTTTGTCCAGATAAACTTAACACCCTTCCGAGTTAGCTTAGTCATTGGACTAGATAACCGTGAAAAATTTCTAACAAACCTTCGGTAATAGCCCGCCAAACCAAGCAAGCTACGAATCTCGGTTACATTTGTGGGTCTTGGCCATTCTTCCACAACTTTTGTTTTTGCAGGATCAACAGTTATTCCATCTTTAGAAACAATGTGACCAAGGAAAGAAATTTGTTGCAACCAAAACTCACACTTTCTGAATTTCCCATACAGTTTCTTTTCTTTTAAGGTTTGCAAGATAACTCTTAAATGTTTTTCATGCTCCTCTTTACTTTTAGAAAATACCAAAATATCATCAATTAAAACCACCACAAACTTATCCAAGAACTCATAGAAAATTCTATTCATTAAGTCCATGAATACAGCAGGTGCATTGGTTAGCCCAAAAGGCATTACTACAAATTCATAATGGCCATATCTCGTATGGAACGCGGTCTTCAGAATATCTGCCTCCTTTACCTTCAGCTGATGGTACCCCGATCTCAAGTCAATCTTTGAAAAAAACTGAGCTCCCTGGAGATGATCAAACAAATCATCGATATGAGGCAAAGGATATTTGTTCTTAACAGTGATATTATTCAGGGCTCTATAATCAATGAAAAGTCTCATAGAACCATCTTTCTTTTTAACAAATAAAACCGGAGCACCCCATGGTGATGTGCTAGGTCTAATGAAACCTTTCTCTAATAAATCTTGCAATTTCTCCTTCAACTCTAAAAGTTCAATTTGTGCCATTCGATAAGGGGGTTTTGAAATTGGCTTAGCATCAGGAACTAAGTCAACAGTAAACTCAACTTCCCGATCTGGTATTATTCCAGGAAACTTATCAGGAAAAACATCAGGATACTCATTTACCACTGGAACATCATTAATCTAAACAGTTCCTTTATTTTCAATGACATGTGCAAGGTAACATTCATTTCCATCTTTTACAAGTTTCTCGGCCTCTTGATATGTTATCAAAAGTAAGGGTTCATTCTTGTAAACAAACTGAAAGTCTTTCTGAAAAGAAACTTCTTTAGCTCTACAGTCAATCTTAGCATGGTAAATAGAGAGCCAATCCATACCCAAGATAACATCAAACTCTACTAGAGGTAGAACAATAAGGTTTGCAAGTAGGTTCTTTCCACAGATAAGGATAGGAAGATTCTTATAAATTCTTTTTGCCTCGACACTTCCCCCAGGTGTTTTTACCAACAGTTCAGGAGTCATTTCTTGAGATGGTATTCCCATTTTACTAGAAATGGTTTCAGAGATGAAAGAATGTGTAGACCCCGAATCAAACAACACACTGGAATAATCTGAAAAAACAAAGTACCTGATACAACTTCATTTGATGGCCCGACATCTGCTGAAGTAGTTGCAAAGGATTTCACCACCCCTTTCTGCTTGTAGTCTAACTGCTTCCCATCACCCAAGCTCCTTGTCGGACACTCGTTTTCATAGTGACCCATCTCATTGCACTTATAACATTTCACTAACTGTAAATCAAATTTGTTCTTACCTTCACCTTGATCCTTTTCAGTGCAATCACGAGCCTTATGTCCCATCTTACCACATCGGTAGCACTTCCCAGAATTCAGAAGACATTCCCCAGCATGCCTCTTGCCACATTTATCACAAACTGGAAACTTAATTCTCTTACCATCAGACTTTTTTGAAGAATTCTTACCTTTCTCCTGCCACCTCGGTCTCTTCTTCTGCTGGTTGTTATAGAAAACTTGGTCATCGGCAAACTCCATTTCCACCTTCTCAGCACATCGAACAAGCTTTTAATAACTTTTAAACTCACGAGAAGCTAATGCCCTTCGATACTTTGGCTTTAATCCTCAGTAGAAACGATTGATTTTACTATCAAGGTCCCAGATAAAATTTGGAGCATACCTTGCCAATCGAGTGAACCTTTCTTCATAGGCAGCCACTGAGTCTTCCTCTTGCCTCAATTCCAAGAATTTCTTTTCCATCCAAATTCGAACAGCCTTAGGAAAATACTTCTCAAGAAACATACCTTTGAATTCATCCCAGTCAAGAGCATCAATCTCATCGGCGTCCTTGATATTTTTAACCATAGACCACCACTGATCTGCTTCACCCTCCAAACGGTAAATAGCAAGACTAGCCTTTTGATTGTCTGAAAACCCCATGACATCAAAAATCTTCTCCAGTGCTTTAATCCACCCTTCAGCTAGCACAGGGTCAGATGATCCTCTGAATGATGGTAGATGTTGCCTCATGAAATGTTCCACCACTGACATATTCCTCTGCGGTTGTTCTGGCTGATCTCGTGCATGGATACCACCGCCATTTATCGCTTGAGTCAACTGCGCCATTACTGCAACAAACTGTTCAGTTCCAATTCCGACCATTTCTGGATGCTGATTCGGAAGGTTATTTCCTTCTGTATGCCTTCCTAGTAATGCTTCCATGTTTCCTCTGCGGAAAACCATTCTGAACAAACATGTCTTAGATGAAGCAACATGGTAATCTTTAAATGCTATATCATTAAAAAAAAATTTGGATAATCATTTAATAGAATTCTAACTCCTAAAGTTATCTAAACCGACCTTTGATACCAACTATAAGTCCCCAGACTTAAACCTTACTTAATTTTTAGTTATTACAAGATTACACATTGAGGATCTTTTCGGGTTTAGAGTTTTAGAGAATTAGATCATAAAACTTTCATTACATTCCACATATAAACAATGTGGTTACATAAAGATAGTATTCTTCATTCCCATCAATGGAAACACATTTAAAATAAAACAAGGATTATTTCTTGACACATCCTTGACTCTATCATCTTATCATGTACCTTTCCCTTGACCTGTGAAAAACATTTCAAAAACTTGGGATGAGCATAAAACTCAGTATGGGTTATAAAAACATGGAAAGGAAACATGGGTACATACATACATAAGGGTGAAATCATACTTTACCCATAAAACATAATCACTTTAACATACCTCATCAAATCATGAATAAATCATAGAAATCATAAGACATAAAGGTAACTTGAGGCATTCATAACATTCTTACGTAGGGAGTAACCCTCTTGGTTACGTTTGGAATACCCATCACGGTACTCCCTAAAATCTCTTCGGAGAAACCTTAACGTTTCACTCCTTCGCGTTACCCAATGCATTGGAGAGCTATAACGGGCTCACCCGCCCTTAGTTTATCACGGAACCACCCGTCTTCATAATAATGCCCAAGAACCATAACATAATCATATCACATGAAACATGCATAAAGGAAACATAAAATTTCCACATTTCAATCACGAGATATCAATACAACACATTTATATAAAAACATTATGAAAACCATTTTCAATACTAAAATAAAAGAAAAGTAAAACATGGTATTTATTTTTCTTTTAGAAAGAAGGTATGGCTTTTAGAGGAAGCCGAAACTCAAATAACGGTCACGACGGCGGAGAAGTCGTTGTCGCCGCATACGTACGACAAAAACATTCCCTTTTGTCGTTTAGTAAACGCTTCGTATAAAAAATATTCCTTTTGAATAAACGTAAAAGTCAAAGGGGTTTATACACCGTATAAAAGAAAGTTGTGTATAAAATAAAATATGCCTCAACAAAAGGAGATTGAGACGAAGTCCCATACCTCGTATCTGACTTGACCCGACCGTTCTTTAATCTCCTGAATAATAAACTTGAGTTAATCTCTACTTGATTGTGAATCTTTTTCAAGTTCATTATTCCTTTTATACCATGTTATGAACATCATGTAATCAGTTAAGTTAATAATGTTCATTTTGTCGGTATTTGGTTCTTAAGTCAAAAATAGACTTCTTACACTTACATGTTGTTAATTTGTTCAAAGGTTCATTATATCCAGAATGTTATTCATGATTTAGATATCATATATGTCATATATATCCAGTACATACATGCATTTATAATATTACATAATCATTTAGAGGTAAGAAATGAAATGCACCGTTCATGGAGACGGTAAGCCGTACGTACGCATGAACGCTACTTTCATTTCTATTTCGTATTTTATAGAATGGAATCATAATGATATAAAGGTATATTATAATTCCAGTATAATATCATATATAATATCATAGTTACATCCTTTATATGTCCCACATATGGTATTTAACGAATCAAATCACTTTGAGGGGGCGGTAGTCCGCCCTTCCTAAAATGAAGATATCGTGTTTACCCATAATAGAAACCATAAAGGTATGCCCAAAATGAATAAAACAGAAGATTAAGGAAAACATAAACATATTATATATCATATATAAAAATAGTGACATCATAATGGCCACCTTTTAAGGTGTTAAATGAGTGTTGAACAATCATCGTTTCGGGAGGCAGAATTTCACCATCCACGGAAACCCTATGTTATTTAACCATTTGATGTAGTTGTGTGAGAGTGTAGCTCAAATAAATCTTATAACAACATACTAGTATATTGAATATACTGGTGTTGTTACAAAGGAAGTAAATAAAAAGAGTTTAGGGGGTTGGAGAAGCAAAATAAAACAAATGAACATGAGAGAATGAATTACCTTCAAAAGTGTAACTCCTTTTGATTTGAGCCTAAAGGATTCCTTTGAAAGGATCCTACCCAAAGGGAATCCTCTAGGATGAGGAGAGGGATGTGGAGAGAGAAAATGGGCAGGGGTTGGCCGAGCCAAAGGCTTGTAGAGTGTGTGAAATGAGGTAGAGGTGGGGGCCTTTTATAAGAGGAGAGGAGGGGCACTTTTGGAAAGTAAAGAATTATTACATTATTTGAAAATGTGTTTCGGTTTTAAAAGGTCCAACATTGATATATGTCGTGGATAAGGTGATAAGGGTTCGAAATCCACCCATCCAATAAGTTTTTTACATGTTTAGTTCATAGATATTACATTATAGTTCCATTTTATTTTAATCGTTAAATAATGATGTCATCACTGCATCATTATGATGTCATAAATAATTTAATTTATTTAATGTCTAAAAATTATACAAAAATTACTATGATGTAGGAAATATTTTTAGATTTCCAATGAATATTTATAATAAAAACTATGACTTTTATAACCCTTCTTACAAATTGTTTTAGTAAAACATATCATGATTGTGTCAATTTTACTTTTCCATTAAATAAAAATATATTATTGTCATTTTCCAACTAAAGTGTCTCCATGGGGTCCCCAAGTTGGCCCATGGCTTGTCTTGGTCCGCCATGACTCACCCAATAGGTGTAGGACAAGTGTCATGGTGTTTTCACATTCTTATAATATCATTTTTACCTTAAACTACACTAATTACCACTAATCGCGATTAAAAACTTAATAAGTTACTATTCACCAAAAAATTATTTTAATCTCATTGAACCACATTTTACTTCTTAATGACAACCATGTATGTCGGATTTTTAAAATTCAATACACATTAGTGGTAAACATTCATTTAACTGAAAAATCAGTTTGCTTGATTACCACTTAGTGGTTTCACTATTCATCAAAAATTGAAGTTTTTCAGAAAATTACCAAAAATTCACCCTAAGATATATTTGATATTCCGAATTCAAAAATGAAGTCTATTTTAAAAAATTCAAATCATATAAGTCACATTAATTAATTTAATAATTAATTCCTGCTGCCAGAGCAAATAGCGTGTTTTTACAAAACAATAAGTATCAAAAGATTGACACTAGTTTAAGTCTAATTTCAAAGTGAAATTGATTCCAATGACCACCATTGGATAAAATGGTAAAAATATATTCATATTACACATTAAGACCAATTCAAAAGATAATATTATCATATAAATAAATTAGATTAAAAAGCAGTTTTGATGTAGAATGCAGTATTTTTCACTATTCATTAAAAAATGAACATTGTCAGAAAAATACCAAAAATTTACACAAGGTAAATTTTGATGTCCCAATCATAAAGAATAAGTTTATTTTGACAAACATAGTTTATAAAATTGTCAAATATAGATTTAAAAATGGTTTTCCATCAAAAGGTATTAAAACAATCTTTTAAGAATATTAGTGTATTTCATGCATAAGATTGTATTTATTTTCATTTTAAGCCTCTAAAACACGATCTTAATCATTAATAGACATAGATAAAAATATCTATTATTCATTACTTACTTGGGATGTTACATCCTTCCCCCCTTTAGAAAATTGCGTCCCCGCAATTTATTTACTTATCAAATAAATGGGGGTACTTATCCCTCATTGCATTTTCAGATTCCCATGTTGCCTCTTCAATCATGTGGTTTTTCCACAAAACCTTTACCTGGTGAATCACCTTATTCCGTAACACTTGCTCCCTGTGGTCAAGATTCTGGACCGGTTGTTCCTCATAAGATAGGTTCTCTTCCAGCTGAACTACCTTTGGACTCAAAACATGAGATGGATCTGGCATATACTTTCTCAACATCGAAACGTGAAAAACATTGTGTACCTGAGATAAACTCGGAGGTAAAGCCACTCGGTATGCAACTGATCCAACTCTCTCCAGAATTTCGTATGGCCCAATAAACCTTGGACTCAACTTTCCTTTCTTACCAAATCTCATCACACTTTTCCAAGGAGAAACCTTGAGAAAAAAATGATCACCTACCTCGAAAGATAGATCTTTCCTCCGGTTATCCGCATAACTCTTCGGCCTGCTCTGAGCTGTTCTCATGTGTTTCTGAATCAGCTGAACTTTTTCTGCAATCTCTTCTACCAATTCTAGTCCCATCAACTTCCTTTCCCCACTTCATCCCAGAAAGCTGGAGTGTGACACCGCTTCCCATATAATGCCTGAAATGGTGCCATCTGTATACTGGAATGAAAACTGTTATTATATGGAAACTCAACCAAAGAAAGATGTTGGTCCCAACTTCCCTGATAATCCATAGAACAAGCTCGTAGCATATCCTCCAATGTCTGAATTGTTTGTTCTGACTGCCCATCTGATTGAGGATGAAAAGCTGTACTAAAATTTAATTCAGTACCCAACGACTTCTGAAGGCCTTTCCAAAAGTTAGAAGTAAACCTGGGATCACGATCCGATACAATGGAGAGAGGAACCCCATGTAACTTGACTATCTCTTTAAGATACAAACGGGAAAGTTGATCAAGAGAGAAAGTATCTCGTATAGCATGGAAATGAGCAGATTTGGTCAAGCGATCAACAATAACCCAGATTGCATTATTACATCGAGATGTCTTCGGTAATCCAACAACAAAGTCCATGGATATATTCTCCCATTTCCACTCTGGCACTAGTAAAGGCTGAAGCATCCCTTTCGGTAACTGTCGCTCTTCTTTAACCTGCTGACAAGTCAAACACTTCACAGTAAAATCAGCAATATCTCTTTTCATTCCATCCCACCAGTAATACTCCTGCAGATCTCTATACATCTTAGTACTGCCCGGATGAACTGAAAACGGAGAACTATGAGCTTCACATAACAAATCTCTCTTCAACTGTGAATCACAAGGCACACACAATCTCTTCCCAAATCTCAAAACACAATCATTATCAATGTTGAATTCAGGCAACTTACCTTTCTGAACCAGATCTACCCTTTTCTGCAACTCACTGTCTTGCTTCTGTGCTTGCTTGATTCTATCTGATAGAGATGATCTCATTGATACCTGAAAAAAAAACAGAAAGACTTCCTGCACCAACAACTTCTATGCCAAAGTTCATCAAATCCTTAACCAAAGGATCACGTTCCAAACGCAACATTGTTAATGAAGCATTACTTTTTCGACTCAAAGCATCAGCCACTTTATTTGCTTTTCCTGGATGGTAATGAATTGTACAATCATAATCTTTGATTAATTCCAGCCATCTCCTTTGTCTCATGTTTAACTCTTTCTGAGTGAATATATACTTTAAACTTTTGTGATCGGTATATATTTCACACTTTACTCCATACAAATGATGCCTCCAAATTTTTAAAGCAAAAACAATAGCAGCTAATTCCAAATCATGTGTAGGGTAATTTACCTCATGAGTTTTCAACTGTCGTGAAGCATAAGCAATTACCTGATCATTCTGCATTAGGACGCAACCAAGTCCTTTCAATGAAGTATCACTGTATATAACAAACTCACCATTCCAGGAAGGTAGTGCCAAAACTGGAGCATTCACCAATCTTCTTTTCAATTCTTGAAAACAATCATCACATTCTTTTGTCCAGATAAACTTAACACCCTTCCGAGTTAGCTTAGTCATTGGACTAGATAACCGTGAAAAATTTCTAACAAACCTTCGGTAATAGCCCGCCAAACCAAGGAAGCTACGAATCTCGGTTACATTTGTGGGTCTTGGCCATTCTTCCACAACTTTTGTTTTTGCTGGATCAACAGTTATTCCATCGTTAGAAACAATGTGAACAAGGAAAGAAATTTGTTGCAACCAAAACTCACACTTGCTGAATTTCCCATACAGTTTCTTTTCTTTTAAGGTTTGCAAGATAACTCTTAAATGTTTTTCATGATCCTCTTTACTTTTAGAAAACACCAAAATATCATCAATCAAAACCACCACAAACTTATCCAAGAACTCATGGAAAATTCTATTCATTAAGTCCATGAGTACAGAAGGTGCATTGGTTAGCCCAAAAGGCATTACTACAAATTCATAATGGCCATATCTCGTACGGAACGCGGTCTTCGGAATATCTGCCTCCTTTACCTTCAGCTGATGGTACCCTGATCTCAAGTCAATCTTTGAAAAAAACTGAGCTCCCTGGAGATGATCAAACAAATCATCGATATGAGGCAAAGGATATTTGTTCTTAACAGTGATATTATTCAGGGCTCTATAAGCAATGCAAAGTCTCATAGAACCATCTTTCTTTTTAACAAATAAAACAGGAGCACCCCATGGTGATGTGCTAGGTCTAATGAAACCTTTCTCTAATAAATCGTGCAATTGCTCCTTCAACTCTAAAAGTTCAATTTGTGCCATTCGATAAGGGGGTTTTGAAATTGGCTTAGCATCAGGAACTAAGTAAACAGTAAACTCAACTTCCCGATCTTGTATTATTCCAGGCAACTTATCAGGAAAAACATCAGGATACTCATTTACCACTGGAACATCATTAATCTGAACAGTTCCTTTATTTTCAACGACATGTGCAAGGTAACATTCATTTCCATCTTTTACAAGTTTCTCGGCCTCTTGATATGTTATCAAAAGTAAGGGTACATTCTTGTAAACAAACTGAAAGTCTTTCTGAAAAGAAACTTCTTTAGCTCTACAGTCAATCTTAGCATGGTAAATAGAGAGCCAATCCATACCCAGGATAACATCAAACTCTACTAGAGGTATAACAATAAGGTTTGCAAGTAGGTTCTTTCCACAGATAAGGATAGGAAGATTCTTATAAATTCTTTTTGCCTCGACACTTCCCCCAGGTGTTTTTACCAACAGTTCAGGAGTCATTTCTTGAGATGGTATTCCCATTTTACTAGAAAAGGTTTCAGAGATGAAAGAATGTGTAGACCCCGAATCAAACAACACACTGGCATAATCTGAAAAAACAAACAAACTACCTGATACAACTTCATTTGATGGACCGACATCTGCTGAAGTAGTTGCAAAGGATTTCACCACCCCTTTCTGCTTGTAGTCTAACTGCTTCCCATCACCCAAGCTCCTTGTCGGACACTCGTTTGCATAGTGACCCATCTCATTGCACTTATAACATTTCACTAATTGTAAATCAAATTTGTTCTTACCTTCACCTTGATCCTTTTCAGTGCAATCACGAGCCTTATGTCCCATCTTACCACATCGGTAGCACTTCCCAGAATTCAGAAGACATTCCCCAGCATGCCTCTTGCCACATTTATCACAAACTGGAAACTTAGTTCTCTTACCATCAGACTTTTTTGAAGAATTCTTACCTTTCTCCTGCCACCTCGGTCTCTTCTTCTGCTGGTTGTTATAGAAAACTTGGTCATCGGCAAACTCCATTTCCACCTTCTCAGCACATCGAACAAGCTTTTCATAACTTTTAAACTCACGAGAAGCTAATGCCCTTCGATACTTTGTCTTTAATCCTGAGTAGAAACGATTGATTTTACTATCAAGGTCCCGGATAAAATTTGGAGCATACCTTGCCAATCGAGTGAACCTTTCTTCATAGGCAGCCACTGATTCTTCCTCTTGCCTCAATTCCAAGAATTTATTTTCCATCCTAAGTCGAACAGCCTTAGGAAAATACTTCTCAAGAAACATACCTTTGAATTCATCCCAGTCAAGAGCATCAATCTCATCGGCGTCCCTGATATTTTTAACCATAGACCACCACTGATCTGCTTCACCCTCCAAACGGTAAATAGCAAGACTAAACTTTTGATTGTCTGAACACCCCATGTCATCAAAAATCTTCTCCAGTGCTTTAATCCACCCTTCAGCTAGCACAGGGTCAGATGATCCTCTGAATGATGGTGGATGTTGCCTCATGAAATGTTCCACCACTGACATGTTCCTCTGCGGTTGTTCTGGCTGATCTCGTGCATGGATACCACCGCCATTTATCGCTTGAGTCAACTGCGCCATTACTGCAACAAACTGTTCAGTTCCAATTCCGACCATTTCTGGATGCTGATTCGGAAGGTTATTTCCTCTTGTATGCCTTCCTAGCACTGCTTCCCAGTTTCCTCTGCGGAAAACCATTCTGAACAAACATGTCTTAGATGAAGCAACATGGTAATCTTTAAATGCTATATCATTTCGAAAAAAAAAATTTGGATAATCATTTAATAGAATTCTAACTCCTAAAGTTATCTAAACTGACATTTGATACCAACTATAAGGCCCCAGCCTTAAACCTTACTTAATCTTGAGTTATTACAAGATTACACATTGAGGATCTTTTCGGGTTTAGAGTTTTAGAGAATTAGATCATAAAACTTTCATTACATTCCACATATAAACAAAGTGGTTACATAAAGATAGTATTATTCATTCCCATCAATGGAAACACATTTAAAATAAAACATGGATTATTTCTTGACACATCCTTGACTCTATCATCTTATCATGTACCTTTCCCTTGACCTGTGAAAAACATTTCAAAAACTTGGGATGAGCATAAAACTCAGTATGGGTTATAAAAACATGGAAATGAAACATGGGTACATACATACATAAGAGTGAAATCATACATTACCCATAAAACATAATCACTTTAACATACCTCATCAAATCATGAATAAATCATAGAAATCATAAGACATAAAGGTAACTTGAGGCATTCATAACATTCTTACGTAGGGAGTAACCCTCTTGGTTACGTTTGGAATACCCATCAGGGTATATTCCCTAAAATCTCTTCGGAGAAACCTTAACGTTTCACTCCTTCGCGTTACCCAATGCATTGGAGAGCTATAACGGGCTCACCCGCCCTTAGTTTATCACGGAACCACCCGTCTTCATAATAATGCCCAAGAACCATAACATAATCATATCACATGAAACATGCATAAAGGAAACATAAAATTTCCACATTTCAATCACGAGATATCAATACCACACATTGATATAAAAACATTATGAAAACCATTTTCAATACTAAAATAAAAGAAAAGTAAAACATGGTATTTATTTTTCTTTTAGAAAAAAGGTATGGCTTGTAGAGGAAGCCGAAACTCAAATAACGGTCACGACGGCGGAGAAGTCGTTGTCGCCGCATACGTACGACAAAAACATTCCCTTTTGTCGTTTAGTAAATGATTCATATAAAAAATATTCCTTTTGAATAAACGTAAAAGTCAAAGGGGTTTATACACCGTATAAAAGAAAGTTGTGTATAAAATAAAATATGCCTCAACGAAAGGAGATTGAGACGAAGTCCCATACCTCGTATCTGACTTGACCCGACCGTTCTTTAATCTCCTGAATAATAAACTTGAGTTAATCTCTACTTGATTATGAATCTTTTTCAAGTTCATTATTCCTTTTATACCATGTTATGATCATCATGTAATCAGTTAAGTTAATAATGTTCATTTTGTCGGTATTTGGTTCTTAAGTCAAAAATAGACTTCTTACACTTACATGTTGTTAATTTGGTCAAAGGTTCATTATATCCAAAATGTTATTCATGATTTATATATCATATATGTCATATATATCCAGTACATACATGCATTTATAATATTACATAATCATTTAGAGGTAAGAAATGAAATGCACCGTTCATGGAGACGGTAAGCCGTACGTACGCATGAACGCTACTTTCATTTCTATTTCGTATTTTATAGAATAAAATCATAATGATATAAAGGTATATTATAATTCCAGTATAATATCATATATAATATCATAGTTCCATCCTTTATATGTCCCACATATGGTATTTAACGAATCAAATCACTTTGAGGGGGCGGTAGTCCGCACTTCCTAAAATGAAGATATCGTGTTTACCCATAATGGAAACCATAAAGGTATGCCCAAAATGAATAAAACAGAAGCTTAAGGAAAACATAAACATATTATATATCATATATAAAAATAGTGACATCATAATGGCCACCTTTTAAGGTGTTAAATGAGTGTTGAACAATCATCGTTTCGGGAGGCAGAATTTCACCATCCACGGAAACCGTATGTTCTTTAACCATTTGATGTAGTTGTGTGAGAGTGTAGCTCAAATAAATCTTATAACAACATACTAGTATATTGAAGATACTGGTGTTGTTACAAAGGAAGTAAATAAAAAGAGTTTAAGGGGTTGGAGAAGCAAAATAAAACAAATGAACATGAGAGAATGAATTACCTTCAAAAGTGTAACTCCTTTTGATTTGAGCCTAAAGGCTTCCTTTGAAAGGATTATGCCCAAAGGGAATCCTCTAGGATGAGGAGAGGGATGTGGAGAGAGCAAATGGGTAGGGGTTGGCCGAGCCAAAGGCTTTAAGAGTGTGTGAAATGAGGTAGAGGTGGGGGCCTTTTATAAGAGGAGAGGAGGGGCACTTTTGGAAAGTAAAGAATTATTACATTATTTGAAAATGTGTTTCGGTTTTAAAAGGTCCCACATTGATATATGTCGTGGATAAGGTGATAAGGGTTCTAAATCCACCCATCCAATAATTTTTTGACATGTGTAGTTCATAGATATTACATTATAGTTCCATTTTATTTTAATCGTTAAATAATGATGTCATCACTGCATCATTATGATGTCATAAATAATTTAATTTATTTAATGTCTAAAAATTATACAAAAATTACTATGATGTATGAAATCTTTTTAGCTTTCCAATGAATATTTATAATAAAAAATATGACTTGTATAACCCTACTTACAAATTGTTTTAGTAAAACATATCATGTTTGTGTCAATTTTACTTTTCCATTAAATAAAAATATATTATTGTCATTTTCCAACTAATGTGGCTCCATGGGGTCCCCAAGTTGGCCCATGGCATGTCTTGGTCGGCCATGACTCACCTAATAGGTGTAGGACAAGTGTCATGGTGTTTTCACATTCTTATAATATCATTTTTACCTTAAACTACACTAATTACCACTAATCGCGATTAAAAACTTAATAAGTTACTATTCACCAAAAAATTATTTTAATCTCATTGAACCACATTTTACTTCTTAATGACAACCATGTATGTCGGATTTTCAAAATTCAATACACATTAGTGGTAAACTTTCATTTAACTGAAAAATCAGTTTGCTTGATTACCACTTAGTGGTTTCACTATTCATCAAAAATTGAAGTTTTTCAGAAAATTACCAAAAATTCACCCTAAGATATATTTGATATTCCGAATTCAAAAATGAAGTCTATTTTAAAAAATTCAAATCATATAAGTCACATTAATTAATTTAATAATTAATTTCCGCTGCCAGAGCAAATAGCGTGTTTTTACAAAACAATAAGTATCAAAAGATTGGCACCATTTTAAGTCTAATTTCAAAGTGAAATTGATTCCAATGACCACCATTGGATAAAATGGAAAAAATATATTCATATTACACATTAAGACCAATTCAAAAGATAATCTTATCATATAAATAAATTAGATTAAAAAGTAGTTTTG
The DNA here is from genome assembly GCA_963277665.1 of Viscum album. Taxonomy (NCBI): domain Eukaryota; kingdom Viridiplantae; phylum Streptophyta; class Magnoliopsida; order Santalales; family Viscaceae; genus Viscum; species Viscum album. The sequence continues at coordinate 149,619,455 of OY728129.1, read as the reverse complement.
ATGTAGAATGCAGTATTTTTCACTATTCATTAAAAAATGAACATTGTCAGAAAAATACCAAAAATTTACACAAGGTAAATTTTGATGTCCCAATCATAAAGAATAAGTTTATTTTGACAAACATAGTTTATAAAATTGTCAAATATAGATTTAAAAATGGTTTTCCATCAAAAGGTAGTAAAACAATCTTTTAAGAATATTAGTGTATTTCATGCATAAGATTGTATTTATTTTCATTTTAAGCCTCTAAAACACTATCTTAATCATTAATAGACATAGATAAAAATATATATTATTCATTACTTACTTGGGATGTTACATCCTTCCCCCTTTAGAAAATTGCGTCCCCTCAATTTATTTACTTATCAAATAAATGGGGGTACTTATCCCTCATTGCATTTTCAGATTCCCATGTTGCCTCTTCAATCATGTGGTTTTTTCCACAAAACCTTTACCTGGTGAATCACCTTATTCCGTAACACTTGCTCCCTGTGGTCAAGAATCTGGACCGGTTGTTCCTCATAAGATAGGTTCTCTTCCAGCTGAACTACCTCTGGACTCAAAACATGAGATGGATCTGGCATATACTTTCTAAACATCGAAACGTGACAAACATTGTGTACCTAAGATAAACTCGGAGGTAAAGCCACTCGGTATGCAACTGATCCAACTCTCTCCAGAATTTCGTATGGCCCAATGAACCTTGGACTCAACTTTCCTTTCTTACCAAATCTCATCAAACTTTTCCAAGGAGAAACCTTGAGAAAAAAATGGTCACCTACCTCGAAAGATAGATCTTTCCTCCGGTTATCCGCATAACTCTTCGGCCTGCTCTGAGCTGTTCTCATGTGTTTCTGAATCAGCTGAACTTTTTCTGCCATCTCTTCTACCAATTCTGGTCCCATCAACTTCCTTTCCCCACTTCATCCCAGAAAGCTGGAGTGTGACACCGCTTCCCATATAATGCCTGAAATGGTGCCATCTGTATACTGGAATGAAAACTGTTATTATATGAAAACTCAACCAAAGAAAGATGTTGGTCCCAACTTCCCTGATAATCCATAGAACAAGCTCGTAGCATATCCTCCAATGTCTGAATTGTTTGTTCTGACTGCCCATCTGATTGAGGATGAAAAGCTGTACTAAAATTTAATTCAGTACCCAACGACTTCTGAAGGCCTTTCCAAAAGTTAGAAGTAAACCTGGGATCACGATCCGATACAATGGAGAGAGGAACCCCATGTAACCTGACTATCTCTTTAAGATACAAACGGGAAAGTTGATCAAGAGAGAAAGTATCTCGTATAGCAAGGAAACGAGCAGATTTGGTCAAGCGATCAACAATAACCCAGATTTCATTATTACCTCGAGATGTCTTTGGTAATCCAACAACAAATTCCATGGATATATTCTCTCATTTCCACTCTGGCACTAGTAAAGGCTGAAGCATCCCTTTCGGTAACTGCCGCTCTGCTTTAACCTGCTGACAAGTCAAACACTTCACAGTAAAATCAGCAATATCTCTTTTCATTCCATCCCACCAGTAATACTCCCGCAGATCTCTATACATCTTAGTACTGCCCGGATGAACTGAAAAAGGTGAACTATGAGCTTCACATAACAAATCTCTCTTCAACTGTAAATCACAAGGCACGCACAATCTCTTCCCAAATCTCAAAACACAATCATTATCAATGTTGAATTCAGGCAACTTACCTTTCTGAACCAGCTCTACCCTTTTCTGCAACTCACTGTCTTGCTTCTGTGCTTGCTTGATTCTATCTGATAGAGATGATCTCATTGATACCTGAAACAAAACATAAGGACTTCCTGCACCAACAAATTCTATGCCAAAGTTCATCAAATCCTTAACCAAAGGATCACGTTCCAAACGCAACATTGTTAATGAAGCATTATTTTTTCGACTCAAAGCATCAGCCACTTTATTTGCTTTTCCCGGATGGTAATGAATTGTACAATTATAATCTTTGATTAATTCCAGCAATCTCCTTTGTCTCATGTTTAACTCTTTCTGAGTGAATATATACTTTAAACTTTTGTGATCGATATATATTTCACACTTTACTCCATACAAATGATGCCTCCAAATTTTTAAATCAAAAACAACAGCAGCTAATTCCAAATCATGTGTAGGGTAATTTACCTCATGAGTTTTCAACTGTCGTGAAGCATAAGAAATTACCTGATCATTCTCCATTAGGACGCAACCATGTCCTTTCAATGAAGCATCACTGTATATAACAAACTCACAATTCCTGGAAGGTAGTTCCAAAACTGGAGCATTCACCAATCTTCTTTTCAAATCCTGAAAACAATCATCACATTCTTTTTTCCAGATAAACTTAACACCCTTCCGAGTTATCTTAGTCATTGGACTAGATAACCGTGAAAAATTTCTAACAAACCTTCGGTAATAGCCCGCCAAACCAAGGAAGCTACGAATCTCGGTTACATTTGTGGGTCTTGGCCATTCTTCCACAACTTTTGTTTTTGCAGGATCAACAGTTATTCCATCTTTAGAAACAATGTAACCAAGGAAAGAAATTTGTTGCAACCAAAACTCACACTTGCTGAATTTCCCATACAGTTTCTTTTCTTTTAAGGTTTGCAAGATAACTCTTAAATGTTTTTCATGATCCTCTTTACTTTTAGAAAACACCAAAATATCATCAATGAAAACCACCACAAACTTATCCAACAACTCATGGAAAATTCTATTCATTAAGTCCATGAATACAGCAGGTGCATTGGTTAGCCCAAAAGGCATTACTACAAATTCATAATGGCCATATATCGTACGGAACGCGGTCTTCAGAATATCTGCCTCTTTTACCTTCAGCTGATGGTACCCCGATCTCAAGTCAATCTTTGAAAAAAACTGAGCTCCCTGGAGCTGATCAAACAAATCATCGATATGAGGCAAATGATATTTGTTCTTAACAGTGATATTATTCAGGGCTCTATAATCAATGCAAAGTCTCATAGAACCATCTTTCTTTTTAACAAATAAAACAGGAGGACCCCATGGTGATGTGCTAGGTCTACTGAAACCTTTCTCTAATAAATCTTGCAATTGCTCCTTCAACTCTAAAAGTTCAATTTGTGCCATTCGATAAGGGGGTTTTGAAATTGTCTTAGCATCAGGAACTAAGTCAACAGTAAACTCAACTTCCCGATCTTGTATTATTCCAGGCAACTTATCAGGAAAAACATCAGGATACTCATTTACCACTGGAACATCATTAATCTGAACAGTTACTTTATTTTCAATGAAATGTGCAAGGTAACATTCATTTCCATCTTTTAAAAGTTTCTCGGCCTATTGATATGTTATCAAAAGTAAGGGTACATTCTTGTAAACAAACTGAAAGTCTTTCTGAAAAGAAACTTCTTTAGCTCTACAGTCAATCTTAGCATGGTAAATAGAGAGCCAATCCATACCCAGGATAACATCAAACTCTACTAGAGGTAGAACAATAAGGTTTGCAAGTAGGTTCTTTCCACAGATAAGGATATATAGATTCTTATAAATTCTTTTTGCCTCGACACTTCCCCCAGGTGTTTTTACCAACAGTTCAGGAGTCATTTCTTGAGATGGTATTCCCATTTTACTAGAAAAGGTTTCAGAGATTAAAGAATGTGTAGACCCCGAATCAAACAACACACTGGCATAATCTGAAAAAACAAACAAAGTACCTGATACAACTTCATTTGATGGCCCGACATCTGCTGAAGTAGTTGCAAAGGATTTCACCACCCCTTTCTGCATGTAGTCTAACTGCTTCCCATCACCCAAGCTCCTTGTCGGACACTCGTTTGCATAGTGACCCATCTCATTGCACTTATAACATTTCACTAATTGTAAATCAAATTTGTTCTTACCTTCACCTTGATCCTTTTCAGTGCAATCATGAGCCTTATGTCCCATCTTACCACATCGGTAGCACTTCCCAGAATTCAGAAGACATTCCCCAGCATGCCTCTTGCCACATTTATCACAAACTGGAAACTTAGTTCTCTTACCATCAGACTTTTTTGAAGAATTCTTACCTTTCTCCTTCCACCTCGGTCTCTTCTTCTGGTGGTTGTTATAGAAAACTTGGTCATCGGCAAACTCCATTTCCACCTTCTCAGCACATCGAACAAGTTTTTCATAACTTTTAAACTCACGAGAAGCTAATGCCCTTCGATACTTTGGCTTTAATCCTGAGTAGAAACGATTGATTTTACTATCAAGGTCCCGGATAAAATTTGGAGCATACCTTGCCAATCGAGTGAACCTTTCTTCATAGGCAGCCACTGAGTCATCCTCTTGCCTCAATTCCAAGAATTTCTTTTCCATCCTAAGTCGAAAAGCCTTAGGAAAATACTTCTCAAGAAACATACCTTTGAATTCATCCTAGTAAAGAGCATCAATCTCATCGGCGTCCCTGATATTTTTAACCATAGACCACCTTTGATCTGCTTCACCCTCCAAACGGTAAATAGCAAGACTAACCTTTTGATTGTCTGAACACCCCATGACATCAAAAATCTTCTGCAGTGCTTTAATCCACCCTTCAGCTAGCACAGGGTCAGATGATCCTCTGAATGATGGTGGATGTTGCCTCATGAAATGTTCCACCACTGACATGTTCCTCTGCGGTTGTTCTGGCTGATCTCGTGCATGGATACCACCGCCATTTATCGCTTGAGTCAAATGCGCCATTACTGCAACAAACTGTTCAGTTCCAATTCCGACAATTTCTGGATGCTGATTCGGAAGGTTATTTCCTTCTGTATGCCTTCCTAGCACTGCTTCCCTGTTTCCTCTGCGGAAAACCATTCTGAACAAACATGTCTTAGATGAAGCAACATGGTAATCTTTAAATGCTATATCATTTCGAAAAAAAAAAATTTGGATAATCATTTAATAGAATTCTAACTCCTAAAGTTATCTAAACCGACCTTTGATACCAACTATAAGGCCCCAGCCTTAAACCTTACATAATCTTGAGTTATTACAAGATTACACATTGAGGATCTTTTCGGGTTTAGAGTTTTAGAGAATTAGATCATAAAACTTGCATTACATTCCACATATAAACAAAGTGGTTACATAAAGATAGTATTCTTCATTCCCATCAATGGAAACACATTTAAAATAAAACATGGATTATTTCTTGACACATCCTTGACTCTATCATCTTATCATGTACCTTTCCCTTGACCTGTGAAAAACATTTCAAAAACTTGGGATGAGCATAAAACTCAGTATGGGTTATAAAAACATGGAAAGGAAACATGGGTACATACATACATAAGAGTGAAATCATACTTTACCCATAAAACATAATCACTTTAACATACCTCATCAAATCATGAATAAATCATAGAAATCATAAGACATAAAGGTAACTTGAGGCATTCATAACATTCTTACGTAGGGAGTAACCCTCTTGGTTACGTTTGGAATACCCATCACGGTATATTCCCTAAAATCTCTTCGGAGAAACCTTAACGTTTCACTCCTTCGCGTTACCCAATGCATTGGAGAGCTATAACGAGCTCACCCGCCCTTATTTTATCACGGAACCACCCGTCTTCATAATAATGCCCAAGAACCATAACATAATCATATCACATAAAACATGCATAAAGGAAACATAAAATTTCCACATTTCAATCACGAGATATCAATACAACACATTGATATAAAAACATTATGAAAACCATTTTCAATACTAAAATAAAAGAAAAGTAAAACATGGTATTTATTTTTCTTTTAGAAAGAAGGTATGGCTTGTAGAGGAAGCCGAAACTCAAATAACGGTCACGACGGCAGAGAAGTCATTGTCGCCGCATATGTACGACAAAAACATTCCCTTTTGTCGTTTAGTAAACGCTTCGTATAAAAAAGATTCCTTTTGAATAAACGTAAAAGTCAAAGGGGTTTATACACCGTATAAAAGAAAGTTGTGTATAAAATAAAATATGCCTCAACGAAAGGAGATTGAGACGAAGTCCCATACCACGTATCCGACTTGACCCGACCGTTCCTTAATCTTTTGAATAATAAACTTGAGTTAATCTCTACTTTATTATGAATCTTTTTCAAGTTCATTATTCCTTTTATACCATGTTATGAACATCATGTAATCAGTTAAGTTAATAATGTTCATTTTGTCGGTATTTGGTTCTTAAGTCAAAAATAGACTTCTTACACTTACATGTTGTTAATTTGGTCAAAGGTTCATTATATCCAGAATGGTATTCATGATGTAGATATCATATATGTAATATATATCCAGTATATACATGCATTTATAATATTACATAATCATTTAGAGGTAAGAAATGAAATGCACCGTTCATGGAGACAGTAAGCCGTACGTACGCATGAACGCTACTTTCATTTCTATTTCGTATTTTATAGAATGGAATCATAATGATATAAAGGTATATTATAATTCCAGTATAATATCATATATAATATCATAGTTCCATCCTTTATATGTCCCAGATATGGTATTTAACGAATCAAATCACTTTGAGGTGGCGGTAGTCCGCACTTCCTAAAATGAAGATATCGTGTTTACCCATAATGGAAACCATAAAGGTATGCCCAAAATGAATAAAAAAGAAGCTTAAGGAAAACATAAACATATTATATATCATATATAAAAATATTGACATCATAATGGCCACCATTTAAGGTGTTAAATGAGTGTTGAACAATCATCGTTTCGGGAGGTAGAATTTCACCATCCACGGAAACCGTATGTTCATTAACCATTTGATGTAGTTGTGTGAGAGTGTAGCTCAAATAAATCTTATAACAACATACTAGTATATTGAAGATACTGGTGTTGTTACAAAGGAAGTAAATAAAAAGAGTTTAGGGGGTTGGAGAAGCAAAATAAAACAAATGAACATGAGAGAATGAATTACCTTCAAAAGTGTAACTCCTTTTGATTTGAGCCTAAAGGCTTCCTTTGAAAGGATTCTGCCCAAAGGGAATCCTCTAGGATGAGTAGAGGGATGTGGAGAGATCAAATGGGCAGGGGTTGGCCGATCCAAAGGCTTGAAGAGTGTGTGAAATGAGGTAGAGGTGGGGGCCTTTTATAAGAGGAGAGGAGGGGCACTTTTGGAAAGTAAAGAATTATTACATTATTTGAAAATGTGTTTCGGTTTTAAAAGGTCCCACATTGATATATGTCGTGGATAAGGTGATAAGGGTTCGAAATACACCCATCCAATAAGCTTTTGACATGTGTAGTTCATAGATATTACATTATAGTTCAATTTTATTTTAATCGTTAAATAATGATGTCATCACTGCATCATTATGATGTCATAAATTATTTAATTTATTTAATGTCTAAAAATTATAAAAAAATTACTATGATGTAGTAAATCGTTTTAGCTTTCCAATGAATATTTATAATTAAAAATATGACTTGTATAACCCAACTTACAAATTGTTTTAGTAAAACATATCATGTTTGTGTCAATTTTACTTTTCCATTAAATAAAAATATATTATTGTCATTTTCCAACTAAAGTGGCTCCATGGGGTCCCCAAGTTGGCCCATGGCTTGTCTTGGTCGGCCATGACTCACCCAATAGGTGTAGGACAAGTGTCATGGTGTTTTCACATTCTTATAATATCATTTTTACCTTAAACTACACTAATTACCACTAATCGCGATTAAAAACTTAATAAGTTACTATTCACCAAAAAATTATTTTAATCTCATTGAACCACATTTTACTTCTTAATGACAACCATGTATGTCGGATTTTCAAAATTCAATACACATTAGTGGTAAACATTCATTTAACTGAAAAATCAGTTTGCTTGATTACCACTTAGTGGTTTCACTATTCATCAAAAATTGAAGTTTTTCAGAAAATTACCAAAAATTCACCCTAAGCTATATTTGATATTCCGAATTCAAAAATGAAGTCTATTTTACAAAATTTAAATCATATAAGTCACATTAATTAATTTAATAATTAATTCCCGCTGCCAGAGCAAATAGCGTGTTTTTACAAAACAATAAGTATCAAAAGATTGACACCAGTTTAAGTCTAATTTCAAAGTGAAATTGATTCCAATGACCACCATTTGATAAAATGGTAAAAATATATTCATATTAAACATTAATACCAATTCAAAAGATAATCTTATCACATAAATAAATTAGATTAAAAAGCAGTTTTGATGTAGAATGCAGTATTTTTCACTATTCATTAAAAATTGAACATTGTCAGAAAAATACCAAAAATTTACACAAGGTAAATTTTCATGTCCCAATCATAAAGAATAAGTTTATTTTGACAAACATAGTTTATAAAATTGTCAAATATAGATTTAAAAATGGTTTGCCATCAAAAGGTAGAAAAACAATCTTTTAAGAATATTAGTGTATTTCATGCATAAGATTGTATTTATTTTAATTTTAAGCCTCTAAAACACTATCTTAATCATTAATAGACATAGATAAAAATATCTATTATTCATTACTTACTTGGGATGTTACACCAACTCAATATCTTGGTTATAACATTCATATTTAAATAAAAATATTTAATGATGTATTCAAGGTCAGTGTGGCTTGTTGTACACATTCAAACGTAGTGTTCTTTATAAATCTTGTCATGTTAAAAACATTAACACCAATCCCAAAATATAAATAAAATATAATAATAAAAACTAAATGCTTCCCTAATACCAACTTCACCAAAGACCCACACTCTATTGTTTAGTCATAAAAAATATTTTTTTATAACTGAATTTTATATAATATGAGAGAAAACTATCTTAATTTTTTAAAATTACCTTAAGTTAATGAATACATCTTATAATAATCACATAATCCAATGAATTTATTATTTAGATTCATTTATAATTCTCTATGATTTCCTTATTATTCTAAAATGGTTTATATTCCACATTATTGATAATTATTCTTTTTATATATTCAACATCTCAAAAAAGTATCTCTTTGTAAAAAACATCTAAAAATATACCTAAAAATAATTTCCTATAAATAAAGGTAACACAATAAAGGGATAATATTGATCATGAAAAGGGTGTAAAACCCATCAACATATCATTATTATTTGGAGAAGAAGAATTTGAGAATACATGAGTAGGGGGAGAGATTTATTATTAAATGAACATTAAAAAATAATAATTGTTTGTAAGTCATTATAGCAAGAAATGTATTCCCAATTGAGAAAAAAGATTCATTTTCATAAGAGTATGGAATTATTAAATAATAAATATGATACATTGAACTTAATCATAATAACAAATTTATGGGATTTTAAAACAAAATATGCATAATAGTAAACCATTACACTAACATAGGCATAAAAATCATAAAATATTGTAGCGAGATGAAATACATATTTTCAATAACATTATGGGGGGAGAATTGAAAATAGATTATAAAAAAGCATAATATAGTGTTCTTTACAACCTGATCTTAAGATTTTACTTGAGTAGGAATCACTACCTAATTCCCATATACATAGTGGATCAGGTTTCGCTACCTGATTACTATAAACATATATGTGTAGGAATCACTCCATAATTACCATAGTTATCTAGTTATATATAAATACTTTTCCAATTCATTATGGTGATATATACTAACCCACCAATTAATGATCTATGTATATGTGTGCCAATTCAAAAAATTATTATTCATATAATAAGGAATCCATGGAAAGAAAATGGGTTTCAAAAACATTCCATATTGTATCACCAAAAATTATCTCATGAATATAAAGGATATAGACCAAAAATTAAATTACCACAGAAGATTATATTATATTAACATTCAAAATTTATTTTATGAAAAATAACATTAAAGTAAATAATTCATCTATATATAGAAGAAAACCCATTAAAAAATTCATTATATTTTGATAATATCATTGGAATATGTGATGATGTTATAAGTAACTTTTAAGTTTAATTTCTGGAAAGGTCGCATTAGGGAAATTGAAATATAAGATTTTTTAAAATTAATATATTAAAATAAATCTAAATAATATTTCCTTGTAAGAGACATAAAATCTCTACAACATTTATGTATTTTTTTTAAATGTTATTTTTAAAAGAGTCTTTCATAATGGTTCTTTTTGAATGACATAAATCACTCAATAATATTATGTGAAACAATTTCGAATAATTTAACCATTAAAAATAATCTTCAATAATGTATACATGCCAAATAAATAAAGGTTTCATAGATTTTAATTGAAAAACATGGAAATTATTTGCTTCAAAATATATATTTTTTATGATAGGCCCATGAAAAAAAAGATATAAAGGTTTCAGAAAGGTTATGTGAATGAATTGGAAAAAACATACATTTTAAAAATAAACACAAATAATATGTTTTTGAAAATATATAAATGTTATAAAAATAAATGTGGTGTGCAAGATAAAATAGTTTATATTGATAGGATGGAAAAAAATTTATATAATTTTAAATAACATTGTTAAAACCCCTCATAGTAAAAAACGGTAGAAAAAAACCATTTTAGAATAGAGGAATGGAAATATGATGGTTATATGAGGTAACAGATAATTGGTTTACCATGAATAATAAATAATATTTGTGGGAAAGGAAAATATATAAATGGATGGGAATTCATCATTAAAGAGAACGTTAATTATTCTAAACAATGATATAAATTTTATAATGATAAAAACATAATATTATGAATATTTGACTCTAATGTTTAAGTTGTACTATAGTGAAAGAAAAATTCTTATTAAACAAACTTTTAGGGTGGAAGAAAAAAGTAATGGAAGATTGAAGTTCATGAAAAACCATTCTAACTCAATAGAAGGTTTTGAGTAATCAAAAACCATTATAATGTTGTTTTATGTTGAATCAAATGTCATTAAAATAAAGAACATGGTATGTCTCATTAATGTAATTACCCAAAAATTTATAAATGAAATTACTTTTTAAGTAAATAATTTATTTAATAACGAATGTAGTTATAGGAAAAAATTCATTATTTGGGCTCTTTTCGACTGTTATAAAACATAACATGTCATATTTAAAAGGTCGTTATGTATTTTAAAATTTGATAATATAGTTGTTTTATAATGACTATTATGATTCGTAAATGGTCATGGGTATAATAAAATCCAATTGACATAGATGAAATAATCGATCGAATCGACCTATAGAACCATATTATATTAAGCCCATTTATCGACACATTTGATGGATATGGCTTGATTGAGTTTTTCCTTTGTCCATGCCCAATCTAATATACAACAACTAAATCTCATGTGAAACAATTTATTATAGATTTTTAATATTATCAAGATCATGAACGAAACAATGTTCACTGTACCAACCCAAAAAAGCGCCCCAATCACATACCATTCCAATAGGGTGTACACTAGTGTAATAATGGGTTGTTATCTAAAACCCAGTCATATTAATTTTTATATTTTTTTCTTAACTAAATAATGATAATGTTTATCCAATTTTATTATTATATTATAAATGATTAAATAGTGAGTTTGAAAAAAAAAATTAATAGGAATAAAAAATATTTTTTGGAGAAATATATAATATAAAATAAGACACTCTTGATAGTTTGAAGAAATTTTTAAATAAATTTTTTTAATAAGAAATTCATTTTAAATAGCTTTTATTTAAATATTTATTATAATCCAATTAATTAATGCTCAATATAATTTGATAAGCGCCTTAAAGTTTCAATATCATAAAACTAATATTTTTTTAGTAATTTGGAATTTTCATTTAATTTTTTTTATTCAAATATATAAGAAATTATTTTTGAAAACTAAATATAATTTTTTTAGTTAGAATGTAAAAATTATCCAATATTTATTTTTTTCATTATATCATAAGATCGTCAATTTTTTGGGTAAAAACTTTAATATGGTGTAAATATACAGCATGATTTATGACATCATAATATGACAAAATTGATATAATTAATTCTATACAGATTATCCATGATCAATATTATGTTTACACATTAAAATAATATGTTTAGAAGTTATTTTATTGATATTATAATCCACTAATGAATCCTCGAAAACAAATATTATATTTTGATGTATTAAAATCATTTCTTAATAAATATGAATTGATTCCAAATAACAAATGGTATTATTTTAATATGTTTAGTCCTAAGGATTAGTAAATATTAAAAACAACTACTATTTGGTAGAAATCATGTGAAATAACCCTAGGAAATAACTGAACGATGGTTTGTCTCACCCCCTTAAAGATGAGTAACCATCAAAATATAAATTTGCCTAACTATTGATAATATATACTATAAGATACGATCCATGGAAATTTGAAAAAATATGTAAAAGTCCTAACATTAGGAATGAGTCACTACCAAGATGAAAAATTTGATATGTATGGGAAATATCAACTATAATAAGTTGACTCTCCATTATCACTTAAACACCTCTAACATTAGAAAATTTTGGATATGACTTACTGCCATTGGATAACCCACCATAAAATGTTACATACCATATGAATAGAAATTTGGGAAAGGTTTTTAGTAACCCATTACAGAGATGATTGATCATTGGCATGAATCTCCACGATTCCAAATCACTTTTATGATGAATCAGCATCGACATTGTTTCAAAATTCAAAGGATTCACCGTTACTGTTTCAATTAATTAAATTTAAATTCTTCTAACATCTAAATTATTCTTCTTTCATGGTGATGTTACTTGAATTAGTAGTCTCCCTCATGTGGATATACATACACAAAAATATATAGATATTCAAAAACATGTGGGGAGAGCTGAATCCATATTGAATGAACCAAAAAGAGAGTGTTTTTTAGTGTACCTTGCACAAATCATCTATACCAGCAACCACGAGTGTGTGATTACTAAGTATATTGAATACAAATTTCACTTCACATGATTAAACTATAAGATAATCAATATCTTATTAAATAAATTTACACCTATTTACACACATGTCATGAAAGAGGTCCCTATGATTTCTATTATTTTTTATTTCCAATGGTTTTTGGTAGAGTTTTAGGTGTATCTAGGGAAATTGGTTTTCTGTTTTATACCCAATTCAGTTTGTAGATCAAAGATTTTTTTTATTTAACCATCTTTTTTGTACTTGATTTTCAAGTGGACATGATTACTTCTCAACTTGAGACTGAACCACTTGTTTTCATTCCATGGTATTTTTTTATTTATTCCTATGCACCTAACTAAATTTGTTTTAGACTATAAAAATACACTATGATGATAGTTAGTCTTAATTAATTTCGTATATGAATTTCATTTGGTAAATTTATTTAAAAAGTTATTTTAATATTCATATATTGTTTTAATTGAGATTAATCAATCTTTGAGAAATATTTTAAAAGAGAAGAACATTTATTTATCTACTATTTTGATTAAAAAATATGATTTTAATTATTTTGGGGATATTATTTAAGCATGTTTTGAAAAGAAATTTTTACTAGGTACTCAATTCACCCCAATCTTAAGATACTCACTCTAAAATAAATTTGTATGAGAGGTATTTAATGTATTCTAAAATAATATTTTAGTTGTGTTTTAAAGATCTTAAATTTATATTACTTCTAAATTTATTTATTTAAAAGGATAATATACAAGATGGTACTTCAACAAACACAGCTCATTTCATTAATATAAATAATTATATATAATTGAAAATATTGATTCAAATTTATTTTGATTTTATGGGATTGGAGATTTGGCCTCCTATAGAAGATAGATATTAGGTACCTAAGAAAATATGGAATACAAGAGATGATACTAAAAATATTCCATATAACAATAACTTAAAATCCATGAATGCTCTTTAATGTACTTTATTATATGAATAATTAAATAGGATATCTACTAGTAAAATTATGTATAAAATATGGGTTACATCATAAAGGAACTACTAATGTTAAATAAATGAGATTGAACAGTTATACAATTATGTATGATACATTTAAAATGAATCTTGTTGAGGTGATTTCTGATATGTATATCAGGTTCAATGAGATAGTGAACATAGTGAGCTACTTGGGGAATCCAATTTCTGATAAAGATCAAATTATGTGACTGCTAAGATGTATTCTAGAGATATGGATAAAGACACTTGTTTTAATAACAGAATCATGTTACATTAGAAAGTTACATGTTAAACAATTTTTTTAGAAGTTAATGATGTATAAAGGAGAGCATAAGCATAATCATGTAGAGGATTATGAACCAAAATGAAATATGTAGATTTCATGTATACTTCTTCAAAACATAAATACAAGTTAAAGTTAAATATTAATTTTCTAGTAATGATGAATCACTAGCTGGTTGTGATGATAAAATGGATCATATAGCTAAAAAGTTTAAGAAATTATACAGTAAGAATAAATTCTTTATGAAATCAAGCTATAAGGAAAAGATTGATAATATAGGGAATTAGAAAAAGGAAAATAAAATAGATTATAATATAAATTATATTACCTATCATGAATGTAAGATAAAATTACATGTTAAGGATGATTTTCCTATTTTGAAATACAAGAAGAAGTATAATGGTAAGGATTGAAAGTATAAGAAAACCATGAAATCCAAATAGAGTGCCTCTGAATATAACTATAGTGACTTAGACTCAACTCAATAAGGGAATTATGACTAATCAAATATATGCATCATTAAAAAAATATAAGGTATCAATTGTATCTACAATACGTATTTACGATCATTCTAAAAATGATAAATATTATAATTATATGTCAAAAAATGAAATATTTGAGTATTAAAATATGATTGAAGAAATATTTAATTAACTCACAGTAATATGCAATTTTTCGAATAAATAAAAAAATTTATCTACTAATATTAAATTTGATCTCACTATAGAAAAAGAAAAAAATCCTCAATTATTAATGGAAAATTCTAAACTAATATTTTCAAATTAGAAATTTATGAAATACATAGAGATATTTACAAATTTAAGAGAAAATTTAACTCTAATTCTATGAAAATACACCAAAATATATTACTGTTATAGGTTATCAACATTGTAAAATATTAATTGTTAATAGTATTTTCATTCCAAAATAAAAATCTAGAAATTACACTATTAGTTTTTATTCAATTTGGCCCAATAATGTTTTTATTTTCAAGAGTTTATAATAATATTATACAAAACCTAATAAGAAAACTAGGGTTCCTAATTCATTAAATACAAACTTCTCTTGACCAAATAAAAAATGGTTACTAAAATAATTCATGGTATAAAAATTAATTTATATAAATGCTTCTTGATAAAAACATATAGAAATCATTGGAACATGGGCAACAGTTATTACAGACATATGATAAGGGATTACTCGGGCTTGAAAACCCTAATAATGGTTTATAGTGGTCATTTCACATTTGTTGACAATAATAAAAGAAATATCATTTTTCTTTTCCAAATCAGTAACACCAACTCATTTTTAATGTCTATTGTACTTTTTTTCTATGTTATAAAATATAATCTTCTTTTCATATCATACTTATGTGAGGTTGGATTTCATATAAAATTTGAAAAAAATTATTTTATTATTTTTAATTATAAATATTATTTAGTTATTAATACTTTGATAAATGAAATTTTTAATTCTCTTTATCTTTATAGTTTATTTTTTATAAAAAGTTTCTTACTTATGTTTCTTTAATAGAGAATATTGGATTTGGCATAGAAGAATACACCATAGTAACATTCACTCACAGACAATGCATACTAGACAAGGGTTAGTCAGGGATCAACCCAAACATCAATTATCAAATGAAAATGTATGTAACCCTATTCAAAAAGGGAAACAACAAAAGAAATGTTTTAAATTAATCAAAGAAGTTTGAACTTCCCAACCTCTTTAGTTTGTTCACATGGACTTATTTGGACCATCCAATGATTTTAGTTTAAATTGGAAGAACAATGTATATTCACTTGTATATGAAATTTCTAGGTATATGTGGGTATTGTTTTTACCTCACAAAAGTAAATCTTGTTCTTATTTTACCAATTGTTCTAAATATGTAGAAAACATAAGTTGGAGTATAATTAAGACCTTAAGAAGTGACCATAGTAATGAGTTTGAATATAAATTAATTGAATCTTTTTTCTCAAAAAATGGACATGACCATAACTTCTATTATTATAGGACCCCTTATAATAATGGAGTTCTATAAATTAGAGACATAATAATTCAAGTGATAGCTCAGAAGATTCTAAATTAATATGATTTAACATTCTAATTTTAGGGAGTGGCATTGAATACAAACTACTATATAATTAATATAAGGTTAATTATACCTATTATGAAGAAAACATCTTATTAACTTTGTAATAATAGGATGCCTATGGTTAATTACTTTATATTTTTTGGTTTCGAGGTATTTATTCTTAACAATAATGATAATCTTGATTTTTTTCCTTTATGTGTGATGAAAGAATTTCGCTTCTCTATTAAACCTTTAGTAAATCCTATAGAGTTTTAATGAAAGAACCATGATTGTGGAAGATTCCATCGATGTCATTTTTGATGAGATAGATCCAAATGAACCTAATAAACCATTAGAAAACATTTTTTTGATTTATCAACTTTGAACATAAATTGAAAACCTTTTGATTGTACTATAAAACATATAGAAAAATCATCCATTTCTAAGGATCTTTCATAAAAAGAACCTATAGAAGACCCTGATATGGAAAGTACTTATTTTAATAGAGTTGACAGGGCTCTAAAATACCATCCCTTAGATAAAATTGTTGGAGACATAGATATAGTAACAAAAACTAGATCTTCTCTAAGAAACTATTTTGAACATCAATCATTCTTGTAAAATTGTGAACCTAAGAACATCAATGAAGAAAATAATGAATAATTCTGGGTTATATTTATAGAAGATGAACATAGTCAATTTTAAAGGAATAATTTTTGGGAACCTATATAAATACTCAAATAAACCTTTACTATAGGCACTAAATTATTTTTTAGAAACAAATTTGATGAATATAGTATAATATTAATCAATAAGGCTAGGATATTCTTACCAGAGGATAATCAAGAAGAGGGTATGGACTATGAAAAATCCTTTTCCCAAATATGCATAATTTAATCCATTAGAATACTTCTTTCTTATGTAGTAAGTAATAATTTCAAACTATATCATCTAGATGTCAATTTTATTTCTTAAATAAGTATATTGTTTATGATATCTTTTTTAATATCCCCTTGGATTTAAGAATACCTATTTTCCAAATAATTTTTTCTGGTTAACAAAATCATTATATGGTTTAAATTAATCACATTGACCTTGGTATTATACTCATAGAACTTTTATTATTTCAAATGGATTTTTAATAGGTACATCTGGTCCTACCCTGTTTATAAAAACAATTTCAAAATATGTTGTAGTTGTTCAAATATATGTAGATGATGTTATTTTTTTATCTTCTAAAAAATTATTATATACAAATGTTTCATAAATAATGCAATAATAAACTTGAAATGAGTATAATGGGTAAACTAAAATTATTTCATTATTTTTATATTTTTTAAAATAAAGAATGAATTATTATAAATCAAATAAAATATAGTAAATACATTTTAGAACACTTTAGTTTGTATAACACTAAGAGTAGAGTCACACCAATGAGTATAACCTATAATTTGGATATTGATGAAGCTAGGAAATCTGTGGAAAAAACCAGTTATAGAGGTATGATTGGAAGCCTTTCATACTTAACTGGTAGTCAACCTAACATGTGTTTAGTGTGTGTATGTGTGCTAATTTTAATGAAAATAAAGTTTCACACTTACTTTGTGTAAAAAGGATTTTCAAATGAACCAAGAATAAAACAATTTTTAGATTTTTTTTATCCTAGAGGGAATGTATTTAACCTAGTTAGTTACTCATATGATGATTTTAGTGGTTTCAATTTAGATAGAAAAACCCATCTAGAACATGTCACCTTTTGAGAGAGTCTCATGTTTGTTGGTGTAGTAAGAAAAAAATTCTATTTGATTGTCTAATTTATAAGCTAAATATATAGATTTAGGTAGTTATTGTGTAGGAATTATATAGATGAAACTTACATTAATATACTATGGATATCAATTCTAACATCTTCCAATAAATTATTAAAACACATATGCTATAAATATTTTTAGAAACTCTATATCTCACTTTATAAACAAAAACAAATAGATGTAATAGATCAGTTTTTTAGGGATCATTTTAAAAAGGGTAATATTTCTCATGAATACATTCGAACTAAACATGAACTTGTGATATTTTCAACAATCCTTTTTATTATGAGAGAATGAACTATATAAAATGTGAATTAGTAATGTTTAATTTTGTTTATGCTTAATTTTATGGGACCTAATATTGTATTTTTACCCATCTTTGAGTTTTACCCACTCTTGAGTTTTACCCACCATTTAGTTTTACCCACCGTTGAGTTTTATTTACCGTTGGAAACCATATGTCTTTTTTACTTTTTTCAATTTGTTTTTATGCTATTGTTTCTAGTCTATTTATACAGTTTTTTTATTTTTTTCATTATTTTAATACAATTCAAATGTGATTTTATTTTTTATTTTTTTAATCTAAAAATATATAAAATTTTATACCCATCAAATTTAAATTATCTTACTCCCTCATTCCATTCTCTCAATATTTTTAGGACCCTTTCTCTCCTAACAGTTGACAGTCCCTCTCTTTCCCCTGAATCCTCCAAATTGATCACCTTGGTTAGAGTGTTGAGAGTTATTTAATCATCTCAAAATGGGTTACCTCCTTCAAAGAATAAATAACGGGTTTCAATTCATTCTTTTGTTGATCCAGCAAACCTGGTACTTGTTAAGAGAGTTATGGTAGTTAAAACATAATTTCATGCATAATTGTTAACATCCTTAAAGTCTTTGGAGCTTAAAGATATGTAATACCAGGGATGGGTAGAATGGTATTCTTCCAATGAGAGGAACTTATATCCAAGTTTATTGTGAAAGTAATATTAGTTTCTCATGCCCAGTTTGGAGTAAAATAAATACTATGTAAGAAAAAGAATAAATGGATGAAAAGTTGTCTTCTCTTCAATGTAGTGGGAAATATGTTTTAAGGTTCCTCACCAAGGTATTTTGAATGAATATCACAAAACGTTTCAAAATGACAATGATACTTCTGTTTATGAGGATGGTTTGGCTAATTTGACTTGAGATGGGATAGTAAGAAGACTGGTTGATAATAAGACTAATGGTGAATGTAGGTTTCTTTTCATGTTTATCCAATATATGGTATACCGAAGAAAAACTGATTTTTACACTAAGGTATTAGTATGATTATTTTGTGTGTCTTATTAAAAGAGGAAAAACATCGATCTGTCTAGATACCTAATGAATCGCATGACAAAGATGCGAAATTAAACATCCAGGTCAAATTATATAATTTAACCTAGGTTCATCTCAGCCATGTTGGAAGAAAAGGGATTTTTTAATGTAGGAGAAGATACTATATTTAAATGTGGATATTTTTCATCACAAAGAGTAATTTTGAAAAGGATGAAGATTTGTCATCACCCCTGGAAGAAGTAGTGGGTTGATGATTCTAATAGAATGTATTAGGGATTTAAACTAATCGATTATCTAATTAGGCCGAAGAATCTAGTGGATCTTTTATTGGAGATAGATAATGATGTTGAGTATTCATATGGGGAATAAGTGGATTCTTCCTCTAGTGATGAGGAGTACAAGTTATCTGGTGGATGATTTTAGTGACCCAAACCTTCCTAGAAACTATCCTACTATATCTTTTGGTGATCCTAGTCCACTTAGTTCTCTCCCACCCTTAGAACCCCTCTTTAAGGAAGGAAGTTAAGATGAATAAAAAAAGGTTCTAGTGGGGAATAATTTAAGAATATATCAATTCCCTATAATAAAAATAGTAGTGGTGAATGTGGTGATGAAGATGAAGAAAACAAAGGTGGGGAAGATGTAGAAAATAGAGATGAAATGTATATGGAAATGGAGATAGAGATAATGATAAGAATTATGTAGGTTTTAACAATGATGGTCCTAATGGGTGAATTATAACTGAGGATATTATTATTCCTAAGAAAAATATCGATTCTCCAGGTTTATCAGCTGTTTGTAGATTAGAAGTGAGACATAGTCTTGTTTGTGGTGTTGATGTAAAATTTGGAGATGAAAATTAAGCATCTATTGAGGGAAAGGAATCCCCATATCTAAAAATTCAATTGATTGATCCTATTATTGATAGAGACCATATTGTGACTTTAGATGAAGTCTAGAAGTTTCCTAATCAATCGATTTCTATCTGTCAAGATTTTTAGTCTCATTTTATGCCCTATAATAGATTTATGGATCCAATTCTTGAGGATTGGGATATGTTTTGTGGTTATGTTAGAATATTCTTGGAATATTTTGATTTATATGAGGATTGAATTCCACCAAATCATGGTCAACCTTAAATTTGAGAAATAATGGATCTTTAGGGATCAATAGTAGTTCAAATAGATTCTTTCGGTGTGTTACATAGGTTTGATTCTAATGTTCTTACCAGATCTTAGACTGTAGCGGCAACTAAAATTGAGAGAGTTTCTGAATCTTTACATTCCCCTACCATTCCACTAGTAATTTTTGATGTTTTTATAATGGCTGGCATAGAATAATTTTGAGAAAGGATTCAATCTGTTTTCCATTTTTGGTTGAAAGATAAAACTCTCTTGATTACTAAAAATATTATGTATGCTTCAATTCATTTTTTAGGTCCTATGATTTAGAACATCCATCCAAATATAATTCTTCAAATTCAATAAGTGTATGTAGAGAATAGATGGATGGCATGTGAGATGGTGTCTTTGAGATATATAGTGGATGATATAAGTTATTCCTTTTAGTATTACATTGATTATTTTCTTTAAAGGATGGAGAATATTTATTACAAGTATTCCTCACCATGTTCTCTATATCCACCTATTGATGTTGACATGATTGAATTTGATGCGAGAGAAGATATTTTTGGTGCTTTAGGTGATATATCTAACCTACCGCAGGATATTTCGGGAAAAACTAGACATAAATGTGACCATGTACATATGATGGTTATGGAATATATGAAGGATATGAAAGATAATTAATAGAAAATGACAAATTCCATAATGTGTTATCTTTCTAGGATTTAAACTAATCATAATAAAAATGTTCGTTTAAAGTTACTAGCTGATAACCTAAGGATACCTCTCATGACTGAAGGGTTTTAATGACAACTGAATCAGTTGAAGGTGATGACCCCTACACTGAAGTTGTTCAGGGAAGAGAAAAAATATTTCTTTAGTGTGATAGAATGAGTAGGAAATATAATTATGGTGTTCATAAATATCACGAAGCCCTTTATTCATGTTCATGGAACTATAGTGGTGAATCTGGAATCCATTCCAATCACATTTCATATGACCCCTCTATCTTCTACACCAGAGTTCTTTAGCCCAAGTTTAACCAGATATCCCAATGAATCCTTTCCTTCTTGCTTTCCCCAAATAATTTTTTTTCCATTTTTTAAATGAACCACTTTTTGGTTTAGTGGGAACCTTAGAATAAAAATTCCAAAAAAACAAATGAGTCCAATTACCATAAATTATTTCCATGTCATAGATCGTTGCTTTTTAAAAAAAACAAAAGGCGGTCACAGAGTCATTGAATTTGTGTCTATAATTGGAGGATTTAATTACCTAATATAAGACCCGTTGAAGATCACAAACCTATAAATCCTGATCTTATCTGATATGGTCTTTCAAATTAGTGGAGAACTTGTACCATGATTGGATGTGTTCCTCTACATTGATCTTCCTTTCATTGAATCCACGAGATATGGTCTGGTATTGTATATTGATCCATGCCTTTGGAACTTTATTAGTATTAACACAATGTTCTCCCTATAATATTTCCACCATCTACTTCTCTAATTCTTTGAGCTCGATGGCCTAAACCATCTCTTATACATTTGAGTAAATAATAAGATCTAGATGATTTTATAGTTCTTTAGAACCAATGTGTTTGACCTATTTATTTTTCTTTTGAGTGGCCAAAAACTTATTTTTTTCTCCAGATTTGGCTTCAATCTCATTACTCTTTTTCCTACATGAGTATCTGGATATAATTGTTTTATGGGTATTTGAGTATTCCATTCGAGGTATTGACTCCCCCCCCCCTTAGATTTGGAAATACAAAAGGAAATTATATCCTTCAATCCCCCTTATTGGGATATCCCCAACCAAAGTGTGACCAAGACATTTCTCATCATTAATTATTAGTTTTGAATCAAACTCACTATCTTTTGATTATAGAGATCGAGACCAACCCTTCTTTTTTCCATCTGGGGATAATGGTTTTCCATTCATCAGGATCCACGTTATTCTTTATAATTTTATTTAATGTAGATAAATGATTTTGGGACATAAATGATTTTGATTCTACTCATTGTACAATCACTTTTTAACCCGGAGACACTACCACATTCAGATCATGGGATTTAAGATTATCTGTAACCTCTCTTACTTTTGATTCAATACTTTCATTATTTTGAAAGACCACCAGCTTACCCCCTAACCATTAACTACCACACACTACTAGAAAACAAGGCTATAAACATGGACCTATAGCCACTTTTTTATATTTCTATGGATATAGCTTCGTTTATAGCCACACTTCTATTAAAATCATGACTGAATCATTGTTTATAGGCAAGATTAAATAAATCTGCATCTATGTTTTTTTAACCATCTATCAGGCTCCTCCTCCACACTATCCTCGATTACTCTCCTCCCCAGACCCCTTGCAACCCACCTTATACCCGCAGACTCTTCTTTCTCAGTGACCCTCTCTTCTCGACGCAACTTCTCCTCTAGGCTGCCCTCCTCCACCCTCGTGGCTTCTCTTCTCTCATCGGTGACCTCTACTCTCAGCGGAAACCTCTCATCTCGGCGGTGAACATTATTCCCTGATGTCCTTGGAGTCCTCTCCTCTCCCTGATCCTCATCCCCCGACAATTCTTAGATGGCCTTCGCAACACTGCCCTATCCTCATCCCCCTCGCAACGCTGCCTGTCGCTGCCACCAAACTAAGAAACCTGATCGCCTTCGTGGTAACATCTCACCTCTCAAGAATGTCCAAGTGAAATTCATTATTGAACTTTGATAGTCTCCTTCTTCCACCAAAATCCTTCTTTCTCATGATTTTAGGCATGTTCACATCCCCCATTCATCCTTTATTTTCTGTAGCATTTTTCATAATTTTGAGGTAGTGACAATTGTTCATATATCCTGCTAATTTTGGTTTAGTTTGATTTGAATCTTACATCCAGGTATGGGATTCTTATTATCTATTATTTTTTGCATCTATATAACTATAATATTTCATTTTTCCTTTAGGTGTATATAAGGATTAATTAATTTAGTTTTTTTACATGTTTTAACAGTTTATTATTATTTCTATGTGATGATTCTTTCTCTAAATTTGAAGGTTTTATTATGTTCATGTTTTGAATGTTGTGAAATAGTTAAACCATATGGTTGATTTATAGTCTTTATGGACAGGTAGATAGACAATCCATCTTTGGGGAATTATGTATGGATTCTTATTGAGGTTGATATGGCTTCTACCTTTGTTAAATAAGTGGTTATAACCACTAGATATAAGCTTATTAAGCATTATATTTTTCTTGAGAGGAAGCTAGAATTCTATGAAAATTTTCATTTTTTGGGAATATGGTCTCTGACATCAATAGAAACAAACTATGTAATCATTAGATGATTAGGGTACATAACGATACCAGTAACAGGAGAAAGAATGATAAGGGTTTGGTCCCACCCTCTGGTCATGAAACATATATGGAGGCCCCTTCTCATTGGGGTGGATACACGGGTGATCCTATCCTAGATGTTGCTAAGAGAACTAATGTGGAAATTCCTCTAATGATGTTGTTGTTGTCCATACTATTGATGAGTCCAGTCATATCCATGCTACTAATGATGCAATTGTCATGGTCTCTAGTAAAGGTGTTTTTTCCACTGTGTAGCTCACTACTTCATATCTTATGTAGGGTGTCATTCTAGAACCCGAACATGCCACTACTTCAGAACATGTGAAGTATTCTGATGAGATGGAACATGTGCTAGACAACGATTCAGTACCAGTTAAGGATATAATTTTTATGGAACCTGATCAGGTCACTGTTTCACTACAAGTGAAGGTGCCAATGAGATGGAAATAGATAAGGCCAATACTTTAGTACCAAATAATGATTTAAATGTTATGGAGCTAGAGAAGGTCATTTTTTACCACCATGCAAGGCTTCATGTGTTGTCTATGAGTAGGAAACAGCACCTACTTTACTTACAGAGCAAGCTGATTATTCTTGTCCTAATCTGGATTTTGAGGAGGATCCCATCTAGAGAATTTCCATAGTTTATGGTTCCATTAGAGTTAATTAATTCTCTACTGAGTAGGATAATTATCATACAGGATTGAAAGGATATGGTTATTATCACACTAGTGATTTATAAATAATTCCTTCATTAATGATTTCAAGGAGGAAACTACTTGGAATCCTTCTTTTGACCCCTATTTAATTGGCTAACTAGTTCAATTCCCTCAGTACTGAATCCTCTACGGGAGACGACAAGGAGTTTTCCCCATCTGAATAGGACCTGTGTGACCCCTCATCTACTGATGTAATAGATGATATGGGTGAAGAGGTTTTGGAAACTGCTTGTTTTGATAAAGGAAGGACACAATGTTATGTTAGGCCTTGTACTAGGCTATGGTCTGCTATGTATTGAAGGTCATCTTTTGGATCTTCCAAGAGAATGGGAACTCTCCCATGGTTAAAACCCTTAGGAATATTATTATGAACAAAAAACCTATACTAATTAGTCTTTCCAAGACAATATTGAAGTTTGATAATTGGATGGAATTTAAATGTAAATCTTTAAGTTACTCATTTTTTCCAAATTATCAATTTGGTGTTACCACATAGTCCTTGTTGGTTCTTAATAATGATAGTGTCACTATTAATTACTTTTATAATGATCATTAGCCAGTGACCATCTTCTATTGCATTGGTAACACTACTATTTTAGTGACTTTTTTCTATGCCTTCAATTTATATACAAGAATAAGATACCATTAGATAAATTTGGCACCCATCTCAATGAATATATCTCGGAGTTGGATTTTTCTTGGTGACATTAATGCTATTTTGAGGCCTGATTAAAAAACTAGTAGTAATTTCTATAAAATCTAAGGTATTGAATTTTTTCCTTGTATTGATAAATGTTTCTTGGCCAAAGTTTCCATATCTGTAGTTGATTAAACATGGAGTTTATATACTTAAAAGGGGAGGCTACAAATTAGATTGGATAGGTTCTTTGTGTAATTGGATGAAAGGAATAGTGCAGTTGAGATATCTGGACTCACCCTTACAAGATTTCATTCTGATCATAGTCCTCTATTAATTTAATTCTGTATTAATAGATCAAGGGCAACCCCACTTCCTTTGAAGTTTAACAATTCTTGGCTTTTGTTCCATGTTGTAGATAAATCTTTTTGGATTCCTGGAAGATTGATTTTTTGGGAAGTCCTATAAATATTCTAACTAGAAAGATAATGATTGTAAAGGCCAAACTTATAGAATAGAGTAAAGTATCCTTTTTTTTAATCTTAATAGTGACATTAAGGACGCTTAATCTCATCTGATTAATTTACAACAAAAAAACATGCCTCGGGATGTACCCTCTCAGGAGGAGATAAAATCCATATCCAAAATTGATATTATCCTGACCCTAAAAGAGAACCTTTCTCATAATAAATTTAATATTATTTGGATGAAGGAGGGGATCTAAATTCACTTTCCTTTCATAGCATGCTTAGGGAGAAAAAAATGAGGAGTCACACTTCTCTCTAAATTAATAGTAATATGTTTATTTCTAAGAATGAAATGACAAATGTCATGATTTTTTTTTGAGGAGATTTACTCAGATAATGAAGAAGGAAAAACTGAAAAACTGATCAAATGAAATCAACCAATAATTGATGATATTCAGAATAGAAGTCCATTTAAGGCCCTTAGTGAAAAAGAAGATTCATGCATCTCTCTTATAACTAAATATAGATGTTTTTTCTGGACCAGATGTCTTCACAAAACTTTTTTCATGTTTTAATGGGACATTATTAATATTGAGGTAATAACTACTATGAGGGAATTTTTTAATCTTTAATCAATTCCTTTTTTGGTGAACTCCAACATCGTTGTATTAATTCCAAAGAAAGATAGTGCTTTGTATATAGTGGATTTAGGACTATTTATATTGGGTTTTTTATACCAAAGGTCATTAGAAAAATCATGATGCATAGGATGGGTGAGATTTCTATGGGTTTTATATAGACAAATCAAGTTGGGTTTTTCCCTGGGAGGAACATTTATTATTTCATCTACAATGATTGTAAATGTGTGAATATCATGAAGAGGAAGGTAAAGGATGGTAATATGTCCTTGAAGATTGATATATCAAAATATTTTTATACATTAAAATGGAATTTTATTTTTTAGATTCTGAAAAAAGAATGTATTTTAACAGATGTTCGTTGATTTGATTTGGTTTAACCTACACAGTGCTAGGATCTCTATTCTAGTTAATGTGTCCCCAAGGGGCTTCTTCTAGTGTTAAATAGGAGTTACAAATGAGATACATTATTTTGGATTTTATTTCCTATAGATAAGGATTATAATAGTTTGTATCTTATAAATATTGTAAATATTGGCCTTTATCAGTGGCTGGGGTTTGGGAGGGATTTATTTGCACCATCACATTTGTTTTAGGCTGATGATATTTTTCTCTTTACCAGTTATTATTATCATTTGATTCTATGTCATTCATATATACTTCTTCTTCTTTTTTATGTATTTTTTTTATAGTGATATGATACTATTTTTATAAGGTTATAGACTCTCTATTGTACCATGATTATACACTCACTATTGGTCAGCTACCTCTGACATATGTGGTGGAACTCTTGTATCCATGTAACCAACTATCTTGTGGATATGTTTAGTGGATATTGGGTTGGGAATTGACAAAGTGGTATAAGTGGTTTTTTTTATATTATCATGCAATTTATTTATATTAGATATGATTCTAAGAATGTGTCAGTTCATGTTAAATAATCATGTCTGGTAGTGTTCAACCCATGCAAGGGGAAAAGACTAAGTGTTCAGGGGTGAGATTGTGGTCTTATTAATAGTTATTAAAATTGAATATTATTTCACCTTGAGTGATTGATTTAAATTATTCTATATATAGATTTATTATATTAGGGTATTTTATCCCCCGGTTTCATGGAATGAACATGTTGTTTCAGTCATCATTCTTGAAACATAGAGATTCAAATTCTTTGAATATTCTATGATATGTGGCTTTCATACCATGATTTTATGTTATATGTGATATTTCACTTAGGTGATTTTATTAATTGATCCATTATTATTTATCATTATCTTCCTATATACCTTGATTTTTTGGTTTCTTATTTATAAATCAATATTATTATCTAACATGTGATATCATTTCTTAGAAATCCACTGGTGCATCAATCTTTGGCTCCCTTTGACGAGAGATAAAACTCTTTGTCAAATTTTATAAGTGATTTTGTGTTAGGGTTTCCTAATTGTTTTTTGAAATAGTTCTTTAAAGTGGTTTTGTTCTTGAAATTTACTCACTAGTGTTTTTTTTCAAAAATAGAACACACCTGTTATTTTTCAATCAACTTATCGTAAGGGGAAAGTATTTCAAGGCTCTGTTTTACAACATTGCTTATAAAATTTATCACCTGTGAAAAATGCATCGCTATATGAGTTTATTTATTTCTTATTTAAGTTGTCTTTTAGTGAATTTTAGTGGAAGCATTTTTCGTTGACAAAACAAATGTCACCTATTTTTTAACAGCTAAAATGCTATTAAATGAACCTGAAGTCTTTGCTTGACATCACTTATTGTGAATAGATTAATATTACTACCTTTATATAAAAGTTTTTTTACAGTATTTATTGAAAATTGTTTTTAACAAAAATGGTTTTTGTGTATGTAAATATAGAGTTTGTATTTATTGAAAAAAATTGTAACACCAAGTTTTTTGACACACTATTCATCCTAGTCTTTGCTTTTGTCCCAATTTTTAAAAAAAACACATGTGATCATGTATTAGAGGGGGGTTGTCCCGGAGGGGGCAGTGTGTAGGGAGGGTGGGGGTAGTGTGAAGGGAGCAGGGGTGTGGGGGTACAGGGGGAAGGGGCAGGGTGTACAGCGGGAGGGTGTGTTTAGGGGGTAATGTGCAGGGGGAGTGGGGTTGTCCATGAGGGGGGTGGGAGGTGGGGGTAGTGTGTTGGGATTAGGGGTGTGGGGTGTAGGGGGAGGGGGGAGGGGCAGGGGTTCAGGGGGAGGGGGCTTTCCAGGAGGGGGTGTCTGGGGTGGGGGTTGGGGGTTGGGGGTTGGGGGGGCAGTGTGCAGGGGTAAGGGGTATGGGGTATGGGGGTGCAGGGGGTGTCTAAGGGGGTAGTGGGCAGAGAGGCGGCTGTCTAAGAGGGGGGAGGTGGTGGCAGCGAGAAAGGAGTGATGGGGGTGTGGGGGTCCAGGGGGAGGTGTGTCCAAGATGGGGGAGTTTTCAGGGGTTGTGTGCAGGGAGGGGGTTTGGGGTGCTATCCAGGAGGGGTGAATGTCTATGGGGGAGAAGTGTGCAGAGGGCATAGAGGGGGGAAGGGGTGTGGGGGTGCAGAGGTAGGGTTGTCCAGGGGGTCGGGGGGGTTGTCTTGGAGGGAGGGGTGTCTGGGGGGTCCAAGAAGGAGGGGGAGGGGTGTCTAGGAGGGGGGTTCCCATCAGAGAAATCTATAAAAAAATAGTTCATTGTTCAAACATTTTGTTTTTAATGTGGGTGTTAGATGTATAGAAAAATAATATTATGTGGTCATAGAAAGGAGTGACTATCCATGATTTTTTATAATTTGAAACATTTATGAATTACATTAACCTTAATATTTGTTATGATTTTTTATTGACATTTTATTGATGGTTACATATTATATTATGAAAAAATACCTATAATGTTAAGTCATTTTCATGATTATTTATTTAATGTTAGTTTATATGCCTCATAATGGATAGATACTGTATGTACAATGTTGATCGGATCACTGATGAATTTCATAAGGAGATACGACATTTCTTGTACATTGCATTCACTAATGATTCAGAAGGCGGATTGATTCGATGCCCGTATTTTGATTGTGTTGGATGACCATGGTTAACTCACGAGGAAGTGAGTTATCATATCACTAAACAAGGTTTCCAAAAAAAAATTATCATGTGTGGTATCACAGTGAAGAAAAAGTGAAAGTGGTGAATGCAATCGATTCAGCGGAAAGTATTGGTATGAAAAATCTGATTTTTGATCAGTTTCCTTTTGTTTCTAAAGCTAGCCCCTCATGTAGACTAGTGCAGGAGGAAATGAATACCGAAACACAGTTTTCATCTACTAATCAGGATAATGACATTGACAGTGTTAGAAAGATGATGGAAGATGAAAATACTCCAGTATATCATGCCTATGAAAAAATGAGAAAACTTGAGTTTTTAATGCAATTATATCATGGAAAAGCAATGTATGGATTTATTAATACTACAGTCGACTATCTACTTACATTTATTAAGGATTTACTACCTGATGATGCATGTATACCAGAAAATAATTACATGGCATCAATGTTTCTTGAAAAATTTTGATTTTCATCTATTAAGATTCATTATTTCCCTAAAGATTGTTGTCTGTTCTAGAAGGAAAATGCATAGTTATGTCTGTGAAAATAGTGTGGTACATCATGGTGGAAGACTAATAAAGATGGACCACAATCTCACATACCTGTGAAAGTGATGTGGCAGTACCCTTTAATTCCCAGGTTTCAAAAACATTTTATATTAGAACAAATGGAAAAGAATATGAGATGACATGAAGATTAAATAAATAAAGATAATGATAAAATAGTGCATCATGCAGAAGGGTTGTCTTGGTATAAATTTTATAGGTTACATCCTGATTTTGCATCTGACCCACAAAATGTTAGATTGGGATTATCCTGTGATGGTTTCAACCCATTTCTCCAAATGCATATTGCACATAGTACTTATCCTGTTTTCATTCACATTTATAACTTTCATTAATCGATGTGTATGAATAAGTTGTTTACTATCATGAGTATATTGATATCTGGACCTAGTGATCCTGGAAATTACTTTGATATATACTTTCATCCAATAATATAGGAGTTAAAGGAGCTTTAGATTGTTGGTTCATAGGCATACGATGGATTCAGGAAGGATTACTTTATATTTCGTGCACCTTTATTATGGATGATAAATGATTTCCCAAACTACGGAATGATTTCTAGTTGGAGTACTAAAGGAAAATTATCCTACCCTATTTGTATGAATAATACACATTTCAGAAGATTAAAGTTTTGACGAACTATCAACTTCATAGGGAATTGTCGATTTCTATCGATGGATCATCTATACAGGAAAAATCGAAGACAATTCGATAATGCAATCAAGATAGAATAGAAACCTCAATAAATGTTAAGGAATGATATTGTTAATGAACATGATGATTTGAATTATGTTCTTGGAAAAATAATGTCAAATATCAGAAAGCGAATACATATATATTCTAATTCCAATAACAATTGGAGAAAGAAAAGAATATTCTTTGAGTTTCCATATTGGTCATAAAATTTATTTTTTCATTGTTTGGATGTAACACATATCGAGAAAAACATTTGTGAGATGTTACTTTCTACTATTTTAAATGTCAAAGGCAAAACAAAAGACAATTTGCGGTCTCTTCGTGATTTGATGGATTGGGTTATAAGAGTAAAACATCATCCTGAGTTAATTTGTCAAAATAAGTGGAAAGTCCTTATTGCCTATTATTTGATGAAAAATGTGAAGAAGAAACAATTTCTTCAGGTCTTGTAAAGTTTGAATGTTCGAGAACGATATTCAAGTAATATTTTGAAAAGGGTTAATACATAAGATGTGAAACTAAAATCTCTTAAAACCCATTATTACCATGTATTGTTACATGATATGATTCTTATTGTCATTATACATTTACTTCCACATAAATTTCGAGTTTTGTGATTAAGTTATTTTATTTTTATCGAGACCTTTGTGCAAAAAGACTGAGCAGAAGTGTTGTTCAGAAATTGCAGATAAATGCACCAATTATTCATTGTGATTTGGAGAAAATGTTCCAACCATTATTTTTCACAAGTATGTTACATCTGACTGTTCATCTTCCAATAGAAGTTCTTTTTGGTGGTCTTGTTTCGAGTTGGTGGATGTATCCGATGGAAAGAATGATGTTTACATTGGAATATTATGTGAGAAATAAATTTCACACTGAAGGCTCTATTATGCAGGGGGTGTGCAAGGGGGCAGAGGGGAGGGAGAGGGGGTGCTGTCCAGGGGGTGGGAGGGGGATCTGCAAGGGGCAGTGGGGGCCGGGGGTGTTCAAGGGGGCAGGGGCTGTGCAGGAACCATTGGTATTGAATCTTTTTTCACATTTGTTAAGATTTTAAGTGAATTTTAATAATTCTCATTTTTTTCTTCCATTATCACATGCATTCACTTTCATCTATTTGTATTTTCAACTTGTTTTGGGTTCTATATGGCCAGGTTTTAGCTGGATCAATGATTGGGGTGAGCGAGGATAGAAAATTTGCACAAATGTTCACGGTTTAAAATCAACTAGGTTTCCATTTGTTTATGATTATTGAATTTGCAACTTGTATACTGAATACTTTTATTCATTTTTTCACCTATTATTTTCAGGTATTTGAGGATGCCTATAAATCATAATTAAGCATCATAATACATGATGACATTGACAGGTAATTACAATAAATTTCAACACAATACTACTTTTGTTCCTTTCGTTCGATAACCATTATGATGTTATTTTTAGTACAGGATTTTGGAGTACATTGCCATTGGACCTCATTTTTTCAATACTATTTCTCAAACTCTGATGGTCCTTTTGAAACGGCTTCGTTCCCAAGCATTCTTATCATCCCTTTTATTAGTATAATTCATTTCCAATATATCTTTATGGGGTTTTATTTGTCTCAATTTCCTCACAAGAATTGGATTTCTTGTGTGTATTATTTTGCATGATAGGTTGTGTCTGTGGATAGGGATTCATTCTATGTAGAGAACTAGAAACAAAACATATCCCATGATTATGCATGTGAGAATATATATATATATATAAGGATCCTATTGGGTGTGGCTTGACACCTTTGAAGTAGATTCCCTCTCCCAACCTCATTAATTGAAGAATTTTTGAAATTGCATTTAGCTACCTTCTTAATTCTTGTTTGTTTATATTAAATTGCAATTCTTGATCAAGTGTTAGTTAAAATAATGGTTTCGTTTTATAAATAAGTCATGGTTTTTTAATAAAACCCCTCCAATATAAGTGCACTATGTAACAACCCGAGATTTTATGAGAATTATTCTTTTTAATTTCATTGATTTCTTGTGCTGTATGCGACACCAAAATTAAATTGTTCTATACGCAACACAGTATAAGCACCACTATTCTTGGCACATGTTACACAAAATTTCAAGTTCGTTTGATAGAAGTTATTCTACGCATCATTGAGTGTGTGTATATATATATTCAATGTATAAATGAAATATGGTTGGATTCTATTATACACAACAATAAATGAATCTTGCACTACACGCAACCATGACTTGTCTTACTTTACACGCAATCACGACCTTCCACAATAGCATGTGTTGTACGCAATACCAATTTTTACTAAACAATGATATGTTATTAAAATATTATATAAAATAGCCATTATGAAAATTAATACCCTCTTTTTGAAATTTTATTTTTTAAAATGCACTTCATTTTTTCATTTGGAATATCGAAATTAGCCTAGGGTGAATTTTTGGTATTTTTCTGAAAACTTTCAATTTTTAATGAATAGTGAAAACATGGGGTTACTATTTAAAAACCGACTTTTTATTTAGATAATTATTTATTTTATTTAAACTTATTTTAGGTTAAAATTGATACATAATACAAAAATAAGTTAAATGTAATTCATTGGAGTTATTTTATAATAATTTTATATATATAAAAATTTTATTGAACTTTTCACTGTCTTTTACCGACCTCCTAGGAGCTTTTTGCAAACTTACATAAAACTTAATTTTACGGCTTCTGTGAGTGTAATTTTGAAAATTCGAGAGCCATGGTTAATATCAAGGAGTAAAATGTGGTTCAATAAGAAAGAAATAATTTTTTATGAATAGTAACTTTTTACTTTTATTTACCACGGTTAAAAGTAAATATGGTAATTAAGGGTACGAATGATATTATTATTACACTAACACATGTCCAAATTCTATTTTATAAGTGTAATTCAACCAAAAAACCTTAAGAATAAAATATTTCACTTTAGGTCCACTTAGATTAGAATAGGATATTTATTATTATTTTATTTAAAGAAGAGTTAAAATAGTTAGAATCAATGTTTAATAACTAAAATATTTCTTAATATTGAGTTATACATAAGCTAAATTAGACTATAAAAATTTATTATAAAGATTAAAATATTTCCTACCTAATGTTATTTTATTTATAATTTTTAGACATTAAATAATTTAATTTATTTATGACATAATGGTGATGCAGTAATTACCTAAATAATGAAATATTAAGATAATTGATATTATAAATACCCAAATAAATGTAATTTGAGACATTTTATGAATTCAACTAATTTTATAAGTTAATATGACATTTTAGTATTGATTTAATTAACTTTTTTAGAACTAATAATGCTGTTATTATTTTCACAAAAATCAATTACCAAATAGTGTCAAAATTGACATAAAATATTTTTTAAAACAAATATTATTTTATTAATTGTTATTGAATTACTAAAAATCTATGGTTTGGACAAATTACATATATAAGGTTATATATATTAATAATGAACCACTTGTGGTTCGTTTGGCTTGTTATAGTATGTTTATTAACCATGTAGTGTAAGAAAACAAGAAGACACGGTAAAAGGTAAATTATTTAACTTAGTGTTAAATCTAAATGATAAAGTTAAAATAGTAACCTAAACTTGTCTAAAACCTATTGGTTGAGTGGATTTATACCCATACCCACTTTATCTTCTAAATAAATCAATTTAGAGATATTATAAACTGAATATGTCTTTATAATATAATAATATTTTATGTTTTTCCAAAGGTGCCCCTCTCCTCCCTTAGAAAAAGGGCACCCCTTCCCTCTTCTCTTCACACCCTTTTGAGCCTTGAAGCTCGGCCAACTCCTACCAATTACTCTTCTCAACCTCTATAGTTACATAATATATTTTCTGGTCTTCTAAAAAGACCAACTCTAGTGCCCTAAGAAGAATTTTAAAGGAGGTGCATCGGGGAAGAGGTAATCTCTTCTACCGACTCTTTTAAGATTCTTTCTTCTTCTACATCCTATTCTTTAGTTTTTTCATTATAAATTAATAACATATGTATTAATTATATACTAATATGTTATTATAAATATGAAACAAACCTATTTCACCTTCTATCCATCCTACAGAACACTAAATCACCTCGCGTGCTTACGTACAGAATACCGTCTCCACACCGTGGTGTAATCAGTTTTTCCACCACCACCTTACTTGGATGGGTATAATGGTTTAAATAATAACTATATATAATTATTAAAACATAATACTTATTCTATGATATTATATCATCCACTCTAATACCATTTAATAAATATGGTAACGATATCATCGCTCCGGCGTATGTACGGATTACCGTCTCCACGACGCGATGAGATTCATTTTCCATGTTAACAATTCAAGAATGATTATAAAGTATATATAATAAGTAATCATGAAAAATATGACATAAAAATTATAATGGATTTATTTATTTATATATATATATATATGTATGACATCTACTTAATTCCGTTCAATTCAATAAGGAAACGAAAAATAGTGTTCATGCGTACGTACGACCTACCGTCTCCATGAACGGTGTATTTCTTTCCATTTATCAATAAATTATATATATGTATATTATGGATATATATTATATATAAATAATGTTTTATATTCTAGAATTAATTAATCATGATCTATGTAATCAGAATAAAAATTACAAGTCAAAACACGGATGATAAATGAAACGATTTTACCCAAAACGATGCTTTAACATGGAATTGACAAATTAACAAATAATATAATGTCGTAAGTGAATCATATATGATATCATAAATATTATTAAGGTTATATTACAAGTTAATAATACGTTTAAACCCTCTATAAACTAGTCTGATACACATATAGAAGAAATTGGAAATAAGGTAAGGGATAATTTTGCAATCTCATTTTTATCCGAGATTTCTTATATATAAGTATTTACTGGGGTTATATTTTCCATTCATGTCCATAATTTTTTTTAATAAACTATTTAATATTCTTCCATGTATGTTTAATTTCATGTTTACCCCTCTTTGACTTTTACTTTGTGTTATGGAAGGAATCTTTCTTTTGTTTACTATATAAGGTACTTTTTGACCTTTCTGGAAATTGTACAAGAAGAATGTTTTTTAGACTTATGCGACATGAACATTTATTTACGATTTTATAATGCCTTATTTTCAAGAAGCTTAATCTACAAGATTTCATGAGTATTTTAAACAAAATCCTTTTATTTTAAAATTTCATGGCATTTTGTGAAAATAAAATGATTTTGAAGAAGAAAGCATATTTCCACAAGAATTCATTTCAAGTGTTTTATCAAAAGCATTTTCCATCTAAGATGACATTATTTCATATTTTTATGTTTCAAATATAATGTCTCTATGATTTACATGGTTTCACTTTTCTTATGATGAAATGATATCCATTTTTTTATATGGATTATGTTATGATGGGATGATGTTTATGAAACCCATTTATTCTTTGGGTTATAATGAATGATTTTTGTTTATGTTGTGGAAAACATAAGAATGATTTTATTATGAGATGGGTGGGACCTATATATCCCTCCAATGCATTGGGTAAATATTTATATCTCATGATATAGACATGGCTGGAACGATAATTTAATCTAGTTCAGTGATACAGGACTGGAATGAGGAGCGAACTTGATTCAGAAATAGACTTTGTCCACTAAGATGGTCTTGGCAGCAATGCCTTGGAAAGTATGGAAATTATATCATTTGATTAATGGTTTTCCACAATTAAATGTTTTATTACCATCCTATTATATCCTAATTTATGTTCTTTGATGACCAATTCCTTATGTACTGCCAATATTTATTTCACAACTCAAGATTTTGATGTGTAAACAATATGTTCATGTTTTGAAGTTCAAATGTATATGGTTAGTTTTATTTTCTCCATTATTACACTTATTGAGAATTTGATCTCACCCTATAAATGTTTTCTTTTCCCTAGGATATAATGAAAGGTTTTTGGTAAGAAAAAAATGGAAGATCATTATGGGAGATGTTGAAGATCTTTCACCACGATTAGAAGATTATGTTCTGAGTTTCCAAATACACTAAACTATTATGGTCCTTCGATGTCTGTTTTTTTTATGTATGAATTATTCCACAAAATTGATGTAATGTCTATGTAGTCAAACTTGGGACTCTAAAGTTGGTATTTGAGGAAAGCTTTAGTCAACCTTTGGAAACTAGGATGCGATAACATTAGTGAGCTCCCAAGAGATATTTCTTAGGTATGTCTCGGGATGTTCCTAAGGTTTAATATAACTATAGGTAACAAACTTAGAATTTTTTTGATTATCATGAATAACCTATGGTGAAACTTGGGTGTCATGGATTATATAATGTGAGATAAGTTATACATCCCATAAGTGATTTTCTATGATTGTGAGGTTCCTTGTTATTTTAACAGTTTCTTACACCGTGATTTTTGGTTTTATTTAGTGGAGGGAACCAGAAGGAATTGGGTCATCATGAATCCAATGGAAAAAATGGTGACTCTAAGCAACGAAATTTCGTAATTCCTAGAAAGAAAGATTTT
Source organism: Viscum album (assembly GCA_963277665.1). NCBI lineage: Eukaryota > Viridiplantae > Streptophyta > Magnoliopsida > Santalales > Viscaceae > Viscum > Viscum album. The sequence continues at coordinate 149,582,149 of OY728129.1, read as the reverse complement.
TTGATTATGCAGAATCATTCATCGCGATATATGATTAACAAGGTGAATTTTAGTGGCATTAATAATTCATCAAATAAGAGGAAGATGGACATTTATGTATATTCTCATGGTGAGGATCATAGAGAAAGGAAGATTGAGATTTCTAAAGAGGGGAATAAGAACCTTGATGAATACATCAAATGGAGGGGAAGATGTTATCTATGTGGAGATAAGGGTCATAGAGTGACAGACTGTTATAGAGTTCAATGTCTTATCTGTGGAGAACATGGGCACTACCCAACTAAATGCCATAACCTAAGAGGTTACTTCTAAATCAAAGAAGGACATATTCCATGATAATCATTGAAGAGGATGGATTGAAGTGTTTATGTATTGGTATTCAAGAATAATGTTATTGAGTTACTTTTATGGTATATTGGAATATCTATGTATTGGTCCATTGTGGTTTTAAATAATTTTATGGTACCAGAACAATGAAAAGTGATTGAAATATTTTTGGAAAGCAGATGAAATGTTATTAATGAAGGGATAATGAGAAAATAATATGTATGATAGTATTATTTATCTCATGACTGATATAAGGACAAAGTGATATCATGGTTTTAGTATATCGAAATTTTGGGATTCTGGTATGTGGAAAGAGTTAACTTTTGACAGAATTCATGTTTTCACTAAGGTTCAATGGGTATTCATTTTTCAAGAGAATACATGATTAAGTTATTCACGTGATTGTAATGTGACCAACAAGATATATCTTATGATATATGGGGGATAAATGATGGTATTCATGTTCTTTTTATGTGACCTTTCAAGTAATTTTTTTATTTATACAATAAGCATGGACTGAAGTATTTTGGATAAGCCTAAAGTTTATAATGAATTAAGTTAGACATAAGATAGTATTGTTTATTTCTAGAACATTTTTTGATATTATTTTTGGAATGTTATAATAATGTAGTTTTAGAAAAAGGGACAAACTACAGGACGGGTGACAAACCGTCGCATCGGACAATGTTGTGGGAATCAAACCCACAACCGAAGTACAACTAGCCTTCATCGCCTACCACTGGCCTACAGGAAGACTCTGTTTATTAGAAACTAGTTTTATTTTATTAAGTGGTATGATAGATGTAGTATAAGTCCATTTTAGGAACCATATACGATTAATCTCACCCTATATGGACTTATGTATATAACATTTTCTAACCTTATGTTTGAGATAAATGGAATGACCTATCATTCTATTACATGATCTGCTAAAACTTCACGGAAGACAAATTCATCTTCATTTCATTAAGAGATGAAGGGTAAATTGTTCAAGGCACAAACAATAATTAGATTGTACCAAAATCAAGTAAGTATTTATTCTAATGAAAATTTTTCAACTTTAGGGAAATGGTATTGAAAACCAAAAATGTTTTCCTAGTGATCTTATATCTGATGAATCAGATGGTACCTTAGATCATCACAAATTTATGGCTTTGTTATTGTTGGCTTTTTCATAGCCATGTTCTCTACCACTCTCCATCAGAACATGAATTTTATATTTTTCTTCCATATCCATATTTTCACCTATGTGGAAACCCTAGGATAAGTTAATTTGGGTAACCGTTACATTTCATATATTCTTTTTTAAAATTGAGTTTTAGTATTTCTTTTTACAATGTGGGTTTTTATGACAGAAACTTTCAAGTAGTAAACCATTTATAACCCCGACGAATTTCGAGGGCAAAATTCATTTTAAGGGGGGTAGAATGTAACAACCTGAGATTTTATGAGAATTATTCTTTTTAATTTCATTGATTTCTTGTGTTGTACGTGACACCAAAATTAGGTTGTTCTATATGCAACACCGTATACGTTACACTATTCTTGGCTCCTGTTACACAAAATTTCAAGTTCGTTTGATAGAAGTAATTCTATGCAACATTGACTGTGTATATATATATATATTCAATGTATAAATGAAATACGGTTGGATTCTATTATACACAACAACAAAAAAAGTAATCTTGCACTACACACAACTCTAACTTGGCTTACTTTACACGCAATCACAACTTTTCACGATAGCGTGTGTTGTACGCAATACCGAGTTTCACTAAACAACGATATGTTATTAAAATGTTATATAAACTAGCCGTTATGAATAGTAATAACCACTTTTTTAAATTTTATATTGCAAAATGGACTTCATTTTTGGATTCTGAATATCAAAATTAGCCTAGGGTGATTTTTTGTATTTTTCTGAAAACTATTAATTTTTGATGAATAGTGAAAACACTAGGTTACTATTTAAAAACCGACTTTTTTTTAAATATTTATTTATTTTATTTAAATTTATTTTAGGTAAAAATTGATACATAATACCTATATAATATCAATGTTATTCATTGGTGTCATTTTATAATAATTTTATATATATAAAAATTTTACTGAACTTTTCACCGTCTTTTACCTACCTCCTACGAGCTTTTGGAAAAGATACATAAAACATAATTTTACCGCTTCTGTGAGTGGAATTTCAAAAATCCAAGAGACACGGTTAATATCAAGGAGTGAAATGTGTTTCAATAAGATAAAAATAATTTTTGTTGAATAGTAACTTTTTACATTTATTTACCACGGTTAAAAGTAAATAAGGTAATTAAGGGTAAAAATGATATTATTATTACCTTAACACATGTCTTAATTCTATTGGATAAGTGTAATTCGACCAAAAAAACCTTAGGAATAAAATATTTCCATTCAGGTCCATTTGGATTAGATTAGGATATTTATTATTATTTTATTTAAAGAAGAGTTTAAATAGTTAAAATCAAAGTTTAATAACTAAAACATTTTTTAATATAGGGATATACATAAGATAAATTAGACTATAAATATTCATTATAAAGATAAAATTATTTCCTAACTAATGGTATTTTATTTATAATTTTTTGACATTAAATAATTTAATTTATATATGACAATGGTGATGAATTAATTACCTAAATAATGAAATATTAAAATAATTGATATTATAAATACACAAATAAATGGAATTTGAGACTTTTTATGAATTAAAATAATTATATAGGTTAATATGACATCTTATTATTTATTTAATTAACTTTTTTGAACTAATAATTTTGTTATTATTTTCACAAAAATCAATTACCAAATAATGTCAAAATTGACATAAAATAGATTTTAACAAAAATATTATATTAGTAATTGTTATTATATTCCTAAAATTATATGGTTCGAAAAATGACTTCGATAAGGTTACATATATTCATAATTAATCTCTTGGGGTTCATTTGGCTTGTTATATTAAGTTTATTAACCATGTAGTGTAAGTAAACAAGAAGACACGAGAAAAGTTAAATTATTTAACTTAGTGTTAAATATAAACGATAAGGTTAAAATAGTAACCTAAACTTGTATAAAACCTATTGGATGACATAATTTCTACCCATACCCACATTATATTTTAAATAAATCAATTTAAAGCTATTATAAACCGAATATGACTTTATTATAAAATAATATTTTAAGTTTTTTCAAAGGTGCCCCTATCCTTCCTTATAAAAAAGGGCACCCCTTCCCTCTTCTCTTCAAACCCTTTTGAGCCTTGAAGCTCATCCAAACCCTGAAAATTCCTCTTCTCAACCTCTCTATTTACAACATAGAGGTTCTGGTCTTCTCAAAAGACCAACTCTAGTACCCTAAGAAGAAGTTTAAAGAGGTGTGGCGAGGAAGAGGTAATCTCTTCTACCGACTCTTTCAAGTTTATTTCTTCTTCAACTTCCTCTTATTTAGTTGTTTAATTATAGAGTAATAACATAAGTATTACTTATATACTGATATGTTATTATAAAAATTAAATAACCCTATTTCACCTTCTATCCATCCTACGGAAAATGAAATCATCGCGCGTGCATACGTACGGAATACCGTCTCCACGCCGTGGTGTAATTAGTTTTTCCACAACCACCTTACTTGGATGGGTATAATGGTGTAAAGAATAACTATATATAATTGTTATAACATCATACGGATTCTATGATATTATATCATCCACTCCTATACCATTAAATAAATATGAGAACGATATCATCGCTCGTGCGTACGTACGGATTACCGTCTCCAAGACGCGATGAGATTCATTTTACATGTTAACAATTCAAGAATAAATCTAAAGTATATATAATAATTACTAATGAAATATATGACATAATAATTCTACTGTATTTATGTATATATATATTTATTTCATCTACTTAATTCCATTCAATTCAATAATGAAACGAAAAACAGCGTTCATGCATACGTACGGCCTACCATCTCCATGAATTGTGTATTTCTTTCCATTTATCAATATATTATATATATGTATATTCTGAATATATATTATATACAAACAATTTTTTATATTCTTTAATTATGTAATCATGATCTAAGTAACCATTTTAATAATTACAAGTCAAAACACGGATGATAAATGAAACGATTTTACCCAAAATGTTGTTTTAACATGGAATTGACAAATGAACAGATAATATAAAGTCATAAGTGAATAATATATGATATCCTAAATATTATTATGGTTCTATTACAAGTTAATAATATGTTTAACCCCACTATACAGGAGTCTCAGACACATACAAAAGAAATTGGACATAAGCTAAGGGATAATTTTGCAATCTCATTTTTATCCGAGATGGATTATATGTAAGTATTTACTGGGGTTATATTTTCCATTCATGTCCATAAAAATGTTTTTAATAAACTGTTAAATATTCTTCCATGTATGTTTAAAGTCATGTTTACCCCTATTTGACGTTTACTTTGTGTTATGGAAGGAATCTTTCTTTTTTTATACCATATAAGATACTTTTTGACTTTTGCGGAAAAAGAACAAGAAGAATGTTTTTTTATCTTATGCGACAGGAATAGATTTTTACAGTTTTAAAACTCCTTCTTTTCATAAAGCATAATCTAAAATATTTAATTAATATTTTCAACAAAATCCTTTTCTTTTAAAATTGCATGGCATTTTGTGAAAATAAAATGATTTTGAAGAAGAAAGGATATTTTCCATAAGAATTAATTTCAAGTGTTTTATCAAAACCATTTTCCATCTAAGATGACATTTTTTCAAATGTGTATGTTTCAAGTATAATTTCTCTATGATTTACATGGTTTCATTTTTCTTATTATGAAATTATTACCATTTGTTTTATATGGATTATGTTATGATGAGATGATGTTTATGAAAACCATTTTATTCTTTGGGTTATGATGAATGATTTATGTTTATGTTGTGGCACACGTAAGAATGATTTCATTATGAGATGGGTGGGACAAATATCTCCCTCCAATGCATTGGGTAAAGATTTATATCTCATGATATTTACATGGCTGGAATGGTAAGTTAATCTGCTTCAGTGATAAAGGACTAGAACGATGAGCGAACTTAATTTAGAAAGGGACATTGTCCACTAAGATGGTCTTGGCAGCAATGCCTTGGGTACTATGGAAATCATATCATGTGATTAGTGGTTTTCCATAATTAAATGTTTTATTCCCATGCTATTTTATAATGATTGATGTTCCTTTATGACCTATGCCTTACATAATGCCATGATTTATTTCACAACTCAATATTTTGATGTGTAAACTTTATGTTCATGTTTTGATGTTCAAATGTATATGGTTTGTTTTATTTTCTCCATGATTACCCTTATTGTGCATTTGAGCTCACCCTTTATATGTTTTATTTTCTATAAGATATTAAAAAAGGTTTTTGGTAAAAAAAAGGGAAGATCTTTATGGGAGATGTTGAAGATCTTTCACCACAATTAGAAGATTATGCTCTGATTTTCCAAAGACACTAAACTATTACCGTCCTTCAGTGTCTATTTTTGTTATGTATTTAGTATTCTGAAAAAGTAATTTAATTTCAATGTACTCAATCAGGGTTCCCTAAACACTGTCTGTGAAAACTCACAGTGGTAGTTTATTTTATATAACTTTTTTGACATTATTGCATTTATGTTTTCCATTTTAATCCTTACTACTCTCATTTGAGATAGCACGATCATCTCCAAAGATTTTTTTGACTCACAGGGGCGTGTGAAAACTAGGGTGTTGGTGTAGGCTAGGGGTGGTTCAGGGGGCTGGTGCAGGCTAGGGGGTTGGGGTGGAGGGGGGTTGTGCAGGCTAGGGGCTGGGTGGAGGGTGGAGGGGGCAGGGGGTAGGGATAGGGGTAAGGGTGGAGGGGGTAGGGGGTAGGGGCATGGGCAGGGGGAAGGGGGCAGGGGCAGGGGGAAGAGGGTATGGGACAGGGTGGAGGGGGTAGGGTGGACAGAGGTAGGGGTAGGGGGTAGGGTGGAGGGGGGCTACACCAATCCATCATTAGTTTTATGATTTTGAGATTAGGGGTTTAACCTCTAGCATTATTTATTTTTAGATGCTATGATTTATATTCTAGGATTTTTTGTTTTAAAAGTTATGGTTTCGAGTTTAGGGTTTCAGGTTTTATAATTTTAGGTTTTGGGGTTTTATTATTTAAGGTTTTAGGGTTTATATGAATTTTAAATCCATGAAATTCATTTCTATCAAAATAGGTTGAGCTCACTTGCATCCTATGAAATAGGTGCATGAGTGACATTAATTGACCAAGAAACCTTTTTCATTATCATACCACCTTCCTTTTTTAATGTTTCGGTTAGTTTGTTTTATTTTCTATATTATTTTTTTATTTAACAAAATAATTTTTTAAACCTCACTTATATTACATTTTTCCCACTTTTTCATGCCACACCTCTTTCCCTTCCATTGAAAGCACTTCCAATATTCTGAATGATGCATTAGTTTTGGTATGTTAATATCTAATGTTCTGAAAACCTTTATTGCATGTTTTTTGGTATTTTACTGATCGAACACCTAGATCAATTCTTGATCCTTGGGAATCCTCAGTAGTTTGGAACTTCAAGTACACAGGTACATCTCAAAATAGTTTTGGATGCTCATTTAAACATGTTGTATGACTCATCACCCCCCCCCCTCACATTTTTCTTCTGTTTTTGCATTTTTCAATGGAGATTATGAATTTGGAAGGATTCAAGCATGGTATGTTTTACAACATCTCTAGATAGGCCCAATCTCAAATGAATCAATTAATGTTGTCTGGGGCAACCGGTGTATTGAGGTGTGGACATTGGGTGTTATGAAGGTAATTGGATTTAATCAAACATGTTATTTAGTTGTTTAATGGTTTATTTTAACTGTCTGTATTGGTGATCCAACACATAAAATCGTAATCTTTCGCTTAATGTGAGACTCAATATCTCTCCCAGGGCACTTCAAGTTAAACCTATAAAGTTTTTATTTAATTATGCTTAATTGAAATTAAAAAAACTGTTTTTTTTTTCATGACTAAATGAACCTTATCATTTCACTTTGCAATATTCATTGTTTTTTCATTTGAATGTATGTTAAATAGGGTGCATCGATTGATCACATATTGGAAGAAATAGTTCACAGCAACTCGATGAATTCATCGATTGACTGTATCTTGTGCATTGGGAATTTCCTTGAGAAGGTATAACTTTCCCTTTATCACGGCTATAATTAGTTCTGAACCTGTAAATAAAGTCATCTATAATTAGTCATGGCAGTGATTATGCATGTTTGGGGATATGTGTGCCCCTGTATATATATACAAATTCATACAAAGGTGAGTGGGGACCGGTATATGCATATAAGCATATGTCCAAGGATCCCCTTGCATATGCTCATGACCATGGTTGTGTGTGCATAGTGGCTAGGTGTACTTTCATATATGTGAAAGTGTGTATCCCCAATGGGGGAGTAGAAAAATTTAGTTAGAAAGCTTCAAGAGTCGAAGTGGATGGTTTGGTTCCACCTTAAGGTAGGATGCCTCTTCAATCCTGTTTAATTCAAGAATGATTTAAATTGAATCTAGCTTTTTTCTTAATTCTGATTAATTATATTGAATTGCATATCTTGAATATGTGTTCTTTAATATAATTTTTTTATTTGATAAATAAAGTCATGTGTTTATAAATAAATTCATGTTTTTATAATAAAGCAATTCCATGATTTTATAATAATACCCCTCAAACAGAGGTGCGCTGTCTTCTAAACCAAAGAGTTGTGATAGTTATTTGTATCATGTTTAGATTTGGTTTGATTATTTCATATAACTTTGGTTGGTGTTTGTTTTGTGGGTAGTTAGTTTTTGTTTTCATTGAATAATATAAATTGTCTTATCATACTCGTTTAACTCAAATGACTTTTCCCGAGTAAGAATATGCCTTGACCATGACACTTTCTTTTTCATGATTTGAATATTATAAATAAAATTTCCATGTTTTGGAAAAGTGAATGAATTTGTAAATTGTTTGTGTACGGTGTATGATTTTTTTCCATCATTTTTTTCATTAGACATTGAGTCATTGTGCCGCTCGCTACAACCTTCTCTTGTGCTCCCTTGTTATATAAAATTAAAGAGTTGATCTATTATATCATCTGTCGGCGAGGAAACGGTCGGAATGTTGCCCCACCTCCTGCCGCTCCCTTCGCTCCGGGCCGGAAGATTTTTCCCCGCGGATGTCACTTAACCAGGGAAACATGCTGAGGTCACACTGCGGTCACGCCGTGATCATGCCTCAGTCACGCCATGGTAATGTCATGATTTGGCCCTGCTTCAGGATGACACCACGCAGCAGTTCATAGTGATAGTATTCTATGAGTCTTCTGATTAATGTTGACACTGACTAATGACAATTTCTTTCGACGGGGAAATGACCGGAATTTTTCCAAGCCTCCTCTCGCTCCCTTCACTCCTGGCTGGAAGATGTTGCCCCATGGATGTCGCTAGACAATGCCAACACGCCGCAGTAATTCCGCGTTCACATCATGATTTGGCCTTGCTACAGGATAACACCACGCGGCAGTTTGCAGTGATAGTATTCCATGAGTCTTGTGATCAATGTTGAGACTGACTAATCACAATTTCTGCCAGAGGGGAGATGTCCGGAATGTTTCCCCGCCATATCCTTCTCCCTTCGCTGCTGACCGGAAGTTTCTGCCCAACAGATGTCATTGGACCGGGCCAACATTCCATGGTCACACCGGGGTCACGCCATGGTCACGCCGCGATAATGCCATAATTTGGTCCTACTCTAGGACGACACCTCACGACGGTTAAAAGTGATAGTATTCCATGATTCTTGTCATCAATGTTGAGACTGACTAATCCAAATTTCTACCAATGGGGTGACATCCGGAATGTTACCCCACCTCCTCCCACTCCCTTCACTCCTAGCCGGAGGATGCTACCCCGCAGACGTCGCTGGGCCAGGACAACACGCCGCGGTCACGCCGCTGTCACACTGCGGTCATGCCGTAGTCACACCGTGGTAATGCCGTGATTTGGCCATGCTCCAGGATGACACCCCACATCGGTTCATAGTGATAGTATTCCATGGGTCTTGTGATCAATGTTGAGACTGACTAATCACAATTTTTACCAGCAGGGTGATGGACGGAATGTTACCCGCCTCCTCCCGCTCCATTTATTCCTGGCTGGAAGATGCAGCCCCGATGATGTCTCCGGATCAGGCCAACATGTTATGGTCACGCCACGGTCACGCCGCAGTCACACCGCGGTCACGTCGTGGTCGCTCTGCGATCACACCGTAGTAATGCCATGATTTAGACCTACAGAAGCCACATCCAACCCACACGATCCCCCTTCCACCTTCATTTCAGCCCGCTGCCACCAACATTCTAGCCCATAACAGCACCCCTGCCATCTTCGAATCATCCTGCACCATCCCCCCTAGCACCTGCAACCAGCCCCCTTCCACCAGTATTTCAGCCCCCTTCCACCTGCATTCGAGCCTGCACCAGCCCCCAGCCACCTGCAATCCAGCCCCCACCATCCACCACACCAGCCACCATACTAGCCACCACCCCCCAGCCTCCTACAAAACACTTATTCCAGACCTCTACCACCTAAAAAATATCCATAGCCACCAGTTCCAGCCCTCACCATCCCCTGGTCTCCTATATACTAGCATGCACCATCCCCTGCCACATGCCAAACAACCCCCATCCACCTTCAATCCAGCCCACACCAGCCCCTACCACATATTCCAGCACACACTAGCCCCTACCATCCCCCTGCCACCTGCCTTCCCACCCGCACCAGCCACTCCAGTCTGCACCAGCCACCGTAATAGCCCCCAGCCTCCTGCATTTTTCGATGCGTGAGAAAAACTCCATGAAAATCACAAAAAGGAATGGTGAAAGCAGATCCCCTTTCCTGAGCTCTTTTTTCCCCGAAAAGTATCCATGTAAATTACCATTAATGTTTTTCGAGAACAATGGGGTAGAGACACATCTTTTAACCCGAGACGAGAACCTAGCCGGAAATCGGATAATATCCAAAGCATCCCATAAGAATTCCCACCTGACCGAATCAAAATCCTTGAATAAATCGATCTTGAAGACACACCTAGGAACCCCAGAATAAAGATGGTATCCCCACAATATTTTATGGGTAACAATATTCTTACGATGAATTGGTTTTGGTACTGAAAGTTGAGAATATTTTTATCTAGATTTAGATTAATGAGTCTCTTATGGTTATTTTTGTAACCATACTACTAGAGGGTCCAATTTATAAGTGGTGGAAGTCTATTATTCTAACTAATCCAGATAAAGACTATTCTTGGAAAACTTTCAAGGAATTGTTCATTTATAATTCATTCATAATGAAGTGAAGGTACTGATGGCTATAGAATTATCTAGGAGGGGCTACCCAGGTGGGTGTCTAAGGGCAGTCTGGGGGGGGGCTACAGAGCAGGCTGAAAGTGGGGTGTCCAAGGACTGTCTGGGTGGGGAGTGATGGGGGGACTATAGGGTAGGGGATGGTGCATGTGGAGTGTCTAGGAGGGGATTACTAGGGGGTTTCCAAGGGCTATCTGAGGGGGTGGGTTTGGGGGGTCTATAGGGTAGGGGGTTGGGTGCAGGTGGGGTGTCTAGGGGGCTGTCCAGGGGGGTGACAAAGTGCTCTCTGGGGGGCTGATTTAAAGAGATAAACCCATGAGAAATGGGACCTAACCTCATAGAAATAGTTTTGATAATAATTTTTTGAACGGTATTCCCAATAGAAGAAGGTTTGAAGTTCTATACATCCATATAATTTTTCTTCTTTGGTATCAGGGCAATAAAATTTGAGTTGATATCATAGGGCATTGATGCATGGTTAAAGAACTCCCTCATAGCATTAAAAATATCATCACAAACTATGTCCCAATAGAACATAAATAATTAATTTGTGAACCCATCAGGTCAATCCACACTCTCAAGATTTAGAGAAAAAATGTCACTCTTAACCTCCTTCTCATCAAGGGACGCAACAAGGAAGATTGATGGTTTGGTGTAGCCTGATACTGTTAGAACATGTACCTTTTTGATACAACCATAACACCAAGATCATTGAACTCAGACTTGGTAGTATAAACATCCTTCATATATCAAACTAGACCATTCAAATCCTCAAGATCTTTGAAATTTACTTTAGAAACAAATTTTTGAATAGGAGGGAATGATTGCAGATTACTAATCAACTTTTTTTGGGTATTCGTTAACCCAACCAACTTGTCAAAATCAACCATTGGAATAGAGGACTTATAAAGTTATCTAATATCATAATTAGTATATTTGAACTCCTATTTCATCTCATTATAATATCCTTAAGTATTATCAAACCCATTTAGAATATCAGAGGTAAAATATCAAATTTTATAACATTATGAGATCCCACTAATATAGGGTGATTCCTCATGCACAATAGGAGGTGGTGATGGTATAATATAGAACCCTGGAGCTGGGCCAAGCGAGAGAAATCATATCCCGAGAGAAAGGGGGAAGGTGTAGATGGGGTGCAGGGGGTCTGCAGGGGTAGGGGGAGGGGGTGCATGGGAAGGGGAGAGGGTGCAGGGGGGTCTGTCGGGGTAGGGGGAGGGTGCAAGGTGCGCGTGTGGTGTTCGGGGGGGGGGGGTGTACTATTAATCCCACCTACTAGACAATATTGTCACATCTTCTTTGACCACATAGTCAAACAAAGTCATATTTTAGATATTTGAATACTTTTAGGAAAGACTTATGCACAACATTTTTATATAACATTATAAGTCATGTGATTATCAATGTTGTACAACAAAACCACTATTTCTATATCATTTCAAGTGCTTATTAGGACTTCACTTCCAATGAAATACCCTTCTTCTTAACACCGTAGCATCGAGTAGTTAATCATCAGGAAAAACAACCATCTCCATGGCCACATAATTGTTTAGTTATCCGCCTTCTTAACTTATATTCTCATCTTTCACAACTCTAATATGTCCACCAAAACGCTCGTAGAGGGATCCCAATTTATCACAATTTTGGTACAATGTTTTTTCTTAATGTTTGAGGGTGATTATATGAAGATCATATCCAAAATACTTTGTATCATTTCACAATAATTTTAAATGATTTGAATAAAACCTATTATGTGTATGTGAAAGTAGTAGATTATTATAAATATGCACCAAAGTATACGACATGATGTAGTAAAATCTATCATCTTGTGGTCTGTGTTATCTGGTGATTCATGATACCACACATAGGCTTGATTCATGATACCACACTTAGGCCACTATGACTCCCTACACCTGAGGTCTCCATTTGTTAACCAGGATACCATCATTCCAGCTTTAGTGACATTCTGAAATTCCACCTGCAAGGGGTGGTGCAAGGGTGGTGTAATGGGTGGTGCAAGGGGTATGGGGGGATATGCAGGGCTGTGTAGTGGGGTTGTGCAAGTGTGGAGGGGGTGTAGGGTGGGGTGCAACGGGGGTTGTGTAGTGGCGAGTCAGGGTGGGGGTGTCTGTCCATTGGGGGGTGTAGTTGGGCTGTGTAGGTGTGCAGGGGGGTACAGGGTGGGGTGCAAGGGGGATGTGTAGCAGGGTGGGGGTGTCCAGCAAGGGTGGTGCAAGGGTGTCCATTAGGGGGGCTGCTGTCTGGGGGAGGGGGGGTTTATCCATGGGGTTTTCCATGAGGGGGGTCTGTCCAGGGTGTGGAGGGGCGGTCTGTCTAGGGGTTGGAGGGGGGCTGCTTTTTGGGGGGCTCTCCAGGAGGGTTTTCATGAGGGAGGGGTGTCCAAGAGGGGGGGGGGTTTCCAGTAGGGTTGGTGTACGGTTGTCTAGTAAAGAGGGGTTGTTGTTCGGGTGGGGTTGTCCTGGGGGTCTGCCCTGGGGTGTTTCCAGGAGGGGGGCTGCTATCAGGGTGGGGTTGTCCAGGGGGTTTCCAGGAGGGATGGGGTGTCCAGGAAGGGGGGTTATATCCAGGGGTGGAGGAAGGGTTGATGTCTGGGGGGGCTTCTGTCTATGTGGGGTTGTCCATGGGGGTTTTCAGGAGGAGGGGCTGTCCAGCAGGGGGGGTCCTGCAAGGGTGGTGCAAGGGGTGTCCAGTAGGGGGGATGTTGTCCAGGTGGGGTTATCCTGGGGGGGGGTCTGTCCAGGTGGGTTTCCAAGAGGGGGGGTTTAGGGGTGGATGGGGGCATGGTGTCCTGGGGGGTCCTGCAAGGGGTGGTGCAAGGGGTGTCCAGTAGGGGGGATGTTGTCCAGGTGGGGTTATCCTGGGGGGGGGTCTGTCCAGGTGGGTTTCCAAGAGGGGGGGTTTAGGGGTGGATGGGGGCATGGTGTCCTGGGGGTTATTGTCCAGATAGGGTTGTCCATGGGGTTTCCAAAAGGGAGGGGTGTGTCCAGGAGAGGGGGTCTGTCCAGGGGGTCCAACGGGGGTTTTTGTCTGGGTGGGGTTGTCCAGGGGGGTCTGTCTAGGAGGGAGGGGGTGTCCAGGAGGGAAGTTCTTTCCAGTGGTGGTGTCCATCAGGGGTGGTGCAGGGGGTCTCCAGCAAGGGGGGCTGCTGTCCAGGTGGGGTTTTCTTGTGGGGGTTATCCATGGGGTTTCTAGGAGGGGGTGTCCAAGAGGGGCCTGTTTTGGTGGGGGCGCTGTTTGGGGGGGTCTGTCCAGGAGGGTGAGTGGGGTCTGTCCATAGTTAGAAGGGGGATAAAGGGGGAGGGGTGTATGGTGGGGCCTTAAGGTGCAGGTGGGGTGCAAGGGGGGGAGTGGGGGGATTTGCAGGGGTGGGTGGGGAGGATGCAAGGGGCCAGCACTGGCGGAACGGTGCTAGTTTTTTTTATGAAATGTGTAAGCCTATAGCCATGGTTTTAAACCGTCTCTATAGTTTTATAACCATGGTTCTTAACCATGGATATATATCTATATCCACGGTTTCAACCCTGTATATATGAGATTAGTGATTTTAGCATATTCCACGGGTTGAAAACTGTGTCTTTAGGGTTGTTTCCACAGTTGAAAATGTGGCTATTGGTTTTACCCTATATCCATGCCAATACTAGCCACAGATGTGTGAATCGTGGCTATAGCCAATACCCATGGTTTTTGGGCTTATAGACACGATTTAAAACCATGTTTTTTGCCTGATTTTGTAGTAGTGACACCCGACATCAATAAATCAGCAAAGGGGGAGCCATTGAAGAGGATGGAATATATGAAGATGGAATTGTCAACTTCAAATTCCCAAAATCATGATAATGCCTTGAGAATGTTTCCTTGAATCTGGGATCGTAGGACACTACTATTGGATTAATGGTTGAACTGGTAATTTTATCTCCAATGGGATGCATACACCCATCAGCTTCCACATCCAAAAGAACCTCCGAAATCCAAGTTCGCACACCTACTACAGGTTGAGATTAAAATTCTCATTAACGTATAAGTATTTTGGGTTAAGATAGACCACATGGTTCTAGATGGTTTTGTCATTAACAAGACCGCCTGAGTTTTTCTAATCACTAGTGTGTTCGAAGAGTATCTTTGTACATATAGGATCCCAAACCCATATGAGTTTACTTTCATTCATCAATTTTTATTAAATCCATAATTGATGTTTTATTGAAGGTCGGAATCCTATACATACACATTTCCAATGAATTCCCCATTTTCAAGCAAGAAGAATAGAAATCAAACCACGATTTAGACAGAACAGATTGTTTGTAAGGAAACTTATCTCATAAACCAACCCAGATAAACTCAGTAGGAACCTTTGAAACATCAAAATTGATATAAATTTGTTGAGATATTGGGGGGAAAATCTATCTAGTCATACTATCATAGCACAAATAATGATCCATTATATTTTCCACCATTAGAAGGATCTCAGGATTTTGTAACATAAGAGAGAGTTCTTGGAATCATACCCAAATAGCTATAGTTGGTGTATCATGTTTCATATGGACGTCATAAGACCACTTGAAGGGGAATAACCTAGAAATGTCATAGATGTAGGGGGTACATGACTAATCCATCATCTGGTCTTCCTCATATGAAAACCTAAAAATGATGTTATTAGAATTGTGAAGTCCCACCATATCCTTTTTATGTAAACCATATGATCTGAATGTATGATCGACGAAAGTGTACACCTGAATACATAGGTATGTGAACCTTCCTATTTCCATTCTGGTAGTTACTTCAACCTAAACTACGGAATATTCTAGTTCTAAAAAAGGAACGAGAAGATAACATATTGATCCTTCAATTTATCCCAAAAAATTATTAACACTATTAGTCTTTTTTGGGGATATTTTTTATAGATTTTATTGTATCATTTTGATGTAATTCAATTTATTTTTTCAATGACATCACTATTATTAATTAATTTATTTTCCTTTTCATTTGATTTTTTATTTTTATTTATTGATAATACTAAAAGGGATATAATGACTCCATGGAATTTATTTATTTCTTCTTTAGTTATTTTATTAATTTCCATTCATTAATATCATTATATTTATCTACCTTTAATACAGTATCTCTTTAATTTTTTCATTGATACCATTCTCGCTTTAATCTAAACTTTACGATCAAAGATTATTCATTATTACAGTATAGTTTATTTATACATGATTTACAATATTCCATTATGTGTGATCATTAAAAGGGTGGATATTGTCGGTACCCTTGATTTAATAATAAAAAATCTAGTTTCTTATGTTATTAATGAGTTTTTTTGTTTTTTGAATGAATTTTTCTGTATAAGGAAGATTGGTAAAAAAAATAAGAAGGTATGGAAATGACCCTCAACAAGACAGGACTCACCATTAATGGTGAGTCGTCTTCAAAATATAAATTTTTATATGTATTTAAATCACCTACCATCGTATATGATCCAAAGAAATTTGATAATATAAGGAAAAGACCTACCTTCAATAATGAGTCTCTAACAGGATAAAAAATTGGTTATGTATACAAAAATAATACATCCATAGGTTGACTCACTTTCACCACATATCCATATCAAAATTTGTAAAAGTATGGAGATGAACTACAACTAGAGGATGACCCATATTCATCCTTTACCTACCATCCAAATGGAAATTTCAAAAAATGGTTTGAATAATCTACCGCTGAGATGATTCACCTTTGGAATGAATCACTACTATCACAAGTCCCTGTTATGATGAATCACCACTAAAGTTGTTTCATAGTTCAATGGAGTCACTGTCATTGTTTCCATTAATTTAAATTAAATTATTCTAAAGGCTATATTATCGAATTTAATTGTGATAATTATTTTAATGATTGTACATAAATCTATTACATAGAAACATTAATGTTTGTGTTAATTGACATGTATGAGGAGTATATAATCCAGATGATTATACTTGAATGGTGTTATTAAATGAATTAGTAGTATCCCTCTTTGAATATACAGGTATATAAATAATTATATATTCATGTACATGTGAGTAGAGTATAATTCATATTTCAAGAACAAAAAATACAGTGTTCTAGAGTGTGACTTACATGAAGCATTTATACCAAAAAACAACAACGGAAGATTGAAGCTCATAAAAGATTTAGTTTCTTCCAAATTTTAGATCAAAACAGTTCATGAAAAGATTTTTTACTATGATTTTTGGAAACTCAACTTGAGATCTTGTTCAATCTACATCCAAGGAGTCACAAGCTTCAGAGAACATCAGACTGAGCAACAACATCTTCTTTACATATTTTATTTTCCCTGTCTAGATGTTATATATACATTTTGAGAATTTTGTGTTAACTATGAGTATTAAACATACACATCGTCTATTATACATAATATAGAAGACACCCGATATATTCTCAACTCCTTTCTACATGTTTACCCGTATGTCATGGAAGATGTCCATGTGTGGCCTGTGTTTTTTTATTTACCACGATTTTGTGGAAGAGGGAAATGTGTGGATTAAAAAATTATCTTTTTGTATACCTAATCGAGGTCATAGATCAAATATAATTTAATATAATCTAGTTAGTTTTAGTTGATTTAAATGTTGATAAGATTCAGTATCATCTTGATACTGAACCTCTTGTATTTATTCAATAGTGTGTTTTGCTTTGTTTTATTTTTGATCTTTGAACTGGTTTTTTAAAACTATAAACAAAAACACCACTTTGATAGTTTTTCTTAATTAGTGTTTATATAAATTTTTTATTATATAAATTTATTTAAAAATTTAATTTAATATTAATTTATTATTTTAACTGAGACTTAAAAAATCTTTGTGAAGCCCTTTAAAATATGATAATACATATCAATCTTCTATTTTCTTTAGCTAGTTTTTTTAATTATTTGAGAGATTTTATTTATTCATATTTTGAATGTAAATTTTTTTTGGTACTCAATTCACTCTCTTTATAGATACTCGCTTTGATGGATAGTTTTTCATTTTTATTATTTTATCACACAGAGTCCAAAACCAACATTTACATTTTAAAAAAGAATAATAATCTCTCTTTCTATAACTAAAAACCAATATTAAATCTCACGATTAATAATAAAGTATTGATTATAAATTTTATCTTCTTATCCCAATATAAATTTATCCCATGGTGTTCCCAATCTATTAAGAATACCATATCAATATTTTAGAATAGCTCTCTCAGGGAAAGGTATATTTCCTATTCATTTTTTTTAGATTACTCTCTCCTTTACAAAGTATTTTGATTTAAAAATGTCTTTTTGGTAATGTGTTTTAATATATCCATCTTTAAAAATTTATTATTTTCATTTATTGAGATAACACTTTTCACTCTAATTGATCAATTCTATGAACCATTATGTATATCTGTTATACTGGTGAAATTTACCAGTGATTTTCCATGCTATACTTGTTCATTATGAAAACCCATATCCATTTCCACTCAATTATATTCACCTATATGTTCATTACATTTATTAATTTTGGGTATCCATTTATTTTACATGAACTCCCTAATCATGGGAATAAAATTGATAAAAAAAAGTATCATGTTGTTTGATCTATTTGGAACCTAAATACATGTACATGATGTGAATGTGAAGGGTAGATTTAGAATAATATATCCCTCTAATGAATTGGGTAAGGTTTTAATCTCATTAGATGAATATATTTTTTATGGTATTTTATCCCAAGAACACTATGTTGTGCTGTCTCGGGGGTAATCCTCAACTTATTATTATGATTTCATATTTTATGTTGTTTCTATATTAATATATTTCCCTTATGTTTTTATCTTATAAAATATTTTGATATACATGTTTATGATTGGAACCCCATTTATATCACTATTGTATTCCTCTTGATTATCAGGTATTATTGTTATAGTGTTATTTTTTTATTCCATTACTAGGTTATATATCTCAAACCATTCTTCTGTTTGTCCCCATGTAATCTCATAAAGTATTAGTTAATAAATGGATTTTATGGGCATGTTTTCCAGTTTTTAAATCATTTAATTTTATCCATGATTTATGTTATGGTTTTTTATGTAAATATACCCTAAGACACTGGGCCTCTAAATATTTCACATTTGTATTCTATGTATATTTTATCTAATAAATCCTTAATTAATGTGTATTAAGGATATGGGTTGTGGTAGTCGATATCAGATAAATGTACTTTTAATTTTAGGGATTATGTTTAGAAAAAATTACTGAAAGAGTTAAGGATATGTCTAAAAATAGAAAATACCTGCATATTATGATAGAGTATAGATTAAGTGTTGTCGAAGAAATAAAATCATTCTCTATATACTACTAGTGGATTTGGATCTTGAACATTTGTATCTAGGTGTAAGAGCCCTCAAAAATGGACATTGAGAATTGTATTGATCATCAGCTAGTAAATTAATAAGAGTTAATTCTATACATCTAGTTTTAAACACATAGGGGATATGCTTTGGTAAATTCACAAGCTCCTTACAAACATTATTTGAGGGATAAAAAATCATTTAAAATATAAATTTTTGAAATAGGACATGGATAAATTATAATGAAACCTATAATTTAAAGATCTCAACTATAATATCTAGAATTCAATTATTAAATTATTATTTGGTAACTAGATACAAATGAAGCTAACCTAAAAGAAATTAAGATTTTATTATTCTTTTTAACCATAATAATTTCATGATTTTCAAATTACTTTGGAAATAAAATTTTAAAATATTCAAAAGTGAATACTCTAAATCCTTAAAAAATTAAATTTTTCAATATTCATATCATAGGGAATGTATAAATATATATATTATAGTTCAAATTATCAATAAATTAATGCATACAATGAAATATGTCATAGAATAAAGGATTCATAATTGATATAGAAAGGTAAATATTTGAAAAAATGTGTAATTTAATCAATATCATGAGAAAAAAATAATATGGAATGAATATTTTATGATAAAATAATGTAATATATATATATATAATCACATTAGCTTGAAGTTTATCCATGGGTATCATAAAAATTAAAATAATCACATGGGAATCAATGACTAACTATATAATGATGGAATGAAAAATTATTTATATAAAAAACATGATAATGAGGACTTTTTTCATAACATTATACATAAAATGGTTAGTAATAAGCCAAATAACCAAATTAGTATGTGTCATTAGATCTACCAATGCGTATAGGGTATATAGTAGGCCTCTCCCATCACTTACCTAGTCCAATACACTCACTATATTAATAAATTTTACAATATAATCAATAATACTTAATTAAAAAAATCTATTCATATATAAAGGACCGGAATATGGAATGTTAATACATCCATTATTTATATTGATCCTAAACCATCTAGATTAATAATTAATATGGCTTTATTAAATTTTATCCCATATAAAATAAAGGATTTTTCTCATTAATGAGTATAAATTTTATAAAATAATCATTTAATACATTCTTCGGTAAAATTAATTTTTCACATTGAATTTAAATTAAAAAATTATAATGGAAATTTATAAATGAATCCTCATATAATATAGTGGTCATGATGGTGGGAAATATTGTTTATGTTGAGTATGTTACAATAAAAATTCCTTTATCATTTTCGATAAAAGTTCAAAAAGTGCCTCACTCAAAATATGAGAAGAAGAGTCCTTTGAATCATTATTATAGAAACACAAACACGGGTAAAAATGACTTCAAACATAAATAATTTATTCGTAAAAACATTATTGAAAACATTTTAATTTAAATACACACATTAAGGTAAAATAATTGGGATCAAATTAAAAATAAATCATTTTTCCTTGATAACATTTTTTTTATTTTTTTTACTACATAAAAGAGAGAAATAAATAGAAGACGTGTAATTTTCAGAAATAACCCTTGAAAAATAATATATATATTTTTTTAATATGGAAATATCATATAATTATCCCAAATAATACTTAAACATAGACAATCATGAATGGTGTTGTGATTGTGAAATAAACCCTTACCACATTGAGAGCTTTTATGTCAAAAAAATTCAGAAATAAATTACTTAAAATGAATTATTAAATATAATTTATATAAATAGAATCATGATATATCATATCAAATTGGAATTATATACACCACATTAATGAAATAAGTTGTGAATATGGAATATGTCTTACGAAAAAAATCATATCATAAGCCCTCAGAAAGATCAAATCATTGGAGTAGAAATTTAATAAATTAAGTGATTGATTGTATCAAAACAGAATTCACACTGAAAAAGTGAAAATACCAAATAAATATACCATAGTTCATTTTACACATAATATTAGTATAACATAGTCAATAAATTTTAAGTATAAACTAAATATTTAAAATTAAGGAAAGAAACACCTTAACTCCAGTTAAAATCATCATTTACATTCTTTATATACCTAAATGATAAGAATATTAAAATTTCAAACTTTAGTAATAAATTTTTTAAATATTATTACTTCTATTAATTAATTCATTACTATTATATGTTTAAATAATTAATCAATTTAGGTCAAGTCATAAGTTTTAATGATATTCAATTCATGTTGCAAAAATGACTTTAGTACGTCAAATAGGGTTAAAAAGTTCATTAGTGAATCATCTATATAGTAATAATCATGAAACAATTAAAAATTTTATACATAAATTGTACTTTTAAACCCAAAAATGAATGATTGTTTTGGAAAATGAACTATGTTACAATCATGGAGATAGTAATTCATATGTACACATAAGTAACATATCTATTTTTTAACAATCATATTAGAAAACATATAAGTACTATTTTACCTTTAATGAATTATTATTATATCACAAATACCATATTTGTTTTTAAATATACCGATTTATAACTTCAATATGATGTATTGATAGAAAATGTGTCACATCACTACGTAAAGGTGGTAATCCACATATAGAAACGAATGACATTATCATTTTATATTGGATAGATATGTAATATTTTAGATGATATATTATCATTTTAGAATGATAATTATGGAATTTATATTATATGAAAGCATTAAATACATTATTATAACCATCTGTTAGCGTTAGTGATGGAAAACAAATTACATCGGTTTGCAAGGAGGAAGTCCTTTGTATATTGGAATGATAGTTCTCTTTCTCATTTAATGTATGAATATATGGATATATGGTAATTCATTAACATAAAAATTATCATTATATAAAATTTATAGTTTTTATTATTTCATTATGAATTTTTAATATATTAGGGATGTTGAATAAGAAATAATACTAATAAGTTTTGTTAAAAGATATACCTTTTCTTCATAAAATCACAAATGTTTTACTTCTTAATAACTCTAAATTTTATTTTATTCTAAAGACAATATCTATAATGTGAAAGGGAATGTAATTATTGGATGTTTCTAGGTTATTTCTAAAAATAAATTTCTTTAATTGTGTATAAATAAGGATTTGGGCTCCATTTGTATCTGTGGGGAGGCGAATTCATAGAATTTCATAATGTATTAAACTAATATAAACTATTTTTCATTTCCAAGTGGATCCAATTTTATATAGATTAAATAAAATACAATAATAAATCTAAATTTTATCAAAAATTAAAATTTTAACTAGTTTAAATGACTTCTTCATCATTATATATTCATCTTATTGTCCATTTAACCTTGTTCCCATTTATCACATTAATAATGTTTTTTAAAAAATAAAATACTTGAAGGTTACCACAAAAGACACAATTAGTCCTTAAATATCCAAAGAATAAAATTCATAACCCTATATTTTCCCAATAGTCCTAGTTAAATATTTTTATTATTTTAAAATAACTAAATAATTAATTGGTTTCATAAAATATCATTAAGGACATTTTTTATACTATTACATTAATTTTACTTTAAAAACATCATGAGAAATATGGAATTTGAATATAATCTTTTAAAAAATCACCAATACAATATATTTATCATTATAAGTTTTTAAATACAATAGTTAATTAAAACTTTATTATATTAAATATTTCTAAATAATTAATTTTATTTTCCCATTAATTGAATATACTATGTCAGTGGTGCGTAAGAATTTATGGTAAAAATTAAATTCATAAAAATTAAAAATAAATTTCCAGGATAAAAAAATTTTGTTAATATTTCAATTAAATAGTTAAAATTGAACATATCATCTTTTTATTTTTCTAAATAATATTATATATATTCAAACAAAGAGAGAAACTATTTTGAAATTATATTTACTATAAATAATATATATTTTATAATTATAGGAATGTGTTAAAATATTTCTAAATTTTAACATATAATCTTGTAAAATTTAAAAAAAATAAATAAATACAATTTGTAGGGAGTGTTTTTGGACTTTTTAAATTATTTTTAACCTTAATTTCTTATCTTAACGATACCAATGTAATAAATATTTAATATGATAATTAATCATAATGATAAAAAATATAAGGAAAATATTTAATAAATTTTGAACTCATGATTTTAAATATTTAATCTATTATTCAATATTTAATTCATATAATTGGTACAATTTTACTTTAAATTGACCCCACAAAACAATATGAAAAAACAATTCTCAAAAAATGAATATTCTGAAAAAAAAATATTTTTATACATAATTAAAACATAAAAATGATTGAAATAAAATTAATAGGATTATTTATAAAATTCCAGAACACAAATTACATTGATCCCATTTAAAAGATAAAATTTCAAATTCTAAAACCAAAAATAAATTTTCTAATAAAAATCAATATTCGTCATTATTCACTAGTAAATCAATATGTTCTGAAAAATCACAAAAATTAAAGGTAACCTCATTTTTAAATTATTATTTATTAAATGAAATTATATTTATCAAATAATGGTTTCATATGTTCTAGAAATTTTATATAATATTCACACATTAGGAGGGGAAAACCATTTGCGAATAAAAAAATATTTGAAAAATAATATATCTTCACTAAAATTTAGTGTTTATTTCATATGATATAATAAATACATTAATATTGATTATGTACTTTATATATATTTCATAATTCATTTAATCATATTCATGTATTCCAATTAAACTTCTAGGTTATAATGGTCATATTTAAATGTTAATATTTTTTTGTTAAATAATTCTTAGTGTTTCATGTTGTATATTATCTCAAACATGGGGTTATTTAAAAATCCTGGTGTGTTAAATTCCCCCCCCCCATCCCCCACAATTAATAAATTTAATCCCAATAAATACAAGGAAATTATTGGGATGTGAATATATGGATTTATAAGAGAAATATATGTCAACATAATGATTGATATATAGTCAAGGAATATTGATCAAAAAAACTGAATGATTGGGAGAATATTAATGAGCACAAAATCATAAATCTATATTGTGGAAAAAATACTATCAATTTATCGGGCATGAATGGAATATGAAAACATTTTTCATCAATAACACTTACTAGAGATGAGGTATATCATTTCCATATTAACTAAAAACATAAGAAAACATGCTTACATGAAATGTAGAATTTCATCCTTTAATAAATTTCAACTATAATCTCATCTTTTTTGTAAACGATGAGTATTGAAGGTGAATTTTTTTATTCCTGAATCACTAAAAGAAACATCTAATATATCATAAAATCAATAAAAGGGAAACAATTTATTCTTCTTTTCATTAAATTTTAACCAGATTTTGAATGATTACCATGATTTAAAAGAATATATAAAATATATAAACTATCATATATATAAATAATACATTTTACTTAAAAACTCCCACAATAACACCAATGGATGACTTTATATTATTACCCAAATAAATAATCCTATATCAAATTAAACTCAATAATATCAACATTAAATAATTTTTTAACCTCAAAGGTTATCTCATGTCCTTAAACATACATCTCCAAATAAATAATATCATTCTTCCTGAATAATCATCTATGTTAATATTAAAGGTTATATAAACATCAATCAAATAAAATTTCTTCTAAAAACCATTAATTAAATAAAAACAAAAATAATTTAAAAATATTTGAACCAATAATTTACTTTCCAAAAAAACATAATAATTATATTTGAAATCATTTAAAAATGTCATACTAACTAGGACACCATGTTGGTCTGTAAGAGGAATTGCACTCTCATTTCCCTTTTATTATATGTTCATGACCCATGCCCTTTACTGATGTGATGGGTTAGTAACCAAACCATGTGTTATCCATTTTTTATAACTATATTATTTTAATTCCAATAATTATCACAATAATATGATCAACATACAAAAAATAACATTAAATATAAAACCACATTTTAACAACTACAGATTTATATAAAACATATTTATTCCACCAAATAAAATATTTATAAATGAATATTAGTACCTTAACATTTATTATAATATTTACCATAAAGGTTTTAAAAAACGTTACACTTTTTTCCATAGAATATGGGATAATTATACATCAAATTTCCTTCTCACTAAAGAATAAACTAAACCAATGTTTTTTATTCCTATAAATCTCTACCAAAATATCCTTAATCATGTTAATCAACTATTATAAAAAAAACTCTCAATTGGTATATATAGAATTAAACTCCTAATCAACATTAAACATATCATCTTGAGGGAAATTATGTTTATCCCATATGAATATGTCATAACATAGGTTCTAATAGGTTATATTTTCTTGATAATCAAAATTTTTCATATGGAAAATGTGAATTAATTCAAAAAATCCATTGGGATTGTCAAATAATCTCTTTATTAAGGGCAGAATCATCATGCACTACAACGATGGTCGAGATATACTTAACCAACTCTTTTTAGGGATATTATCATTATATGAATCTATACCAAAACTTTGTTCACTTATAGTATTTATATGGGGATGCATTTCAAGGAAAACTGCATAATATTTTCTATATAATAACATTATGATGTTACCCTAAAATTATAATTATCCCTATGGTTATCTATAGGGTTAGTTCCATAATCTATATTTCCCTAAATCTATTTCCCAAATTATCTACTAAAAATCATCTAATAAAAACTATGAAGACCTCATCTCCAGTAAATCTGAGTCTTTGGTAACATTATTATATTAGAACAAGATTCATGTGATCTAATATCAAATTAATGAATAGTATAGTAGTAATAGTAAATTAGAAACACAAGTTATTCCTATAATACATTGGGAATAAAAAAATAAAACATAGTGAAAGTAAATATTCTTCATCCTAGTAGTCTTTTAAGGATTTATTCATTATATCCTGGTGCAAGAAAAAAAATTATGGGTGATCTATAATGATCAGTAAGGGAATGTGTAAAATAGATGCAATAATACACTTAAGAAAGAAAACACAACATATCATGGTAAATAACAATAATTACATACCATTAAATCAATAACATAAGCACGATAGTAGTGCATAAGGAATAATTGATTTTTAAATAATGTTATATAAATAGTCACATTACCTGGAAACTATTCAATTAATATCATAACTATTCATATACTCATATAAAAATCAATAATTAATTTACTAATGATATAATTCATAAGTTTAAACATCATAAACATACCATCAAGGATTTCTTCCATTAAATGATTCATAAATGTGTAAGGGGTATGAAAAATACCCAAAATAGTTTGTCTTATAAGACATATGGATGAATATAGGGGATATAATGGTACCACCCCCCCCCCCCACATTACATTATAAGTTTAATTAATTCAATATATTAATAAAAAATACTACATAATCAAGATTATTAAATAATAAAAATCTATCTATATATAAATAACTATCAAACAAAATATCAATATAATCTCAAATAAAACTAATCAAAAACTATACTGGTAAATAATAAATATGGTATCATTACAACATATCCCAAGTAATATAAATTTTAATTTTCTTTGATGAATATAAATTCCATAAAAGGATAATTAAAAATATCTTTTAGGAAAACACCCTTTTCAGTTTGAAATTGAATTTTAATAATAATAAAAAATAGGGGAAATATTTCTTTAAAAAGACCCATGATATCATTTAAAGGTATATTAAAATAATTAATTTTTAATAATGGTGGGAAATTTTATTCATATCTAGTGTGTTAAGAAAAATTCCACTCAAATTTATGGTAAAATGTCAGAAAGTACCTCATTCAGAAAATGACTAGAATTGTTCTTTGATACGTTTTTATAGAAACTAAAACATTGTAAAAAATAATTGTAAAAATATTATTAGAATCATCAATATATTATTTAATACAATTTAAGGTTTGTATCAACATTGAAGTTATTTATTTCTGACCGAATATGAAAATAAAGTTCTTTTTCTTTAAAAACTATTTTATTCTTTTCGATAACTTAAAAGAGGAAAATGAATGGAAAACATGTAATTTCTTGAAATAACTATATAAGTATAAAATATATTGTTTCATAATATAAATATAATATAATTCCCTTAATGTTGAGCTAAACAAAAACTATCATGAATAGTGATTATATTTTTAAATAAAACCTTTCCACTTTGGTAAATTTTGAATTATATAACCCATGAAATAAATAAGATAAATGAATAATTAAATCTCATAAATATAATAGTAATAATGGTGTATCATGTAAAAGGGGGATTATGTACACCACATAAATTATTCAAGTGGTGAATATGTAACAGGCCACACTATAACAAAAGTTAGATGAGAAACCCTTACAAAGAATGTTTTATGGAGTAAGAATTTAATCAATGAAGTGATTATGTGTAAAAAGTGTAAATACACAAAAAAATTTATAAATAAATAATAATAAAATAACTCATCATTTCACAAATAATTCTTATATTTTATATTCAATTAAATATAAGTTCAAGCTAATGAATGGAAATTAATTTATGAATCCACTTACCTCGGGTCTAACTCATCAGGTACATTGTTTATCATCATGTATGATAATATTTTATTAATTTCTTACTTTATCTAAATAATTTTTACTTTTTATTATTCCTTTTATTTTATTTATTACTATGTTATTTTAACTATATATTTAATTAAACTCATGTCATACATTTGTTTATATTCAGATCATATATATATAATGACTTTAGTATAACGACTATTATAAAATTTCAATGTATTCCATCATAGATATAATAATGTTAATTACCTAATCATCATTTTTATGAATCAATAATACATTTATGTTTCACATGTAATTTGAAAACCCCTTTCACTCTCATTAGCCTCTTCCATGATTCTTTATAAAAACTCATTATACCAATAAAATCATCCCATGATTTTCAATCCTAAACATTTTTTTCATGAATACCCATCCCCATATCCACTTAAGAGTATTGACCCATATGTACCTACCCATATGTTTTTAGGATATAAATGTATATTATCCATACTCTGTAATCATTTGATTAAATGTGATAAAATATTTTCTAATGTTTTTATGATATATATATAACAAAAATTCATATTCATGAAGTGAATGTGACTAGTGTGACCGAAATTATGTAGTCCTATAATGCATTGGGTAATTTTTTATCTCATGATTTTACATGTATGATGTATGGGATATTTTTCTTATAACACTATGTTATGATTCCTCTTGGCTAGAGATGACTTATTTTTATGAGGGTGACTTTTATGTTACTTCAATATTCCTATGTTTCAATGATTTCATCAACTTATGTAATCCTTCGAAGTTCATTTTCATTATTATCACACCTTTTTTTCACTTTGATATTCCTATTTACTAACATTTATTTTGTTCAAAAATTTATTATTTGAATGTTACCATACCAACCTTCATAGCTCACATGTTTCCTATGTACGTCCACAGGTTATCTTTAGCAGTATTAACATATCAATGGATTTTAGGGGAACATTAATAATTTTTGAAATATTTTTGTTGTGTAATTATTTCTAATTATAGATTTATATGTATAATTACCAAAATATAGTATTAAACTCAATCTTCCATGTTTTTATTATGTGTAATGTTTATGTAATAAATCATGAATTAAGGTGTATTAGGATATGGGTTGTCATATTAAAACCTCGTGAATTAAATGAACATGGATAAAGAATTTTTTTAATGAAATAATCACACCACATCTTATATATAAGCATTCATAATTCTATATATGTCTCATTGGAAAAATAACCCCATAACTTAGTTCACGACTTCCACTAAAATTATCATATTTCATGTCTAAAAAATTACTATATTAATCCCCCATTTTAGTACAATATTCATATCTCTATTTTTTATACAAATCATTTATAATTATTATTTAAATTTTATTAGTTTATTATTATCTATTTTATATATTAGGTGTGAGTAATCTCAATCATTTTGAATTACTTTCATAATAGGGTTGTTTTTCATCACACATATCAAAAATTTAATCATTCCAAGATCATTAAAGGTATTTTAAAATATCATTCATGATATTTTATAAAGTTATAATTTCTTTCTATGAATTTTTATGTCCTGAATCATGTAAACTAAATTGGTGAAAAGCATGTTTTGGTCATCTTTAACAAACTGATGACGGTATATTAATTAATTATTTTAAGGTTGGAGTTCGATTTCCAAAACAAAAATCTAATTATAAATTAATTATTTATATCATATATAATAAACAATTATTTCCTCGTGGTTTTCTATGATATTAATCTATAGTGTTGTTCATGCATGGGGTTAGACCGACAAAAACATGATTTTCCCATAATTAATTGAAAAGTGTCATTATAAATATGGTTTCATTTGAAATAATATCATTATTTATGGAATAAAATTATATTATTTAGTTATTATTCAAATTTTGTATCAAACGTTTTGAGACAAAAATATATAATAATTAATATTGATGAAAAATTGATATGCTTTACTTTGTAGAGGATTTTGTATGTATATACTAAAATGACGTTTTCTTTCTCTTTATTGCAAAAGGAGATTGATATTTAATGTTAATTCCCTTATAATAATAAAATTAATTATATATAAAATACAAATTTCATTATATATTAATGATAAAATAATAAATTTGGAAAGAATATTACAATGAATAGAAGTTAGTTAAAATTAGTACCGACATTGAAGACTCTAGGTTTTCCTTTGAGGACTCCTCGAAAACATAGGGATTAGGATGAATTCTTATGGATAGAAAATGAAAAAAGTGAAATAGTGTTATATAAGATGTAAATAGGTATAATATTCAAGAGGAAACCAAAATTTTTGAGAAGACATGAAGGGGTGGGGATAGGCCCTATTTCGGAGTGATGAAAATGAATTTTTTTGTAAATATTTATAATTAACAAAATGGGAGAAAATGATTCATATGTAAATAAGACACTAAAAAGAAAAATAATGGCGTGGTTATGAATTAATGTCAATCATCTGGTAACAATTAATTTGTAAAAAAGTTTTTAACTATTTTTTAAGATCCCCACTCTTTGAATTTGAATATTTACCATGTTTGGTTTTATAGTGGTAACTAATTTTTACCAAATAAAATTACCTATAATAACTAAAAATAAAATGGATACTATTACACAATATTTAATTAATCCGTCTAAATAAGAAATTTAGTTTATTAAAAATATATTTCTATAAGAAAACTTCATTCTGACCTTATCTCAGGTAATACATAAGAAATTGTTTTTTAAAAAATTGTATTTATAAGCATGAAATATATATATATAGGAAAAAATTATCAAAAAATTAATTTTTATGATATATAATTTTATACGATCAAAAACATTATTTTTCAATCAATGAATTATAAAACTGAATATGTTCATAATAGTATTTATTTTAAAAGAGACAAAAATAAGTTTTTAATTTATAAATATTATGTTTATGAAATGTTTGAAAATATATTTCTAAATTAATAACAGTATTTAAGAGTGTATATTTTTACTACATAAATATATATTTAACAAAAATAATAATATTTTTCTTTAAAGTATAATTATGTATTAATTTATTCATAGAACATATGATTTAGTAAAAAGTGTATTTTTTTACTATTCACCTAAAAATATTTCATAAAGATATCGAATATTAATCGTATGATAATTTTCCCATGATAAATTCAAAATTAAGGATTATTTTATTAAATTATAGCCATAAAATTTATAAATTAACCCTTAAAATAAAAAATATATATAAACGAAACTAATTTTATTGAAAAATGACCTTAAAAATGATTAATTGTTCTTAATCAAAAATTTTATTATTTTTAAAGTGATTACATTCTTTCTATTTACTTGTGTTGTTATTTTTCTTAATTTTTCTTATAATAATTACATCACACCTCATTTTAGTTTATTTAATTAATATGGAGAAATCCTATGAACATATTATTAATTTTAAAATACATATATTCAAAAACAATCGGGGAACTATAGTGAGGACTTATAGTGTCCTTGGAAGCAAATTTATATGACCTTGTTTAGTTATCTCATCCTACAACATTTATTCTAGTATTTTATGTATCTCTATCTCTCAACGTGTTTTCTCTTCCAAATCCTGAAACGTTGATTAGAGTTATTGATCAACACAAGAATTGTCTCAATCTTATAATGATTGTCTCTCAATGAATAGACTAATTTATAGCATCACGGGAAGATAAATGTCATTACTAATATTTTTTGTTCATAAAAATTATCAAATTATAAAGGAATATAATAATTAGTAGGTAAAAAATTAATAAATTATTTGAAGGATAACACAAAATAAGAGAAGGAAAAAATATAAATATATCCATAAAGGTCTTCAAGAGTGATAATTTCAAACTCTAATAGTCATAGATTCTTATTCTCCCCAATAACCACTCTTCCTCAAATAAAATATCTTATTTATATATTTTAGATTGATCAAGTTTCTAATGTATAGTAGTATAGGTATTATGATTTTGGGGATCTATGTGACCAGCAGAGACCATAATATCATGGATTTTTTCAAGACTTCCTCAAGTTACTGGATAACATCACAACATTCCTAAAGACATAGCGTCTCGTGGATTTTTCTTCAAAAAAATATATTGTTTGTGATTGTAGCTATAATAAGACACTATAAATCACTTAAACAAGCTATAATTTTTAATTATTATTATAAAATAATAATATCCTTCGACCTCATCTATGATCTTGGAAAATAGAACACAGAAACAACACAATTGCACAATGAATCTATGATTAATATCCTAATCCACAAATTACCCTCCATGTTTAATTGTTAATCATAGAATATTTTATTTTATAATTTCCGTCTATAAAATAACCTACTCAATAATTTAAATCAAACCTAAAATAAAGTTATTTCACTAAGAATCACCTTCTAATAATATCATAAAACACACTAAAAATTTAGTTAAAATAATAATATGTATAACAACTTGCATAACATGCAATATCGATATTTAAGAAAATTCAGATATATTATAAAAATATTATTGTAAAATAGTAATTTAAATAAAGGGTATGAATATGTGTAAAAAAATTATGAAATAAGTTTATAATTTTACAACTCAATATAAATTTATTAATTAATTATTTGGAAATAAACACACAATTTTTATTTAATTCATTTTATTCATTTTCCTAAAAAAATACTTATTATTAGATTTCGTGAGTGGAAATTTTAAACAATTTCTAACACATTTATAAATTTAATTTTTTAAAAAATATCATAATAATTTAAATTATTATATAAAAAATAACATATAATGGAAGTTTTGGATTTTTAGGAAATGATTTATCTTTATGTAAATTGTGAAAAATAGTTTTAAACAAATACTCTCATTTCATTTTCTAAAATCATATAATTTAATTATTCAATTATATTTTTTTCATAAAGGTATATTTGATCCATTTTATCAATAATTATCCAATTAATTCCAATTTAATCATAAATACTCATGATTTTTACATAGGTTACTTTTTACGCTTAAAAACACATTTTTCAAAAAATAGTATTTCATTGTGTTGTTTTCATTTATGTAAAATATGATTTTTCATTATCTGGAGAACGAATTTTTGAGATATGTATTAAATATATTGAATAAATAGGTTAAAATTTGGAAAAAAGTTCTATTTTTTTTTAATTTGAAATGATACCATGATAAATTTTTCTTACTATTATAATGGTAGAATGGGTTAATTTTTGTTAAAACCATTATATAAGGTCTCCAAATCTGCCCAAAACATTCCATTACTTCATTAAATTAGATGAATTAGACAATATTTCTTCAAAATTCGAATATATGTCATTTTGGTCCATTTTCATTTGATAGGGACATAAATATTATTTTAAGTAAAGAAACATCCTAAATAACACTCTAATTACTTTAATAACTGTAAAATATTTTCATAAGGATAGAAAGATGATAAGTTTAGTCATAAATGTTTACTTGAAAGATTAAATATATTTCTTATCATGGAAATTTATTTTTAATATTTAATAATGAAATAATTACCATTAATTCTTATGTAATACTGACACAGTTCTTGAAGAAGGTGCCTAAAACTCAAAAAACATTTACATAAAAGCATTAAATATAATATTTTTGGGTGATTTATGAAGTCACATGAATTTCAAATAATAATTTGACACAATAGTTATCTGTTAATGGTTTTTATTTTAATTCTAATTCAGTCATGCTGTTTTCAATATCATATTATTTTAATACTATCAAAAAGTACATTAATAATATTTTATGAATTAAAATAATTTAGTAAATTATTTTACAATTAAAAAATCCTTAAATATGACACGTAATCATATAAATGCATGAAAATATCATCCATTTTTCATTTCTAAGAAAAAGGGTTCCTTATTAATAAAATCATTAACACATTAAGAGTGAAAATTTCATTTCCATGATTATGGATAAAATTTATTAACTAAGGGGTTAACAAAACTATAATATTTAAATAACTACATAAACATATCAATTTTTTGTAGAATTGAAAGAACTCATACATTATATTTTAATATATGGACATCCACATTCTTCTCTCTATATAATTACATTATTATATTTTAATATTTTAAGAAATTCCAAGAGTAACCCTACCCTCACTTATTAAAGTGTGTCTATACATTATCTTATTTATACCACTTTGAGACATTTTTTAATGAACAGTCCCAGAGGATCCTATCACATGATGACAACAAGTCCACCTCTATTAATACATGGTTCGGTGACTAGTACTGAGTAGGAATTTCCCACAAATGTGAGGCATTGTCCTA
The DNA here is from genome assembly GCA_963277665.1 of Viscum album. NCBI lineage: Eukaryota > Viridiplantae > Streptophyta > Magnoliopsida > Santalales > Viscaceae > Viscum > Viscum album. Next base: position 149,547,943 of record OY728129.1, on the reverse strand, counting down.
AATTACATGTTCACACGCACACATCTCCAAGCCACAAAATTCTAAAATGTAAAACAACTAAAAGAAAGCATGCATATAACTAAGATCCCACAACAATAGTATGACTGAATTAAAAAGAATAGTAAACAGGGCTAAATAAAATCCCACCACAAAGACAGACTATGCACATGTCCAACTAAAACTGTAAAGAGTTTATCCTACACATATGGAGAAGACTAAGTCAAAGGTATGATCTCTAAAAACTCCTCATTCTACCCATATCCAGATTTTCTACACCAACACCCCACACTCCAAGAACACCATCAAAAGGGACATTGTCTTCACAAGACATGAAATGTTTGGGAAAAGCCTATGTAGGGTTGAGTATAACAATACTCAGTAGGACACCACAAAAACACTTAACATGAAGCACTAAGTATTATCAGATTAATAAATTATGTAACATTTTATCATAGAAACAAGAAGTAAAAAAAGAACCCAAATATACTTAGGATGGACACCAATGCATTTTGTGGTCATAAAAACTACTAGCCACAAGATTCTATTTGAGGTGACGCTCATTCCAGGAGATCCCACTCCACAAGCCATGCTATCACTAGAGACACTCAATGAAGAGTTCTAACTCATTTAGGCCCCGACCAAAGAGAATGTATTGATCAAAGAAAACTATGATACACATATAAGGGTTACACCCAGGACCACTGGGGGACACCATAAACCCAGTCTGGATCAACCTTGATACACAGATAGGGGTCACACTGACAACCATTGGGGGACATCATGAACACAATTTGGATCAACCCTCTATATAGGGGATTGTATTCTAATGATACCAAAAACAATACTGATTCATACCTATATATAAAGGATCAACATACTATATAGGTAGGTTACACTAATTCCATAAAGATCAATAGGGATGATAAAATATTGTACCCTAGTCTCGTTGATGGACACCACAACTCTAACTATGAGTTATACCCTCTAGGAAAGGACCAAGGGAATTCACTGAACATATACTAGCCTAAACTAGAAAAATGAAGATCCTTAAGCACTCTTGGTGGGAGTACATTGTGTGTCTCAAGATGTCCAAATTGTGTAAATAGGTAACTTTTATTTTTAGACATTATGAGATGTAACTTCAGAAAATATTTTATTTACCATGGTTAATGGGTAGATCTGCTAAATGACGGTAAAAAAGTAATATCATAATAATATTAAATTACCCTAACTTGTGTCATATCCCTATTTTCTTATACATTTCCATCCATGGTAATCCTTGGGTCAATTTTGGGACCCCATGGAGCCACTTGTAAGTGAAAATTACACTTTATCAAAATTAATTTAAAGTTAAGGAAAATGTAACACAAACATATAACTTTTAGTAAAACAATTTTTATATAGGGTTATATAAGTGATAATTTTGACTATAAATATTAATTATAAATATTGAAATATTTCCTACATCATTTTATTTTATTTATAATTTTTAATCATCATATATATAAATTTATTTATGACACAATGGTGATGTAGTGATTACCTTATTAATGATAGATTTAAATAAATGACATTATAAATATATAAATAAATTTATTTTGAAACATTTTATGTCATCCATGAATTTTATAGATAATTGTGACTTTTTTTATTTTAATTAATGGTGTTTTTATAAATAATAAACTTGTTTTGGATTTTTAAAAAAGTCATGATATGAATAGTATAAAAATTGACATAAATGTGTTTTTAAATAAATTAATATTTTATTAAATAATAAAATTGATCCTAAAAATATAATATTATTCCAAATTAAATATTTAATTTTAAAAAATTATTTAATTATCCAATTTTTGTTGCTTTTCATTTTATTGTAATTATATTAACCATATAGAATGAATATACAAGAGTACATGGTAAAAGTATAATAAGTTAACTAAAGGATTAAGCTAAAATATAAAGTTAATTGTATGCCCTAAAATTGTATAAACCCCATTGTATGAGAGTATTTCGAACAATAATCACCTTATATTCAAATTAAATTAGTTCGGGATATTGTTAAGTCGAAATTCAGTATATAATAAAATAATATTTTAAAACATTCCTAAAGAGCCCCTCCTCCCCCTTATGAAAATCCATCCCCTATAAACCATTTATCACACTAATCAAGACCCCTTGGATTGACCAAACTCTACCCAAATAATCTCTCAACATTTATGTCTTCCACCTTGATGCCTTAAATTAGGAATAAAGAACATTAAGAAATCATTTTGCTTCAAACCAAAGGGAGTTACACAACTTAAATGTAATGGCTTCCCTCAAGTTCTCTACTTTTATTTTACTTCTTCACTCCCTATGCTCTTCTTATTCTTTTTTTATATAAAAAAACCAGTATCCTCAATATACTATGTTGTTTTTATGGGAATTATTTTAACTACACTTCCACACACCTCCATCTAATGGATACCAACATACTATTTCTGTGGATGGAAAACTACTACCTCCCAAAATGATGATTATTTAGTTTTCTCATATTGCCTCTCATGGTGGCCATTATGATGGAACTATGTTTATATTTTATATAAATTAAACTTATATCATCTCTATTCTTCGGTAATTTTTATTTATAGAATACATTTATGGTATCCATAATTGATAAATACGAAAATTTCATTTTTGGAAGTGGAGACTACCGCCTCCTCACTGTGACATGACTCATCCATGCCATATGTGGGATGTATAAAGTATGGAGTTAATGACATTATATATGATATTATACTAGAATTATAATATACTTAGGTACCATTATGTTTTCATTCCATTAAATACAAAATATAAATGAAAGTGTCGTTCAGGTGTATGTATGGCTTACCATCTCCAGGAATGGTGCATTACATTTCTTATCTACAAATGTTATGTACTATTATAAATAAATATATATACTGGATATATATGATATATATGATATATAAATCATTAATATCATTTTTATGATAATATAATTTTTAAAACTTATACAACTTGTAATTATAATAAATTCATTTTTGACTCATATATCAAATATCGGAAAAACGACTGTTATTAACTTAAATGATTATGTAATGTTTATAAAATGGTAATAACTAATATAAAATTAATAATAAACATGAAAATCACTCTGAATCAAGTTTAAATTAACTTTAGTTTGTTATTTAGGATATTAAAGAATGAACAAGTCAAGTTGGACATGAGTTAAGTGACATCATCTCAATCACCTTTCTTTGTGGCATACATTTATTTATGCATTAATTTCTTTTATATGGTGTATAAACCCCTTTGACTTTTCATTTAATTTAAAAGGAATATTTTTTCTATATAGTGTATTACTAAATGAAAAAAGGGAATGTTTCTTTTTAACATACATGGTGACAATGACCTTTCCACTACTGGGAGTATTATTTGATCTTCAGCCTCCTTAACTAGTTATAGTGTTTTTTTAAAATGAAAATAAATATCATATACCCATGTTACATATTTTAGAATTGAAAATGGTTTAGAGAAATAATTGATTGTTTCAATATCTTGAAATTATATATTATTATTTCAATGTGGGAATGTTATCTTTCCTTTATGCTTGTTTTATGTGTTATGGTTATTGGGAATTGTTTATTTATATGTGTGGTTCCGTAATAAACCCAGGTTCTGTGAGCCTGAGATAACTCTCCAATGCATTGGGTAACATGAAAGAGGTAAACACTAATGTTTCTCTTAAGATATTTATGGAATATACTATGATGGGTATTCCAATGTAACTCCCTATGTAGCTGTGAAAGCTATAATGTAAGTATAAAAGGGATGTCACAAGTTAAATTTATGATTTATTATTTCTATGTGATATTAATAAATCTTATTATTTCATGAGATATGTTAAAGAGATTATGTTAATTATGTATTGATGGAATAATGTTTTCCTTTTTTATTTTATAACCTTTAATGATATTTTTATACTCACATCAATTTTTTTAAATGTTTTTCATAGGGTATAAGGAAGGGTATGAGAAATGAAAAATTCATGAATATTTATACCAGGAAAAGAATTCTTGTTTTTTAAAGAGTTTTAATTTTATGAAAAAATGGAAACATAGTATAATTATCAACATTTTAATATTTTATATGTAATGTAATACTTATGTCCTAATTCACTAAAACACTAGACCTAAAAATATCTTCAATGTGAATTATTAACTTAATTGAATATTATGTAATGTTTAAGTTCATGTGATTATAGTTGGTATCAGATTTTGATTTAGATAACTTTATAACTTAGGGTATTGTTAAATTAATATCCATAAATTAATTTATGGTAAATTTAAAATGATATAGCATTTAAATATTACCATGTTTCTTCGCCTAAGATATTTCTGTGTTCAGAATTTTTTTATACAAGGGAAATAGGGTAGTTATGATGGGAAAACATCAGGTGGAAGACAACCTTCCAAATCAGTAACCTGAGATGGTCAAAATTAGAATTAAACCATTTTTTATAGTGATGGCACAGTTGACTCAGGATATAAATGGTTGTTGTATCCAGGAATGAGATCAGCCAGATCAACCACAGAGGAACATGTCAGTAGTTGATCATTTTATGGGGAAACTCCCCCCATAATTTAGAGGATGATCAGACCATGTGTTATCTAATGGGTGGATTAAAGCACTAAAAATGTTTTTTGATGTCATGGGATGTTCAGAACATCAAAAGGTTGGTATTTCTATTTATCGTTTTGTAGGTGAAGTTGATCGGTAGTGGTCGATTGTTAAAAATATTTGGGATAGTGAGTACATTGAGGCTCATGATTAGGATTAATTCAAATATATATTTCTTGAAAAATATTTTCCTAAGTTGGTTTGTCTTAGGATGGAAAACAATTCCTATAATTGTTACAGGAGGATGAATCAGTGGTTTCTTGTGAAAAAAATTCACTTGACTGGAAAGGTATTCTCTAAATTTCATATGAGATATTGATATTAAAATCAATCATTCTTACTCAGGATTAAAGCCAATGTATCGAAGGGATTTAGCTTCTTGTGAGTTCAAATGTTATTAAAAACATTTTCAATGTGCGCAGGAGGTTGAAATTGAGTTTTTAGATTATTAGGTGTTCTTTTATAAACAATTGAATAAGAGGTCAAGGTGGCAGATTAAAGGGAAGAACTCTTCAAAAATGTCTGATGGTAAGAAACATAAGTTTACAGTTTGTAAAAATTGTGGTAAAAATCACATAGGGGAATGTCTTTTGAATTCTGGTAAGTGATTCTGATGTGGAAAATGGGATATAAGGCTCATAATTGCACTGAAAAAGTTCAAGGTAATGGTAATAAAACAATCAGATTTAATGTAACACCCCAAGATTTCATAAAACATTTTTTCTTCAATGTAATTCAATAAAAAGCACTACACGCAACACTAAGTTCAAGCGCACCATGACTTACCAAACTAGCCGTTACAAATTAGTTATGAAAAGTATTAACTGAATTTTTAATTTTATATAATCTTTATAATTTTAGAATCTATAATATGAGTTTCTTAGATATAATATAAGAACAAATTTATTTTTTTCAAATAAAAGAAGAATTTCATTAAAATGCAATTTTACCGCCATTTAATGGAAAAACATTTTTAAATACAATATTTGAAACTTTTATATATAAAATTTGACAAAATAAAAATCTTATTTAGAATAGGGATGTAAAATTTAGTTTTGATAAATTTTTGGTGTTTTTCTTATAACTTTCATATTTGGGTGAATAGTAAAAAAATTAAATTTTAACTGAAAACAAATTTTTTAATCAAAATAATTTATATTGTTCAGCTATAAATTTTAATGGTTAGGAAGTATAATTAAAATATATTTTTTCCATTTAATCGGATGTTGTTCATTGTAAGTAATTTCACTTTGAAATTGGACATAAAAAAGTGTCAATATTTTGGTAGTTATTATTTCTTAAAAATATGATTTTTGGTTTTGACAACTGAAATTAATATTATATTAATAAATTCAATTTATTTGTTTTGAATTTTGTAAAATAGGCTTTATTTTTCAATTAGGAATATCAAAATAAGATTACGGTGAATTTTTGGTATGTTTCTAAAAACATTCAATTTTTGATAAATAGTGAAAAACACTACGTGAATGTTTAAAACAGACTTTTTATTTAAAAAATTAGTTATTTTGTTTTAATTTATTTGAGGTAAAGATATATATATACAACATATATATGTTCAATGTAATTCATTGGATTCATTTTATAATAAGTTTAGATATATAAAATCTTATCAAACTATTTACTAACTTTTACCCACCTCCTAGGAGCATTTGAAAATTTGAAAAAACCTAATTTTACCACTTTGGTAAATTGAATTTCAAAAAACTTAGTGACACGGTTGATATTTGTAAGTAAAATGTGGTTCAATAAGATAAAAATATTTTTTTCGAAATAATAACTTTTTACTTTTATTAACCACTGTTAAAAGTAAATAGGGTAATTAAGGGTAAAAATGATATTATTATTACCCGAACACAAGCCCTAACTCTATATAATACGTTTAATTCAACCTAAAACAACCATAGGAATAAAATATGATCCTTTAGTTTTCTTTCATTAGATTAGGACATTTATTATTATTAAATTCAAAGAAGAGTTTAAAGTGTTAAATTCAAAGTTTATTAACTAAAACATTTTTAATAAAGGGTTACACATAAGATAAATTAGACTATAAATATTCATTATAAAGATAAAAATATTTAATACATAATGGTATTTTATTTATAATTTTCAGACATTAAATAATTAATTTTACTTATGACACAATGCTGATGCAGTAGTTACCTAATTGATGAAATAATAAAATAATTGATATTATAAATATCCAAATAAATGTAATTTGAGACTTTTAATGAATTACACTAATTTTATAAGTTAATATGACATATTAGGGTTTGTTAGATGAATTGTTTTAGAAGTAATAATGCTATAATAAATTTAGAAAAAACAAAATACCAAATAGTGTCAAAATTGACATAAAAGAGTTTTTAAAACAAATATTATATTATTAATTGATATTATATTCCAAAAAATATAATGTTCACAAAAAAGACTTATATAATTAGAGGTGTGTCATTAATGAACCACTTGGGGTTTTCATGAATGTTTATTGTATGTTTATTAACAATATAATATTAAAATAAAACAAGACATGGTAAATGTCAAACTATTTAACTAAGAGTTAAATCTAAAGGACAAAGTTAATATAGTGATCCAAACCAATCTAAAACATATATTTTGAGAGATTTTAGACCTATCCCTACCTTAACCTTTAAATAATTCATTTTTTAGCCATTATGACCCGAAAATGATGTTATTATAAAATAATATTTTATGTTTTTTCTAAGGTGCCCCTCACCCCTCTTATAAAAGGGCACTTCCCCTTGTCTCAAATTCTAACCTCCAAAGCCATTTGGACCGGATAAACCCTACCCAAATAACCTCCAAACTCTCCTCCCCTCATCCAAGAAGAATTATTTTGATAATAAATCCATCTTAAAGAGTCCTTTTGATCAAATCAGAAGAAAGAACTCGAAGAATAGGTAAATATTTCATCACCTCTTTCAAGTTACTTTCTTCTTCCACATCCTCTTTCATTGTTGTTTCCATTATAAAATAATAACTCCAGTATCTTCTATATACTGTGATTTTATTACAAATATAGTACACCATATTCATTATTATATCCATCCATTAAATGGTATGTCACCATACGTGTGTTCGTACGGCTTACCGTCTCCATGTCGTGGTGTAATTGTTATTCAATACATTATTATTTGGATTGGTATAACAATGATGTGTAATTGATGTCAATAATAAATACAACATGATAATGATTCTTTATATATGATATATCATCCAATTATATATTATTTTAATATCAGAAGTATGATATTGTCACTCATGCGTACGTACGGATTACCGTCTCCACGAACACGATGAGATTCATTCCCCATCGTATCCATTCAAGAATAATTTTCATTAGATGATTAAAACTAATTTTTAAAGACATAATATAATTCTTAATATGAATAAGATACATCCTATGCATAACAAACATTACATACATAACAATGCATATAAAGGAAAACCAATCAGTTAACACCCGAAATGATGATAATACTAAAGTATTATTAACAAAGAAATATTAAAAGATAATATATGATAACATATTTATATATATGATTATTGTATAATTTAATAACAATTAGTTCACCATTATATAGGAGGTTAGCCTAACCTTGACCAAAGAAAAGTACAATGTAAGGTTTAATTCCTCAATCTCATTATTATCTGAGATTGTCTATGTGTATGTATTTTTTGGGACGTATTTATTATCCACTCCCATGATTCATAAAAGTAATTTCAAAAATGATTATTTTAAGTAAATCATTTACTAAAACATAATTTAAAATGTTTTAAATATTTATTCTCCTAAATCATTCTCATTAATGTCTGTGTTTTCAAAATGTTTTAAAGGGTTTATTTATATGGACATGATTGTTTTTAAAATCATAATTCCATTCAAAAGTTTCAAAGTGGTATGGGACACTTTGATTCAAAAAAAAATTCATAATTTTATCCGTATCAATATTATGTGACTTTTAAATGTTTTCATGAAAAAAGGATTATTTCTTTCAATGAGTTTTACAAACCATTTTCATCTATGTCAACATCTTTTGATGGGTTTTTAAACTAGTTTGAAGTTGATTTGTTATGAAACAAATCTTCCATATTGTATTGAAGATTTTGTTATATTTTTTACTGTAGATGTGTTATTTTTTAACCATTCATGGTTTATGGATAAATTATTGACTTTTCTTATGCCAGTTTTAATACAAATATTTATGTTATGTTTAAGTCTTTTTATATGAGGAATGCATTGTAATTATTAAGTTACGGGTGGAGCCCGCTATAGCTCCTCGATGCATCCATAGGTCTCATGAGGAAAACTAGTGTCTTGGAACATGGCCTTGAAAAAATCTTATTTGTAGTCTTGGAACAAGGCCTTGACTATGTGGTCATGAAAGTCCTGCATTATGCATTTCATCATTATAAAAGTGGCTACTGATATTGCATGTGATTATTCGACTAGTAGAATATCCATGTGACTAAGTAAATGGCATTATTTTGATCTATATTTTTCATATTATGATGAAGTTTATGTAGAAAATGCTTTTGTTTTAGTTATATACATTTACTTAAATGTTTATACTTATTTATAAATGTTTATGATATATTTTTATCCTTACTAAGCATATGAGATCACACCTTTCTATGTTTTACTTTTCCCAGGATGTGAAGAAGTATATTATGACTGACCTGCAGGGATTGTCTATGGGATCTCAGTGTTTTATATTGAAACAATGTTGTTGTAGTTTTCTATTTTATGATGTCAGGTAAATCTTATGAATGTATCTAGTATTTACAAGGATACTAAACGGATTGGCCTTTTGGGACATGATTTCCTTGTATCATGTCAATGTTATGTAATAATGCGTTGACTCTGGGTAACTAGGGTTGGGCGTTACAGTTGGTATTAGAGGAATTTTAGTACAAACCTTGGAATCTAGATTTAGATAAACTCTGATAAGAACACATTACCCTAAGATAGACTTTGAAAATTAGTATATATCCTAGAATTTTAGTATTGTAGAGATTTTGTGAGTTTTCCAAGCAACACATCCATGTCTGGATATGAGTAGGTAGAGGTGTCTCTAGTACATATGTTCCTAGGGGTAAAACCCGAAAACACTGCTTTGAGCTAGACTCGAACGGGAACTAGTGAATGACAACGGGCCTTGTTTCACTCTTGGTTATGACACTCTCAGGGGATTTGCTTAGGATAATTCTCATTTTCTTTAAAAACCATTATGAAATGGTTTATGATAATATACTTCCTCAAAGAAATATTTTTTTATGATTATGGATTATATCCATAAACTTTTCAATTTTCTTTAGGTATTTTACATGTTTGGAATTATTCATTGCAATTCATAAACTGACTTAGTGTATTCCATTGTATGGAAATGGCACCCAGTATAAGGAATGATAACTCCAACAATACGTAAGATCCAACGAGTAAGAATGATCAAATCATTCATGGTTTTATGCCAACATTTATAAGGGAAATAGTCTCCCATGCATTCTCAAAATATGAAGAAATAGAATCATGTTTTAATAAGATAAGTAAAGAATTTTCTAAGACCTATGGCTTTGAATTTAAGAAAGAGACAAAAAGGATGGTAGAGAGAAATATGGATAAATGGAATAAGGGAAAGGATGATTTTCCCATATGTGATAAATGTGGAAAAAATCACCTTGGTAAATTCTTAAAGGGAATGGGAGTTTGTTATAAGTGTGGATAAAAAGGACACCATGTACATAATTACAAGGGTGAGAAAAAGGTTTCAATTTTATAATGCTTCTTCTGCAAGGAGTTGGGACACTACGCGAATCAATGTTCAAATAATCAGATTATACCCCAAATGCTGCTATTTGATAAGAATCAAGTTATGATTCTACCAAAGATGAAGTGGATTTATGAACAGGTCTTATTTGTTATTAAAGTATTTTGTCATTTTAGTGTTGTATCAATGATGTACTGGTTATATGAATTATGGAAATAAATAAGGATTTTACTCTAGAAATATTTCATTGGGAAATTGAGATTATATGGTCTTGATACTAAGGTAATAATTTTGGAATAAGAGATGGTTGATTTGGATAAATTATATTGGATATTCTTGACTACCTTGGAACTGATTAAAAGTTTGTTTATTTCATTATTGTCGAAATATTCAAAAAATTTAGATATAAGGAATATATCCAGTATTATATAAAGGATAAGGGATCATGAATATAATAAATAAGGTTTTATGGTAATTCAGGGTGTTACCATGTTTTAAAATAATACATGATAAAGGTGTTCACATGTTATTATGTGCAAAAAAGGATCTTCATTATGTTTTAATTCCTTATAATTTCTGGAATGTGAGTTTGGATAGAAGTATTTTGGATAATTATAATCATTATAATGGATTAAGTTTGAAATTGGATACTATTTTTCAAACTATTTTTGAATTGTTATAAAAAGGACAACACACAGACCATGTGACAATCCATCGCGTCGGACAAAGCTGCTGGAATTGAACCCAGAACCATAGTGCGATTGGGATTTATCACCTACCACTAGACTACGTAAAGTCCCTGGATTGTATAATCTAGTATTTTTAAAGGTCTGATAGATGAATTATAAATTCTTTTTTTAACCATATACGATTTGGATAAATAGATTTTTTTTTGTTATACTATCTTTTATAGTGAAAGATGAGTTGTGGTAGAAATTAGTTAAGAGATGGAACTCTACTTGAATAGTATGTATTTTTCTCTTCTCTTATTCTATGAAGAAATTAATTCTTAAACTTTAGGTAATGGATATTAAAACTAAAAATGTCTTATCCTAATACCTTATGTTTTTTTGAACCGGTGATATTTTAAATCATCATATATTGATGGCTTTGAGGCCCTCAATTATACAATATTTTATTATTTATGACCTCAATCACTACCAATAAATATTTATTTTTTTGTCCAATTTTGTGTCTATAATTTCCACTAATGTTCTTCTAATCGAGATCATAATTTGGAGGTGACTTTTTCATTTCTCTTTCCCTCTTATTAAGAAAAAATTTTATTAACCCAATTTCTGATGCGGGTTCTCCACAGAGGTATTTTTCTAGTTTTAACCTTTTATTTTAGAAGAATAATATCAAATTGAGAGGACTCGATTTGTTGAAGGAGGTGAGAATGTAACACCCCAAGCTTTCATAGTACATTATTTCTTCAATGTAATTCAATAACTTTCATTACACTCAACACTGAGTTTAAGCGCACCCCGACTTATTAACTAGCCGTTCAAAAGAGGTTATGAATAGTATTAACTGAATTTTTAATTTTATATAATCATTATAATTTTAGAATCCATATTATGAGTTTCTTAGACATAATATATGTACAAATTAATTTTTCTTTCAGATAAAAGAAGTATTTTTTTTAATGCAATTTTACCGCCTTTTAATGGAAAACTATTCTTAAATCAAATATTTGAAACTTTTTTATATTAAATCTCAAAAAATAAACTTCTTATTTTGAATCGGGATATAAAAATTTAGTTATGATAAATTTTTGGTGTTTTTCTCATAATTTTCATATTCAGGTGAATAGTAAAAATACTAAATTTTAAATGAAAAAAAATAATCAAAATAATTTATAGTGTTCAACTATACATTTGAATGGTTTGGAAGTATAATTGAATTATATTTTTAATATTTAATCTAATTTTGGTCGTTGGAAGTAATTTCACTTTGAAATTGCATATAAACAAGTGTAAATCTTTTGGTAGTTATTATTTCTTAAAAATACACTTTTTGGTTTTGACAACGGTAATTAATTTTAAATTAATAAATTCAATTGATATGTTATAAATTTGGTAAAATTGACTTCATTTTTGAATTCGGGATATCAAAATAAGCTTAGGGTGAATTTTTGGTATGTTTCTAAAAACATTCAATTTTTTTGAATAGTAAAAAACACTGCGTTATTAGTTAAAACCAACTTTTTGTTTAAATAATTAGATATTTTATTTTAATTTATTTTATGTAAAAATATATATATAATACATATATATGTTCTATTTAATTCATTGGAGTCATTTTATAATAAGTTTAGATATATTAAATTTTATCGAACTATTTACCGTCTTTTACCCACCTCTTAGGAGCATTTGCAAATTTGAATAAAACATAATTTTACCGCTTCTGTAAATTGAATTTCAAAAATCTGAGAGTCATGGTTGATATTAGTAAGTAAAATTTGGTTCAATAAGATTAAAATAATTTTTGTTGAATAGTAACCTTTTAATTTTATTTACCACGGTTAAAAGTAAATAGGGTAATTAGGGGTGAAAATGATATTATTATTACCCTAACACATGTACTAATTCTATTGGATAAGTGTAATTCCACCAAAAACAACCTTATAAATAAAATATTATCCATTAGGTCCACTTGTATTAGATTAAAACATTTATTATTATTTAATTTAAAGAATAGATAAAAGTGTTAAATTCCAAGTTTAATAACTAAAACATTTTTAATATAGGGTTACACAAAATATAAATACAACTATAAATATTCATTGTAAATCTAAAATTATTACCTAAATAATGGTATTTTATTTATAATTTTTAAACATTAAATAATTTAATTTATTTATGACACAATGGTGATGCAGTAATTACCTAAATAATGAAATACTAAAATAATTGATATTATAAATATCCAAATAATTGTAATTTCAGACTTTTTATGAATTACACTAATTATATAAGTTAATATTACATGTTAGGGTTTGATAGATTTTTTTCTAAGTAATAATTTTGTTATCAATTTTGAAAAAACAAAATACCAAATAGTTTCAAAATTGACATAAAAAGGATTTTAAAACAAATATTATATTATTAATTGATATTCAACTTATAAAAATATAAGGTTCTGCCAAAAGACTTATATAATGAGAGATATATCATTAATGAACCACTTAGAGTTCTCTTTGAAATTTATAGTACGTTTATTAACCATATAATATAAAAATACAAAGAGACATTGTAAATGTCAAACTATTTAAATAAGAGTTAAATCTAAAAGATAAAGTTAATATAGTGTCCCAAATCTGTCTAAAACCTATTGTTTGGATGGTTTTACGACCTATCCCCACATTATCCTTTAAATAATTCATTTTTGAGCCATTAGAAACCAGAAATGAATTTATTATAAAATAATATTTTATGTTTTTTCTAATGTTCCCCTCACCACTCTTATAAAAGGGCACTTCCCCTTATCTCAAATTCACTCCTCCAAAGCAATTTGTCTTCGCCAAACCCTGCCCAAATATCCTCCCAACTATCCTCCCTTCATCTTATAATCCTAAGTTTGATCAGAAATCCAACCTATGGATCCCTTTTGATCAAATCAAAAGGAAGAACCCAATGAATAGGTAAATATTTCCTCACCTCTTTCAAGTTCCTTTCTTCTTCCACTTCCTCTTTCATTGTTGTTTTCATTCTAAAATCATAACTCTAGTATCTTCTATATACTTTGATGTTATTATAAATATGGTACAACCATATTCATTATTCTATCTATCCTTTAAATGACATGTCACCATATGTGCGTACGTACAGCTTACCATCTCCACATCGTGGTGTAATTGTTATACAATACATTATTATTTGGGTGGGTATAATAATGAAGTGTAATTGATTTTAATAATAAATATAACATGATAATGATTTTTTATATTTGATATACCATCCAATTATATATTATTTTAATATCAGAAGAATGATATTATCGCTCATGCTTACCTAAGGATTACCGTCTCTACGAACGCGATGAGATTCATTCCCCATCGTATCCATTCAATACTAATTTTCAACATATGATTAAAAATAAGGTTCAAAGAATTATTATCATTCTGAATATTAATATGATATATTCTATCCATAACAAACATTACTTACATAACAAATCATATAAAGGAAAACGAATCAGTTAACACCCGAAACGACAATAATACTAAAATATTATTAACAAAGCAATATTAAAAGATCATATATGATATCATATTAATGTATATGATTCTTTTATAGTTTAATAAAAATTATTTCACCATTATATAGGAGGTTAACCTACCCTCTACCAAGGAGAATTACCATGTAAGGGTTAATTCTTCAATCTCATTATTATCCGAGATTGTCTATGTGTAAGTATTTTATGGGACATATTTATTATCAATTCCCATGATTCATAAAAGACATTTCAAATATGATTCTTTTAAGTAACTCATTTACTAAAACATCTTTTAAATTTTTTTAAATATTTATTCTTCTAAACCATTCTCATTAATGACCATATTTTCAAAGTAGTTTTTAAGGATTTATTTATATGGACATGAATGTTTTTAAAATGATAATTCCTTTCAAAAGTATCAAAGTGGTATGGGAAACTTTGATTAAAAATTTTCCTTAAATGTTTCCCTTTCAATATTATGTGACTTTTAAATGTTTTCATGAAAAATGGATTATTTCTCTCGATGAGTTTTACAAATCATTTTCTTCTTTTTCAATATACTTTGATGGATTATTAAAATTGTTTGAAGTTGATTTATTATGATACAAATCTTCCATATTGTATTGAAGGTTTTGTGATACGTTTTAATGTGGATGTGTTGTTTTTATACCATTAATGGTTTATAGATAAATTATTTACTTTTCATATGCCGGTTTGAATATGAATTTTTATGTTATGTTTAAACATTTTCAAATGAGGAATGCATTGGACTTAATAAGGGACGGGTGGAGCCTGCTATAGCTCCTCCATGAATTAGTAGGTCTCATGAGACAAACTAGTGTGATGGAATAAGGCCTTGAAAAAATCTTATTTTTAGTCTTGGGACAAGGCCTTGACTATGTGGTTATAAAAATCATTAATTATGCATTCCATAATTATGAAAGTGGCTATTGATATTGCATTTGATTATTCAACTAGTAGAATATCCATGTGACTAAGTAAATGGAATTATATTTATTTATATTTTCTATATTATGATGAAGTTTATGTTTAAAAGGCTTTCGATTTAGTTCTATACATTTCCTCAAATGATTATGCTTATTTATGAATGTTTCTGCTATATTGTTATCCTTACTGAGAATCTTAGCTCACCCATTTCTGTGTTTTACATTTCCCAGGATGTGAAGAAGTATATTATGACTCACCTACAGGGATATTCTATTGGATCTCAGTGTTTTCTATAGAAACAATGTTATTCTAGTTTTCCATTTTATGATGTAATTTAAACCTTATGAATGTATCTAGTACTTCTAAGGCTACTAAACTGGTCGGTCTTTCAGTACATGATTTCCTTGTATCATGAAAATGTTATGTAATAATGCACCGACTCTGGGTAACTAGGGTTGGGGCATTATAGTTGGTATTAGAGAAATATTATTACAAACCTTCGAATTTATATTTATATAAACTCTGATTAGAGCACATTACCCTAAGATAGTCATTGAGGATTAGTATAGAATAACTTCCTATAATTTTGGTATTGTAGAGATTTTGTGAGTTTTTTAAGCAATACATCCATGTCTGGTTACGAGATGGTATAGGTGACTCTGGAACAGATGTACCATAGGATAAAACCAAAAACACTTCTTTGATCTAGACTCAAACGTGAACTGGTGTACGAAAACGGTCCTTACTGCACTCTTGGTCACAATACTCCCGGGGGATATGCTTAAGGTAATTTTTATTTTCTTTATAAAAAATTATGAAGGGTTTATTAGTATATACGTCCTTAAAGAATTTTTTTATGATAATGGATTATATCCATAAACTATTCAATTTTCGTTTGATATTTTACATGTTTAGAATTATTCATTGCAATTCATAAACTGAACTAGTGTATTCCATTATATAGAAATGGCACCTAGTATAAGGAATTAGAACTCCAATAATATATATGATCCAAAGAGTAAGAAATATCAAATCTTTCAAGGTATTAAGACAACATTTTGAAGGGAAATAGTCTCATACACATTCTCAAAATATGAATAAATAGTATCATGTGTTAATAAGATAAGTAAAGAATTCTCTGAGCCCTATAGCTTTGAAGGAAAGCAAGAGACGAAAGGTATGGTAGGGAGAAATATGGATAAATGAAATAAGGGAAAAAAGGATTTTACCATATGGGATAAGTGTGGAAAGAATCACCTTGGTAAATGCTTAAACGTAATGGGAGTTTGTTATAAGTGTGGATAAAAAGGACACCATGTACGTGATTACAAGGGTGAGAAAAAGGTTTCAAATATACAATGCTTTATCTGCATGGAGTTGGGACACTACACGAGTCAATATCCAAATCATCAGATTATATCTCAAATGCTGCTATTGGATAAGAATCAAGTTATGATACTACTGAAAATGAAGAGGAATGATTAAGAGTTATTATGTTGTTATTAAAGTATTGTGTCATTTTAGTGTTGTATCAACGATGTATTGGTTAAATGAATTATGGAAATAAATAAGGATTGTACTCTAGTACTATTTCATGGGGAATTTGAGCTTATATGGTCCTGATACTAAGGTAGTAATTTTGGAATAAGAGATGGTTGATTTGGATAAATTATATTGGATATTCTTGACTACCTTGGAACTGATTAATAGTTTTTTTATTTCATTATTGTTGGAATATTAAAAAAATGTGGATATAAGAAATATATCCAGTATTATATAAAGGATAAGGGAGCATGAATGTAATAAATGAGTTTTTATAGTAATTCAGTGTGTAACCATGTTTTAAAATAATACAATATGAAGGTGTCCACATGTTATTACGTGGAAAAAAGGATCTTCATTGTGTTTAACTTCCTTATAAATTTTGAACTGTGAGTTTGAATAGAAGTATTTTAGATAATCCTAATGGTTAGAATGGATTAATATTGAAATTTGACGCTATTGTTATGGTTATTTTTGGATTGCTATAAAAAGGACAACACGTAGACCATGGGATAATTTGTCGTGTCGGACAAAGCTACTGGAATCGAACCCACAACAATAGGGAGATTGGGATGTATCACTTACCATAGAACTACGTAAAGTCCCTAGATTGTATAATATTTTATTTTTAATGGTCAGATAGATGAATTATAATTTCATTTTTTGAAAAATATATGATTAAGATAAATAGAGTATTTTTATGTTCTATTAACTTTAATAGTGAAAGATAATTTGTGGTAGAAATTAGTTTAAGGATGATACTCTAATTGTCAGGTATATATTTTTTCATCTCTTATTCTATGAAGAAATTAATTCTTAAACATTAGATAAGGGATATTAAAAATATAAATATGTTATCCTAATACCTTATGTTTTATTAAACTGATGATATTTTAGATCATCATATATTGATGTATTTGAGGCCCTCAATTATACAATTTTTTGTGACTGATGACCTCAATCACTCCATATAAATATTTATATTTTTTCTCCAATTATGTGTCTCAAATTTCCACCCATTTTCTTTTAATCAAGATCATAATTTGTTGATGAATTTTTCATACCCGTTTCCCTCTTATTACGACTAAATTTTATTAACCCAATTTCCAATTTGGGTTATCCACAAAGGTATTTTTCTATTATTAACCTTTTATTTTTGAAGAACAGTTTCAAATTTTGAGGATTCAATTTATTGAAGGATCAAAGAATGTAACACCCCAATATTTCATAGTACATTATTTCTTCAATGTAATTTAATAACTTGCACTACACACAATACTGAGTTCAAGCCCACCATGACTTACCAAAGTATACGTTCAAAAGTAGTTATGAATAGTATTAACTGAATATTGAATTTTATATAATCATTATAATTTTAGAATCCATATTATGAGTTTCTTAAACATAATATAAGAACAAATTAATTTTTTTCAGATAAAAGAAGTCTTTTTTAAAAAATGCATTTTTACAGCCTTTTAATGGAAAACCCTTTTTAAATGAAATATTTGAATCTTTTGTGTATTAAATTTGAAAAAATAAACTTCTTCTTTATAATCGGGACATAAAAATTTAGTTTTTATAATTTTTTTGTGCTTTCTCATAATTTTAATATTTGGGTGAATTGTAAAAGAATACTAAATTTTAACTAAAAACAACTTTTTTAATCAAAATAATTTATACTGTTCAACTAAACATTTGAATGGTTTTGAAGTATAATTAAATTATATTTTTATCATTTAATCCAATGTTGTTCATTGGATGTAATTTCACTTTGAAATTGTACATAAACAAGTATCAATCTGTTTGTAGTTATTATTTCTTAAAAATACACTTTTTGGTTTTGACAGTGGGAATTAAATTTAAGTTAATAAATTAAATTCATGTGTTTTGAATTTTGTAAAATAGACTTCATTTTTGAATTCTGAATATCAAAATAATCTAGAGTGAATTTTTTATATATTTCTGAAAACATTCAATTTTTGATGAATAGTGAAAAACACAACGTTATTGGTTAAAACTGACTTTTTATTTAAATAATTAGTTATTTAAAATTAATTTTTTTTGGTCAAAATAGATACATAATACATATAAATTTTCAACTTAATTCATTTGATTCATTTTAGAATAAGTTTAGATATATAAAATTTTATCGAACTATTTACCATCTTTTACCCACCTTCTAAGAGCATTTGCAAATTTGAATAAAACACAATTTTACCCCTTTTGTAAATTGAATTTCAAAAATCCAAGAGACACAGTTGATATCAGTAAGTAAAATTTTGTTCAATAAGATAAAACTAATTTTGGTGAATAGTAACTTTTTACTTTTATTTACACCAGTTAAAAGTAAATATGGTAATTAAGGGTAAAAATGGTATCATTATTACCCTAACACATGTCCTAATTTTATTATATAAGTGTAATTTGACAAAAAAACACATAGGAGTAAACTATGATCCTTTAGGTCCACTTGGATTAGATTAGGACATTTATTATTATTTAATTCAAAGAAGAGTTAAAAGTGTTAAATTCAAAGTTTAATAACTAAAAAAAATTTAATATAGGTATACACATAAGATAAATTTGGCTATAAATATTAATTAGAAATATAAAAAGATTCCCTACATAACGGTATTTTACTTATGATTTTTAGACATTAAATAATTAAATTTATTTATGACACAGTGATGATGCAGTAATTTCCAAATTAATGAAATAATTAAATAATTGATATTATAAATATCCAAATAAATTTAATGTGAGAATTTTTATGAATTACACTAATTTTATAGGGATGATATTTTAGGGTTGGTTAGTTGAACTTTTTTTGAAGTAATAATGCTGTTATGAATTTAGAAAAAACAAAATACCAAATAGTGTCAAAATTGACATAAAAGGGTTTTTAAAACAAATATTATATTATCAATTGATCTTCTATTCCTAAAAATATAAGGTTCATCAAAAAGACATATATAATGATATTTGTATCATTAATTAACCACTTGGGGTTCTCTTGGAAGTTTATAGTAAGTTTATTAACCATATAATATAAAAATACAAAGAGGCATTGTAAATGTCAAACTATTTAACTAACAATTAAATATAAAATATAAAGCTAATATGGTGACCCAAACCATTATAAAACCTATTTGTTGAGTGGTTTTACAACCTATACCAACCTTATCTTTTAAATAATTCATTTTTGAGCCATTAGAAACCGAAAATGAATTTATTATAAAATAATATTTTAAGTTTTTCCTAAGGTTCCCCTCACCCCTTTTATAAAAGGTCACTTCCCCTTATCTCAAATTCACACCACCAAAGCCATTTGGCTCATCCAAATCCTGCCCAAATATACTCCCAACTATCCTCCATTCATCTTAGAAGCCTTTTTTTGATCATAAAGCTAACCTAATGATCCCTTTTGATCAAATCAAAAGGAAGAACCCGAAGAAGAGATAAATATTTCATCACCTCTTTCAAGTTCATTTCTTCTTCCACATCCACTTTCATTGTTGTTTCCATTCTAAAATAATAACTCCAGTATCATCTATATACTGTGATGTTATTATAAATTTGGTACAACTATATTCATTACTCTATCCATCCTTTAAATGACATGTCACCATACGTGCATACGTACGGATTACCGTCTCCACATCGTGGTGTAATTGTTATTCAATACATTATTATTTGAATGGGTATAATAATGATGTTTAATTGATGTAAATGATAAATATAAAAAGATAATGATTCTGTATATATGATATACCATCCAATTATATATTATTTTAATATCAAAAGAATGATATTGTCTCTCGTGTGTACGTATGGATTACCGTCTCCACGAACGTGATGAGATTCATTCCCCATCATATCCATTCAAGAATAATTTTCATTAGATGATTAAAAATAAAGTTAAAAGAATTAATATCATTTTGAATACGAATAAGATACATCCTATTCATAACAAACATTACTTATGTAACAAAGCATATAATGTAAAACGAATCAGTTAACACCTGAAACGGCGATAATACTAAAATATTATTAACAAATCAATATTAAAAGACCATATATGATACCATATTAATGTATATGATTCTTGTATAATTTAATAACAATTATTTCACCATTCTATAAGAGATTAAGCTACCCTTGACCAAGGAAAATTAAATGGTAAGGGTTAATTACTCAATCTCATTATTATCCAAGATTGTCTATGTGTAAGTGTTTTCTTGGACATATTTATTATCCATTCCCATGATTCATAAAATAACATTCAAAAATGATTCTTTTAAGTAAATCATTTACTAAAACATCATTTAAATTGTTTTAAATATTTATTCTTCTAAATCATTCTCATTAATGTCCATGTTTTCAAAATGGGTTTAAGGTTTTATTTATATGGACATGAAGGTTTTTAAAATGATAATTCCTTTCTAATGTTTCAAAGTGATATGAGAAACTTTGATTCAAAATTTTCATTAAATTTATCCTTTTCAATGTTATATGACTTTTTAATTTTTTCATGAAAAAGGGATTATTTCTCTCTAATATTTTTACAAATCATTTTCATCTATGTCAAAATCCTTTAATGTATTTTTAAATTTGTTTGATGTTGGTTTATTATGATACAAATATTCTATATTGTATTCAAGGTTTTGTGATATGTTTGAATGTGGATGTCTTATTGTTATACCTTTCATGGTTTATGGATAAATTATTGACATTTCGTATGTCAGATCTAATATGAATTTTTATGTTATGTTTAAACCTTTTAATATGAGGAATGCATGGGACTTAGTAAGTAATGGGTGGAGCCCGCTATAGCTCCTTAATTCATCGGTTGATCTCATGAGACAAACTAGGGTCTTGACACAAGTCTTGACAAAATCTTATTTGTAGTCTTGGTATAAGGCCTAGACTATGTGGTAATGAAAGTATGGAATTATGCATTCCATCATTATGATAGTGGCTATTGATATAGCATGTGATTATTTGACTACTATAATATTCATGTGACTAAGTAAATGGGATTATTTTGATTATATTTTCCATATTATGATGAAGTTTATGTTGAGAATGATTTTGTTTTAGTTCTATACATTGCATTAAATGTTTATACTTATTTATGAAAGTTTCCGCTATATCGTTATCCTTACTGAGCATATGAGCTCACCCCTTTCTATGTTTTAATTTTCCTAGGATGCGAAGAAGTATATTATGAATGACCTGTAGGGATAGTCTATGGTATATCAGTTTTTTCTATGGAAACAATGTTGTTGTTGTTTTCCATTTTATGATGTAATTTAAACCTTATGAATGTATCTTGTATCTCCAAGGCTACTAAAATGAACGGTCTTTTGGGAAATGATTTCCTTGTATCATTCCAATGTTATGTAATAATGCACTGAATCTGGGTAACTGGGGTTGAGACGTTAGAGTCGGTATCAGAGGAAGTTTAGTACAAAACTTGGAGTCTATATTTAGAAAAACTCTGATTAGAGAACATTACCCTAAGATAGACTTTGAGGATTAGTATAGAACAACTTACTAGAATTTTGTTATTGTAGAGATTTTGTGAGTTTTCCAATCAATACATCCCTTTCTGGATATGAGTAGGTAGAGGTGGCTCTGGAACAGAAATACATAGGGGTAAAAAACGAAAGCACCGCTTTGAGCTAGACTCAAACGGGAACTGGTGCACGACAACGGGCCTTGCTGCACTCTTGTTTACGACACTCTCAGGGGATATGCTTAGGATAATTCTCATTTTCTTTACAAACAATTATAAAGGGTTTATGACTATATAATTCCTCAAAGAAATGTTTTTTATGATTATGGATTATATCCATAAACTGTTCAATTTTCGTTAGGTATTTTACAAGTTTGGAATTATTTATTTCAATTCATAAACTAACCAAGTGTATGCCATTGTATAAAAATGGTACCTAGTATTAGGAATGAGAACTCCAGCAATATGTATGATAAAAAGATTAATAACGATCAAATATTTCATGGTACAAATCCAATATTTTGAAGGTAAATAGTCTCCCACACATTCCTAAAATATGAAGAAATAGTATCATGTGTTAGTAAGATAAGTAAATAATTCTATGAGTCCTATTGATTTGAAGGGAAGCAAGAGACAAAAAGGATGGTAGAGAGAAATATAGATAAATGGAATAAGGGAAAGAAGGATTTTCCCATATGGGATAACTGTAGAAAGAATCGCCTTGGTAAATTCTTAAAGGGAATGTCATTTTATTATAAGTTTGGATAAAAATGACACCACGTTTGTGATTTCAAGGGTGAGAAAAAGGTTTCAAATGTACATTGCTTCATCTGTAAGGAGTTGGGACACTACATGAATCAATGTACAAATCATCAGAGTATACCCCAAATGCTTCTATTGGATAAGAATAATGTTATGATACTACCGAAGATAAAAAGTAATGATTAAAAGTTCTTATGTTGTTATTAAAGAATTCTGTCATTTTAGTGTTGTGTCAAGGATGTACTGGTTATTTGAATTATAGAAATAAATAAGGATTGTAGTCTAGTACTATTTAATTGGGAATTTGAGATTATATGGTCCTGATACTAAGGTAGTAATTTTGGAATAAGACGTGGTTGATTTGGATAAATTATATTGGATATTCTTGACTACCTTGGAACTGATTAATAGTTTGTTTATTTCATCATTTTTGGAATACTCAAAAATTTTGGATATAAGAAATATATCCAGTATTATATAAAGGATAAGGGAGAATGAATGTAATAAATAAAGGTTTATGGTAATTTAGGGTGTTACCATGTTTTTAAATAGTACATGATGAAGGTGTTCACATGTTATTACGTGGAAAAAAGGATCTTCATTGTTTTTAACTTCCATATAAATTTTGGATTGTGAGTTTGGATAGAAGTATTTTGTATAAGTCTAAAGGTTATAATGGATTAATTTTGAAATTGGATACTATTGTTAATGTATTTTTTGGATTTTTATAAAAAGGAAAACACCCATACCATGTGACAATCTGTCACGTCGGAAAAAGCTACTGGAATCAAGCCCACAACCATAGTGCGATTGAGATTTATCGCCTACCACTGGACTACGTAAAGTCCCTGGATTGTATAATCTCTTATTTTTAATGGTCTGATAGATAAATTATAAATTCATTTTTTTTGAACCATATAATATTGGGATAAATAGAGAATTTTTAGGATCTATTATCTTTTATAGTGAAGGGTGAGTTGTGGTAGAAATTATTTAAAGGATAGAACTCTACTTGTCAAGTATTTATATTTTTTCTTCTCTTATTCTATGAATAAATAAATTATTAAACTTTAGGTAAGGGATCTTAAAACTAAATATGTGTTATCCTAATACCTTATGTTTTTTGAACTGATGTTATTTTAAATCATCATATATTGATGGATTTGACGCCCTCAATTCTATAATTTTCTATGACAGATGACCTCAGTCACTCTCTATAAATATTTAAATTTTTTCTCCAATTATGTGTCACTAATTCCCATTAATGTTCTCTTAATCGAGGTCATAATTTGGTGGTGACTTTTTCATTTCTCTTTCTCTCTTGTTAAGACTAAATTTTATTATCCCAATTTTCGATGTGGGTTTTCCACAAAAGTATTTTTCTATTTTTAACCTTTTATTTTCAAAAATCAATTTCAAATTGTGAGGATGAAATTTATTGAAGGAGGGGAGAATGTAACACCCCAATATTTCATAGTACATTATTTCTTCAATATAATTCAATAACTTTCACTACACACAATACTGAGTTCAAGCACACCACGACATACCAAACTAGCCGTTCAAAAGCGGTTATGAATATTATTAACTGAATTTTAAATTTTATATAATACTTATAATTTTAGAATCCATATTATGAGTTTCTTAGACATAAGATAAGAATAAATTCATTTTTTTCAGATAAAAGAAGTTTTTTTTAAATGAAAATTTTTCCTCCTTTTAATGGAAAACCCTTTTTAAATATAAAATTTGAAACTTTTATATATTAAATTTGACAAAATAAACCTCTTCTTTATAATCGGGACATAAAAATTTAGTTTTGATAATTTTTTGGTGTTTTCTCATAACATTCACATTTGGGTGAATAGTATAAAATATGAAATTTTAACTGAAAATAAATTTTTTAAAAAAAATAATTTATAGTGTTCAACTGTACATTTGAATGGTTTGGTAGTATAATTAAATTATATTTTTACCATTTACTCCAATGGTTGTCATTAGAAGTAATTTCACTTTGAAATTGGACGTAAACAAGTGTCAATCTTTTGGTAGTCATTATTTCATAAAAATACGCTTTTTGGTTTTGACAATGGGAATTAATATTAAATTAATAAATTCAATTTATATGATTTCAATTTGGAAAAATAGACTTCATTTTTGAATTCGGAATATCAAAATAATCTTAGGGTGAATTTTTTATATGTTTCTGAAAACGTTCAATTTTTGAGGAATAGTAAAAAACACTACGTTATTGGTTAAAACCACCATTTTATTTAAATAATTAGTTATTTTATTTTAATTTATTTTAGTTCAAAATAGATACATAATACATATATATGTTCAACATAATTCATTGGAGTCATTTTATTACATGTTTAGATATATAAAATTTTATCGAACTATTTACCGTCTTTTACCCAACACCTAGGAGCATTTGCAAATTTGAATAAAACTTAATTTTACTGCTTCTGTAAATTTAATATCAAAAATAATAAAGACATAGTTGATATCAATAAGTAAAATGTGCTTGAATAGGATAAAAATAATTTCTGGTGAATTGTAACTTTTTACTTTTATTTACCATGGTAAAAAGTAAATAGGGTAGTTAAGGGTAAAAATGATATTATTATTACCATAACACATGTCATAATTCTATTGGATAAATGTAATTAGACCAAAAACAACATTAGGAATAAAATAAGATCCTTTAGGTACACTTGGATTATATTAGGACATTTACTATTATTTAATTCAAAGAAGAGTTAAAAGTGTTAAATTCAAAGTTAAATATCTAAAACATTTTTAATTTAGGGTTACGCATAAGATAAATTCGACTATAATTATTCATTAGAAAGATAAAAATATTACCTACATAATTTTATTTTATTTATAATTTTTATACCTTAAATAATTAAATTTATTGAAGACACAATGATGATGCAGTAATTACCTAATTAATGAAATATTAAAATAAATTATATTATAAATATCCAAATAAATGTAATTTGAGACTTTTTATGAATTACACTAAATATATAGGTTAATATGACATGTTATTGTTGGTTATATGAAGTTTGTTCGAAGTAATAATGCTGTTATGAATTTAGTAAAAACAAAATACCAAATAGTTTCAAAATTGACATAAAAGAGATTTTAAAACAAATATTATATTATTAATTGATATCATATTCTTAAAAATATACGGTTCAGAAAAAAGACATATATAATGATATTTTTATCATTAATTAACCACTTGGGGTTCTCTTGGATATTTATAGTATGTTTATTAACCATATAATATAAAAATACAATGAGACACAGTAAATGTCAAACTATTTAACTAAGAGTTAATTCTAAAAGATAAAGTAAATATAGTGACCCAAAACTGTTTAAAACATATCGGTTGAGTGGTTGTACAACCTATCCCCACCTTATAATTTAAATAAATTATTTTTTATCCATTAGAAACTGAAAATGAATTTATTATAAAATAATATTTTAAATTTTTTCTAAGGTTCCCCTCACCCCCTCTTATAAAAGAGCACTTACCCTTATCTCAAATTTGCACCTCCAAAGCCATTTGGCTCAGACAAACCCTGCCAAAATATCCTCCCAGCTATCATACCTTAATCCTAGAAGCCTAATTTTGATCATAAATCCCACCAAAGGATCCCTTTTGATCAAATCAAAAGGAAGAACCCGTAGAAGAGGTAAATATTTCATCACCTCTTTCAAGTTCCTTTCTTCTTCCACCTCCTCATTCTTTGTGATTTCCATTATAAAATAATAACTTCAGTATCTTCTATATACTATTATGTTTTTATGAATATGTTACAACCATATTCATTATTCTATCCATCCTTCAAATGACATGTCACTATACGTGCGTACGGACAGCTTACCGTCTCCATGTCGTGGTGTAATTGTTATTCAATACATTATTATTTGGTTGGGTATAATAATGATGTGTAATTGATTTAAATAATAAATAAAACATGATATTGATTATTTATATATGATATACCATCCAATTATATATTATTTTAATATCAAATGAATGATATTGTCGCTCGTGCGTACGTACGGATTACCGTCTCCACAAACGCACTGAGATTTATTCCCCATCATATCCATTCAAGACTAATTTTAATTAGATGATTAAAAATGAGGTTTAAATACTTAATATCATTCTTAATATAAATAAGATACATCCTATCCATAAAAAACTTTACTTATGTAACAAATCATATAAAGGAAAACGAATCAGTTAACACCTGAAACGATGATAATACTAAAATATTATTAACAAAGCAATATTAAAAGATCATATATGATATCATATTAATGTATATGATTCTTGTAAAATTTAATAACAATTATTTCACCATTAAAAAGGAGGTTAACCTACCCTCAACCAAGGAAAAGTACAAGGTAAGGTTTAATTCCTCAATCTCATTATTATCCAAGATTGTCTATGTATAAGTATTTTCTAGGACATATTTATTATCCATTCTCGTGATTCATAAAATACGTTTAAAAAATGATTATTTTAAGTAACTATTTTACTATAACATCATTTAAAATGTTTTAAATATTTATTCTTCTAAATCATTCTCATTAATGTACATGTTTTTAAAATTGTTTTTAAGGATTTATTTATATGGACATGATTGTTTTCAAAATGATAATTCCTTTCAAAAGTTTCAAAGTGGTATGGGGCACTTTGATTCAAAAATTTCCTTAAATGTATCCTTTTAAATATTATGTGACTTTTAAATGTTTTTAGGAAAAATCGATTATTTCTCTCAAAGAGTTTTACAAATTATTTTCATCTATGTCAACATCCTTTGATTAATTTTTAAACATGTTTGATGTTGATTTATTACGATACAAGTCTTCCATATTGTATTAAAGGTTTTGTGATATGTTTTAATGTGGATGTGTTATTTTTATACCATTCATGGTTTGTGGATAAATTATTGACATTTCGTATTCCAGTTTTAATATGAATTTTTATGTTATGTTTAAACTGTTTCATATGAGGAATGCATTAGACATATTAAGTGATGGGTGGAGCCCACTATAGCTTCTTGATGAATCGATAGGTCTCACGAGACAATCTAGTGTCTGGAAACAAGGCCTTGAAAAAATATTATTTGTATTCTTGGCACAAGGCCTTGACTATGTGGTTATGAAAGTCTTGCATTATACATTTCATCATTATGAAAGTGTCTACTGATATTGAATGTGATTATTTGACTAGTAGTATATATATGTGACTATGTAAATGGAATTATTTTGATTTATATTTGACATATTATGATGAATTTTATGTTGAAAAGTCTTTTTTTAGTTCTATAAATTTCCTTAAATGTTTATGCTTATTTATGAAAGTTTCTTCTATATTGTTATCCTTACAGAGCATCTGATCTCACAACTTTATATGTTTTACTTTTACCAGGATGTGAAGAAGTATATTATTATTGACCTGTAGGGATAGTCTATGGAATCTCAGTGTTTTCTTTGGAAACAATTTTTTTGTAGTTTTCCATTTTATGATGTAATGTAATCCTTATAAATGTAGCCAGTATTTCCAGCGCTACAAAACTGATCGGTCTTTCGGGACATGTTTTCCTTGTATCTTTCCAATGTTATGTAATAATTCACTTACTATGGGTAACTGGGGTCAGGGAGTTACATTTACAGTCATTAAAATTTTTTAGTGCAATAAAATGGGTCATTATGAAAATGATTGTCCAATGAAGAACTCAACTGAGGGAAAGTAGTCAGACTACGAGTATGAAGGGGTGGTGAAATCCTTTCCAACTACTTTAGCAGATGTTGGGACATTGAATGATGTAGTATCAAGTACATTGTTTGTTTATTCGGATTATAAAAATGTGTTGATTGATTCCGGGTCTACACATTCTTTCATTTCTAATAATTTTTCTAGTAAATTGGGAATTCCATCTCAAAATATGAATACTTAACTTATTGTAAAAACACTGGGAGGAAATTTTGTGACCAAAAGAAATCCTAAGAACCTTCTTGTCCTTGTGCGTTGAAAGAATCTACCTGCAAACCTTGTTTTTTTTTGCCTCTAGTAGAATTTCATGTCCTTTTGGGTATGGATAGTCTTTCTGTATATCATGATAAGATTAACTACAGAACTAAAGAGTATTATTTTCTGAAATAATTTCAGTTTCTGTATAAGAACCCTTACTTTTGATAATAGATTCGGAATATGATAAACTAGTAAAATATGGAAATGAATTTTACCTTGCACATACTGTTGAAAAACTAAGGAATTATTTAGATTAATGTTGTACTAGTGGTAAATGAATATCTTGATGTTTTTTCTGATGAGTTTACTAGTATAATACATGATCGGGAAGTTCAATTTATTGTTGACTTAGTTCCAGATGCTAAGAAAATTTCAAAACACCCTTATCGAATGGATCAAATTGAACTTTTGGAGTTAAAGAAGCAATTACTGGAGTTATTAGATAAAGGTTTCATTCGACCTAGCACATCAACATAGGGTTATCATGTCTTGTTTTTTAAAAAGAAAGATGGTTCAATGAGACTTTGTAGTAATTATAGAGCATTGAATAACATCACTGTTAAGAATATGTATCCTTTGCCTCATATCGTTGATTTTTGGATTAGCTCCAGGGAGCTCATTGTTTTTCAAAGATAGACTTGGTACGGGGTACCATAAGTTGAATATATTGGAATCAGACATTCTAAAGAATGTGTTCCATAATATATATGGCCATTATTAATTTTTAGTTATTCCTTTTTGGTTAACCAATTCACCTGTTGTATTCTTGGATCTTATGAATAGAATTTTCTGTGTATTCTTTGAAAAGTTTCTTGTTTTGTTTATAGATTATATTTTTTTTATTCTAAAAGTAAAGAGGAACAGAAAATTCATTTAAGGTTTTTCTTTCAAACCATAAAAGAAAATAAACTGTATGGTAAATTCATAAAGTGTGAGTTTTTGTTAAAAAATATTTCTTTCCTTGGCCACATGGTTTAAAAAATGGCATAATTGTTGATCCTATTAAAACAAAATTTGTTGAATAATGGCCAAGACCCACAAATATAACGGATATCCATAATTTTCTTGGTTTATCAGGTTATTACTGGAGGTTTATTGAAAATGTTTCATGGTTATCTAGCCCACTAACTATGTTAACTCAAAAAGGTGTTAAGTTCATCTGAAAAAAAGAATGTGATAATTATTTTTAGTAAATGAAAAAAAATATTGATGAATAATCCAGTTTTGGTACTTCCTTCTAGAAATAGTGAGTTTTTTATCTATAGTGATGCTTTGTTGAAAGGACTTGGTTGTGTCCTAATGCAGAATCACCGAGTAATTTCTTATGATTCACATTAGTTGAAAAATCATGAATTAAATTACCCTACAAATTATTTGGAATTAGCTGTTGTTTTTTTTGATTAAAAATTTTAGAGGCATCATCTTTATGGAGTAAAATGTAAAATATATACTGACCATAAAAATTTTGAAATATATATTCACATAGAAATAATTGAACATGAGACATAGGAGATGGATAGAATTAATCTAGGATTATGATTTTAAGATTCATTACCATCCATAAAAGGAAAATAAAGTGGTTGATTCTTTGAGTTGAAAAAGTAATTCTACATTAACCATGTTACATTTGGAACAAGATCCTTTAATTAATGATTTTATGAACTTGGGAAGAGATTTTTTTTGATGGAAATTCCTCTGTTTTATTTTAGGTGTTAGTGAAATCATCCCTAGTAGACAGAATAAATCAAGCAAAGAAAGAAGATAGTGAGTTTCAAAATAAGGTAGAGTTAGTTCAGAAGGGTAAGTTACCTGATTTTAACATTAATAATGATTGTATTTTGAAATTTTTGGAGATATTATGTGACCCATTTTATTCATATTTGAAGAATAATTTGTTATGTGAAGCTCATAGTTCTCTATTTTCTGTTCATCCCGGAAGTACTAAGATGTACAGATATCTTCGAGAGTATTACTAGTGGTAAGGAATGAAAACAGATATTGATGACTTTACTATGAGGTGTTTGACATTTAAATAGGTTAAAGCATAGCGGTAGTTATAGAAAGGGATGCTTCAACCTTTACTGGAGCCAGAGTAGAAATGGCAAAATATATCCATGGACTTCATTGTGGGATTACCAAATACATCTCAAGGTAACAATATAATATGTGTTATTATTGATCTATTGACTAAATCTACTCATTTGTTTCCTATTCGAGATAATTTGTCTCTAGATAAACATTATTGGTTGTATATTAAATAGATAGTCTGGATACATAATGCTCCCCTCTCTATTGTATCTAATTGTGATCCCAGGTTTACTTCGAACTTTTGGAAAGTCTTTCAAAATTCGTTGGGTTCTAAATTAAATTTTGGTACATATTTTAATCTTTAATAATATGGGTAGTCAAAATGAATAATTCAGACATTAGAGGATATGCAACATTCTTTCTCAATGGATTTCCAGGGAAGTTGGGACCGACATTTTTCTTTGGTTGATTTTTCTTATAATAAAAATTTTCATTCCTATATAAATATGGATCCATTTGATGAATTATATGGAAAGAGGTGTCAAACTCCATATAATTATGATGGAGTAGGTTAAAGGAAGTTTATGAGACCATAATTTGTAGAATAGATGGCTAAAAAAGTTCAATTGATTCAAAATCACATGAGAATAACTCATAACATGGATAAAAGATATGTGGATAACCAGAGGAAGGATATTTATTTTAAGGGAGGTGATCATGTCTTTCTCAATGTTTTGCCCTGGAAAAGTGTGATGCCTTTTGACAAGAAGGGAAATTTGAGTCCCTGTTTCATTGGACCCTATGAAATCTTGGAGACTGTTGGATCAGTTGCCTACAAAGTGGATTTACCTCCATGTTTATCCCAAGTACATAATGTTTTTCAAGTTTCAAAGTTGAGAAATTATATTCTAGATCCATCTCATGTTTTGAGTCAAGATGTAGTTCAGTTGGAAGACAATATTTCTTCTATGGAACAAACAATCTAGATTCTTGACACCAAAGAGCATGTGTTGCCGAATAAAGTAATTCATCAGGAAAATGTTTTGTGGAAAAACTATATAGTTGAAGCGGCAAAGTAGGGATATGAAAATGATATGAGGGATAAATACCCCCATTTAATTGAAAAGTGAATAAAATTGTGAGGGAACAATTTCTAGAAGTTGGGAAGGATATCACATCCAAAGTAAAAAAAAGAATATGAAATTTTCATATTTATTAATATTTTTGAATTAAATATTAATTTTACTTTAAATTGGATTCTATTTTCAATGGTGTACCTGACACGCAATGATGGGTTTCTCCGAAATCTCTTGTTACACACAAGGCTGAGTCATACTAAAAAATAATAATATAATATTATTTTAAAAGGTATTTAAAGCATAGCTATTTTATTAGAAAAAATAAACGAAACTAACTAGTATATGATTAAACAAGTTTTTTAAATGTTTTTACATTTATCCAATAAAATTTAGAGTCTTAAAATGTGAATGAATCCAATTCTATGCAATAATACACTAATATTCTTTAAAAGGATGATTTACCTCCTTTTAATGGTGAACTATTTTTGAGTATAGTTTTTTTCAGTCTTATGTGTTCTATTTGAAAAAGTAAATTTCTTCTTTAGAATCAGGATGTCAAAATTTACTTTCAGTAAAATTTTGGTATTTTTCTGATAAAGTTCATTTTTTGATTAATAGTTAAAAATATTTCATTTTAATTCAAGATACCTTTTAATATAATTTATATATATAGTTAGATTGATCTTTTTATTGGTTTTAAAGTGTAATTAGATTATATTTTTACCATTTAATTTAATTACGGTCATTGGAAGTAATTTAACTTTTTAATTAGAAATAAACACATGTGAATCTTTTAATAGTTATTATTTCTTAAAAACACATTTTTTGGTTTTGACAGAGGGAATCAATTTAAAATTAATTTCAGTAACTTCTGTGTTTGGAATTTGGAAAAATAGATTTCATATTTGGAATTAGGATTTCCAAATTGTGTAAATAGATAACTTTTATTTTTAGATATTATGAATAATAACTTCAGTAAATATTTTATTTAACATGGTTAAAGGGTAGATATTTTATATAAGGGTAAAAGTAATATTATAATAATATTAAATTACCCTAACATGTATCCTAACCCTCTTGTATTATACATTTCTGAGCATGGTCATCCTTGGGTCAATTTTGGGACCCCATGGAGCCACTTTTAAGTGAAAATTCAACGTTATAACTAATAATTTAACGTTAAGTAAAATGTAACATAAACATATATCTTTTAGTAAAACAATTTTTATATAGAGTTATATATGGGATCCTTTCAACTATAAATATTAATTATAAAGATGAAAATATTTCCTACATCAGGATTTAATATTTATAATTTTTATTCATCATATATATGAATTTATTTATGACGCAATAGTGATGTTGTGATTAACTTATTAATGAAAGATTTAAATAAATGAGATTATAAATATATAAAAAAATTAATTTGAAACTTTTATTCCATCCAAGACATTTAGAGATAATTATGACTTGGTATATTTGAATTAATGATGGTTTTTTGAAAGAATGAAGTTGTTTGTGTATTTTTTAAAAGTCATGATATGAATTGTATAAAAATTTACATAAATGAGTTTTTAAAAAATTTAAAATTTTATTAAATGATAAAATATTCATGAAAAACTAATATTTAAAAAAATTACATATATAATGTTAAAAATGTCATTAATTATCCATTTTGGGTCTCTTGTAATTTTATAGTAAATCTATTAACCAAATAGTATGAATATACAGGAGTACATGGTAAAAGATAAATTTGTTAACTAAATTTTAAATCTAAAAGATAGTGTTAATTTTATAACCTAAACCTATCTAAAACACATTTTATGAGAGTATTTAGAACAATAATCACCTTATCTTTGAATTAAATTATTTGGGGACCTTTTTAAATCGAAATTCAGTTTGTAAAAAAATAATATTTTCAAACATTCCTAAAGAGCCCCTCCTCCCCCTTAGAAAAATCCTTCACCTATAACCCATTAATAACAACTATAAAGACCCATTTTATCATCAAAACTCTACCCAAATAATCTCCCAACATCCCTATATTCCACATAGAAGCCTTAACTTAGGCAAAAGGCAATTAAATAAATCCTTTTGGTTCAACCTAAAGGGAGTTACCTGATTTAAAGGTAATATCTTACCTCAAGTTCTCTTATTTTATTTTACTTCTCAACTCCATATTCTCTTAATATTATTTGTTTACATAACAACACCAGTATCCTCAATATACTAGGTTATTTTTATGATCATTATTTGAACTACGCTTCCACACACCTCCATTTAATGGATACGAACATACTGTTTGTATGGACGATGAATTACGACCTCACAAAATGATGATTGTTCAATTATCTCCTACCGCCTCTCGTGGTGTCCATTATGATGTAACTATATTTATATTTGATATATATTATATTTATATTTTCTCTATGCTTCTGTATTTTTCATTTATAGGATACGTTTATGGTTTCCATTATTGATAAATACGATAATTTCATTTGGGGAAGTGCAGACTACTGCCCCCTCAATTTGATATAACTCGTTCATGCTATAAGTGGAACGTATAAAGGATGGAGTAAATAAATTATATATGATATTAAACTGGAATTATTATATACCTATGTTTAATTATGTTTTCATTCAATTTAATATGAAATTGAAATGAAAGTAGTGTTCATGCGTACGCACGACTTACCATCTACATGAATGGTGCATTTCATTTCTTGCCTCCAAATGTTATATACTTTTATAAATACATATATATGATGGATATATATGATATATATGATATCTAAATCATAAATATCATTCTATAGATAATATTATTTTGACCAAATGGACAACTTGTAATTATTAGAAGTTTATTTTTGACTCAAGTACCAAATATCAACAAAATGACCATTATTAACATAAATAATTATGTATTGTTTATAACATGGTAATAAGTGATAAAAATGAATAATAAACATGAAAATTTTCTGATGCAATTATAAATTAACATTATTTTATTATTTAGGATATTAAAGAATGAATGCGTCAAGTTAGACATGAGGAAAAGGACTTCGTCACAATCCCCTTTATTTGAGGCATATTTTTTTATATAAAAATTTCTTTTATATGGTGTATAAACCCTTTTTAATTATCATTTAATTTAAGGGGAAACAGTTTTCTACATAGTGTTTTACTAATCTACAAAAAGTAATGTTTCTCTTTAACGTATGCGGTGACAACGACCTTTCTACCACCATGATTATTATTAGATCTTTGGATTCCTTAACAAGGTGTAGTGTTTTTTTAAGTAAAATATATACCGTATACCCTTTTTACGTATTTTTGTATTGAAAATGGTTTTGAGAAATCATTTATTGTTTCAATATCTTGAAATGATATATTTTGTTTTCAATGTGTAAATTTTATCTTTCCTTTATGCTTGTTTTATGTGTTATGGTTCTTGGGAATTATTTACATATACGAGTGGTTCCATGATAAACCTAGGGTGGGTGAGCCCAATATAGATCTCTAATATATTGGGTAATGTGACTACAGTAAACATTAAAGTTTCTCTTAATATATTTATGGAATATACTATAATGGGTATTCCAACGTAACTCCATATGTAGCTGTGAAAGCTAAAATGTAAGTATGATATGGATTTCACAAGTTATTCTTAAATATTATGATTTTGATGAGGGGCGTTAAAGAGCTTATCTTTTGTATGTATTTATGGACTAATGTTTTCCAGTTTTTATTTAATAACCATTATTGAGATTTTTATGCTCATCCCATGTTTTAAAATGTTTTTCACAGGGTATAAGGAAGGGTAAGAGAAAGGAATAATTTATGAATTTTTATATCATGAAAATAATTATTGTTTTCTTTAAATATCTTTTACATTATGAAAAAAATGGATACTAAGTTGAATTTTCTACTTTGTAATATTTGAGAAGTACTGTAATAGTTAATGACAAATTATCTAAAACTATAAACCTTAAAAGTTACTCAATGTTAATTGTTATTTTAGTTCAATATTTTGTAATGTTTAAGGTCTTTTCCTTATATTCACATATCCATTAATTTTATCCTTAATAATATCCATTTAAAGCATAATCAAAAAATGAATCACATCACTTCGTAAGGTGGTAGTCTACCGTACACATGAGCACCATTGCCGTATCCTCCAAGGAATGGAAAGTAAGAAGGTATATGTGATACTATAATTAAATAATCATAATAATTTCTTAAATATCATATAAATATGTTAAATAAATAATTATATCTATCCTTTAAAGATGGGTATGGAAAACTAATTAGATCGATTCACGAGGTGGTCGTCCGCTATACACATGATTGACAGTTTTGTTTCCAATTTGATGGAAGAGGAGTTGTATGTAGGTATTTACATGAAATATATAATATTTTATATTATTTCAAATATTTTTGTTATTATTTTATCATAGATTAAGTATATTTTAATTATATAAAGGATGAAATTATGCAAATATGCACATTAAGAATTTAACCTCTTCTTTAGAGAAGCCATTTAAGATTTTACGTGAAAAATCTATAGAATATTTTATATCAATTATATGAATATATAATGGTGCTATGGG
This sequence comes from Viscum album, assembly GCA_963277665.1. NCBI lineage: Eukaryota > Viridiplantae > Streptophyta > Magnoliopsida > Santalales > Viscaceae > Viscum > Viscum album. Next base: position 149,510,681 of record OY728129.1, on the reverse strand, counting down.
ATTAAGTATGATATTTGGGATGTTCATGGCCAATAAAAAGGTATTTGAGATTTTTAAGAGGAGGGGAGAGAGTGCGGAATTTTATAATTACGGGAGAGGACACACTTGAAATTTTAAAAGAAATCAATGAAAAACTAGTTTTAATCATGAAAAAACAATTAAAAAGGGTTCATTATAGAACCATATAGGTTATAAGGTCTAAATATGGTCATAAAATGGGTGTTACACTAGCCAGTATCTCATTTTAACCCATATCTTTTTAAGTTTAACCCTCAAAAATCTTGATTTCAACTTAACCACAATAATTAAATTTTATTATTTTGAGTATTATTTATAGTTAAAATAATTTTAACGAAATTAAATATTCTAAACTATACTTATTTGAAATATGTAATTAATTTTTCCAAATTCAATTCATATAAGTTGTTGAATTCAATTTAAACTTAAACTCTCATATGCGTCAAAAAAATAGTTTTCCTATAGAAATAATTTTAAATGTTTAAAAAAATATCATAATTCAAAATTAAATTTATTAAAATTATCTAAGTTAGATAAATTATAATATAACTAAAATAATTTTACATTAAATTCTATTTAAAATAAATTTTAACTTTTTAAAGAAATTTAATGAAAAGTAAAATTTTCAATAAAAAATAATTTTTTCACTTTTCATGAAAAATTAATTTCTTTAGAAAAATTTAAACCATTTACCCAAAGAAAATTTTAACATTTAGACTATAAAAATGAACTATATTTTTCCAAATAAATTATCTAAATTATGTAAAAAATAATTTTACATTATCTAACCAAAGTACAACTAAACTACCTTTAATAAAGACACCATTTTTCTGATAACATTTCTTTATCATTAAAATGGTACTTATTTGTTTTGTAATCAATATATAACAATTAAATTTATTTAATAATTGTTTAAAAAAATCTAATTTTGATAATTTATTTTTTCATATACATACCTTCCAGATTAATGGATAAGTTAAGTAGGTCATATTTATATAATAAAATTTTAATAGATTATCCCATTTCGTTGAAAACTGCTTTAGTGTGCATCAAATTCTGTCATAGATATTTAATTTCTTTAAAAATAAATATATATTAAAAAAAATTAAATTTTATATACATTTGTGAGCTTTTTTTCATTTTATACATTCTATTGAACATGATTTTCCTTTTTTCAAATCTATGGGTGTTACATTCTACCCCTTTAAATAAATTATTCCCTCAAAATTTAATCATGATATTATTAATCAAGGTTTTGACATTATGATATAACATTTTTGAAAACCAACATTTTAAAAAGGGTAAATAAAAATTTCACTTGGAAATAGTGAAATGGAAGTATAAAGGTGAATTATAATAAGACATACTTGGTTTTAAAATTGGAGAACAATGGTGGGAAATTTTTGAGATGGACTTGATACCAAATAATAATTATTAATGATTAATAGAGAGTGATAGAGATCACTAATCATAAAAAATTTAATTATTAACAGAAAAATAAGTACCTAAAGACTATAAATTTTTGATGAGTAGATAGGCTATTTGATTCATCAGATATAATTAGAATAGGATAAAAATTTTGTTTGAAGATCATTTTCCAATAGTTGAGGAATTATAAAACCATTATGATAGAGAACTATAAAAAATATAATTACACTTTCATAATTTGTTAGTTTTTAATAAAATACTAATTAATATCATGCCGTATTAAATGAATATTCAGTTTTAATTTTTTATCCATAAAGAACTAAAACTAACATCTAGAAGATAATTATATTAATAAAATAATTTCAATTCAATCATCTTGTCACAAGATATTTTTTAAAGATAATATTTTTAACACAAGTTGTCTAATAAAACCAAAATTTAAAATTTATCCATTCCTTTAATATTAAACCTTAAGAATCATCCAAAATACATCTCAAAAAACTAAAAGAAGAAAAATGTATAAGGAAGGTCACTAAATCATCATTATATTCCATAGAAAAAATAAATTGGATCATAATGTCATATTGAAAATATGTGAATTCCTTGAACACCATAAAATATTAATAAAAATAAGAATTTGTTAAAAAATAATACCTTAGGTTGTTTAATATATTTTTTATATCCAAACAAGTAGTAAACCCCATAAGAGATAACAAAAACCAACAAATCACTCACTAATTTCAATGTCACCAATACAATCACATAACCATCTCTTTATCATTATTATACCAACATCGAGAACATGTTAATGGTTTTACATTATCAATAATGTCTTTTCCAAAATGATCAACTTTACACTATATCACTTTTCTGGTTCATTAGTACCATTCATAATATGGTTTAAAATGCCTGAAGAAATAATTCTACAACACAATCGTCATACATTTAATGATCCTTATAACCATAATATCATTAAAAATTACTTATAAAACATAATTCATTGAATAAAAATACACAATCCTTGTAATCATTCTACATTGTATGTATTAATATCATAATATTGACATTTATCTCTTAACATATTCTTAGGTATATTCCCTTGAATCCTGGGTAACTCATTTGTGCAGTTCCCCATATCGTTAGAATTTAAGAATTGAAAATTATAAATCTCTTTATTTCTATTCAAATAATCATCATGGTTATATTTTTCTCCACCCTTTTAGAAAACTACCATTCCATTCATAAATGTACCAGGGTGTTTCCATCCACAAATGGGGGGAAATACTTCTGCCCCTTCTTTATTTTATATAAATTATTAACTTTTGTTATCTTCTTAAATTTATTGCCTTATAAGACATAATACATGTATAATTATCTCTCTTTCTTGAGATAAAATTATATTATCACCTCGTATAATGAGAATTATTAAGATACTAGTTCCCTTTATAGGGTTTGATTAGTCCCATTAAATAAAGAACCATTCTTACTATTTAGATTCTTTTTATTAATAATGTTCAAATTCATTATTCTATGAGACAATTATAAATAATGGAATAAACTATGATATATCATACAATAATTTTTAGTCCCAAAAATCGTGAAACACATTATAAAAATTGAAAATTTTATGCATGGATAATATCAAAATCATAAACTCAGTTTCCTTGGAAAATTTTTCAAATAATAAAACATTCTCAAATCCTTCATAATTTTCTGTATAGAAATTTGGAGTTATACAAAGAATATCCCCCTAGAGTGTTAAACCAGGTTTGAAATAAGACCCATAGTTTTTTACTAAAAAATTCTCAGGTCAAGGATGACGTGGTTTTTTCAAATTTATTACCATTCAAGACATCTATTATAGAACCACGTCCACTTGTAATATCCATATGTGGATGTATTTCTAAGTAAACCACATAATATCTATCATATAAAAAATTTAAAATGTTATCTTATACACATAATTATCTTCAATTTTAATCATAGGGTTGTTTTTGATAATTTCTTATTTATTTAATCTAGCTCCCATGATATCTACTAATCATGATTTGATATGAACTATGAAGACTCTTACCCTACTAACCTAGATTCGGTGGTTAAACTGTTATATTGGTGCAAGATAAAAGTGATAAAATCACAAAGGACTTCATATCTTAATAATCTTGGTAAACTATATACATACTTTAAATTCACATTACATTTTAAAACATTAAATAAATAGTGTTTTCTTGGATAAAAAAATTTATTCCACATTTAATATCCCCGTATATCAATAATGAAACACTTCCTAGTATAATATGGAATTATAACATAATAAAATGGTGATATCATATTCTCACTAAAATAATGTTTACAATGATATATATAATTAAGGAATAATAATAATCAATATGTAAAGGTAAATTACTATAACAAAATTAATTTAAATAATAAATTGAGAAAAAAATTGTAGGAACAAAGGATAATCAAATAAATTGATATAAATAATCACATGATATTGACACATATACAAAGATATTATGACTAATTTAATAATCAAATGGACATGAATGAATAATATCATAATGAGTTAACTCATAATTATAGACATATAAAAAACAATGTCAATATATTTCACCACAAAGTTAAAAATATTTTGGTAAAAATCCCTCTAACTTATACGACTGATTTGTATCATTTGAATTATAAATGTAATGAGTGCATATATATAATCAGTCCCCACCCATCACTTATTATGTCTAAATAATTCCTAATATAAACATGGTGAAACATAATCAACATAAAAAATAATATTTAAAAACTAATATATGAAATGTTAATGCTTACCCAATCAAATAATAATAATCATAAAAAATCTAGATTAAATAAAATTGTACATCCTCAGTAAAAATAAAAAAAATCCATCCAAAGAAAGAATAATTATGATATCAATATGACATATCCTAATTTTAATTTTATTTATAAAAAATGGTTAACATCACTGATAAATAAAAATACCATGAAATAATCCTGAAAAACATTCATGTATACATTAAAAAATCCCTTTATATTTTCAGTAACAGTCAAATAGGATGTGTTTGGAAAAAACAAGAATATTCCAATAATTTTTTAAAAAAATGTAAAAAATGGATAATTTTTTAATAAATTATTATTATTTTTGTAAAAAAATATTTAAAAAAAATACAAAACATATATTTAGAAAAAAAATTAACTTTGAGAAAAAAAATGTTTGATTTTCTTCAAAAACATTTTATCAATCATTTTAAGTAACTAACAGATGAAAATCATGTGAAATCATGTATTCTACATTAATAACTAGGGGAGTATAATTTATATTGTGTTTCAAAAATACATAAAAAATTATTCCACCAAAAGAGACTTAAACATAAACAATCCCTAATAATGATTATATTATAAAATAAACCTTTACCGCTAAGATAACTTATCAATATTAAGGCCCCTAAAAGAATTAAATTAAACATTAAAGATTAAATAAAATAAATAGAAATATATAAATGATATTACATATCCAATGGAATATTATATACACCACATAATGGAATTATTAGTGAATATATAATATGCCTCATAAAAGTAAATGTGAGATGGGAAACCCATACCACTTTTCTAAATTTGTAATAATAAACTCAATGAATGAAATATCATGAAATTTTAATTTTAATACCATAAAAAAATATTCATGATATAAACAATAAAAATTGGAATTATATACCACACATAAAGGAATAAATTGTGAATATGTCACATGTCCCACAAAAGCAAAAGTGAGACCAGAAACCCTCACCTCAGGTAAGAATTAATTTGTATGAGTTAGACCCTCATGTGTAATAAATATAAGTTTATTTAAAATATATTTAATAACCATAAGAAAATATTTCATACAATATATTATCTACTTATATTATTTTATCACTCATTTATTGGAAATTATTTTTTAAAATAAATGTTTTGGTTGGTAGTTGCTTCATTTTTCGTAGATATTTTGGTTCGGTAATTTTTTCCCTTTTACTGTTATCATAATTACATCATATAGACAATCTTAACCAAGAAATAAATAATATATCTATATTCATTATATATTTAGTTATTGTAATCTATAAATTTTTGAGAAAGTAAATAGATTACACTATTCATGGAGATAATGGATTATACGTATGCATGAGCGTTGATTCCATTTCTTTCAACAGTTTAAATGAAAAGAAAATGAAAATTAAATAATATTTATAGAATAATTATTTTATCATATATATAATTAATATTAATCAAAAAAATATTTATCACCATCCATTTAAAAATATAATGTAAAACAATTCATATCACTATGTGGCAGCGGTAGTCCAGGTGTACGCGTGAGCGACAATATTGTTTTCTAACAGATAGAATAGTAATAAGTTAAATGTGATATTAAATTTAAATAATTATTTTTAGGACATAAATATCACATATATACATTAATTATAACCTTAACACCATCCATTTAAATCCAAAGCGTAAAAGAAATCACATCACTTTGTGAGGTCGTAGTCTGATGTACATACGAGCCCCATTATCATATCCCCCATAAAGTTGTAAGTAATATAGAATAAATGATATATTAATTTAAAATGAATAATAATTTCATAAATATAATATAAATATGTTAAATAAATAATTATATCCATCCATTAATGGTGGTGATGGAAATCTAATTACATCAGTTTGTGAGGCGGTTGTCTGTCGTACACACAATCGATGGTTTCATTTCCCATTTGATAGAAGTGGATATAGATATATGCCATTAAAATAACATAATAACATATAATTATATTTTATATAATTTTTTTTTATTTTCCATGATTTATTATTTTTTTAAGGAGGTAGAGTTTGAAATAAAACAAATACCCACGTTACATATTTTACCTCTTCTTTGGAGGACCCCTATAAGATTAAACCAAAAGCCTCTCTAGAATGGTATTATGATTAAAAAAATTACTCTATTATTTTTTTATATGATTAATAAATATATTTTGGTAGTTCTTGGATGAAAAAAAATCTATTTGTCATTGTGAAGAGGATGGGATTGTGGTTGGCCTCTTATAATAGGGAGAAAGAACACACATAACATTTTTCAAAAGAATCAATTATACCTATGTTTCTATCATTTATATCGAATAAAAATGGGTTATTATAAAACCATATAGGTTATAATGTCTATATATAACCATAAAATGGGATTTTAACATGTTTTTAGGTTGTTATAATCCTTATTGATCCATTCTAACCACTAGTGAACTCCTTTTAACCTTAATAGTGATAATTAGTTTATATTATCTTCACTATTCTTTATAGTAAAAAATATGTTAAAAAATATTAACTAATATTAATTATTCTTATTAAAAATATAAAATATATTTTTATAAATTCAATTCAAAGATTTTTTATAATTCAATTTAAAATTTAACCCATAGAGGTGTGAAAAATGAATTATTTTAATAAAAACATTCAAAAGTATAAAACGTTTATATACCAAAATTCTATATAAGGTAGATTAAAATAACATAAATTATTTGAATTATAACATAATTAATGTTATTTTAATTAAATATAAATTAAAATAAATTTTTAATTTTAAAATAATTTAAATTAAAACTCAGTTTTAAATAAAAAAATGTTTTTCCAATATTATTAAAAAAATAATCATTTCAAAAAATTCAAAAATATTTACCAAAATTATATTTTGATATGTGTATTTAAAAAATTAAGTTCATATTTTCATATAAATTTCCTAATATTTTAATTAATTAATTTCAAATTATCTGTGGAAAGTGCAACTAAAATGGATTTTAGAAAAATACAGCTTTTTAGAAATATTTCTACCTCTTTCAAATTGTTCTTATTTATTTATTATCAATAAATAACCACTAAATTAATTTTATAAATTTTTAAACCATATAATTTTTATAATTTGTTTTTTCTAATTTAAAACCTCTGACTTAATGTCTATGTTATAATTTTCATGGTTAAAAAATAATATTTTCATTGAGTAATGTAGTTCGTTTAAACCTCACATTGCATGCATTGCAAGATATCGAAGAGATTGAATAGATTTAAAAAGTAACATGTCATAAAGTTTTTATATGTTATATTTTCTTTTAAAATTTTTGTTTCATTTTTTAAATTATATTGAATAGTATGTTCCCATTTTAAAATAGTGGGGTGTTACACCTTTGTTTTCCAAAACTATAAATCTAAGCTTACCCTTTTATTACGTTTTCTTTTCCCTGTAAAGTGCTAAAAAACTATAAAGTATTATATTTATAATAGGGGTTAATGTTATGAAGAACATAGTGGGAGATGAGTGAGATATATTATGTACTATTTGTTTATCTATCTATGTTTCCACAATCACTAAACCTATATATTTCTAGTGTGTCATAATGTTATGTATTGAATATGCTTATAATAAGATTTAATATTAAAGTAGGAAATGTATCAGTCACTATATTAGATTTGGAAAATATTCAGAAAAAATTATGTCAAACACATAATTATTTTCATCCTTAAGACTAGTAATACAAACTAGTGGCTTTAAAATGAATAATATTGAGAGTAATCACTAGACACCCATTAAGATTTTTAGTACCCAGGTCAACCTGTAGAAGCATGTGACTATTTCACTGGCCTCCACCCTTATGTTATTCAATCATAAATAAATAACCCACTCTCTATTCTTATTATTATTTAATAAAATATTTCACTAACTCCTCATCAAAATATTCATTTGTTTTCAAAATAAAAAAAAATTAAAAGTAGTAGTAAATTTGTAACTGAATTAAAAAGGAAAATTCAATCATCAACAAAAATTTTATACAATGTAAAACACCAATTCATATCCCATAATCCATTTATTTGAAAAATAAAATAATAAATAAAAATGATAAATATTATCATTTATTTTTAATAAATTATTTTATAGTTTTAGAATATTAAAACGTGAACAGAAAATAAAATTTTGAGACATATAAAAATATTTTAAAAAATATACAACCATGATAATTAATTTCAATAAAAAAATAAAAAATATATTTTCATTGTCACTTAACATTATAAAATTATGTTTATTTAATAAAATTCATATATATTCATTTTTAATTGATTTTAATGAAAATAAATTTAATTAAAAATTGTTTGAATCCATGGACAAGAAGATGTTATTTAAATGTTAAACTAAAATATTTATTTCATTTGTTGAAATTTATTTATAATTTTTTCTAAAAATAATTTAAAAAATATATTTTAATTTATTAGAATCAAAATAAATAATAAATTAATGATATCTTTTTTACTTAGGTAATTAACATAAAAAGGGTGATATTTGAAGTAATGTTCAAGTTAATTTTTTAAAAACTTTATATATCACCACTCCCCACACCTAATGTTTTCACCTTGAGACAAAACATATTACCTTAATAGAATTAAAAACATAGAATCAATAATGATGAAACAAAATATATATATATATATATATATTAAAACCAGAATATCACGTATCATATATGACGTCAATTCACTTATTCTTATCCTCTCTCAAACTCAAATTATTTCAGCCTCAAAAGTCTACTCATGCTAACTTCATGACTAATCTCATTTATAAATTCATGTTACTCTTATCACAATTTTAATTGATATATATGGTTATATCCATCTTAATAACATTCATGTCAACCTATAATCTCAATAAAATTATCACCTATAAAGGTGGAAAATGAATTGAAAAAATCAATAGAATTTTTCAGGGATTTAATATTACAAAGATGTTAGTGGGTATAAAATGAAAAACATTGGGAAAAAATAAATAGTCTCTCCTCAATAAAATATTTTTTTACTCAATAATTCTCAAATAAATGAACCTATCTCAGTTTACCTTATAATTAGTAAAATCGCAATCCCCGATATTTGGAATTTGTTTTTTTGGTCAAAATAAAGTGTACAATAATCAATTTCCATACACATTCACCATTTTTTATATATTAAAATTTTCATTTTTTTTAGGAGAATAGGATTTAAAATTATAAACATATATTGACTCCTTCTCTTATTCTTTCATGTGCCCCAAATTGGTGAATATCACACCCGTGTGTTTCCTCTAACAATGTGACTCCTCTTGAATATAAATTGATGAAATCCATTTAACCACAAAAATTACAGAATTAACTATGGATATGATTTATAAAAATGGTTCACAAATATATAATGATCTTGAATCATGGATTTAACCTATATGGGTGTTTACATAAACTGTGGTCTTAACAAATGTTTAATGTCATTGTTAATGTAGTGCCCCTAAATGGGTTCAACGGTGAAAGAGGGGGTGAATCAGTTGGATTCTTCTATGAATTATATCCATTGTCAATCCAACCTATTAAAACTAATATATTTCTTAATTAAATAAATATTATATATTAGTATCACCTTTTATGCAGTAATAAGTAGGGTGAAAAAACACATCATGTTTACAATTTTTGATATAAAATCTAACTCTGTTCCTTGTTTTTATACACCCAAACATAGTTTATCCACAAAATATCCATGTCTATAAATCATGAACTAGTTATACACCCCAATACCACAACATTAATAGTTTGTGACACACACCATATATAACTCCTCAGAAACAACCTATATACAGCAGTTAAAAAATCCTTCAGTTTTGATCTAGTAATAGATAACATCGATTTGATACTAGTTTCTTCCTCACTACTTATAAATTTAGCTTAATCCACAATAAGGATGGATAAATAGGTTTTATCACTTATAATATTCCATAATATAAATAAAAGAATATTTCCTCAAAGTCTTCTCCAAATAATGAGCGGTCAAGTTTCTTAACTTCATTCTCTCTCCATGATATTGATATTATGTCATCACTCCAAATTCTCTCAAAATTCATGGAGATATCCCTCAAAAAAATATTATCAATTAATGAATGGATTTCTCCCATAACCCATGTTAATACATTAGTAATGATATAATGTTTATTAATTAATGTTAATGTTAATTGTTGGAATTATGTGTTTTTACACATTATTAACCCTTCCAATGTATTGGAATTACTTCATCATTTATTATAAATCCCATTCATGTTTAATATCCCATAATTATTCCTCATTTAAATCTCCCGTAATAACCTTCATGATTATGGCACAAGATAAATAAATATATTCATTCTCATCTCCATTACAAAATTTACATCAATTAAACAATAATATGTTTACATGTATCATGCATGACATTACCTATTGAATAAATTCATGTTGGAAGAAATATGAAAAAAATTAATTCATTGCATTTATATTCATCCTCATCTAAGTAACCAATTGATATATATCTTCTCCACCTCCTCCACATAGTTTAAAAATAATCCTCATTTACAATATGTTTTATGTTTGTAAAACATAATGTATATAGATAAAATTGTATTTTAAGTGGATTATATATATTATTCATGAAAATATCTGTATCAGAAAACCTATTATGAGATGTATTCATATAGGCAAAAAAAATACCCTCATGATTTGTCATATTTTATGATTTTCATATCATGGGTTTCTACTTAATAAATCAATACACATGAATCAATAATATGAATCTTATCTAATTTATGCATGATAATTTGAATAATTGAATGATGAATCCTGTTTCTCCATGTGAGGTATTTATGAAACATTAATAAAGAAATACAAGCTTAATTAATGTTAGTAAATTTTTTGAATATAATTTTTTTCTTTATACATGCAACTCACAAGAATACAATAAAAACTACATGTTTTTTTTGACCTATAAAACCATCTTGCATGTATAATCTCTCATACGAGTATCAATTCATTGTTAGATTCCTTTCTTGAAACACACATGGTCTATATTCTAAATAATGGCATGTGAAGCTATTGTGATGTTCTTCTCATGTTAGGTTGCATTGAACTTGTGACATCCTATCATAGTATGTCATATTCAAGGTGCAGAATCTTCCTCATGTGATATCATTCTATTTTTTTTATGAAGTGGCTCTACTAATCTTGTGTAAAAACATTTGGGAATTCATACTTTTTCATCTTTCCATTGGTATATTGGAATCGTCTTATTTTCTCATGGTAGGTCTGACATTATTCTTATAGTATGTTTCAACTAATGGTCGATGAACCATTGTTCTTGTACAAGGTTTGTCCAACCTTAGGAGTCATAGTTCTTCATGCAGTCACTACACTTTTTTTATTTTTTATCTCTAGGAATGTGGTCAGTTGGGATTCCATCACATGGTAGATTCATTTTAGTTTTTTGGTCTCTTGTATCTCATCATGCAATCAATGTGAGATAGGAATGTACTCGGATACTTCACCTATATCCAAATGATTACAAGGTGAGTGTGTAGTCAATTAATATGTGTGCAACAAAGCATTATGATCTTGAGGGGGAAGACATGAAACATAGTGAAAAATAATTCACCCCAATTTCATTAAAATATTTTAAATGGTGCATTAACATTCACCACATTGATTTATTCCCACATTACACATTTATTCAGTAAACTGATCCCAAATAACTCTTGACCGTGCTTCATCCTTGAGGTCATTTCATCAATGTCAGCTCCATGAAACACTCAAACACATTCAAAAAATGTGTGCGCACACCTATGTGCACCCATTCACCTCATGTATTCCCTTTCATTATAAATTTTAGGCTCACTTCCTCTAATATTTATATCCCAATCAAGAACTTTCCATGTAAAGGTCGTTGAGTTTTCCATATGAATTCTTGAGATGGATGGTTATCCTGGACTTCTAGCCATAACATAGAGTAATTTCGGGATAGAAATTTATAAAAAGAGTAATCCAAATTATCAAAAATTCATACAAAGTTCCCCAAAAAGAAATCCCATGTAGACAATGCCTTATCAAAACTATTATTCATGTAAATAACATAATTTTGCATCACTTTATAAATCTTTCATCCTTTAAAAATTCTATAGACAAAAACTCATTATCACGGTCTCAGAATTAAAGAAAAACTTCAAAAACTATTTGATACAGTTCCACATAGTCATATAATTCTCTATATTCTTTTTTATGCTACCATCCTCATAATTATATTCCCACAAATCATCTTAGTGCCACAATAGACCCATATACATACATGGATTATTTATTAATCATGAGATCCAATAGCCACATCATAAATCCATAATAATCCTCCAAACATCATCATTGTCATGTCCCCCTCCAAACAAACTGTACCCCTTCAAGGTTAGATATGGTTGAAGATAGATATTGATACTATAGTCCCACATCCATTAGGTCATGGGTTGGAGATTATCACTGAGGGTATAGTAAACACATATATATGAGGAATTAACCTATAAGATAACACATGAAAAAGAGAAAGATAAGACATATACCGACTGAATTCTTCTCAGAACATAATATAAATGAAACCCAAAGTGCGCATATGTAATGACATGCGAGAAATACTACAATTGAAGAGAAAACTGCAAGTTCCAAAAGAAAATTATGGATAAAAGCGACCATGAATCCCAAATATCTCCTGTCAAATACCAAGATGGTAGTAACCAACTTGATCTTAAGCCTTCTCCTACATACCTAAAAAATAGTTTATATATACATAGGGTGAGTATAATAGTGTACTTGGTAGGATCCTCCCAAAAACCTCTCATACAAATGGTAAATAAAGCTAGCTAAATAACATGAACAACTGGTAAAACATACTTATTAACTAAATAAGTATACTAATTTCCCATCATCACCATGGACACTCTCACCAATTATTGAATACAATGTCATGAAATATACTAAATAATATCAAGGGTACCTTATAACCACTTCCCCACTAGTTTTCCTCATTTCCCCAATGTCGTACATCCTGAGCATCTATCTTCAAAAATTATAGCCCAAAAACACGTGGTCAAAGCACCACAAAGTGCACCTCATGAAACACACCACCACATCCATGTGAACAAATAACCAGGTAGTTTTTTGGGATCCACCACAGCTCATACAACATGTATCATACATCAGGTATTATACCTCAAGCCATCACAACCCATACACTGAGTAAAGATCCCCAATCCCTTACAACCTATAAATGTTATACCTATAGTTGTATTTAGGAAACTATATCCATAATACATGTTTATGAAATAACCACAATAACTTTAATCCCTGTACATACATATATGTTAAAAACTAACCATCATGTATATCATTGCAAGTATGTACTTAGTGAATAATGTGGGCCCAAAAAGGGTAGTCAGTCTTCCATCCACTCAATGAGATGTTGGGAAAAACACCCCCAATGGTAAAAAACCTCTAGGTGTATCTTTCCCAAACCAACTAGGTCACTAGAATATAAATGCACAAAATGTACATGATATAATATAGCCCGCAACCGCACTATGGGCATGACATTGTCTCAGAATTAACTACAGCTAACGTCTCTCTGACTCCCGACTGCCATAGCTATGACCAAATATCATATAACCACATAACTATAGAATGAGATATATTAATATAATTTATTCCTTTTAAATAGTTTCACTTTATGTTAATTAAATCTTTAACCACCAATTAACCATTAACATTTTCCACAATACATTTCATTTCCATTACAACAAAGTTTCATGCCCTCCAAAAATAATCAAATTGAGTCCACAAATTCTCAAAATTATAACCTCATAATTATATCCCAATAAGATACAACCCCATGGGTTTAAAGTTTATTCATTTATTTACAACATTACCTTCCATAATACCATGTAATCTTGAAAAATATTATAATATACCAAACTTGGTAAACAACCATGCACATCCATCTTCCTAAAGAAATGGGGAATGGAAAGTAGATAAACAAGCAACATGGTTGTTATCCAAACAACAAATTCAAACAAGTATCCAACTATAATATCAATAGGTAAACCCATCTTCAACCCATTCCTCCATCCCCAATGTCCTTTCTAACACCAAAATGTATATCCCAATACATCTCTCCATCAAAATCATTAACTTTTACCACAAAAAATGGACCTCCCTGCCCCATATACCAGAACATCCCTCCAGGATCATCCATCCCATGCTTACTTCACTTATAAGCCTCCCAACCCCATATACCACAACAACCCTCCAGGTTCATCCATCATAGGATCACATCACATCACAAGCAGTAGGAAACAGACATAGAAACTAGGATATTTTCTCTAACGTGATGGATATAGCCTTCACATGAAACAAGCTCTCACATATCCAAAGAACAAGGCACATGGCCTTTATAATAAAGTGGGAAAATCAGTCCCTATAAAGTCATTATCTTTTATCACACAACTAGTTCTTGTTCAATATTAAATTATCCAATTAATTAATTATAGGTTCCAATTAAGGGAAACCTAACCAACAAGCTAGCACGAGCTATCACAATTTAATTTAACATTTAATTTAACATGTATTTCATAGAATAATCAATAAGAATCAACATGCTTCACAAATTTATTCAATTTCATTTACACATGGAAGGTCAAATTAATTAACATTCCTGCAACATTAATATTAAAACACACTTGATTCATTAAACATGCCCATTTAATATTTTTAGATAATTAACTCAAAATTAATTATGGATTTATGTTATTTAGAAATTCCACATGCTAATAAAGTCATAAAAATAACATCATAGATACCACACTATCTAGAAAAAATAGAGGTAAATAGTTTTCATGGTACTATTTTAAAACATCATTATGGGATCAATATCATTTTGTTAGTCCATTTCAAGTAATTATTAATATAAATTTATTTTGATACAAGGGGAAAAATCATGGTGGTCCTATGATAGCATGTAAATAAATAGAGAAGCATGGAACCCCCTACCTCAAAAATGGTGTTAAAGTTATTTTCATGATAACAGACCAATGCTTCATATTCAAATCACCTCTCCTGCAAGAACTGCATCCACCTAAGGATGTCGCACCAAAATCATGCAAGAAAAAAAACCAAAAATCTCTTTCAGAAACATGGAGATCAAGAACCGTCACATGGAAGGTGTAAAGTGTGTAAATGAATCAAATAAACTAAAATAATATATGTAAAATGTAACTAAATCTGAATATGGATTGCTATGGATTGAAAGAGTGAAGTAGGAGATCAATCCTGGACAAAAAAATTCCCAAAACATCGTAGTGGGGGTTTCTATGTCGCCTATAATCTGGAGGGAAGGGTTTCATTCGTAGGGTTTGACAAATCCAAGCAGTTGAAAATGATTAAAACATGTAGCATCAAGGATTTACACTATGTGTAATACCCATTCACATCGCGTAATCCTTAGGGTTTAGTTTATGCCAAAAACTTTGTCTGCATTTTATTTTTAAATCTTGATATATTACACATCTTGAAAACCATATTCACGTTGTGTAACTTTACATGCTATGAAATATCTCTGCTTCCTGATTTTTGCAGTCAAACTCCTCCAAAATTCGTCTAAGCATCCTCCAAGAACCCAGGTCATCGGAAATGCACAAAGGATCAATAATCATGGATCTAGGACTTAATAGTAGATTCATATCAAAAACAATTATCCTTGAGAATCTGAAACCATCCCAGAGAGGAAAAACAAAAGTCTTCATCCAAACAGCCACACTTTGATATACACTTATAGGATCTAGCCACCATATAAGATCAACCATATCACCATGGAAACATTTTGAAACCATGAAACACACACAATTATCTCCTAACCACTCTTATGAAGGAGATACCAATCAAAATAGAGAAATATGTGATAGGAAAGAAGAGAATTTCATATCATAAACCAAAAAAAATGTCAACCTCAATAAAATGAATGATGTTATAGGATAAGAGATAAACATCAAGAATCTTGGGGTACTAAGTGTGTATTTATAACTCACATTTTCATGCACTCTCTTCCATGAAACCATTCCTCTGTAACACACAAACCAAGGGGATATCATGCCCATAAAACACCCTCTCTTGTAGGTCTTTTATCTCAACAGGCCTCTCCTAAAAGGTCGCATCATCGTTAACATTGATCTCACCCCAATCAAGGTAATAAGAGTTATCATAAAGATAATGATAGAACTATGACACATGAGAAACATCATGTATCTAGATCATCTTCAGGGGGAGTGTTATCTGATATGCCACAACTAGAACATGTTCTAACACCTTGAAAGGGTTAAAAACTGGGGATAATGTTTACTCCCAGGGTCATGCCTTCACATTCCATGACAGGGAGTCTCCTTTAGGAACACATGATCCCCAATATTGAACTTGAGAGGTCTCCTCCTATGATCGTCATAAGATTTGTGATGATCTTGTACTTCTTTCATCCTTTTGAAAATCACTCAAACCATCTCTGTTGTATTTTGTACAAGTTTCAACCTATAAATTGTTGACTCTATGACCCTAGTCCATCACAATGTACAATATAATGATCATCCATACAATAATTAAATGGTTACATAGTGATGGAAGAGTAAAAAATATTATTGTAATAGAAATATACCAAGGGACGATGACTCATCCAGGAACATCCAAAATCCAAGACACATGATCACAACATGTCTTCATGAGTTTGTATGGTCTACTCTATCTTGATATTTTTCTGTGGATGGAAATTGGGACTAATGAATAGCTAAGAAAAAAACTCATGATGGAGACCTCTCCATAGCCTGGAGGTAAAAATAGGATATAGATCATAAATTATCATCCTTGATACCCTGTGGTGTATCACCACCGCCTCCAGATACTTCCTCTAAAAAAACCTTTAATGGGAACAACTCCTTTATCACTAGAAAGTGGTCTGATTTCTTCAAACAGTCCACTACCACCCATATTGTTTAATATATTCCCACTTCACAAGGTAAAATAATAACAAAGTCCATCGAGATGTACTCCCACTTCCATTAAGGAACATCTAATGGATGGATCAAATCACTAGGAACACGGTCATCATCCTTCACATTATGTCAGACCAAACATTGAGATACAAACTCTGCAACTTCACATTTCATCCTAGGCCATAAAAACTGGTCTCTCAAATCATGGAACATCTTTATCATGCTATGATGTACCGCCAAGGGAGAACTATGTAACTATATGGGGACAATCTCATTCATCACAAAAGGATAGAAAAGACTTCCCTAAAACAACAATAAATGTTATTCATCCTCAGATCAATCATTAGGGGTGTTTCCACACAAAACTCAGTATCATCATACCTCTACCTCACGATCCCCTAATTGGGACTCCTCCACCTACTGAACTAGATATGACTACACCTTCATCTGAAAAATACAACCTCTACCCCAACTTATCTCATATCTAGATGCAATGATTAATTATCTTCCATCACTCTCCATGAATCATCATATTCATGAACTGAATCCCAACAAGACTTCATGCTTAGAACATCTATCATGATATTCCCCTTTCTAGGTGTATAAAAAATCTCAATGTCCTAATCATGTAAGAACTCCATCCACTGACACAAATGCAAGTTTAAGTCATGTTTGGTGAAAAAATACCTTAGGATCTTATTATGAGTGAAGACTAAAAATCACTTTCTGATGAGGTAATGTATTCAACACTTCATGGAAATCATTTCTATCACCGAAACGAGATCATGGGTGGAATAGTTAAACTCATGGGGACATAACTTCGGAGACCCATAAGAAATGAAATATCTCTGCTACATCAAAACACAACCCAACCAAAGATGAAAATCATCACAAAGAACCTCAAATTGAACTCCTTATATTTTTATAAAAAGAGTTGGAGCACTGGAAAACATCACCTTTTGATACTCAAAACCTATCTAAAATTGATTAGTCCATAAGAACACGTGTTATTTTTCTGGTCAATGCAGTCAGAGGAGTCGCAACTCAACAAAAATTGTCTATGAATCTCATATAACAGTATTTAAGGCCAAGGAAACATCACACCTCTACCACAATATTATGGGATTCCCAAGACACAACTGCATCTATATTTGATGGATCCATAACAACTCCCTACTAGGATAAAATATTTCCCAAGAAAAAACTTATCGAGCCCAAAACTAACACTTTGGAAACTCGAAAAATAAACTTCTCAAGATGAAGAACTACCAAAATGAAACATATATACTCTGCATTCTCCTCCTCCGATGTCATGTACAAAAGGATTTCATTACTGAAAACCACCATGATCATATCTAAAAACTTATGGAATGATGCATTCATTAAGACCATGAACACATCTGTAGAATTCATCACAATGAACAACATCACAACAAACCCATAATTCCCATGATGAAAATGGAAAGCATTCGTCAGGATACCATCATCCTTTGAATGAATCTAAGGATATCCTGACTGCAAATTAATATTCAAGAACTAACTTTAACCATTCATTTGATTGAATAAATCATCAATACATGGAAGAGGATAATTTTTTTCACTGTCACTTGGTTAAAGATATGATAATCAATGCATAAAGACAAACCACCATCAACCATCATCATGAAAAAAGACATTTTCCCCCATGGTGAAATGCTTGGATGAACAAAACTATACTAAAATAGACCATAAAGTTTTATACACATTTTTCACAACTCATAAGGTGCCATAATATATAGATACAATGAGATATGAGAAACACTTAGCTGTAGTTCGGTCCCGAACTTGATCTTCGATCGAGGGGGTTACAATATGACCTCTTCTGGAAGGACATCAGGGTAAAATCCTATAACCCTAGGAATTTTCAATCATTGAACCTTTAAAAAACTCAGTATCATCTCATATATCATGGATAAAAAGGAAAAAACATTCATCTAACCCATCTGAGGGTCCCTCTCTCCAAAACACACTTCTGTATCTCCATTAACATCGAAGAACACAACCTTCCCCCTAAAGAAATTTTTGATATCCTAAACCAAATACAAACAATCCATATTGAGTATGATTTCATGTGTTTGTATCCAAAAACATAGGAAATCTCCCCAAGAGTGTGGATTCCCCATAACTAGATCATTGTCTCCACACACATCAAATAAGTTAGTCAAACCTCCAACTAGCATAGTCAATGCTTGTGGAACTGAAAGTATCTCTACCTCAAGTCCCAAATAATGGATAAGGGAAGATAATATGAAGGAGTGTATTGGTCTTGGGTCAAACAAGGCATGAAACCAAGTATAAAACTAGAATAGGATACCTTGAATGACATCTCACTCACCTAGAATTGGAAATGATAAAGCATAAAGTTGATCTCAACCTGCTCCATGTCCTCTCTAACCATGCTGACGACCACCTACATGGGCACGATCTTCTCTCTAAGGATTGGGAGATTCTCAGGACTATCCTATTCTTACCCCATCTACTCCCTATTGGTACCAAACTAGAGAAATCTATTATTTCTTCCTATACTAGAACTATCTCAGTGGAGGATCCTGAAGTAGAACAACTAGAACATGTTGATACTAAAATATATTAGACACTCATGTTGGTGAAGACCTTTTAATCCACGTAAAAAAAATGTGTATGATCCCTTGTCATAGACATGAAGGCCAGCTCTCTAAATAAATGGTACATTTATGGGTGTGACCTACCCCTAGCTGATTAGACACTCTTAGGTCCTGATAGTTAGAAACCCTAGACTATGACACTGTTCATGAAGAATCCTAATGAATCCCATCTTGTGATAATCAGGTACTATCTTACATCCTCTCGATGACCTATTCTCTCAGTATCCCCTCAAGAAACATCTCCCACATAAAAGGGGTGATCTAGAACTGGATCTCTGGATAAAAAGATTATTTAAAATTCCTTACCCTGGCCTCCTCATTAAGAAATAGGTCAGATACATGTCGAGAAGTTTCTTGAAACGGATCCTAAATGCTCTAACACAGGATCTCCCCTATGGAAGGGTAAGCATCTCCACGTGATTGGACTCCTTCAATGATTTAGTAATAAACTCGTACCTGAACTAGTATTAGAACTCCTCCCATAAGACTATTGACTCGTTGTGATCTATGAGGAACAAGATCCCCCACTGCATCGCTTCCCCATGCATCATCGTCAAAGACAATGATACCCAACTCTCTTTTCAAGGATAGATCAAACTGGATTCTATCTCAACATCCTCTAACCAGTCTTCCATAAATGTTTCTTAAATGAATACCTCATACCTATTTAGACTCTGGCACTGAAACTCGTAGATTTTTTTCCTCCAATTGTTGTCATCTTTAACATCCACTCTATGGTGAGCTCCTTGCGCAACCTGCTGAACATATTCTATATGAACCTTATGAGGATAGATACCTGGAACCCTTCTTGCAAAATAATAAATAGTTAGATCTTCTAAACCTATAATATGGAATAATTAAAAATTAATTAATTTTTTTTCTTTTATTATGTTTAGGATAACCTATCCCATGGTCTACCCCTTCAAATATAGGATCAAAGTATAATAATGTGTGATACTTTCCTAGGTATCTACCCTAAAAGAAGTATCACCTCGTTTAGTAGCTATTATAAGCTCAACATTTCATGAAACAGTTTATTGGGGGGCCTAAATACACATGTCTATGTCAGTCTCTCGTGTTTATGATGCTTTCTAATCATTAGTGACATTGTTTTTCTACCTTCCCATGCAACCTCACATATCCCTAACCCCAAAAACCATCATATCCCTCATCCATACCACTAATACCACTTTTTAACGACACCCTACCCACAACATGTACCCTTCTATGGTCAGAAATTGGAGAACATAGATAGTGACACCTAAATATCACCTCATGAAGTCCATGAGTTGGAAACAAGCACCGAGGGTATAGTAAACATAGAGGTGGGAGGAATTACCCTCTATAAGAAGACATTAGAAAGAGATATATAAGATAGAAACCAACCAAATTCTTCTCAGACTAAAATATAAAAAGAAAAACCAAGTGCACATATATAATAACATTCATGAACTACTACAAATAAAGGGGAAACCTCTAGTATAAAAAAATCAAGACATTGGCAGCCATGAAGCCCAAATAGCTCCTACTAAACACCAAGCTAGTATTAACCAGCCCGACCTCCAACCTAATCCAAAAAAACTGAAAATAGTTTATATATACATAGGGGTATTATAAAAGTATACTCATTATGGTCCTCCCAGAATCCTTTCTTGAAAAAGTTATAGAAATTATGCTAAAGCATAGTGAATGAGAAGTGAAACTAACTCATAACTTGGACAGGTATACTAGGTTTTCATCCTCACAATGGATATTATCACTAAGTATTTCACACCATATCATATAATATAGTATATAATATCATGTGTACCCCTATATCTCCTCCCCAGTAGTTTCCCTCTATGCCCAAATGTTGCATGCCCAGAGCATCTATCTCCAAAAAGGCTAGGTTGTAGACACCTGTGTGTAGAACCACAACATGAACCTCATGAAAAACACCACCAATTCCATGAATAAAATGTGAACAAATAGTTTTCGAGAGACACCATAACCCATATAATATGTATCATACATCCGGTATTATAACTCAATCCATAAAAACCCATACACTGAGTAAGGATCTTCAATACATCATATCATACACATGTTATACCTATAGTAGTCCTTAGAAAACTATTTTCTGAATACATGTGTGTGAAATAACCACAAGACATTATATCCCTATACTCACAAATATTGGGAAAATTAACAATCATGCATACTGACAAAAGTAACTACCAATAGAAGATGGTAGAGCAAATGTGGGTATTCGTCCATCCATCCTTCAACTAAGATGTTTTGGAAAACACCCCCTATGGCTCAAAATCCCTAGAGTACAGTTTCCCTAACTGAAAGTGTATAGTAGCGTATAAAAACACAAAATCTACATGATATAATATATCTCACGACCACACTATGGGCATAACCTAGTCTTAGACTCAACTATAACTAACATCTCTCGAATACCTGTATGCCAATTCTAAACCATATATCCTATAAGTAAACAACCAATGTAAGAGTTAATCAAATTACATTGTTCATTTTCATTATTAGAAATTTATAGTAGTTAATTATTTAAACAGTAATTAACTATTAAAATATTACACATTACATTTCATTACCATGAAAAAAAAATTATATTCCCTCCTAGAATAAGAAAATTGAGTCTGTAACTTCTCAAAATAATGACCTTCGTATTGCGTCCCATCAAGCTCCAACCCCATGGGTTAAAAATTTATTCATTCATTTACAACATTACTTTTCATATTATCAGGTACTCCAGTAAATAGTCATAATCTATGAAACAAGGTAAAAAACCAATCACATTCATCTGCCTCATGTAATGGGGAATGAAAAGAAGATAATCAAACAACCTGGTCATTATCCAAACAAAAAATTAAATCAAGAATATAACATTCATATCAATATCTAAGTCCAACTTCAACACATTCCTTCATCCTCAATATCCTCCCCAACACCCACATGCATATACCAATGCATCCTTCCATCATAGGTGTTAGTTACATCCATAATAATTGGGCTTAACTGCCCCATATACCATAATATCCATCCACTCTCATTAATCCCAAGCTCACGTCATGTATGGACCTCCCTTCCCCATATACCACAATAGCCCTATGTGCTCAGCCATCCCATGCTCTTGTCAAAACATAGCCAGTAAGAAATAAACATATTAAACAGGATTTGGGACCTAAATTAAGGAAACTATCCATTATGCACAATGAAATCTCAAAGTTCCAAAGCACAAGGAAATTTAATTTTTTTAAAAATTTGGAATATCATGCACTAAAAAGGAAGTATATTTTATAATTCTATCTTTCATTATTCTATATTTGATTAATTGATTCATTATTTACTTGTTCCAAATGTGGAAACCTAACTAGAAAACAAGGATAGGCTATCAGAAATTAATTAAAATATATATTTACCATAACTTTAATTCCTTAATCAATAAGAATTAACATGCTTAAATTAATCAATCCCATTAACACATAGATGTTCAAAATAATTAACATGATTTAATCATTTAGATTACAACATACCAATTTCATTAAACATTCCTCTTTAATCATTTTATCCAATTAATTTACAATTAATTCTATATTTACGTTCATTATCAAGTCCACATGCTAATCTAAGCAAAAAAAAACAAAATAGTTATCACACTATCTTGAAAAACAAGAGGCAAAACATTATCACAGTAAAAAACAAAAACATCTCCTTGTGATCAATTTAAATTCATTAATATGGTTCAATTAATTATTAGGATAATTTCAATATGATCAAGTTGTATTAATCATGATAGGTCTATGATTTCACATAAATAAATAGAGAAGCAACGAATCCACTACCTTAAAAATGGTGTCAATGTTCTTTTGTATGAGAACATACAAACACTACATATCCCAATCACCTCTCCCACGAGAACTGAAAACACTCGATGATTTTTTCCCACAACCGCGCCAAAAAAACCAACAAACCTCCTATAGAAACAATTAAATGAAGCGCAGTCACATGGAAAGGTTGAACTGATGGAAACTGATCGAAGAAACTCCAAGAACAGAGGTATAACATATCTTGGATCAAAGAAATATCACTATGGATCAATGTGGGAAAGTTAGAGATCAATACTTTACAATTAAATCCCCAAAATGTCGAATAGGGGGTTGTCAAGTCACCTAGAATAGAAACAGAGGTGCTCCAGTTGTAGGGTTTAAAAAATCCTATCTATTAAAAATGATTAAAACATATATCATTTAGGATTTACACTAACTGTAATCCCCTTTCACATTGTATAAACCTCAGGGGTTAGTTTCTAATGAAAAATTTGTCATCTTTTTATTTTCAAAACCTATAATTATTACACATCATGAAACCAACATTCACGTCATGTGACATTACGTGGAATGAAATATCCCTACATCTAGTTTTTTTCCTCCAAACTTCTCAAGACTTCCTCTAAGCCTCATCCAAGCACCTCATTCATCAGAAATGTGAAAAGTTTCGATCCATGTGGATATGGGGCCGTAAAATCATTAAATACACTATACAAGTATTTTATCATTAAAACAAAAAAATAAAACATATACATTATAACTTAAATCATCCAGCTATTGTTTTGGGAAAAACTATAAGTCATCAATATCAATAAATTTGTTTTGATAAATTAATGCATTATCTCCCCCAAAAAATTTATCAAATAAAAAGGTTAATATAGAGGATGTTTATAAATCATCTAAAACCATTGGGGATATGAAATGTTTCCCTCTTTTTGTTAAATGATTTGAGTAAAGAGTGATACCATGTGATTCTATTAATGATGAGACTTTAATTGGTCTTATATAAGTCTATAATTACTATACTAGTTTGAAAAATATGAAATATATAACAAATGTTTTCTAGGATATCCATACACTACCATGAATGTGGTAACATTGTTAGAGGACTCAAAAAAAACTTATTTCATGGGATATATATAGACAATAGAAACAACTAGACTTTAGAAATCTCAATAAACCAACCATTTAATTCTTGTAAAAGTCATGTAAATTGACTAATTTTTTTAATTATTTTAACAACAAACACTCCCCCTTCATAAGTAAACTTAATAAATTCTTAAATAGAGATATAAGTTTTTTCCCATAAATAAAAATTTATTATTTATGAGGAATTATAGATATTTAAGTATCTAAATATTCACTAGAAGTTTGAAATATAATAGCCACTTCTCATGTTTTATTTCCCTCATGTGATTCACTTATCACATCCTCTTAATATATGTAATGACACACCATGATGGTAATATTATATTCTATCATAAACTAGTATCCATAATCATCTTCTTAATTTACATACATCATAAAGATAAATTTTCAAAAATTGCTGGGAATATAGAGGTTCCTTTATGTTTCTTTAGAAGTTATTCTCAGGATGAGAGGTTCTACCTAATATAGGTCATTCCCTACTCCCTATATCAATTCTTCCATTCATGTTAACAGTTTTAAATGTTTTTGAACTATTTTTCTCTCAATTATTTAGCTTCCTTTGGGGGATACTTTTAATTTCACTAGAAATTAATACATCCTCATCATAGTTTCTTTTCTAAGAAAACTTAATCATTTCATTTTGGTTAGGAATAATAGTCATGAAACTCATTATATAATGTATATCATTCTCGCATCATGTATATATCAACATCTAGATTTTTGTGACACTACATTTTTATTATTTATAATGATCATCAACAAATTATTTTTTCACCAACACCTAATCATTAGAATGTTTTATTAAATACTCCATTATTGTTTCAATTTAAAATTATTTGGAAAAACAGAAAGGCACTCTTTCTGGAAATTGTCAATTTATATTGGACTCTCATTTAACTTATTTGTATAAATTTTATGACCTTATTGGATTTTATTTATTTTGTTATATGTTTTCTAAGTTATACCATGGAAAATTTCTACAAGTAATATATACATACATACCTATACTTAGTGACCCTCCATTATATATCTTACAAACACTTCAATAAAAGTATCAAATATATTTTTAGTGTAAATATTTTATGTTGATATGAAGGAATTATTCCACTTATTTTTTTGTTCTCATTTTCTATCCAATTCCCCATTTGGTTCTTTACCCATTCTTATAAGGGACATATTATACCAAAAAAGTGATTTATTTCTGGATATTTTTTCCATGATACCAACAATAAAATCAAAAAAATTATCATCTATATTACTTCAGTAACAATCCGTTAATATGTTGTTGATTTTGTAATAGTTTAATATTTCCAAGGGAAATGTTCCTTTCATAGTCTCACTTCATCCTTTGATGGGGAATAATGTTTCTCAAAATTCTTCTTCTTCCAAACTTTTAATGAATTTTTTTATTCATTCACTATCATTTAATATAGGTATATTTTTAAATTCATAATAACCATATTCTACCTGATTTTTAGAACATATCACCTTAGAAACTCTAGAAGATTCACCATTAAACTCTATTGAATTATTAGTGTTTTCTTTGGAATAGTTTGATGCATGATAATGTGTGACACATATAGTTTGTATCTCAAATATCTTTTCATACTTTTGAGTTAATATTTTTAATATCATACTCATTTTTTCCAACTCCACCACCTTTATCTTTTATGTTTTCATCTCATCAAGAAATGATGATTCAATTTTTATTATATCTTCCTTTTCTTCAGTATCCTTTTTTTCACCTTTAATATTTTTTCATTATTTCTTAAACTTTGTAATAGCCTAAACACATTATTCCAAATAATTCTTAATTTTCCATTATATATATATCTAATAATTTCTATCATTATCATCACTACATGATAAATTAATCCCTTTTTCAACATTAGAAAAGTTGTTAACCTCATTATCTAAATTGCTACATTAATATGATTTAGAGTTTTTAGTCTTTTTAATTTAATTTATTTTAATTCCTCTAGAATTATTATTGTTATTATTAATATCCTTCTTTACATTTCAATAATTCTCACATTTTTCATTTGATTTAGATTCAATAAATTTTTATTTTGAAAAAAAAAGAAATATTCCCAATCCATTCATAGTTCTATAATTTTATTATTTTCATTCTTTTAATTTTTTCCCTTTTTTAATCCCCTTGATATAGGGAAATAATCTCTTTTATTAACACACTTATTTTATTTTAAATATATTTTTTTAATTAATTTAATCTTTGAGATATTTCCCATTTCACATAACACTAAATATAGCTTATGTTACATGAGAGCACCAAGTTGTTATTTCATTGTAAGCTATAAAATGATAAAATCTTGTTATAATATACCCCAATGAAACATATACATGTAATGCATTATATGCAACACTGATTTGGCTTTCATTACACACAACACTGAGGTTCTATGAAAATGTATATTTTTATAATTAATTAAAAGACACAGTTATAACATAGTTATTAAACATAATAATATTAATAGTAATAAACTATTTTTAAATATTATTTACAATCCTTTTATTTAAATATAACATAATTCTAATAAAAAATATAATTTTTGGTAAAACCTATATATGTTTGGAAATACTATTTTCTCAAAATATCTTTTTCTAAGTACTTTTATGAACAATAATAATTTTCATTATAGAAATATTTAGAAATTTATTTTGATTATATAAACATGATTCATGAAATAAATTTATTAAAATTTGCTTAGAATGTATTTTTTTGGATTTTTTTAAAAACTGCATTTTTTTGTGAATAGTGAAAATTAGAGAATTTTAATTCAAAACATAGTTTTCATATAATTTATTTATATAGTTAAATTATATTTTATGTTGGTTATAAAGTAATAATAGAACTATTATACATATTTTAATCCAATTTAGGTCATTTAAATCATTTCTATGTTGAATTAAGATGAAAAATATTAATGAACTTTTGAACATTCTCATTTTAAAAACCCTTTTTCTCGCCACATCTACAAGATTTTCATTAAACATAATTTTTATTATTTTGTGAATTTATTTTCAAAAAATATACCTAAAATTTCATTTATCATTATAATATTTGTAGTCTAATAATATCAATTAAATTTTTTACCAAAAATATTTGTGAAAATGAATAAAATTAATTACAGTGATTATGGTAAAATTAAGATTAACAAGGGGATAAACCTTACACATAAGTTCCAAAATGACTTATAAACATGTAAGAAAACATTTGTATGGCCATATTTCATCCATAAACATTCTACTATAAATTTTAGTCTTTTCTATGACTTTTTTTAGGTACAAATGTGAGCACACCAAACTTGTTTTTAAAATTACCAAGTATATCCTTTACCTGTGATTTAAAATTACACCACATATCCCTATTATTCACACCTATAAAGTCACTTATGTTAGGAAGTTATTTTAGAAATTAACTTACCAGCATCCCACCTTCCTTCTTTAATCCTCCCTTTGCAAATAAATCCTACCAAAGAATCCCTTTTGTGCAATGAAATGGGAGTTACCTAAGGAACGGGTAACATCCTTCTTCAAGCTCATTTATTTTATTTTCTTTTTCCAAAAATTATTCTATTATTTCATAAAAAAATTAATTATCCTCAATATAATTATATTTAGTAATATTAATTCATCAACCTACACTTACACACACTTTTATCTAACGGGTAATGAAATTACCATTCTTATGCACTGTGAACAATCACCTCAGGAGACAATGTTATTTTTCCTTTATTTACCACATTTCATGGTTGTAAATTATGATCAATGCACTATTTATTTATGATATTTATTATGTATTTATTATTATTTAATTATTTTATAACACATTCCATTATGCTTTCAATCTTATGTAAAGACGATATCATCATTTGTGGATGTATGGATTACTGCCTCCTCAAAGTGATGTGATTCATTCACAATTTACATTGAATGTATTAAGGATGATTTAAGTAATAATATATGATACATATAACATAATAAGTATATTTTAATTATATTACATACATATATACATATATTTCATTTACTTACTTTCATTCAATATGAAAACAAAATAGAAACAGTATTCAAGTGTACGTACGGCCTACCGTTACCAGGAATGGTGTATTCCATTTCATCTTTTTATATTTTATATATTATTATAAATATATGTATAATAAATATATTAGATACTTAAATAACATTTTTATATTATGTATTGATGTAAATTATTCTCTATGTTTGATGACCATGAATAATAAATAAAAAAACTTTTATTAATAACAAAGAATATATTACCTAATAAGAGGGTAATATAAAGTCATAATCAAATCATATAAGGTATTTTATATAATAATATTATTCTTTAAAATATTTTTTATAAATTTATATTAATTATACTGTATATTATTATGAATAAGATGAGAGTCAAGATATAAGGTAAGGGAATTTATTTTATTTTTTTATGAGATACATACCTTATTCACCACTCATTTATTCCGTGTGGTGTATATAAGTCCCATGAATGTATTATATGACTATTAAAAAAATATTATTTGTATTTATATATTCATTTTATGATATCATTTAGAGGATTTATGTTTCAAAAGTAATAAAATCAGTTAGATGGTTGTGTCTCAATGTTTCTTCTTTAAGCCACATGTTTTATTATGCCCCAAAATTATTTTTGAATGTTTATATAATTACATTTGAAATGTTTTATCATGAATACAATTATTTTAATGTTATTTTTTGATTCATGTAATTCCATTTTCATACATGGATAGTATGATCCCTTGTTACCAAGTGGTAAGAGTTTATTAAAACAATATCATCGTTTGTCAAGATTTTTTATGATTATTATTCCATTGATGAAATATTCTGATTCATATCTAAAAAAATATCCTGAGTTTTTTTCCTCTAGTTATTTATGTTATAACCAAGTAATGATAAAATGTATCCACTCTTTGTTACATAATTTGATCAAGAATGTGTTTTTAATAATGTTGAACTTTACCTCTCTCATCGGTTGGAAATATTTGTTCCTTAGAATCCATGTCTATTAAAAGGTTTCAAATAATATTATTCTATTATCCACTGATATTTAAAAGAAAATCTTAAGCATTAGTTTCCATTTATAAAAATGGTCTTTTATAAGATTAATCTTCTTCTTTTTTTCTTGTTGGTAAACTTTTATAACCCTTTTATAGTGAAAAATGAAAGTTTGTTATGTACGAACATACCGTCCATCATGACTGACATTCCCTAGAATATTACATTACTATATTTAAAATTTCATTTATCTAAAAGAAATTATTTCCCTAACATTCATTAAATTAATTATTTTAAAGTTGTTTTCAAAGAAAAACATTTTAATAATGTTTTCAAGATTATTTTATAAGTTTTCAATGAAAAACGTTTTCAAAATGGTTTCAGGATTATTTCATATGTTTTCAAAGAGAAATATATTAAAAATATTTTTAATATTATTCTATATGTTTTAAAATAAAAAAATTATTCCAAAATGTTAAAAAAAATTATTGTATAAGTTTTCAAGGAAAACTGTTTTCACAATTTTATTGATCTTCTTTTATAAGTTTACAAGGAAAAAAATTTCAATATTTTCTCATGATTATTTTATATGTTTTTAGGGAAACGTTTTTTCAAATTAAATTAAATAAAACATTATTTTTTCATATTTATTTTCAATGAAAATGATTTTCCAAAAAAATCATGTTTTAAAAGGTGTCTTTAAATAAGAAAGGATATTTTACTCATGATTTTTTTTAAATATCTTTCAAAATTATTTCCCAAATAAGATAAGATTTGTTGGTGTTAATAATTAATTTCTAGGGAAATGATTCAATATTTACATACATATATTTTTCTATGAATGGTGTATGTTTTTATTTCATGTTTTTTATGAAACCAGTTTCTCCTTTATGGGATATAGGTTTGTAAAACTCATTCATATCCCATAGGTTTTATCGTTATAAATCCCACTTCTTTTCATAAGATATTATTTGTGAAAATAATTATAAAAACTGTCATTTTTTACAACTTAATATATGATTACATGTTTATGACACTAATTTCATTTCATGTGTTATTATATTATTTTTATGATCTTGTGTCACAAGTATGTGTGATTTAATTATGAGATGGTATGGACCTATATCTACCTCTAATGCATTGGGTAAATATTTATATCTCATGAGATATAAAATATAGTATTAGTATTGTACCTTGACTACTAAGATGGGCATAAGAGTGATTCATGACTACCATTATCGTTTGGAGAGCGAACTCTTACTATTAGTATAGTCATGGGAGTGAACCATGATTTCCAAGATGGTATGGGGAGTAATTTTATAATACTAAGATGGACAAGGGATTGAACCATGACTACTAAGATGGTATGTGTAGTGAACTCGTACTACTAATATGGAATTGGATGTAATGTCTTTACTACATTATAAATTATTTAATATGCTTATGTGTTTTCCACAATTCAAAGTTTATTCCTATGT
The DNA here is from genome assembly GCA_963277665.1 of Viscum album. NCBI lineage: Eukaryota > Viridiplantae > Streptophyta > Magnoliopsida > Santalales > Viscaceae > Viscum > Viscum album. The sequence continues at coordinate 149,479,138 of OY728129.1, read as the reverse complement.
TATTACTTCATGTCTTATGTTCTTTACATCTTTATGATTCATGTCTTATGAATTGCTGATGTTTTTTCCATGATTCATAATTAGGATATTTTATATGTGGGGTATGATCTTATAATTTTATGATCATGTTCTCATATTTTTATGATCATGTTTATTTTTACTTATCTATCTTATTTACCCTTACTGTCCATTTGAGTTCACCCCTTTTTTTGTTTCCCTCCTCAGGTTATAAAGATATATTATACGTATGATATTTCTAAGATGGGTGCTTATATTGGAGAACCTAGTGGTAGATAATTTATCTCACTCATGTACCAGTGTTTATGTTTCCATGTTTCGAAAGGTATTTAACAAACATGGTATTTGGACATCAGTTTTAATAATGTTTCAAGTATCCTAAAAAAATTGATGTAATGTTAATTTATATAAAGTGAGGGTCTATATTTTTGGTATTAGAGAAAACTTGCATTCAACCTTTTTAAACTAGGATGAGAAAACATTATTGATATCCATATAAATATTTCTAAGGACTTATTTAGGGATGTCTCTAAGTATATGTCTAAGGATGAGGAAAATTTTAAGAAAATGTCTTGGAATTTTGGTAATGCATAGAGTGAGGAGTCTCATAGAACTTAATCCATGTTTGGATACTATATGTGTATGCGGCTCTAGAAATGGTGTACATGGGGTAACAACTCTAACAATGTGTGTAGGTCCTGACTCGGCATAACCTGGTACATGACAACGGGCATTGTTACACACCTCATTTAACACTACCAAGGTATATTCTTAGGTAATTCACAAAATGTTAATTAATCATTATAAAGGATTTAAATAGATATATTCTATTAATAAAAAATAATAAACCTATGTTGTAATAAATTAAATAAGTATTCTTGAGTCAGACATTTTATAAGTAATTTTTCATGGTTATTTAATTTTTTTTCTATGATAAATGTTTCTCACCGTATTCTATCTTCTTTTAATCAATAAATTTTACTATAAGGAAATAGGTTAATATTTAATATTTATGATGTTGAAAGTATGGGTATTATGAAAATAAATTTCTTAAGTGGAAATATTATTAATAGAATATGGATGGTGGTTCGATTAGGGGTTATACTGTTGAAGATAAAGATATCATGAATGAAATGAGATAGGTTTGGGAGGTTTTAGCAATATTTTTTAAATTAAATATATATATATAATAATTATAGTAAGTTTTATGATCTTTAATACTTGATTTATATTTCTTGTTATAAGAAGAGTATATTAAGTAATATGATAATGAATCATGAGTAATGATTTAAGTATAATGTTGGACGAATGATGTATTTATGTTTTGTAATTTAATTATTATGTCATATGAATCATGAAACATATAAGTATTTTAATTATAATTTTTTTACTAAGGATTTTAATGGATATTTTGAATGGTTTTTGTGAGGTAGAAAAGTGATTTCATGGAAAGTTTACATTTTGATTAAAGTTTGGTAACCCTTAATTTTTTCTAATGTTGAGATAATTATTTTTGGGTAAAGATATGTTGGACAGTACTGATTATCTAAAAACAAAAAAAAGGATTTGTTAAAAAAGTAGGTTGTGTTATCATGGACTAAGTTTACAACATCTTAGATTTAATGCATATATCCATTAATCTCTAGAATAATAAATCACACATGTTTTCAAAAATTATTTATGGTAATTTAGATTTTTAATATGTTTCAAGAGAATATATGATGAGGGTTTTCCAATTTTTGGAATTTTAGAACCATGAACTATTTTCTGATCTATAGATTATCAATGTTATTATAATTTCACGATTTTTTTAATGGGTTGGATTTTCATCTTTCGTAAGGGTTATAAGTTTAACCATTTTTTGAAATCTTAAGTGAGACTTTTGATGAAGTATTTATGTATTGAGTTTGAATTAAAACAAATTGTTAAAATGGTATTTTTTTAACCTTATTTTAAGGATTTATGTCATATTTATTTTAGAAATTATAATAATGTATATTTATAAATGAACACCATGTATGTTGGGTGCAAACTCATAATGTTCGTTAAGGACACAGGTCTTGAACCCATGACCAAAGGATGGTATGGGTTTCATACCTACCATTGTCCTATGCGATGTCTTGGTAATTTTTTTAGTTAAAAAATTTGATGAATAAATATTATCAATAAAACTGTAGTGTTAATTTTTGATATTTATAGATTAATGCATCAACTATATAGATTTTTAATAATATTTGGAGAAATTTTTTTACTTTTCATTTTTATGGGCCTTAGGATCATTTAAATGTTTATTTTAATGTTTTATACATAAAAGTTTATTTCTAGATATCCATTTCCTGAAGTAATGGATAAATGAGAAATTAATCCAAGAAAAAATAAATAAATAAATTTTGTTTATTGAAATATATAAAGTCATTATATTTCCTTATATTCCTGGTCAGTAAATCTATTACACAATGTTAGAAAAAATAACAAAAAATATTTCTTAATACAATTTTTTTAATCGGTGGCCTTTTTAAATCATCAAGAATTTATAACATTGAGGCCCTTATCTTTTAATTGATCATTCACATGTTTCTTATTGATGAAATCAATCCATTCAAATGAATAATAAAACTATTCCTTCAAGTCCATGTTTTCACTTCCCGCATGTGTTCTCCTGGGTGGAAGCCAAGCTATGAGTTATAATAGATAACCATTATGGTTCCAACATTACCTTTTTAATGGATTTTTTTGTGTTTATTTTTAGGATGTTGGTTTCCATTAAAGTAACCAAAAATTATTAAACCATTTATAACCTATAAATATTTCTAGGGAGATATTCATTTTAATGGGGTGAATTGTAACACCCCAAGTTTTTGTGAGATATTTTGTTTCGAATTAATTTAATATTTTTGAGATTTTTTATTTCACGCAATACGAAATATAGGTTATGTTATATGATAACACCATGTTTTTATTTCTTTTTGATATAAACCATTCTATAATATCATTATATGTTACCCTAAAATAATTTTTTTCTTCACACAACACTGACTTGGTGTGCGTTATACACAACATTAATTTGGCATGTGTTACACACAACACTATGTTTCTACAAAAATGAATTTTTAATATAATAAATTATAAGAGATAGTTATAAAATATCCATTAAATATAATAATAATATTAATATTAATAACGAAATTTTAAATATTATTTAGAATTTTTTTATATAAATAAAACATAATTTTGATAAAACATAAAATTTTTGGTCAATTCATATATGTTTGGAAATACTATTTTCTCAAAAGTATTGTTTTTTAAGTCTTTATATGAACAATAATAATTTAAATTTTATAAAATTTTAGAATTATAATTTTATAAAATAAACATAATTATTGAATACATAATTTCTAAATTAATATAGAATTATTTTTTGAATTTTTCTCAGAAACATCATTTTTTGCGTGAATAACGAAAAATAAGAAATATTAATTAAAAAAATATTTTTCATCTAATTTATTTATATTGTTAAATTTTATTTAAAATTTTATTTAAATTAATAATCAATAAATAATACATATATCAATCCAATCTAGGTAATTTGAACCATTTTAATGTTGAATTTAGATAAAATATCTTAATGAACTTTTAAACATTCTAACATTAAAAATTAGTTTTATCTCCATATTTGTGAGATTATAATTAAACATAATTTTTCCTCTTATATTAATTAAATTTTAAAAAATAGATATAAACAATTTCAATTAGTATATTATTTACTATCTTGTAGGATAAACTTATTTTTTGACCAAAAAGTTAGAAAATGTGATTAAAATTAATTATAGCATTAAAGGTAAAGTTAAGCTTAACAAGAGACTAAACCTTAATAATAATTGAAAAATGACGTATAAACTTGTCCAAAACCCATTTTATGGCCATATTACATCAATAAAACTTACATTATGGAGTTTTTTTGTTTTTTATGATTTTATTTTGGTAAATAACTGGGTAAACCTAACTTGTTTTCAAAAATCCCAAGTGATTCCATTCCCTCCTCAATAGAACCCCACCAACTCACCCCATTCTTCACACCTCTCAAGACACTTATGTTTTAAAAATATCTAACCAATTCACTTAACACCATAACCTATTCATCCTTGAATCCTCCCTTTTGACCAAATACTTAATAATGGATTCCTTCTGTGAAAAGGAAAAGTATTTAACTCAAGAAAAGGTAGCATACTTCCTCAATATCCATTATTTTACTTTATTTCTCCACCCAAAAATTAATTATTATTAAATTTTAAAATAAAAAAATATCCTTAGTATACTGTGATGTAATTATATTAAGTTTTTGACCTAAAATTTCACACACTTCCATCTAATGGGTAGTAAACATACCATTCCTGTGTGTGGTGAACTACTACCTCATGAAATGATGTTGTTTGTTTTTCTATTACCACCTTTCATGGTTGGGAATTATGTAAGACACAATGTTTATAAATTATATATATGATATTTATTATGTATTTATTCTTATTTAATTCTTTTATAACACATACCTTTATACATTCCATCATGTGTAAACACAATAACATCATTTATAGATGTGTGGACTACTGCCTCCTCAAAGTGATGGGATTCCATCACACTTTACCTAGAATGTATTAATGATGTTTTTTGTAAAAATATATGATACATATTACATAATAATTCTACTGTGATGATATTATATACAAATATACATTTATTTCATTTAATTACTTTCGTTCAAAATGGAAACAAAATGGAAACAATATTCTTGTGTGTGTATGGCCTACCGTCTCCATGAACGGTGTATTCCATTTCATATTTACATATTATATATTATTATAAATACATATATATATATAAGATGTTTATATAATTATTTACATTATATAATTAATTAAATCATGATCTAATTAAGAGGATAAAGAAATATAATTAAGAAACATGTCTGAAGGACAAAGCATATATTACATGAAGTGAAACCTTGACATAGAATTGTTAATATGTAGGTAATATAAACTCAAAATAGAAAATATATTGTATTATATGTTATAATATGATTCTTTAAGTGATATATAATAAACATATCTTTATTATACATGAGTTTTATATGAGTGTGGAGAGATTCGAGACATTGGGTAAGGTAATTTCATCTCACTTTTTTATTTCAATGGTATACATGCCCTATTCACCACTAATGTATTTTGTGTGGTGTTTTTACTATCCATGAATGTATTATATTCGTATTATAATTAAATTTATGGTTATTTACATATATATCTTATGATATTTCTTTCATTGAGGTTATGTTTTAAAAGTTATCGGATCGGTATGATAGTTTTATCTCAATTTTCCTACATTGAGACACATGTTTTGTTATGAACCTAAATTCTTTTCCGATGTGCATATACATCCATTTGACAAGTTATATCATGAATTTAATTATTTTTAGAATATTTTAATCCTCATTTAATTCCATTTTCAAACGTGGATATTATTATTATAGGTTATCATGTAGTAATATTTTATTAAAACAATCTCATCATTTATTAGGATTGTTTATGATTGTGCAAATATTGATGAAGTATTATGATCCATTTAAAAAAACTATTGTGATTTTTCATAACCTATATTTATTCATGTTATAACTAAGTAATGGTACTATGTTTCCTCTCTTTGATACATAATATGACCAAGAAATGTTTTATAAGAATGTTCTACTTTGACTCTCTCTTCGGTCAGAGATCTATGTTCCTTCAAAACCATGTCTTCTAAAATGTTACAAAAAATATTGAACTATTCTTTTATGATATTTAAAAGAAATTTTTACTCATATTTTTCCTTTAAAAATAATTGTTTAAAAACAAGGAATATTTTTTATTTTTTCCAGTAAAGGTACTTTTCTAATATTTTTATGGTGAAAAAGGAATGTTCAACTTGAATACATTTACCGATATTCAGGAACAAAATTCTAATGAAGATTATGTTAAAAGATTAAAAATTATTTATTTGAAAGAAAATGTTTTCCTAATATTCTCCAAATTATTTTTTTAAATTGGTTTTGAAGGAAAATGATTTTCAAATTGTTTTCAAGTTTCTGCTATAATTCTTCAAATAAATAATGTTTTCAAAATGTCTTCCTGATTTCTATATATATTTTCAAGCAAAATGTTTTTCAAAATGTTTTCAAGTTTCTTTTATAAGTTTTCAATGAAAAAGTTGTCCAAATATTTTTTATTCTATTATATTTTTTCAAATAAAATTTGGTCCAAAAAATATTTAATCATTTTTTCTAATTCTTTAAGGAATTTTTTATTAACTTTTTTCAAGCATACTTTAAATTTTTTAAGATTGTTTTCAATGAATTTTTTTTTCAAAAACTATCTTTTTTTAATATGAGTTTTTAAATAAGAAATAATATTTTCCTTAAGAAATGATCTCTAAAGGTATTTCAAAATTATTTCCCATCTAGGATAAAATTTAGTGGTGTTACTCGTAAATGTTTTAGGAAATTTTCCATGTTTAAATTCATATTAATTCACTAAATGGTTTATGTTTTTATGTTATGATGTTTATGAAACCCTTTTCTCTTTCTTGGGTTATTGGTATAAGAAACTCATTCCTCTTCCATGGGTTTTATGCTTAGGAATCCCGCTAATTTTCCTAGGATATTATTTGACGAAATTATTATAAAACTAATATTTTTTTATAATTTAAGAAATAATTACATATTTATAACAACTATATAATTTCATGGGTTATGATATGATTGTTTATAATCTTGTGGAACACATATGTATTCTTTAATTATGAGATGGGAGGGACCTATATCTCCCTCCAATGCATTGGGTAAAGATTTATTTCTCATGAGGTAGACTAAGATTTTCTTCAGAGTGAACCTTGACTACTAATTTGGCCATGGGAGTGAACCATGATTACCAGGATGGTATGCGTAGTGAACTCATACTAATAAGATGGTCATGAGAGTGAACTATTACAAATAAAATAGTATGTGGATAAAACTAATACTACAAATATGGTTATGGGAGTTAACCAAGACTACCAAGATGGTTTGGGGAGTGAACCCATACAAATAAGTTTTCCTTGGTAGTTATTCTTTGACTACTATGGACCCATAATAATATGTTTTCATTGGTTTTGATGCCTTTAATTATTTAGATATTATTTTATATGCTTCTATGTTTTCTACAATTTTATGTTTTACTCCTATGTTATGCTTTCATGTCTTATGTTCTTTACATATTATGATTAACATCTTAAGAACTACCAATATTTATCCAATGATTCGTGATTATGATATTTGATATGTAACATATGATAATATAATGTTATGATCACTTTCTAATACCTTTACTCTCATGTTTATTCTTATATATCTCCATTATTGACCCTTGATGAGCATCTTATCTCACCCTCTTTTATTTTTCCTACCCCGGGTTATGATGATATATTCTAGTTATGATATGTACAAGAGGTGTTATTGTCTTGGGGAACCTTGTGGGAGATAATGTATATCACTCATATACCATAGTTTTTTTCCATGATTCCAATGGCAATAAACTAATATGGCCTTTCGGCATCAGTTTGTGTGATGTTGTAAGTATCTGAAAAAGTGATGTAATGTTAATGTATGTAAAAATGGGTCACTATGTTTTTTCTCATTCATCGCCATAAATATATGAATATATTGTTTAAAAAATATCTTCTTCATTAACGTTTCCCTTTATTACTAAATCAATTGCCATCTTTATAACAAACGTGTTCTTTATTACATACTTAAACATGATTTATTACAAAAACATCACTTTATACAACATAAAATATCAATAGGTATAGTGTATTTGGGGATTATGAACATTACATAACAACTTAAAGAATAGAACGTAACATCTTATTGAAAACTTCATTTACACGACCACTATATTCCATTGTACTTAGCATTGCATTGGATAACATGAGAACATGCATAAGGAAAGGGAGAGCTATAAATCCTAGTAAAGGAATAAACCTAGAATAACATGAGAAATATAGTACATGTTAGAAAATATTCATATCAATAGATAAAAATAAAAACATGAACATAAAGGCATGATAAATCATGATAATCATAACATGGAAATGTGGCAATAACACTTAATATTGAATTAGCATGATCCAAGGCTCATTGCCTATGGAGCATGAGTAAACCCTCATTTTACAACAACCATGAGTAAACCTTCATTTAATTTGAATTAAATTGATTCAACACTCATTATACATGAATTTTCATGATACTATACTTCACCCAATGCAGTGTAGTGCTATCAGGGTGCATCATTCTTAAACATTTCATTTCATGCATAAGTGTTCCACATGCATCAAAAAACATGGATTCATTACACATCATAATTTATTCCACGATAAAGTAATTTGGAATTAATACATAAAACTATATAGTAAATATGTAAATGTGGATAAATGTGAATTCACATGATAGATAAATGGGCATGGTATTCACAACGCAATGACTTTGGCTTGGGAAAATGTGGTACAATTTCAGCAGCATAACAGCGTGACATATGAATTCATAAAAATGGATCATGAGAGAGAAATGGGTGTCTCATCATATTTACATTAACTGTTTATTAAGTGGGTTATATAGATACATGTACCAACAAATTTAATGAAATTTATATACGTAATACAAAATAATTTCTTGAAGGTAAGTGAGGATAGATAAATTCCTTATGGAATTTCGATATGGTAACAGGTGTACATGGGAGGCATTTATGATAGATAAAGGGGATATATAATTATTAAAACATTAAGAGGTCAGTTTGGGGGAGGTAAAAAAGCATACCCCCACATTTATATTTGAAAATAAAATGGCATTACAATATAAGGAAACCTGGTCATAAATATGGAAAGTGAGAATCACTTACTTGAATGTGTGATCCCAAAGCCTTGTAAGAGAATTTAGAGAGTCTTTTTGGGAGCTTGGATCACCTTTTAAGGATTATATAAAGAGGAGGTAATAAGTTGGAAAATCTCAAAATGCATTGAGTTAAGAGGAAGTGGGATCATGGGTGGGATTATATGGGAAAGGATAGGGAATTTTTTATTATTTAGGTTTGGGACACCACACATTAAACAAATCAAAACCACAAACCATCTCATGGTTTTTTCCAATGTTATTTTCTAAAGGGGAGTGTAAATAAAATATATTATAAGGACAATGGGCTAACTTCTTAAAATAATAGGGTTTCTTATGTGGAGGTGAGTCACACTATCAAGTAAAAAAATTTAAAATGAAAAACAAATTATAAGCCTTGAAGGTTCCACTAATGCTTTGTAAAATAAATAAAACAAACCCAAAATCACATTATTTTAATTTAAAGACATATATTGGACGAATATAATGTTTATACTATTTTATTACAACACTATCAGGTCATTATGATTTCATAAAAGACATTATATATTTAAACGACATATAATTATTACCCAAAAATTCAGATGTCCTAAAAAATTATGAGAAATTCAACGTTGGATAATTTCGATGTCCTGATTACAAAAATAATATTTATTTTATCTAAAAAAATTTCTATACATTTGAATTTTTACTTTTAAAATAAAAACCAACATTTATCTAAAATCATTGGTTTAAAAAAATAGCTTTCAAACCGTAATAAAAATTACAATTGCATTCATAAAATTATGAAATAATTTATTTTTAATAAAAATTAATTTAATAATAATAATAATATTTTATTAAAAATTATTTAATTAAAAAATTCTATTAATTCGTCAATATACATTTCTTAGTTTGGATATTAACTAAAAATATTATTTGTGCTTTAAAAACTTTTTACAAAGTTACAACAATAAAAATAATTTGTATTCTCTATACAAGAATAATGTACATAATAATAGAACTAGGTTCTTGTTACATCACCTCTTAAAACACCTACATTAGACCTTAGGGTAAGGTACGCGATGGTGACAGACTCTTGGGGTGGCTCAGATAACATTGCTTGAGTGGTAATCTCTATCAAATTCCATTTCTCTCATAGGTGGTTCTGCTCAAGCTTAATGTATTCAATCTCGGTGTGGTATTTGTAAAGAGTGAAGCCCAATGACACCACCTCTTTTATGAGCTCTGACAAATGGGCATTGTATTGGTAAATTCTACTTTATGAGGTCATTGCTTCTTTTTTCTGAGTGAATTGGATTTTTCAAAGCCCTACATTTATACTAATCATGTTATCATTGTTCAATAGCTATATTAGAAATGGTCACAATTATTAACTGTATTTTAAAATCCAAAACATATAACAAAATTAGTGTATATGTTTTACATAACCATAAGAAGTCATTTAAATATACCAAGATGAATTTTCATTAATGAATTTTTTGGTAGTTACAATATTCTTCCCTTAAGAAGTATTTCCCTAGAAATTTCCTTTTTCCACACTAAAATATATGTGGGTAACTCTTCTTCATCACTTCTTATTATTCCCATGTCACTTCATCAAACTTTTGGTTTTTCCACAACACCTTGATGAGGGGCATGGTCATATATCGTAGAACATTTTCTCTACGATCTAAGATCTTTACAGGTTGCTCCTCGTAAGAAATATCAGCCTCTATTTGTACTACCTCTGATGAGAGTACATGTGAAGGGTTTGGTATTTACTTCCTTAAGACGGATACATGAAAGACATCATGTACTTTGTCCATGGTAGGTGGAAGTTCTAGTCGATATGTCATAGCCCTAACATGATCAAGAATCTTGAAGGGGATGATGTACCTAGGACTTAACATCCCCTTATTTCCAAACTTCAGGACCTTCTTCCATGGAGATTCATAGAAATACCATGTCTCTAATATTAAACTCAAGGTCTCGTTGACATTTATCTGCATAACTCTTTTGTCGACTCTCGGCTTCCTTGTATGGTGCTGAATGGTTTTCACCTTCTCCACCATTTCTTCAACCATTTATAGTCCTGTCAGCTTTCTCTCATAAAATTTGTCTCAATATGAAGTTTTTATACACCTCTTCCCATATAAGTATTCATAAGGTTCCATTCATATGCTCGAGTGGAAACTGTTATTATATGACAATTCAACTATAGGAAGATTTTGATCCCATCCTCCATTAAATTCCATTGAACATGATCTTAACAAATCATCCAGTGTATGAATGGTTCGCTCAGATTGACCGTCAATTTGAGGATGATAGGTCATACTAAAGTTCGGTTCTATATCCAGAGCATATTTAAGAATATTCCAAAACATAGAGGTGAATCTTGGATCTCGATCAGATACAATAGATAGTGGTACTTCATGAAGCCTTACCACTTACCTGATATATATCTGTGCGAGTTGATCCAATGAGAAGTCCTCCTAAATTGGAATAAAGTGCACAGACTTTTTAAGATGATCCACAACAAACCAAACTACATTTTTGCCATTGGATGTCTTCAGAAGTCAAGAAACAAAGTCCAGGGTGATGTTCTCCCATTTCCATGATGGTATGGGAAATGTTTTCATCATCCCCTTAAACTTCTACCTCTCTTTCTTCACGTGATGACACACCATTCACATTGATGTATACTCAGAGTTATCCTTCTTCATATTATCCAACCAATAATTATCTCAGAGATCTCGATACATCTTTGTGTTTACTATGTGAATAGATAAATTTGAACTATGTGCATCATCCAAAAGTTCCTCCTTCATATACGGACATGATGAAACACATGGTCTTTTCCCAAATCTCACAATTCCTTCTTCATTAACATTGAACTCTGAGGATTTCCTTTTTATAATAGCTTCCATTTTTTTGAATTACTATATCATTTTTTTGATCATCCTTTAAATTTTCCAAAAGTGATGGTTGAGCAATAATTTGTGAAAGGATTGATGATGTTACCATATTTATGATTCCCAGAGCTATCTTCATCAAATATAAGAAGATTGGATCCTTCTCAGTTCTCATCAATGATAGAATCATTGGGTACTTTCTACTTAGATCATATTCCACCTTGTTCTCTTTCCTAGGGTGGTAATTGATTGAGAAATCATAGTCTTTGATCATCTCTAACTATATTCATTGAAGCATGTTCAACTCTTTCTAAGTGAATATATACTTGAGGCTTTTGTGGTCCATATACATTTCACACTTCTCCGCAAAGAGATAATGTTCCCAAATTTTTAAAGTGAATATCACCGTAACCAAATCCATATAATGTGTAGTATAATTTTGCTCATGAAATTTCAATTGCCTTGGAGCATAGTAAATGACATTGTCATTTTCCATCAACGTACAGCCGAGGACTTTATTTAAAGTATCACTGACTACCACAAAAAGTTCTCCACTTTTGGGTAAAGTGAGCATTTGTGTAGTGATAAGCATCCTTTTCAACTCTTTGAATATTTATTTTCAATCATCACTCTAAGAAAACTTTACTCCATTCTAAGTTAGCTTGGTAAGAGGGTTGGAAAATCGTGAGAAATTTATCATATATCATCGATAATATCCATCTAACCCAAAACATCTACAGATATTTATTACTGATGTTGGCCTCGTCCATCCCTCTATTGTAGCTATCATAGAGGGATCCATAGATATCTCGTTGATTTTGATTATATAGCCCAAGAAAAATACCTCCTTCAACCATAACTCACACTCTTGGTACTTTTCTTAGAGATTATTTTTTTGCAAGGTCTCTAGTACTGTTCTTAGAAGCTCCTTATGATCCTCCTTGGTTTTGGACTATATTCTAATATCATCTATAAATACTACCAAAAATTTGTCGAGGTAATCTATATGGACTCTATTCTTCAAGTCCATAAAGATTTATGGATCATTACTTAGTCCGAAAGGCATTACTATGATTTCATAGTGCCCATATCTTTTCTAAAAAGCAGTCTTGGTGATATCTACCTTCTTCACCCTTACATGATAATATCCTGACCACAAATCTACCATGGAGAAGTATTGTGCTCTATGTAGTTGATCAAACAAGTCATCAATACATGGGAGATGATACTTTTTCTTTATCGTGAGTTTTTTAAGCTTACAATAATCAATGAAAATGCACATTGACCCATCCTTCTTCTTGATGAAGATGACTGGTGCACCCCATTGTGAAACACTTGGGCGTATAAACCCTTTATCCAGATTCTCTTATAGTCTTTTATTCGGCTCCTCGAGATCTACAATAGCCATTCTATAAGAAGTATTTGATATTGGAAATGCCCCAGGTTTAAGATCAATTGATAATTCAACATCTCTTCTAGGAGGAAGACCAGAAAATTACTCGGGAAACACTTCAGCGAATTACCTCACAATAGGCATGTCTTTAAGGATAGTTTCCTCCTTAGACTAAATTATCTGAGTCAGATACATGTGATCATAGGGAATTAATATCCATGCTTGAGATGATAGAGCTAAAGAAGACTCATCTTCCTCCTTTCCCTTGTAGAGAATCAGGGGTCAATTATCTACATAGAGAGTGATTTCCCTCTCATGGTACTTTATATTGGCTCAATAGAGGGAAAGTCGATCCATGCCATGAATTGCATCAAATTCCTCGAGAGGGAGTGTGATGAGGTTTTTTGGGAATATTGATCCAAAACTTATGACATGGGAGGAGTTATATTCATGGGATGAAATGATTTCCCCATTTTCCATACACCCTGACATCTTTACTTCCATGATTTTTGGTGGTGTTGGTATTTTTCTACTAAACTTTTTGAGTATAAAATAATGCGTAGAAATTGAATCAAAAAGTAAGTTCTCTATTCTAGAATGAATAACTAGCGTACCTGTCACCACTTCATTGTAAGGGTTCACATCAGCAGTAGTGATGGAAAAAGCTTTCCCTTGATTCTATAGAGGTTGTTAGTTGCCTCCGAAAACCATTGGCTTAGGGAACTAGTTTTCAAGATTCCATGTTTATATGAATTTGAAGCAATGAACAACGAGCATTCGTCTCCTCTTTCATAGCTTTGGGTTTTTCCTCTCGGCAATTAACAGCTAGTTTTCCTTCTCTTTCACACCTAAAACATTTCCTCATCCCCTTCAAGAAATATATGGGGTTTTTCTTTCTACACATTTGGCAAGTGGGGTGATAGATCTTCTTAGCACCATTGATTTATCCATCAGACTGCCTGAATTGAAATCCACCATATGCTTCTTATCTTTATGATACCCCTGAGATATGACGATCTCCATTTCGTCCTTGGGGGCACATCGAACAATTTCCTCAAAACTGTCAAAGTCACAGATCTCCAGAGCTTTCTATAGGCTAGGATTCTTCCCACCAAAGAAGAGGTAAACCTTACATTTAGGGATAATGACAAAGCCAGAAGCATATCGTGCAAGCCTTGTGATGGTTTCCTCGTACGCTCTGATCGACTTTTCATCTTTTTTCTTGAGGTTAAAGAAGTCCCCTTCTATCTTAAGTCGGAGGGTGCATGGATAATATTTAACAAAAAACATCTTCAAGAAATCCTTCCATTAAAATGCCACGATCTCTTCCTCAAGCTTTGTATTTTTGATCAATGTCCACCACTGACCAGCTTCACCCTTCATATAAAAATTATCCAGGAGAACCTTCTCTTTTTCAGAACATTGAAGGATGGATAAGATCTTTTCAATGGAGTTTATCCATTGTTCAGAAATTGAGGGGTCAGATGATCCATTAAATGTAGGAGGACTTTGTTTCATAAAGCTCTCTATAGCAACTTGTTCATTCATAGGGGGGGTTGAACGTTCCTTTTTACACATGTTTCTATTCAAATCTTGAGTTAACTGAGATGGAATCGTCACAAATTTTGCAATTCCTACCCCCATAGGATTGGGAATCTCATTAGCACAGTCGTCACATTGATCTTCACATCTGTTGTTAGCCTGAGTCCTCCTATTATCGACCACTGGCAGCAATAAAAGGAAAGTCCGGGGTAACTCATAAATGTTAATCCTTGGAAAAAAATTATGACTTATAAATATCTTTTATTTCCTGAACTTATAAATCTATAGGCTTCAATCTATGTTATCCATGATCTACTTTCTGACATATATTCTTAGAGGAGTTATTTTAAATTCTATTAATAATGGTTCATACTATTCTTGTGAATTTACCAATGCATACCCCTTTGGAGTTTCATAACAAAAATTGCAGCAAGTCCCATTGTCGAGTACCCAGAAACCCCAGGTCAAGCCTAAAACTCCTTGTCGGGGTTTTCACCCCTAGGTATATCTGCGCCAGAGCAGCCTCTACCTGCTCGTATCTAGACCGGGATGTATTTTCTTGATAAACCACTTACTCAATACCCACCAAAACATAGGGATGTTTTTATATTACTTAGTCTTGTCTCTAAGGATTCACTGTGGTTTTTAAATCCTAATCCCAAAAATAACTAAACCCATCCACTAATACCAACTATAACAACCCTATTCTTTATTACATAATTAAACATGATTTATTACAAAAAACCTTAACTATATAAAACATAGAAGATTGAGAGGTATAGTGTATTTTGGGATTAGGAACATCACATAACAACGTAAAACATTGAACGCAACATCTTATTGAAAACTTCCTTAACATGACCACCACATTCCCTTGTAATTAGCATTTCATAGGATAACTAGAGGACATGCATAAGAAAAGGGTATCCTATACATCCCAGTAAGGGAATAAAAATTGAATAACATGAGAAATATTGTACATGTTATAAAATAGACATATCAATGGACCAAAAGATAAACAACAACATAAAGGCATGATAAATCATGATAATCATAACATGGAAATGTGGCAGCCACATGTAACATGTAATTACCATGAGCCAAGGCTCATTGCACATAGAACATGAGTAAACCCTCATTGCACATGAAGCATGAGTAAAAAATCATTGCACATGAATTAGAATTATTAAACACTCATTGCACATGATTTATCATAATACTATACATTTCTCAATGCATTGGAGCGATATCAGGACACAACTTTCTTAAACATTTAATTTCATGCATAAGTGTGCCACATGGATCATAAAACATGGATTTATTAAACATAATCATTTATTCCATGATAAAGGAATGAGGAATTAATACATTAAATTATATAATCAATAAGTAAATGTGAATAAAGGTGAATACCCTTGATAGAGAAATGGGCTTGGTATTCACTACACAATGACTTTTGCTTCGAAAAACGTGGTACAATTTCGACAGCATAACGGCGTGACATAATAATTCATAAAACAATTTTATCGGAGAGAAATTGGTTTCTAATCATATGTAAATGAAATGGGAAGTAATTGGGTCATATAGATACATTTCCCAATAAATTTAATGAAATTTAGATGCATAATACAAAATAATTACATGAATGTAAATGAGGAGAGTGAAACTCCTTATAGAATTTCGACATGGTAACAGGTGTACATGGGAGGAATTAATGAGAGATAATGGGGTATCTAATTATTAAAACATTAAGTGTGAAGTATGGGGATGTTTTAAATCATAACTCAATATTTATAATTGAATTTAAAAGGGAATAACAATATAAGAAAACTTGGACATATATAAGGAAAGTGAGAATCCCTTACTTGGATGTTTGATCCCAAAGGCTTGGGAGAGGATTAAGAGAGGATTCTTGGGAGATTTGGGACCTTGGGAGGAATCTAGAGATAGGAGGAAAGATTTTGGACAAACTCCAAAGGATTTTATTGAAGAGTAAGTTGGAGCTTTGGTGGGTTTATATAGGAAATGAGAGGGAATTCTTTATTATTTTGGTTTGGGACACCACAAATTAAACTAATCAAAACCAAAAATCATACCATGGTATTTGCCCAGGTTTTTTTCTCTAGGGAAGTGGTAAAAAAACTTTATAAGTCCAATTTGCTAAATTCTTAAAATAATAGGGTTTCTTCTGTGGAGGTGAGTCAAACTCTCAAGGAAAACAATTTAAAAAGACAAAATGTTTTATAAGCCATGAAGGGTCCACTAAAGCTTTGTAAAATAAATAAAAAAACCCAAAATCACATTATTTTAGTGTTAAAACATATATTTACCGAAAATAATGTTTATATTATTTTATTACATCACTATTGGGTCATTATGATGTCATAAAACCCATTATATATTTAAATGGTATTTAATTTTTACCCAAAAATTCGACAGTCTCAAAAAATTATGAAAAATTTACTATTGAATAATTTCGACATCATGATTCCAAAAATAATATTTATTTTATCTAAATAATTTTCTAAATATGATAATTTTTACTTTTAAAATAAAAACCAACATTTATCGAAATTTCATGGGTTTTGACAAAAACAGCTTTCAAACCTTAATAAAAATTACAATTTCATTCATAAAATTATACGATCACTTATATTTAATAAAAATAAATTTAATAATATTATTATTATTTTATTAAAATATTATTTAATTCAAAAATACATTAATTCATCAAAATAGATTTCTTAGTTTGAATATTAACTAAAAATAATATTTGTGCTTTCAAAACTATTTATAATGTAACAACAATAAAAAAAGGTATATTCTCTATACAAGTAAAATTTAAATAATCATAGTACTAGGGTCTTATTAAATAACCCCTTAAAACATCCAGATAAGTCCATAGGGTAAGTTGTGTGATAGTGATAGACTCTTGGGGTGGCTCAGATAACATTTCTTGAGTGGTAATCTCTTTCAACTTCCACATCTCTCATAGGCAGTTTTTCACGATCTTAACGTATTCAAGCTTGGATTGGTATTGGTCTAGATAGAAGCCCAATGATTCCACCTCCTTTACAAGCTCTAACAAATGGGATTCGTATGGATAAAGTCTACTGTTTGAGGTCATCGGTTCCTTTTCCTGGGTAAATTGGATTTATTAAAGCCTTATATTTATACTAATCATGTGATCACTATTAAATGGCTATATTATCAAAGTTCACAATTATTAAGAGTATTTTAAAATCCAAAACATAGAACCATATAAGTGTATATGTTTTACATAACCATAAGAAGACATTTAAATAGACCAAGAAGAATTTTCATTGATGATTTTTTGGGTCGTTATAGTCTTCCCCCCTTAAGAAATTTCATCCTCGAAATTTCCTTTTCCCACAATTAAACAGATGTGGGTAACTCTGCATCATCACTTCTTCTAATTCACACATTTCTTCTTCAAACTTTTAGTTTTTCTACAGCACCTTGGAAAGGGGTATTGTCTTATTCCGTACAACTTTTTCTCTACGATATAAGATCTTCACTTGTTGCTCCTCATAAGAAAGATCATCATCTATTTGTACTACCTCTAAAGAGAGTACATATAAAGGGTTTGGTATGTACTTCTTAAGAGGGATACCTGAAATACATCATGTACTTTGGCCATGGTTGGTGGAAGTTCTAGTTGATAGGCCACATCCCTGACATGATCAATAATCTTGAAGGGTACGTTGTACATAGGACTTAAATTCACCTTATTTCCAAACCTTATTACCTTCTTCTGAGGAGATGTGTGTAAAAATACCATGTCTTAAACTTTAAACTCAAGTTCTCATCGACAATTATCTGCATAACTCTTCTATCGACATTGGGCTGCCTTGATATGTTGGTGAATTTTTTTCACCTTCTCCTCCATTTCTTCTACCATTTATGGTCCTTGCAGCTTACACTCACTAACTTCATCCCAACAAGCTAGTGTTCTGCTCCTCTTCCCATATAAGGATTCATAAGGTTCCATTCAGATTCTAGAGTGGAAAATATTAATATAGGAGAATTCAACCAGAAGAATATGTTGATCTCATTCTCCTTTAAAGTCTAGTGAACATGATCTTAACATATCATCTAGTGTCTGAATGGTATTGTAACGCCCCGACCCCAGTTACCTAGAGTCGGTGAATTATTACATAACATTGGCATGATCACAAGAAAGATCAAATCTCGAAAGACCGATTGGTTTAGTAGCCTTGGAAACACTAGATATATTCATAAGTTTTACATTACATCATAAAAAGAAAAACTACTACAACAACATAATGTTTCCACAGTCCACACTATAATCCCCTCATGATATCCCTGCAGGTCATTCATAACTTACATCTTCACATCCTGGGAAAAATAAAACATAGAAAAGGGGTGAGCTCAAATGCCCAGTAAGGATAACAATATAGCGGAACATTGAAAAATAAGCATAAACATTTAAGGTGATGAATTACTAAAACAAAAGCCTTTTAAACTTGAACTTCAACATAGTATGGAAAAAGTAAAATGAAATAATGCCATTTACTTGTTCACATGGATATTCTACTAATCGAATAATCACATGAAATATCAATAACCACTTTCATAATGTTGGAATGCATAATGCCAGACTATCATAACCACATAGTCAAGGCCTTGTGCCAAGACTACAAATAAGATTTTGTCAAGGCCTTGGGCCAAGACACTAGTTTGTCTCATGAGACCTACCGATGCATCGAGAAGCTATAGCGGGCTCCACCCGTCACATATTAAGTCCAATGCATTCCCATATGAAAAGGTTTAAACATAACATAAACATTCATATTAAAACTAGCATACGAAATGTCAATAATTTCACCATAAACTATGAATGGTATAAAAATTTCACATCCACATTCAAACATATCACAAACCTTCAATACAATATAGATGTTTTGTATCATAATAAATCTACTTCAAATAAGCGTAAAATCCGTCAAAGGATGTTGACATAGATGAAATCAAAACACTTTTTAGAGAAATATCTCTTTCTATTTTTGAAATCATTTAAGAGCCATATAAAATAAAACATTTTCTTGAAAATATTCTTATAAGCTTGTAAGGGAAGCTTTGACGATTTTATAATGGCGGAAAATAACCACACCCGCCGTATAAGTTAAAAAAAACATTCTTATCTTAATTCTGTCGAAAAGGTTAAAAAGCACCTTGTTTGGAAAACGACGGAAAGATTCCCTTATAAACCTCTTATAAAAAGTCAACAAGGGTATAAAGGACTTTAACCCATATTCTTGTAAATAATAAATATGTTTTGAAATACATTTCGAAGAAACATGGATGTGGATGATAAAGAAATCCCAGTAGATTATTTCGTATAAACAACCTCGGATAATGAAGAGATTGTGAAATAACCCTTACCTTGTACATTTCCTTGGTTGGGGTAGGTTAACCTCCTGTATAATGGTGAAATAATTGTTATTAAATTATACAAGAATCATATATATTAATATGATATCATATATGATCTTTTAATAATGATTTGTTAATAATATCTTAGAATTATCGTCGTTTCGGGTGTTAACTTACTCATTTTCTTTTATATGTTTTGTTACATAAGCCATGTTTGTTGTATCTTATTTATATCCATAATAATATAAATTCCTTAAACATCATTTTTAAATCATCAAATGATAATTATACTTGAATGGATACGATGGAGAATGAATCTCATCGTGTTCGTGGAGACGGTAGTCCGTACGTATGCACGAGCGACAATATCATTCTTTTGATATTAAAATAATATATAAATGGATGGTATATCATATATACAGAATCATTAACATGTTATATTTATTATTTACATGAGTTACATATCATTATTATACCCATCCAAATAATAATATATTGAATAACAATTACACCACGACGTGGAGATGGTAAGCCGTACGTACGCACGTATGGTGACATGTTATTCAAAGGGTGGATAGAATACTGAATATGGTTGTACCATATTTATAATAAAATCACAGTATATATATGATACTGGATTTATTATTTTATAATGGTAACAACAAAGGATGAAGAAGTGGAAGAAGAAATGAACTTGGAAAAGGGTGGTGAAATCATTACCTCTTCTTCGGGTTCTTCCTTTTGATTTGATCAAAAGGGCTCCATAGGGTGGATTTCTGATCAAACTAAGTCCTATAGGTTGTAGTGAGGGATGTTGGGAGAGTATTTGGGCAGAGTTTGCCCGAACCAAAAGGCTTGGAAGGTGTGAATAAATGAGAATGAGGAGTGCCCTTTTATAAGAGGGGTGAGGGGCACCTTTGGAAAAGCTAGAAATATTAGTTTATATTAAATTCATATTCGGTTTCTAATGCCTCCAAAGTTGATTATTCAAAGTTTAAAGTGGGGATAGGTCGAAAAAACTCATCCAATAGAATTTAGACAGGTTTGGGTACTTATATTAACCTTATCTTTAAGTATTAACTCTAAGTTAATTAGTTTCACTTTTACAATGTATCTTTGTATTTTTATATAATATGGTTAATAAACTTACTATATACATCCAAACGACCCCAAGTGGTACCTTAAAGATGAACCTATCATGATATAAGTCTATTGTCCGAACCTTAGATTTTTAGGAATTTAATATAAATTAATAATATAATATGTTTTTTAAGAACTCTTTTATGTCAATTTTGACACTATTCATTAGTTGATTTTTTTGAAACTCATAACAGATTTATTACTTCGAACAAAGTAAATTAAATCAATCCTAAGATATCATATTATCCTAGAAAATTAGTTTAATTCATTAAAAGTTTCATATTATGTTTATTTGGGTATTTATAATATCAATTATTTTAATTTTTCACTATTATAGTAATTACTGCATCATCATTGTGTCATAAATAAAATAAATTATTTAATTTCTAAAAATTATAAATAAAATATAATTATGTAGGAAATCTTTTTATATTTCTAATAAATATTTATAATATAAAATCCATCATATATAACCCTATGTAACAATTGTTTTGCTAAAAGATATATGCTTGTGTCATTTTTGTATTCATTTTATCTTAATTAAAATAAAGTGTCATTATCACTTACAAGTGGATCCATGGGGTCCCAAAATCGACCCAAAGATGACCATGGTCGACCATGTATCAATAAATAGGGTTAAGACACGTTTTAGGGTAATTTAGTATTATTATAATATTATTTTTAACCCTTATTTACCGGATTTACCCTTAACCATGGTAAAAAAAATATTTACCGCAGTAATTATTCAAAATGTCTAAAAATAAAAGTTACCTATTTACACAATTTGAACATCCTGATTCAAAATATGGAATCCATTTTCCTAAATTCAAAACACAGAGGTGGCAGAAATTAATTTAAAATTAATTCCCGCTGTCAAAACAAAAAGCGTGTTTTTAAAAGATAATAACTATCAAAAGATTGACACTTGTTTATGTTCGGTTTAATTGTAAAATTATGTCCAATTACCAACATTATATTAAATGGTAAAAATATATTCTAGATATACTTTAAAACCACTCAAATTCATAATTTATCACTATTAATTATTTTGATTAAAAAAGTTGTTTTTAATTAAAATTTAGTAATTTTCACTATTCATCAAAATATGAAAGTTATCCGAAAAGTACCAAAATTTCACCTTAGGGTAATTTAGACACTACGAATCCAAAAATTAAGTCAATTTTGAAATATAAAATATATATAATTTAAAAAAGTAGGTATTACTATTCATAACGGCTAGTTTGATCGGTTGTGGTGTGTGTTAAAACTCGAAGTTGCGTACAACACACGCTACTGTATTATTCAAAGGAAAGCGTACCGTGGAAGCGTGGGATGTTTCATTTTAAATTTTTTGATGTCCCCATTTAGTCAAAAAGTTTAAAATATTGTATTTAAAAAGGGTTCACTATTAAAAGTTGATAAAAGTGCAATACTAAAAATGAATTTGTTCTTGCATTATATCTAAGAAACTCATAATATGGATTCTAAAATTATAAGGATTATATAAAGTTTAAAATTTAGATAATACTATTCATAACCTCTTTTGAATGGCTTTTTTTTTGTAAGTCATGGTGTGATTGAACTCGGTGTTGCGTGTAGTGCATGTTATTGAAATATTTTGAAGAAATAACACACTATGAAATCTTGGGGTGTTACATTCTCCCATCCTTCAATAAATTGCGTCCTCGCAATTTGAAATTGTTCTTCGAAAATAAAAGGTTGAAAATAGAAAACATATTTGTGGGAAAACCCACATCGGAAATTGGGTTACTAAAATTTAGTCTTAATATGAGGAAAAGAGAAATGAAAGGGTCACCACCAAATTATGATCTCGATTAGTAGAACATTGGTGGCGATTAGAGACATATAATTGGAGGAAAAACGTAAATATTTATAGGTAGTGATTGAGGTCATCAATCACAAACAAGTGTATAATTGAGGTCCTTAAATTCATCAATCTATGATGATTTGAAATACCATCGGTTCAACAAAACATAGGGTATTAGGATAACACATTTTTGACGTTTCAAAATATCTTAGTTGAAATTCCACATCGAAAAATGAATTAACGAGGCCTCTATTTAAAATAAAGAGTGGAAAGTATGAAGATTACCGAAAATAACACATACTAGGGTTCCATGTAGGAAAATATGGATATGGAAGAGAAATCTAACCATCAATTATCTGATGGAGAGTGGTAGAGAACATGGCTATGAAAAGGCCAACAATCCCAAAGCCATGAATTAGTGATGATTTAAGGTACCATCTAGGACAACATTTTTGTTCTATGTTCCTTTTATTAATGTTGAGGAATTTATTTATGATATTGGCTAAGATCATAAGGAGATATACTTACTTTATAATTAGAGTTTTATCCATTAATAAATTTCTACCACAAACTCATCTTTCACTCATAAAAAAATTCTATTTATACTATTCGTACAGGGTTCCAAAATAAACGAATTTATAATTCATCTACCAGATCTTTTAAAAAAAACTACATTATTTAATCCAGGACATTTCTTGGGACAGTGGTAGGTGATACACCCTTGTCTCCCTTCGGTTGCGGGTTCAAGTCTCGCAGCCTTGCCGGACACGACGGGTTTCTGCCCGACCTCCGGGTTGTCCTTTTATGGCAATCCAAAATAATCCAAACTAGAACTATCCAAAATACTTCTATCCAAACTCACAGTCCAACATTTATAAGGAAGTTAAACATAATATAGATCCTTTTTACCCCGTAATAGCATATGAATACCTTCATCATGTATTACCATATTCCTTATTGATTACATTCATGCTCCCTTATTCCATATAGAATGCTGGATATACTTCATTAATCCAAAAATGTTTTAAACTCCAACAATGATGGAATGTACAAATCATTAATCAGTTCCAAGTTAGTCAAGAATATCCAATATAATTTATCCAAAACAATCACATATTATTCCAAAATCACCACCTCAGTATCAGAAATATTTTATGATTTATCATTCTCTCAACCATATTTTTTCCAATAATTTATCCTGCTATTGAGTCACTTTTCTTTGTTCCACATAATCTCAAGTCCTTAATGAAATAGTACTGCAGTACAATCCTTATATACTCCATAAATATTATAACAAGTACATTGTTGATACACACTCAATTAACATAATCAACATAAGAACTCTAATCATTCCTCTTCATCTGTGGTAGTATCATAACTTGATTATTATCTGATAACATCATTTGAGGCATATTTTGATGACTGGGACATAGGTTCGCATAGTGTCCAAACTCCTTGCAAATGAAGCATTGTACATTTGAAACCATTTTCTTACCCTTGCAGTCACGTACTTTGTGCCCTTTTCCTCCACACTTATAACAAACTCCCATTCCTTTCAGGCAAGTTCCAGGGTGTTTTTTTCCACAGTTACCACATATGGGAAAATTATTCTTTTCCCTCATCCCTTTATCCATCTTTCTCTCTTCCATCCTTTTCTTCTCTTGATTCCCTTCAAAGCCATAGGACTCAGTAAACTCTTTACTTATCTTATCAACACATGATATTATTTCTTCACATGATGATAATACATGGGAGACTATTCCTCTTATAAATTCTATCTTAAGACCATGAAAGATATGATCCTTCCTTCTCTTTGGATCATGTGCATTTCTGGAGTTCTCATTTCTTCTACTGGGCGCCATTTCTAAACAATGGCATACACTAGATCAGTTTATGAATCAAAATACATAATCCCATACTTATAAAACACTTAATATAAATTTAACTATTTATGGATATAATCCATAATCATAAAAATGTCTCCTTTGAGGATGTATATACTCATAAACCCATCATAATGGTTTGTAAAGAAAATGAGAATTATCCTAAGCATATCCCCCGGGAGTGTCGTAACCAAGAGTGCAGCAAGGCCCGTTGTCGTGCACCAGTTCCCGTTCGAGTCTAGATCAAAGCGGTATTTTTGAGTTTTACCCCTAGGTACATCTGTGCCAGAGCCGCCTCTACCTGCTCGTATCCAGACAGGGATGTATTGCTCGGAAAACTCAAAAAATCTCTACAATACCAAAATTATAGGAAGTTCTTCTATACTAATCCTCAAAGTTCATCTTAGGTCTACGTTCTCTAATCAGAGTTTACCTAAATCTAGCTTCCAAGGTTTCTACTAAACTTCCTCTGATACCAACTGTAACGCCCCGACCCCAGTTACCCAGAGTCGGTGCATTATTACATAACATTGGCATGATCACAAGAAAGATCAAATCTCGAAAGACCGATTGGTTTAGTAGCCTTGGAAACACTAGATATATTCATAAGTTTGACATTACATCATAAAAAGAAAAACTACTACAACAACATAATGTTTCCACAGTCCACACTATAATCCCCTCATAATATCCCTGCAGGTCATTCATAACATACATCTTCACATCCTGGGAAAAATAAAACATAGAAAAGGGGTGAGCTCAAATTCCCAGTAAGGATAACAATATATCGGAACATTCAAAAATAAGCATAAACATTTAAGGCGATGAATTACTAAAACAAAAGCCTTTTAAACTTGAACTTCAACATAGTATGGAAAAAGTAAAATGAAATAATGCCATTTACTTGTTCACATGGATATTCTACTAATCGAATAATCACATGCAATATCAATAACCACTTTTATAATGTTGGAATGCATAATGCCATACTATCATAACCACATAGTCAAGGCCTTGTGCCAAGACTACAAATAAGATTTTGTCAAGGCCTTGTGCCAAGACACTAGTTTGTCTCATGAGACCTACCGATGCATCGAGGAGCTATAGCGGGCTCCACCCGTCACATATTAAGTCCAATGCATTCCCATATGAAAAGGTTTAAACATAACATAAACATTCGTATTAAAACTAGCATACGAAATGTCAATAATTTCACCATAAACTATGAATGGTATAAAAATTGCACATCCACATTCAAACATATCACAAACCTTCAATACAATATAGAAGTTTTGTATCATAATAAATCAACTTCAAATAAGTGTAAAATCCGTCAAAGGATGTTGACATAGATGAAATCAAAACAGTTTTTAGAGAAATATCTCTTTCTATTTTTGAAAAAATTTAAGATCAATATAAAATAAAAAAATTTCTTGAAAATATTCTTATAAGCTTGTAAGGGAAGCTTTGACGATTTTATAACGGCAGAAAATAACCACACCCGCCGTATAAGTTAAAAAAACATTCTTATCTTAATTCTGTCGAAAAGGTTAAAAAGCACCTTGTTTGGAAAACGACGAAAAGATTCCCTTATAAACCTCTTATAAAAAGTCAACAAGGGTATAAATGACTTTAACCCATATTCTTGTAAATAATAAATATGTTTTGAAATACATTTCGAAGAAACATGGATGTGGATGATAAAGAAATCCCAGTAGATTATTACGTATAAACAACCTCGGATAATGAAGAGATTGTGAAATAACCCTTACCTTGTACATTTCCTTGGTTGGGGTAGGTTAACCTACTGTATAATGGTGAAATAATTGTTATTAAATTATACAAGAATCATATATATTAATATGATATCATATATGATCTTTTAACAATGATTTGTTAATAATATCTTAGAATTATCGTCGTTTCGGGTGTTAACTTACTCATTTTCTTTTATATGTTTTGTTACATAAGACATGTTTGTTGTATCTTATTCATATCCATAATGATATAAAGTCCTTAAAAACCATTTTTAAATCATCAAATGATAATTATACTTGAATGGATACGATGGAGAATGAATCTCATCGCGTTCGTGGAGACGGTAGTCCGTACGTACGCACGAGTGACAATATCATTCTTTTGATATTAAAATAATATATAAATGGATGGTATATCATATATACAGAATCATTAACATGTTATATTTATTATTTACATGAGTTACAGATCATTATTATACCCATCCAAATAATAATATATTGAATAACAATTACACCACGACGTGGAGACGGTAAGCCGTACGTACGCACGTATGGTGACATGTTATTAAAAGGGTGGATAGAATAGTGAATATGGTTGTACCATATTTATAATAAAATCAAAGTATATATATGATACTGGAGTTATTATTTTAGAATGGTAACAACAAAGGATGGAGAAGTGGAAGAAGAAATGAACTTGGAAAAGGGTGGTGAAATCATTACCTATTCTTCGGGTTCTTCCTTTTGATTTGATCAAAAGGGCTCCTTAGGGTGGCTTTCTGATCAAACTAAGTCCTCTAGGTTGTAGTGAGGGATGTTGGGAGAGTATTTGGGCAGAGTTTGGCCGAACCAAAAGGCTTGGAAGGTGTGAAGAAATGAGAATGAGGAGTGCCCTTTTATAAGAGGGGTGAGGGGCACCTTTGGAAAAGCTAGAAATATTAGTTTATATTAAATTCATATTCGGTTTCTAATGCCTCCAAAGTTTATTATTCAAAGTTTAAGGTGGGGATAGGTCGAAAAAAACTCATCCAATAGAATTTAGATAGGTTTGGGTACTTATATTAAACTTATCTTTAAGTATTAACTCTAAGTTAATTAGTTTCACTTTTACAATGTCTCTTTGTATTTTTATATAATATGGTTAATAAACATACTATATACATGCAAAAGACCCCCAAGTGGTCCATTAATGATTAACCTATCATGATATAAGTCTATTGGCCGAACCTTAGATTTTTAGGAATTTAATATCAATTAATAATATAATATTTTTTTTAAGAACTCTTTTATGTCAATTTTGACACTATTCATTAGTTGATTTTTGTGAAACTCATAACAGATTGATTACTTCAAAAAAAGTAAATTAAATCAATCCTAATATATCATATTATCCTAGAAAACTAGTTTAATTCATTAAAAGTTTCATATTATATTTATTTGGGTATTTATAATATCAATTATTTTAATTTTTCACTATTATAGTAATTACTGCATCATCATTGTGTCATAAATAAAATAAATTATTTAATGTCTAAAAATTATAAATAAAATATCATTATGTAGGAACTTTTTTTATATTTCTAATAAATATTTATAATCTAAAATCCAACATATATAACCCTATGTAACAATTTTTTTTCTAAAAGATATATGCTTGTGTCATTTTTGTATTCATTTTAACTTAATTAAAATAAAGTGTCATTATCACTTACAAGTGGATCCATGGGGTCCCAAAATCGACCCAAAGATGCCCATGGTCGACCATGTATCAACCAATAGGGTTAAGACACGTTTTATGGTAATTTAGTATTATTATAATATTATTTTTTAACCCTTATTTACCGGATTTACCCTTAACCATGGTAAATAAAATATTTACCGCAGTAATTATTCAAAATGTCTAAAAATAAAAGTTACCTATTTACACAATTTGAACATCCTGATTCCATATATGGAATACATTTTCCTAAATTCAAAACACAGAAGTGGCAGAAATTAATTTAAAATTAATTCCCGCTGTCAAAACAAAAAGCGTGTTTTTAAGAGATAATAACTATCAAAAGATTGACACTTGTTTATGTTCGGTTTAATTGTAAAATTATGTCCAATGACCAACATTATATTAAATGGTAAAAATATATTCTAAATATACTTTAAAATCACTCAAATTCATAATTTATCACTATTAATTATTTTGATTAAAAAAGTTGTTTTTAATTAAAATTTAGTAATTTTCACTATTCATCAAAATATGAAAGTTATCCGAAAAGTACCAAAATTTCACCTTAGGGTAATTTCGACACTACGAATCCAAAAATGAAGTCAATTTTGAAATATAAAATATATATAATTTCAAAAATTAGGTATTACTATTCATAACGGCTAGTTTGATCGGTTGTGGTGTGTGTTAAAACTCGAAGTTGCGTACAACACACGATACTGTATTATTCAAAGGAAAGCGTACCGTGGAAGCTTGGGATGTTTCATTTTAAATTTTTTGATGTCCCCATTTAGTCAAAAAGTTTAAAATATTTTATTTAAAAAGGGTTCACTATTAAAAGTTGATAAAAGTGCAATACTGAAAATGAATTTGTTCTTGCATTATATCTAAGAAACTCATAATATGGATTCTAAAATTATAAGGATTATATAAAGTTTAAAATTTAGATAATACTATTCATAACCTCTTTTGAATGGCTTTTTTTTTGTAAGTCATGGTGTGATTGAACTCGGTGTTGCGTTTAGTGCAAGTTATTGAATTATTTTGAAGAAATAACACACTATGAAATCATGGGGTGTTACAGGTATGCTATGATTGGCCATCATTTTGAGGGTGATAGTTTTTTCTGAAGTTCAGTTCTATATCTTGAGCTTGTTGAAGACTCTTCCAAAACATAGAAGTGAGTCTTGGATCTCGATCGGATACAATAGATAGTGTTACTCTATAATGTCTTACCACTTCCCTAATATATATATGTGCAAGTTGATCCAATGATAAATCCTATTGAATTGAAATAATGTGCGTGGACTTTATAAGATGATCCATAATAACCCAAATGGTATTGTTTCCTTTGAATGTCTTCAGAATTCTAGTGACAAAGTTTATACTGATGTTCTCACATTTCCATGTTGGTATGGGCAATGGTTACATCATCCCCTTAGACTTCTACCTCTCTGCCTTCACTTGCTGACACACCAGGCACTTTGATGTATACTTAGTGATCTCCTTCTTCATATTATCCCACAAATAATTCTCTTAGAGATATCGATATAGATTCATGTTTCCTAGGTGAATAGAGAAATTTTAACTACATGCATCATCCAAAAGTTCCTTCTTCAGCTTCGGACTTGATAGAGCACATAGTCTTTTCCAAAATCTCACAATTCCTTCTTCATTAACATTGATCTCTAAGGATTTCCCTTTTCTGATAGCTTCAAATTTCTTCTGAATTCCCACATCATCCTTTTGATCATCCATTATCCTTTCCAAAAGATATGGTTTATAAATCATTTGTGAAAGGATTGATGATGTTCACCTTTTTATGATTCTCACATCCATCTTCATAAAATCTAAGAAGATTGGATCCCTCTCAATTCTCATAAATTATAGAATCGTTAGGTCCTTTCTATTTATAGAATCTATCGCCATGTTTGATTTCCCTATGTGGTAATGGATTGATCATTCATAGTCTTTGATCAGATTTAACCATATTCATTGGCCCATGTTCAACTCTTTATGTCTAAATATATACTTGAGGATTTTGTGGTCCCTATATATTTCACACTTCTCCCCAAAGATATAATGACACAAAATTTTTAATGAAATGGTAACCACAACCAACTCCAGATCATGTGTTGGATAATTCTGTTCAGGAACATTCAATTTCCTTGAAGCATAAGCAATGACTTTGTCAATTTTCATCGACACACAGACCCGACCCTTCCTCGAAGTATCATTGAATACCACAAAAAGATCTCCACTTGTGGGTAAAGTGATCATGGGTGCAATGATAAGCATCCATTTAATCTCCTTAAATATTTCTTCACATTCATCACTCTAAGAAAACTTTACTCTCTTCTGAGTTATCTTGGTAATAGTGTTGGAAAAGCATGAGAAATATCTCAGAAATCGTCAATAACATCCAACTAACCCCAAAAAGATACAGATGTTCATTAATGATGTTGTCCTCGGCCATCCCTCTATGGAATCTTTCTAAGAGGGATCCACAGATATCCCATTTTTTGTGATGATATGGCCCAAGAATGAGACCTCCTTCAACCATAACTCACACTTGTTGTAATTTCCATAGAGCTTCTCATTTTTCAAGGTCTCTAGTACAGTTCTTAGATGCTCAGCATGATCCTACTTGGTTTTAGAGTATATTAGAATATCATCTATAAATACTACCAAAAATTTGTCGAGGTAATCTCTAAAGACTCTATTCATCAAGTACTAGATGATTTCTTGAGAATTAGTAATGAAATTACTATAAATTCATAGTGCATGTATTGTGTATGAAAAGAAATCTTGGGGATATCTTCCTTTATCACCCTTAATGGTTAATATCCCGACTGGACATCTAACTTGGAGAAGTTTTGTGCTCCACACAGCTGATCAAACAACTTATCAATTCATGGGAGAGGATATGTTTTCTTTAATTTTATTTTTTTAAGCTCATGATAGTTGATGCAAAGGCGCATTGACCCATCCTTATTCTTGACGAAGAGGACTAGTGTTCCCCATGGTGAAGCACTTGGGCGTATAAACTCTTTATCTGAATCCTACTATAGTTGTTTCTTCATCTTCTCAAGCTCCAAAACATCGATTCTATAAAGAGTCATGGATATTAGAAATTCCCCAGGTATAAGATCAATTAAGAGTTCAACATCTCTTCTTGGAGGAAGACCAGGCAATTCCTCAGGAAACACTTCACTGAATTCCCTCACAATAGGTATGTATTCAAAGATATTTACCTCATTAGAATCAATCATCTGAGCTAGATAGACTTTCTCATAGGGAAGTAATATTCACTCTTGATAGGATGGAGCTAAAGAAGATTCATCTTCCTCCTTGAACTTGTATATAATTGGGGGTCGATTCTCCACATGGAGAGTGATTTCCATCTCATGGAAATGTATGTTGACTCTATATTGGTAAATCCATTCCATGACAATAATTTCATCAATTTCTACCTGATGGAGTATGATGAGGTCCACTAGGAAGTTCAATCCACAAATTATGACAAGGTAGGAGTTATATTCATGGGATGCAGTGATTTCACCATTTGTCATACTCACCAACATCTTTACTTCCATGATTTTTGGTGATATTGGGATTGTTCTACTAAACATTCAGGTTATAAAATAATTAAAAGAAAATGAATCAAAAGGTAATCTCACTATTATTTAATGAATAACTAGCATACCTGTCACCACTATGTTGTCGAGGTTCACATTGGTGGTAGTGATGGAAAAAGTTATCCATTTCTTCCTTGTAGGTAGTTGGTTGCCTCCGAAAATCCATGGCCTAGGGTACTAATTTGAAAGATGCCCTGGTGATTTGCAGTTGAAGCAATGAACAAGGAATTGAGAGTCGAATGAAGTGTTCCTCTCCTATGACATATTTATGGTATTTTCTTATCGGTACTTAACATCTTGGTTTCCTTATCTTCCACAACTAAACAATTTTCTCATCCTCTTCAAGCAATTTCTAGGGTGCTTCTTTCTAAACCTTTTGAAAGTGGGGTGCTGGATCTTCTTAGCACCATTGGAATTATCCATTGGACCACCAGAATTGAAATCCACATTAGTCTTCTTATCCCCATGATAACCCTAAGATTAGATGATCTCTGTTTGGACCTTGAGGGAACATCGGACAATTTCTTCATAGGTATCAAAGTCATGGATTGTCAGGGCTTTCCGCAAGCTAGGTTTCATCCCACTAAAAAAGTGGTCAACCATTGATTCGGGGTTAATGATAATGCCAAAGGAATATTATGAAATACTTTTGAAGTTTCCCTAATATGCTCTGATGTATTCGTCATCTTTTTTATTAAGGGAAAGGAAGTCCCTTTCCATATTAAGCAGGAGGGTGCGCAGAAAAAATTTATCGAAAAACATCTTGAAAAAATCCTTCAATTCCAAAACCACGGTCTATTTTTTAGGCTTTGTATTTTTATCAATGTCCACCATTGATCATATTCACCCTATATACGATAAACATCAAGGAGAACCTTCTCTTGTATAGAACATTGAAGGGTGGGGAAGATCTTTTCAATAGAGTTGATCCATTTTTCGGTGATTGAGGGATCAGATTATCCATTAAAATTATGAGGTCTTTGTCTCATGAAGCTCCTGATAGTGACTTGTTCTTTCTTAGGGGGGTTGAACGTTCCTCTTGACCAATATTTCGATTTAAATCTTAAGTTAACCGAGAGTAAATAGTGACAATGTTCATGATTCCTTCTCCCATCGGATTGGGCATCTCATTAGCATAGTCTTCACATTGATCTTCACATCGATTGTTAGCCTGAGTCCTTATATTACTGGCCATTGGCAGGAATAAAAGGAAAGTTAGGGATAACACATAAATGGTAATCCAAGGAAAAACATATGACTTATAAATAGCTTTTATTTCCTTGACTTATGAATCTATATGCTTTAATCTATATTATCCACGATTTACTTTCTAACATATATTATTAGGGAAATTTTTTTATTCTATTATTAATGGTTCATACTAAACTTGTGAATTTGAAAATGCATATCCCTTAAAAGTATCATAACCAATAGTGTATAAAGGCCCATTATCGTGTACTAAGATACTCCATGTGAAGCCTGAAACTCCTTTCCGGGGTTTTCACCCCTAGTTACATCTGTGTCAGAGCCGCCTCTACCTACCCGTATCAAGAAAATGATGTATTTTCTTGATAAACCACATACTAAATACCCACCAAAACATAGATATGTTTTTATTATACTTATTATTGTCTCTAAGTCTTAACTAGGGTTTTCTAATCCTAATCCCAAAAATAACTAAGCATGTCCTCTGCTACTAACTATAACAACCGTGTTATTTATTACATACTTAAGCATGATTTATTACATAAAACCTTCAATTTATACAACAAAGGAGATCTAGAGGTATAGTGTATTTTTGGATTAGGAACATTACATAACAACTTAAAGCATAGAACACAACATCTTATTTAAAATATCATTTACATGACCACTACATTCCCTCGTACTTAGCATTGCATATGATAACCTGAGGACATCCATAAGAAAAGGGTGAGATATAAAGCCCAGTAAGGGAATAAAAATGGAATAACATGATAAATACAGTACATGTTAGAAAATAGACATATCAATGGAGAATAAGAGAAATATGAACATAATGGCATGATAAAGCATAATAATCATAACATGGAAATGTGGCAACAATAATTAACATGTAATCAGCATGAGCCAAGGCTCATTGCACATAGATCATGAGTAAACCCTCATTTCACATGAAGCATGATTAAACTCTCATTTCACATGAATTATAATGATTCAACACTCATTGCACATGATGTATCATAATACTATACTTTACTCAATGCATTGGAGCCCTATCAGGGCGCACCCTTCTTAAACATTTAATTTAATGCGTAAGTGTGCCACATGGATCATAAAACATGGATTCATTAAACATAATAATTTATTACATGATAAAGTAATGTAGAATTAATAAATGAAACTCTATAATAAATAAGTAAATGTGTATAAATTTTAATGCACCTGATAGCGAAATGGGCATGGTATTCACTACACAATGACTTTGGATTGTAAAAACGTGTTACAATTTCAGCAGCATAACTCGGTGACATAAGAATTCATAAAAATGGTTGATTAGAGATAAATGGTTGTCTCATCATATATACATGAAATGGAAATTAATTGGGTCATATAGATATATGTCTCAAAAAATGTAATGAAATTTAGATACGTAATACAAAAGAATTACTTGAATGTAAATGAAGAGAAAGAAATTCCTTATAGAATTTCGACATGGTAATTGGTGTACATGGGAGGAATTAATGAGAGAGAAAGTGGATATATAATTATTCAAACATGAATACGGAAGTATGGGGGGTGTAATAAATCATACCCCAATATTTATAATTGGAAATAAAAGGGCATAACAATATAAGGGAACTTGGACATATATAAGGAATGTGAGATTCCCTTACTTGGAAGTGTGATCCCTAATGCTTGGGAGAGGCTTAAGAGAGGCCTATCAGGAGCTTAAGGGTGCCTTTGGAGGATTATATAGAGATTAGGGATGATTTTGGACGAACTAAAAAGTCTTTGAGTGAAGAGGAAGTGGGATCTTGGGTGGGTTTATATAGGAAAAGAGAGGGAATTCTTTATTATTTAGGTTTGGGAGACCACACATTAAACTAATCAAAACCACAAACAATACCATGGGTTTTTACCTTGATTTTTGATAAATGGGAGTTTAAGACAATATTTTATAAGTGCAATGGCCTAAAATTTTAAAATAATAGGGTTTCTTATGTGGAGGTGAGTCACACTCTCAAGGAAAACAATTTAAAAACACAAAAAACAATTATAGGCCTTGAAGGGTCCGCTTAAGCATTGTAAAATAAATCAAAAAAATCAAAATCACATTATTTTAATGGAAAAAAAATATTGTCCGAACATAATGTTTATAGTATTTTATTACATCCCTACTGGGTCATTATGATGCCATAATACACATTATATATTTAAACTGTATTTCAATTTTACCCAAAAATTCGACTATCTCAGAAAATTCTGAAAAATTCACCATTGGATAATTTCAAAATCCTGATTAAAAAATTAATATTCATTTTATCTAAATAATTTTATAAATATGTCAATTTATAATTTTAAAATACAAACCGACATTTAGCGAAAATTCATTGGTTTTGACAAAAACAGCTTTCAAACCTGAAAAAAAATTACAATTGCATTCATAAAATTATACGATGATTTATATTTAATAAAAAGTAACATAATAATAATAATATTAATTTATTAAAATATTATTTAATTAAAAAATCCATTAATTCATCAAAATAGATTTCTTAGTTTGAATATTAACTAAAATTACTATTTTTTCATTAAAAACATTTTACAAAGTAGAAATAATAATAAGATTTTATGTTCTCTATACAAGAATAATATACATAATTGTAGTATTAGGGTATTGTTAGATAACCCCTTATAACACCCGCATAAGACCTTAGGGTAAGGTGCGTGATGGTGACAGACTATTGGGTGGATCGGATAACATTGCTCGAGTGGAAATCTCTATCAACTTCCACTTCTCTCATAGGTGGTTCCGGTCAAGCTTAACGTATTCAGGCTTGTCTTGGGATTGGTCAATAGCAAAGCCCAATGATGCCACCTCATTTTTCAGCTCTAAAAAATGGTCTTTTATGGGGAAAGTCTACTGGATGAGGTTATTTCTTCCTTTTTCTGAGTAAATTTGATTTGTTAAAGCCCTATATTTATATTAATCATGTGATCACTATTTAATGGCTATAGTAGAAACGGTCACAATTCTTAATGGAGTTGTTAAATCAAAAACATAGAACCAAATAAGTACATATGTTTTACATGACCATAAGAAGAAATTTAAATATACCAGGAGGAATTTTTATTAATGAATTTTTGGGTCGTTATATTCTTCTCATTTATTTCTTCTTGAATAATTTATTTTTCCTCCTCTTATAAGCTATTGGTATGTTCTGTGACCCATCTTGTGTAAAATAATATCTTTCCTATAGGGATTATATTACTTTAATCAACTCAATTTTAGATAACCATCATTAGTTTTTTATGCTCATAGAATCATCATGATGCTCAACAAAACCCTATTTGTTTATTAAAATCTTATTGAATCTTGAAATAAGTTATCAATAGTCTCATCATTATTCATCATTGTACCTTTGAATTTTCTCTTCAATATATGTATCTTGAGTTCTATGAAATAGATGTTACCTACATAAATTCCTTATATTTTTTCCCCAAATTTTACTTTCATGTTTAATACCCAAGAACTTGGTATATACTTCTTCTAATGTTGATATAATGATGGAATTTGGAGCCTTTACATATAACTTCATATTTATTTTGAAAAATTTAGTTATAAAAATCCCAACAATAATGGGTGTAAACCTAAATGTATCTCAATATCTGTCCTCTAGTTGAATTAATAAAATATAGGATATAATCATATTCCTCTTATTGTAATAATTATTCCCATATAATGTGGAAACACCTATATTGTTGATTGTGGTATTTTTTCCCTATATTAGAATTAGTTTTTATCATCAATGCAGAATATTTCTCTAATAAATCATGCCCCTAGACTGAGTTGATGAATATGAGGGATAAATACATGCTATTTTTTGAATTCTTTCCCCTTTAAATTATCTATCATTAAACATTTAGTATTATAAATTACCTCAATATTATCTACCAATTTAAATCTTATATAGTAATAATAAGAGAGATAGAAATAAAATATATTTACATGGATAAATATAATTACACTCTTCTTTCCATGTTGGTAATATAAATGAACATAGATTCTCTACTAAATATACTATTGGATATAACAATAAAAAGATAAAAAAACCCAATTACAAATAAAATACTATAAAGTTATACATCCCAACTAATATTTTCTTAAATGGTTATACATCCAAGTTAATAAATCCTTCAGTGTTGATCTAGTAATTTAAAGACAATGATATGATCTATGTTTCATCGACACCAAATTTTAATTGATCATCCTCACAAGAAGATTATATCAATAGGTCTAGTAATGTAATATATTAATGTAATATAAAAACCAATAAAGTATTTTAAATATTCAACGGATCTTGTGTTATATTTATTCTCCCCTTTAATTTATATCATCAATAGAGATGTCGTAATGGATCTCAAAATTCCAACAATTATCTTGGATAATTCTCTAAACAATTATTCTCAATTCATGAATGGATTTCTCTCATCAGATTCATTAAATATAAAAAATACTATTTATATTAATTACCATTATTGGCAGTATGGTTTTCCTCATTATTAATTTAGTCAATGAATTTGATTTATTCCCTTGATTATTTTAGATATCAATTCCGGACTAATATAATAGAAATAATCCTAATTTTAATTTTCTGAAGGCATGTTATTAATTCTTCCACACGATATAAAAATATTTTCATTTTCATACCCTCCATTCAAAATTCATCAATAAAATAATAGCACTTATACATTTATTATGAATGACATGGAATGTAGAATAAATTTATTAGGACAGAGTCCCTAAAATAGTGTATGCATTGAATATACATATATCCTTACTTAAATAACGAAATTAGTCTATTATTCTTCTCATTCTAAACATTGTTTTCAAATACACTTCATTTATAATATTTAATACATTTTTATCATACTATTTAAATTCTAGTAGCTTTAATTCATTTTGATTCACAATATTATTCATTTAAATATCCATATAAATAAAATTTCTATGAGATATATCCATTCAGTCACTAAAATGATCTCTTTAATATTAACCCATTATCTTTTTCCTAACACATGTCTCCATTTAAACCATCTACACATAGAAAACCATAATCTGAACCTTCTTTATTTTATGGTTTTATATTTTCATAACTGAAGAATTCATTTGGTTTATCATAATTAAGTAACTTTGTAACATTAATGGAGAAATAATTTCTTCATTACTATTAAGAAAAAATATTAATATAAAATTTTCCATTATATTTTTGACCTATAAGAAGGAAAGAAGAACTGCATGATTGATTCATTATCTCAAACTCGCCATCATGAAGACTCTCTCATGAAAGTATCAATTCATACCTGGAAAAATTACATGAAAATATTTTGGTTAGTATTAAAACATGTTTTTGGTGAAGATACTATGGTGTAATTCTCATAAATGGTTAGTCCAAACTTATGAAATCATATCATAAATGTTTATATTATAGGTCAAATAACATCATTATGTGGTAGCTTCATGTATTTTAATAAAAGAACTCTACTTATATTGTGGAAACTCATTAGGTCATCCAAAATCTTTTAGTATTCATTTGATATCTTAAAATTCTCATGATATATCATTATAGTCTAGAAACTCTTCAAATGGTTGGTTCATACTTAAAGTCAATCATCGTCTAATCTTGCAGTAGTTGCATCTACCATATCTAATTGCACTTGCTCTTTTGTTCATTCCAATTTATACATGTTTTATCACTATCTGTGTGGTCATTAGGGAGTTCACCATGTGATAACATGGTGTTTTTTATGTGGTATCTTGTATCACAAGGTGTATTCTATGAATGATATGGATGTGGTAGATCATATCTTCTGCATGTTGTCAATTAAAAGTTGGGTGTCGGGTCGATCAAACATTCTATAGAAGGATTTCATAGGATACTAGGGATTAATATGGTAAACATATCATGAAATACTTTATTCCAATACATGTTTGACTTAAAAAATAATATAGGGACAACACTTTCATAGCTTGAGTCCCACAGGGTATTTCAACTCATCCTAAATCCCATAAATAACTATTGACCCCACTTTAGCCTCTTAGAAAATGAATTAGAGTCAGCTCATGGATACACTCAAACACTTACTATACTCATTCATTCCCAGGTGTTTTCACCCATTTTCCTCACATGTTTTCTTTTCATACCTATTCAAAAATACTCTTCCCCCATCATGCAGCTCCCATAAATTCATTATCCATGAAATTGAATTTGAGTTGGTTGGATACCCCTATGAGATGGTTTGTTTCCTTTAGTTGTTGGACTTAACTTTTCTTAAATTTTTTATTAATAGTTATAAAAATAATTACCCAAATTTTGTTCAATTATACTAATGTTCCACACAAATAAGTTTCATATATCCAATTTTTTCTCAAAGAAATCCTTTTTTTCAAAAAAAAATATTCTTACATAACCTTATGAACTTTTCATATTGTATACATAATTTTACAAAAAACATCAGTGTTAAAGGTATTTTACATTAATAATATCTTCAAAAATTGTAAGATATAATTATAATTACTTATAGACATAACCACTTCAATTCATCATGTTATCAGCACTGTAATTATTTTTCTATAAATAATTCCATCACCAAAATAAATTTATTAACTTTCAAGGATTCTTTGTTAATCCTGATAACTAATTCATGTCTCGTGAATTGATAAGAATTATTTATGAATCACCATTAACTCCACCAAATACATAATAAATCAGTGACAAAAAAATCGTTACTTTCTTCATAAAATTAATATATCCCTTAAAATTTATAATAAAAACCATTAATCATAAAATTGAATATGTGTTCATGGATTAATGAATACATTATTTTATCCCTTATGGAAAAACAATATAAAGGTGAATAGAAGGGATATTCTGAACACTTCTTATTCCATTGAAGACACTTGAATTATCTTCAAAAAAAATTTATATTTGAGATAAGTATTACATCTCATTATTTTCATACTAAATGTGTTTAGTATCTATAATATAAATATAAATTATCAATATTAGTGTAGAAAATAAGATATATTCATTGATGTTTTTCTATATTTTA
This sequence comes from Viscum album, assembly GCA_963277665.1. Lineage (NCBI taxonomy): Eukaryota > Viridiplantae > Streptophyta > Magnoliopsida > Santalales > Viscaceae > Viscum > Viscum album. The sequence continues at coordinate 149,438,641 of OY728129.1, read as the reverse complement.
CATAACATATACTGTATGTGACACTATGATCATAAATCGAAACACAAAATATTATAGTGGTTGTATAAAATATATTAAAACATGTAAGCTGAAAACATCTTAAAAAATCATCAAAATAATTCATGTACATTTCATGTGACTACCAATTTTTTCTCATGATTTTTACATCCAAAACTCCCCCTTCAATATAGCACATAAGAAAATAAAAAAAGTGATATTTATGTGATTTATATACCTCTGGGATCATAATTTATGAGAACTTCCTTATTTTCAAACTAGAAGTTTGAAATTTTTTATTCATTTCTCATGTATACTCCAACATAAAATATTCACTTCTATTTTCCTCCTTATATAATTAAAGGAAAAAATGATGATAATATTGTTTTTTATCCTAAATTTCTAGCCTGAGACTTATCCTTTAATTCAATTAATATTAAATAAAAAGGTAAACAAAAATAGTGTGGAATGAGGTACATAAATTTTATCTCATAATTGACACTAAATATTATATTTCACTCTCAAACCATTACATTATCTCAGTTAAATCCATCCACTTTTTCCTATAATCAGTGTTAACAAAATATAAACTCATTTTCCCCCATATTTTTCATAATTTTAGATAAAAACTTACTTTATTTTGAAATTAAATCAACCATATATTATTTTTTTCATATATAATTTCATTAATTTTTTTCAGAATAGATAATAATCATGGAATTTTTCATATTATTTCCAGTACACTCACATATTTTTTATAACAACAATATATTATTTATTCATAACAGAAGAAACACAAACACATGATTAGGGGGCCTAAAATGGTGGATTCTGAGTGCATCACCCCTAATAATATCTGCACAACCAAGGTGATGAGATATAAGACTAGAATAAAAAAACCATGGATTATCCACTCACATATTTCACATGGACTCTTTGGTAATTTTTAGTCACTCAATATTGATGAATTATAAAGATCTTCAACCTTTTCTTTTTCCACAACCAAATATCCATTTGAAAATATTTTAGTTTCATATATGTGTTTAAAAAAATTTAATTTATTTGGATAAAACTTCAGGCAGTATTTCTTGAAATTATGAACCTTAATAGGCATCTCATTTGAAATCTATATAACATTTTCATGGCTAGGTTTAACATTCTTTATTTTTTTGATCATTTTATTCAATAATACCATGGGAAATGTATCTCGTTATTCTAATCATGAATACCTCTTCTTGGTGACCCTATAATCCACATCATCCACACACATCTTCCAATGAATCAAATTTATTTTTGGTGTATAGATTAGGTGTACATATAAAATATTTCATCCTTTGAGTTTTTATGTCATTTCTTACCAAAATTACCCCCTCAATTCTGGCCTCCTTCCTAGAAGATATATAATATAACAACAATAGAAGTATTTATGATTATACCATCCAAACACCAATAATATACTCTAAATTATGATCTTTATAAATTATCTATTATTATATATTTTATATCCATTGTCAATTTAAGTCATATTAGTGGAAATTTGTAATCTTATACTACTTTATCCTTTTATAGGGGAGAGTTATTTTTAAAATAATTATTAGTATTACCTTTTAGAGTTTTCATAGACATGTTCTATCAGATATAATAGATAATTTTTTAAATTCATAAGAACTATATTTTATTTAATTTTTAAAAAAAAATTTATTTCACAAGTTCATAATGATGCATTGTTAACATATATTGATTTATTAATGTATTCCCTAATCGTGTTCAAGTCATGTTGAACTATGAAATATATGTCTTGTTTCTTGATAAACTCTTCTTCCTTTTGAGAAACATTTCCTTTATGATCACACACAATATATTCTTTCTTAACAACCTTTAGCATATATGTTATGATATCACCAATATAGGCTAATTCTCACTTTATTATCAATTAATTTTCTTTAGTAGAATAATGTTTATCCATTTTTTTATTTTCTTTCCCAATATTGGTAATATCCTCAAAGCATGATTTAATATGATGATTCAATTTTAGTGATCTATATCTATTTTTTTCTTCATCATATCTTAAATATGATGGATAAACCCCTTTTTAATTTTTTGAAGAAAAATAACCTCATTATCTTGAGATATGCATGTAGATAAATATGGTTTCGCATGATTTTTCCTCAAATTAAATTACCTTCCAATATAATTATTTATCTTCTTCTTATCCTACTTTTTATTTCAAAATTTATCACCTTCCATAATAGATTCAGATTCAATGGACATTTCCATGGGATTATATTAGGAAAATTTCTCAATTCATTCACAATTCAGTTTTATTATAAATACTTACCTTTTTCATTCTAGTTTCCTTTTTTGAACCATCATGATATAATGGAAATAATACCCTTCATCTATTCATTACCCTCAGTATATAAATCTACTATTTTGAAAATATATCATTATTTATATTTTTTTTTCATTACTTTAAAAGATATATCTTCATTTATTTTATTCTTAAAATATTTCTTTTTTTCAACCTCATAAGTTGTGGGTATTTTTTTATAACTCTGATGGTGTAAAATCCTCACTTTCTTCCTAATAATATTTTTTAAATAAAATAGATCTAGAAATTTAGTCATTAATTTTTGTAAAATAATGAAATCCTTATGATTATAAGAAACCAAAACATGTTGGCCAAAATGTAATTGAAAATTATTAATATATTCATTGATTGTCTCATCATCATAAACCTATATAGTTTCAAATTGGATCCTCTAAAATTATAACTTGGATTATATGACTTTTTGTTAACTTGTTAATCTATTTTTAATTTTTCCTAGATTATAAATCTATCTTTAATGGAACATGAACTTTTTATATAAATTTAAATATAGATACAATAAGATGTAATTTTGGTCTCTTACATCTAAATCTATGTTTATATTATCTTCTTGAGTAATAGTAGAACCTTTAACTATGGGTGGAAAGCCAAATATGGCCACATTGATAAACATATACCAAATTACAGGATATAGGCCATCATCAAATTCCGATGTATATGAAAATTATTCCCATAGAATGTGGGAAATCATAAAACGTTTACTGAGTTATAATTTTTTATGTCCCAGAATTATTTTTAAGTATTTAGAGGGGACCTTTTCACTGATTCTATTTACTAAGACCTAACTTGGGTTGACTAATGAAGGTTTAATCAGTGGTATTAATTTTCGGATTCAGTACCTTTTGAGTATAACCTATCCAACCTATATGTGTTATTGACCCCCAATATAATCTATTAGTCTCGCTTTGAATGGAGTTATAATACGGGAGAACACAACACATGATATTTAAAAGGATTGCAATAAAATCCAAATATTTACCATGTTAGTTTTATTCCCTGACATGGATTCTCTTTTAAATCGCCATGTGGATAAATAAATAACTATTTATACTCCCTAATACCACAATATCAATAGTTTTTTATACACCCCAACTACAATTCTCTAGAAATTATTTATAAACCCCATTCATAAACCCCTTACGTTTTGATCTAGTAAATAATGCCTTGATATTATTCGGGTTGTTTCTATACCAATTGATAATTGATCTTCCTACATAACTATGGTTACATAAATATGATTCTATTAAAAAATCTTCTAGAATGTCTTCAATAGAGTTGGTATTGAAACACTTCAATAGATCATAAGAATTATGATCTATCCTCTTCCTTTCATCTCTATGTTATGTATATTTTATCATCAGTCATAATTATCCAAATGGTTATTGAGATTTCACACAAAGAATATTCTCTAGTCATGAAGGAATTTATTTAATCAATTGGATAAATATATATAGAAGAATATGATGTATATTAATTATCATTTATTATCATTGGTGGAAGATATATTTTTTCCATATTTTTAATTTAGTGAATAAATCTAAATTATTTCCACATTTACTCTGGATATTAGTTCTTATTTAAAAAACAATAATAATTCCTCATTTAAATTTCTCATAAAATCGGACTATATTCTTGGACATGATTAATACATTTCTATATTCAAATCCCCACTATAGCATTCAAATAAATTCAATGATTACATGCATTCATGTATCACGCATTAAATGATCTGGGTCAAATATTCATGTGTATAAATTATTTAAAGAATATATGAATTAATTATCCATGAAAAATAATTTAAATAGATAAATTATTCAGGTCCTCTCTTCCTTTTTCACATTTGTTTTAGAATTATCATCATTTTAAATGTTTTTAGCTTTGTAAAAAATAATATGTATTTGGGAAAATGTATTCCATAATCTATTTATATATTATTATTTAAAATTATTACTTCATAAAAACTTTTATGATATGCATACATGTACCTATAGAAATCACCTAATTACTATTCCTTCATTCTAATGATTATATAATGGGTTTTTTTTAATCTATCAATGCACATTCATTCATAATATGAAGCTTCCTTAATTTATATATAGAAATATGAATGAATGAATCATACATAATGTTTCTCCCTATAAATAATGTATGTGGAATTAAGGGATATATTAAATTTATTTTCATACTAAGATAAAAACTAAATATCATGTTTTTTTATTCCTTAAACTTATAATACTTAAAGTGAAACTACATACTTCCTCGGTTTCTCAAAATCACTGGTATGTAGAATCACTCATTTGATACTAGATTCTAAAATATATTCCTTTCAAGAAACCCTCTTGGGTGATCTTAAAACCCATGGCATTGAAACCTACCAATAATTTGTTCTCACTATAGATTAGTTGAAACTCATAGTAACTCATCACAGTTGTTCATTCAGAAGGTGAAAAATCTTCTTCATGTGGTAGGTTTATGTTTTTGCATGTGGTGGAACCACTAATCCCATTTTATCCCATTTAGTATTGTATAATGATGAATAAATAATGTGATATCTTGTAAATCTCATTGTATCTTAGGGTAGGTGCAAATCTCTTCATGAACTGGGTGTTTCACAGTTGATCAAACTCTATTCTTTTGGTAGGTGAATCAACCCGGAAGAATCACACTTTATCATGTGTTATCTTGTATTTTTAAATTCAATAGTTGTAGGAATGCTTTTTGTTAGGAGATTATCATGAACTAGTATTATGTTTTTCATGTGGAAGCTTACATTCCATCATGTTATTGATGTAAGAAATGTGTGTTGTCGATCACTTCACTTGTATGTAGTCAAGTACATGGTTGTTTGTGGTTGATTGAAGTGATTGGATATAGAAATCTTGTGATATCAAGAATAAATATGGGACATGTGATAAGAAATCATTCAGCCCAACATTTTCTTGTCTCTTTAATGGTATATAAATAATACAACCATTTCATGAGCCTCGTATTGATCATCAATTTGGAGTAATGATGTTAAATGTCAATAATCCTCACTTTAGCCACTAAACCATGTAATGGGGGCCAGATCATACATATATTCAAACACTTACCACACCCATGTGTGACCACCTATGTGTGTATGTGATCCTCATGTAAACCCTTTCTAAATCACTTTAGAAGCTCAACCACAACTAATGACCTAACTACTAGGAATTTTCTATTTAATGACTTTGATATATTCGGTTTCATCTCCATGACTGTTGGATATCATGGGATGTAAGCCTTTTGTTTTCAAAATTTCATGATATTAATTTATAAAAAATGTTAACCAAATTCTCATCGATTTCAACCAAGTTAGAAAAAAATAAATATCGTATATCCAAGGCCTTAAAAAATATTCATCATGATCAAACTATATATTTATACATTATAGTATCATATTTTTATATTATAAATGTTATCCAATACCAATCCTCATTAAAAAATTAATTTAATTTTATAATAACTTTAATGAAAACCACATATAATTAAAGTTATTCATGGACTTCTCCATATAAATTATTCAAGCTATTAGGATCATAATTCAACTTTTATATATCATGGTAGAATCGAAATCGACTTGTAGAATTACCTAGATTATCTAACAAGCATGAAATCCAAATCCGTCCTTTTGAATCTATAAAAAACATCAAAAAATAATAATAATCTCCATTAAAAAAATATTTAGTAATTAAAAATAGATAAGATACATACATAGTCACTATATTGGGTCTTATGTGGATATCAGTATTCTTACTAGACATATCCCTCTAAATCATGTCGATACACATGATAATTCTAATGAATCATCAAAAAATACACTAATAAATTTTAATTTGACAATGCACACCTCATGTTAAACCGTTAAAATGATTTATAATGAAGAATATGTAAAAATAGTTTTATAGTAACTTATGTGATAGTGAAACAACTATTGGAAAAATCTATAGTGAGAATTTATTTATAATACTTTTTGAAAATTTAATATTTTTCAAAAATTAAAATACATGAGAAAAGAAATCAAATCCATAATCATTTAGACTCATTTTCCCAAAATCTTGGAGAACCATAAAAAATGAATCCTTCCTAAAAATTCATTCAATGCATTTCATTTCCATTTAATATAAAAAAATTAAAAACCTACAAAATGTAAACTGATATCCTAAACTATAAATTCATACAGCATCCCACACACATATTCCAAATATTCCACCAAATTGTTTTAGTTTATCATTTTTCATTCAAGTAAAAATTATTTTAATGAAAATAATAATATATAGTGTGGATAAATATGAGCTATATTTATTCGTAATGTAGTGGAAAATAGTAGATAATAGTATTTGAGATTATTAAAGGCATTTAATCAATACCAATGTTTGACTACCATTAATAATGATAAATAAAAGTACTATAAACAATAAATAAAAAAACTAACACAATTGATTACTTATTTAGTGTAATTAATCTTCCAATATTTTTAAATGTGTGATCTATACTAATACCATAATAAATATACAAATAATAACAACAACAAAATTAAGAAAATAAAAAAAACAAGGAATGTGTGTCTAAGATTGTATTGTTATGATAGATAGTAGCCATTTTTATTTTCAATATTTCTACAGAACTATTTAAAAACATAGATCCTATAAAAAACCAAGTATAATAGTTATTAAATTAAATTTTAGAAACTAAAAATAAATTTATGAGAAAAGGGATATATAATTTTTCTTTAATAAAATCAGATAGTTTTCTACTTATTCTATCTATATCTTGATAGTTCATATAGGTATCTCCAATTTGGAAAAGGATTTTATTTTTGAACTGGGAATCACCACATCTCTAGGCTTATGAGATTTTTTCTTTTTTCCTTACTTTTATTCTATGAATTCCCCTTGTGACGTTAATGATTTCTAATACCAGTTTAAAGAAAAATATGCTTTTAGGTGGGGGTAGAAGTAGGTAGGTCTCTTCCTCCTTAACCTATTTTGGAGTGAATGTGATGTCGATTGAGTGTTATAGTAGTTCATAAATAGTTAATTATTTAATCTAGGATAAGTATATAGTTTCCCATTTTTTTAGTATCATTATCACCCTCCTTAACTGTCTAAATTACAAATAATAAATGGTCATAAAGCTATTATTTCATCTCTATCATCACAATAACTACTTATATAGAGTTTTTACATTAATATCATATGGAAAATATTTCATTAGTATTAATCCATAACTTCTAAATGGATTAAATTATAAAATATTTTAGTTATATAGAAATATAAATCAAATTTTTTAAAAATATATATATACCACCCACCCATCAGTTATCTCAGGTGGTAGAATGTATTATATATTCAAAATATCTGGAAAAATCTAGTAAATTAAGCACTGAAATATTTTACTTCTCATTGAGATAAAATTCCTACAATGATAATTTTTCTTCCGTATCCATATCAAAAATATAGGTATTGATTCTATCATTTTATAGAATATATAGTTAGATTCCAATTACGTTTATTGAAGATAAAATGAAATTAGTTCAAAATTTGAGTAAATTTTATCCAAAATCATTGCTAGTGCATCCTATTCTTCTTGAAATTATTTTACGATGTTATCAGTGGTGGGTAACAACAAAATTGTAATCATACATTCATTATCCAAAACACAATAACATTGAAGGTTTATTATCTTATTCTGTCATAGAGAGGTATAGTGGTGTTGATTATTCCCTTGAGTATTTTGGAGTCTCAATTAACAATTCATCTTGAACAAGGTTGGACCAACATTGATTTAATGTATATGGATTTCACATTCTCTCAAAAGTGGGAATGTTAACCATGGATTACTCCTATAGATTATTTGGGATTTTTTTATAGTATATTCTCTTTTAACGTTGATTTAATATTAAATAGTTCTTCTAAAAAATAAAATTGAATTTCAAATTATTCCTCAAAATATAATTTTGTTTTAATTGATCATTATGATAATCTCTTAATTTTCTATATATTTTCTTTCTAATTTATATTATAATTGAGATTAATCCAATTTTTATTGATTTATAAAATTTTCATTTTTATCCCTTTGATACAATATTTATATGAATATAAATTTCTATAAATTTTCTCCATTAGGTTTTAAACTATTTGTTTATAATTTAATTACTTTTAACCATAAACCTAATTGATTTTTGTATTCACAAATTTTTAATTGGTTTCCATGATCTATTATTTACACACTACTATGTGATGTATCCCTGGTTTCTATAACACATGTATACATATAAATTTGAATGATTCAATAATAAAAAAAAATTCTTGTTAACACTAAAAAATGTGTAATATCCCTGAAAAAACCCATTAATACTATAAAAATATTTTTATTTAACTAATATTAGTGTATTTTAAAAATTAATATTATTTTAATGAAAATAATTTTACATTTTACAAGTGAAAAAAAAATTCTAAAAATTAATCATTGAATTAAATAACATATATAAGTAAGTTATATAAATTTAAATATGTTAAAAAATTGGTATTTTTATACATTTTTTATCTAATCTTATAAAAGATTAATTGAGGATCTACTATGATCGAAAATTCATTTTTAGACATGGTGCTAAAAATTAATTAGTGGAGAATTAGTAAAAAATGCATTGGGAACTATAAAATTTAGAAATAATTGGGGGTATCATGGTGATTTTCCATGGGGAGTCTCTAATCATTGAGGATTTGAGTATTGATCAAATTATTATTATTTATTTATATTATTATTTTCTTTAAAATTTTATATTTTTAGTTTCATTAATACTTTAAAATAAAATAATTAAGTTGATGGTGGAAATTAGAACTATAAAGTAAAATGAAAAAGAAAAGTGGGGTGTGGGATGTGGTGGTTGAATAAATGGTTATAGAGAAAGATTCTATTCCTATGGTGTTTCTACAGAAAATATTGACTATCATTTTTCATTAATTAATTATTATCACACTCTAAAAATACAATTCCATTGAAAAATATATGTGTCTATTTACTTAACCATTTTTATATCAACAAAATGTTTTAAATATAAACTATAATGGCATTTAATTAATAGTTAAATATTACTCTATGTGTTTTGGAATCTCTTAAATAACCCCATGATGTAATCCTTCCCTCCTTTAGATCTCAAACCACTATGTCGATATTGGTTTTTAGTCAATGGGAATATTAAATTTAATATAAATATTAAGATAACTTGGATTTGAAATAAGGTGGTTATCGCGTAAATCTTCTCTCCTTCCAATGAAATCATGGAATTATAAAGAAATATTTTTGTAACCCAAGGTCTTGATATAGACCCTACGAGGATGAGTATATTAGGGTGTTCTAGACAATTCTTATTATTTGAAACATATATATATTTTTCCCCTATTTTTAAAGACACGAGTATTCTAAAATAAGAATTTCACAACCACAAAACAAATATAGAAATAAAAAAGAGAATAACACATTTATTTGACTTGATTCACAAAAAATTGGATACATCCAAGGAGAACATACAATGATGTGTTTATATATATAATAATCACAACATCAACTGTCAAATATTACAATCTTTAGGATATGCACATAGCTTATCTAAGGTCTATAACCCCTTCCTCTTATAATCTATGGTTTTAAATAGGGTTAAAAATAATTATAATGTTGAAACATAATTAATTCTTAGTATTATAATGATTATTTAAATGGTAATGTATCACAAAGGGTGTTCTATATGACTCTATGATCTTATTTTCCTTGTCTTAAAAAATGGTCTCAAAAAACATTTTCATTTAAAATTTGATCTTTAATGATAATAAATACAATAAAAACTTACTCTTTTAATATATCATATTCTATAGTCTCCTTTTTTATCCCTTTTTCTTCTTTATTATCTTTTATGTATCTCTTTTTCCCTTATTATTTTCATACAATACAATCTCCATCTATATCATACCAACTAATTAAAATTAAAATTCTAAAACACATTAAATTTCCTCTAATTAGCTTATAAATTAATCATTTCTTTAAAAAATCTTCATCCATAAATTCATTTTTGAAATTTGGTATTCAATCCAAAAATATCTATGAATTATAAAAAATTCCATGTCATTATATCATATTTTTTATTTTTCATGAAATAATGATTTGAGACATTCCATTACAGTATAGTGAATGATTTAATAAAAATATGTATTGTAACATAAATGTTTCTTTTTTTTAGTTATTTCATTACCCTTTTTTTAATCTCCTTTTTGTAGGGTTTTGTGTTGGGGTTGTTTTAGAAGAATTTGTCGTATTTTGGATATTTTTGTGTTGTGCATGGTTGATGCATAGTTTGACCAAAACATGTATCCCCTACTAAAAAATATACACCCCCATAATGTTGGGGGACACATGGTTGGTACAATATTTCCCAAACTATGCACCCTGCTAGGGAAAACCATGCAAATCAAATAGTAGTGGTGCACTGCTAATCCATGGTTTCTAATAACCGTGTACCCCTCCCACAAACCATGAATGAAAAACAAAATTCCTCTAAAAAATTAATTACAAACCCCAAAACCCCAGTTAAATATTCATAATCGACTCGATTCAACCCTTATATGATTATTCCTCCTTGAGGATCTCATGTGGTGAAATTGACTCCGCTAAACCCTTTTCAAGATTGATCGATGTGGTATGGATCTTGATCGACCTCCTCCATGTGAGTGTATTTCATATAATGATGTTTGTTTTAATATATCTTTCTTTCCTCCTTATATTTTTATAGATTATCATGTAATGGATGGATCTAAACTATATATTTTTTATCTTTATTCGAGGTTGTGTTTCGATATCTTTCACGAATTTATTATTCATTGGGGTTCCTTATTGCAGGTTTGTACATTTTGATTCCTTGATAAAATGGCAGTGGGTTACATAAGTCATTTCCATTCAATTGAAAACCTATATTTTTTTATTTATTTGGAATGTTTTTTTATGATTTAAAATCATGAAATTGATGTGAATTGATCATTGGTTTTGAAATTGGAATGTAAATTTATTAAAACCCAATTTTAATGAAATAGAAATTATTGGGAGGACTCATAAAAATGATTACTTTATTTGGATTTTTTATGAAATAATTTGATGTTGATCTTGATGAAATGTATTAAATTGAAAAATTATTCTAATTGGAATAAAATTATTAAAACCTTTGATTTTTTATTGAAATGAGAAAGGAATATTGAGAATTGAAATTGGAAAATTATATTTTGAAATTATTTCAAATGATTAATTGTTGTTTTTATTGATTGATTGATGTTTTAATCACATTTAATATTTCGTGGTTAGTAGGTAATGTGGAAAAAACATTAGTATCATAATACTCTATTAAATGTACTTTTGAATAAAACACTAAATGAACCATGATATTAAATATTTCCCATAGTAGCTTCCCTTATGGGGTATAGATTGATTTTCTAAAGTGGATCCCCTAAAAGGGTTATTATTGGAGAGTGAACCCATGTCTTGAGTGATGTAGATAAAAAAACAGTGTGAATAACTTATTACTAAGAAACTAATGTACCGAACATATATTTTTTATGGTTATTTATTTTCATTGTTTCTTTATACACATCGTGCATTTGCGAAACTATATTATTCATGACAACTTATTTATATAATATTTTATATATAAATTTTAATTTTATCCTATTTACAATATTTTTTGATATATCTTACATATATTTGAATGAAATAATGTTTTCATAAAAAATATAAAAATATAATTTCATAACCAGTTTTATTTTAAACTGATATAATAAATGGTACATTTTTATAGAATGGATTATGGAACTCATGGGGATTATTGACTAGGAATTATAGTAGAAACTGTACCTTTTTCTTTGGGTATTTGTACATTTTCTTATGTTAGGTTCACGAAAAGGAAAACAACCCCTTGGATGTGGTGGATGTTCATGCCTCTTGGTATCATTGAGTAATAATGGTGAATAATAGAGTTGTTTTACACATGTTACATAGGTGTTTATAAGACTTTTTTTATATTTTATTTTACTTTTGGATATTTATATATCTTTTGGTTACAATAAAAAATCCTTGATTTTGGAGTTGTCTTGCTATCAGAGTGTTGACCATGCTAACTTCTATTTATTATCTTAGGTAATTGTTTTTGAAAACTTTATTACCTCCATGATCTTGTATGGTTATAGGGTTTAGTCACCAACCCATGGGGATCATAACTCTTTTATATCTATGTTAGTTTCAAATTGAGTATTAGGGTTATAGGGTATCCTATAAGTTTCATGACAATGTGTTATCATAGGTGTAGGATAAAAAAATTCTTTGATTTCAGTACGTGGTTTGTAAAGTCTTAATGGAACTTATGTGGTACTTGTGAGTGAGTGCCTAGATATCTCTCACCATAATTATCATTAATTATTCATCTGTGTTTGAGAAAAAGTTTCTTTAAGGAATTTTTTGATCTGTTTCTATTTATTTCCATGGTGTTTATATATATTTTATGAAATCCCAAATTAAATTACTTCTTGATAGAATTGAAATTCTTATATCTTTTTTCTGTATTTCTTTTTTGTTTATCCTTTCTGATGCCTTTAATTTTTTCAATTAATATTTTCTTGCATCATTCCTTTTATAATATGTGTGAAAAGGCCCCATGAGGATACTTCTAGTGAAAAATAATGATTAAATCCTTTGGTGGATTAGATTATTATTGATATAGTAGTTCATGTTTTCAAAAATATAGGATAAGTACCAAAACCAATTCCCATTTAGGATCTGGTAATGGTAACTCAATGGAATAAATCTCATGATCATGATTAATAGTTTAATCACTAATATCCTAGAATTCTAAAAGGAATTAATGATCCTATAGTGGGTAATAACTGGTTAAAAAGTGAGGTTCTTCTCATTGATTCCATGTAATTTTATGATTCGATTAAATTTAAAAGTGTTACCTTAATGATAGAGGATACTAAATGGTGATGGTGGGATTTTATGGTGAAGGAAAATAAACATGAGGTTTTAAAATGGAAAGACATTTTAGTTTTTTCACTGATTAGTTTTATCCAAAATATATGGTCTTGAAGAGATACATAAAATCCATAAACTCTGGCAAGATGATATGTTGATGAATTAGTATGAAATCTATATTTTGATCTTGTTCAATTTTTTCTCAAGGTTGTGACTAATGAGAAGAGGAAATATGAATAATTGATACGGTTCATCAACTAAAAATTGAATCTAAAATTTTCCTATTAAATATGGATTCTTATGTTGATTTACAAGATAAGGTGTAGATGGTAAATCCTTATCAGGATGGTAAGTCAGGGTTTGTAGGAGTTTATTTTTATCCAAGTGGTAGTTATTTGAGTTACTTTAAAGGAATAAGAAATCGTGATGAGTCTCATGTTGGTTCTAAATAGAATTCAACTTCTATCCCACTTGTAGTGCTTTTCAGAGTCCCTTTGTCTTTCTTCTAGTGTGGAAAATATGTAAATTTGAAATGGGTTTTCACTTTTGAGCCCATGATTCATAGTTTGTGTGGTCGTAGAGGACACCTATAAACATTTTTCCATATCTTTTCTACTCTACATAGTGGTATAATATCATCAACACAAAAAATTACAAGGTTGAAGTCATATTATTTAATATCTATGGGGTCCCATACATAGGAATCTAGAATAAATATTCATCACATGATGGGATAGTCTCAATAGGAGGAAGAAAAAAATTCCAAAAATGTAAGAGGTACCATAACTATATTTTCAACATCAGTTACTGCTTTATCTGATACCCATGCATCCCACTTTTTTATGTCTACTCATATTGATAACATGATAAATATTTATATATTTCTTTATATGAAATCGATATTACTAAATCCCTCAAAATGAAGATTGATTAGATTCTTTATTTCCGTTATTGTGTTTTCACATTATTATAAATATAAATTACTTAGAATTTTTTGTCCTCAATATGAAACATATTAACATAATCCTCTTGATGGATTGGAAAACTACTAATAATGCCCAAATTTAATGTTATCATTATTGGGACTCCTTTAATTCCCCAAATGGGGTCTACTGTGTCATTCAGATAGAATGATATCTGAGGTCATGTAGATTTGTACCATCATTCCTATAGCTATGAATTGTAATATCAGAATTCGATTTTTATCTCCAGTGAGAATCATTAAGTGATGATCTCCCTCCTGTAATTATTGAGTTTCTCGATGTGTTTTCTTTTAATTTCTATGCTCCACCACTATTAAGAGGGGGTAATTCTCTATTTTCTTATTACTAGTACTCTACCAGTATCTATTCCTTTTTACCTTAAGAAACTGGTAGATTTGAAAGATTTAAAGGCTCATTTTTATGATTTGTTAGATAAAGTCTTATTATTACCATATGTGTCACTTTGGGTGACACATTTTCTATGTGTTAAGAATGCTGATGCAACACTCAAGCTCTATTTTGATTACAATAATATCAATCAAGTTATGATAAAGAGAATGTATCCATTTATAAGGATTGATAATCTATTTGACCAGTTAAGAGGGGAAAATGGTCCTTGAAGATTGATCGTCGACATTGTTATCACCGGTAGAGAATAAAATAATTTGAAATCTCAAAGACATCATTTAGAATCAAGTTTTGAATCTTTATAATCTTGTTAGGACCATTTGTTTAATAAATTCTCATATAGTATTTATTTCATTAATGAACATGATTTTTCATAAATACATTGATACATTCATGGAGGGTTTCATTGATTAAATTCTAGTTTTATCTGTATATAAGGTGGATCATGTGTGTCATATGAGAATATTTTTTGAATCCTTGAGAGATCGTAGAAATTATGAAGATCTTTAAAATTGTAATTTCTATATATGGGATGTGAAGTTGTTGGGTCATGTTTTCTCAGAGCTTGGAATATTTTTCAATCCTGATAAGGTAGAGGTTGTTATGACATGGGATCAAAAACTTATTGTTTTTGAGATAAAAATATTCGTGGTCTTGGATGTATATTACCATAGATTTGTTAAATATTACTCAAATATGACTTCCCAAATGATCATTTATACTCAGAAGGGAGTGAAGTTCATGTGAAATGAAAAATGTCAAAAATATTTTATTGATTTCAATTTGATTTTGACTTATTTTCATTTGTTGAATCTTCTAGAGTATTGGAAGGGATATGTGGTCCTATGTGACCATCATGATGGGTTTTAGGTTTCCCTTTTATGTCAAGAGATCATGTGGTAACCCATGGCCCCAAAAAAATTATGTCACATGATAATAATTATCTAACCCACAACTGTGAACTCATATTTTTGATGAATTCTCTAAAGAGTTGGTGACATTACATTTCAGATAAAGGTTAACTATTTATTCCGACTCGAAAATCCTTATTTAAATATTATCTCAAAATTATATGATCCTCCATAATAAGAATTGGATATAGTACCTATAATATATTTATTTTGACATTTATAATAGACCATGGAAGGGAGATGTCTATGGTAGCTATGTGAGAAGGAAACATCCAAACCATTCCCTGAATGAATCATTAGAATCGTGGAACTTGATGGCTCTTTATGAAATGATCCATTTGGGAGTCCAAGAGAAAGAGGCCAAGGTTATCTTGGAAGGTATTTAGTTAACCCCCAATATTCTTGATATTATTCTTTTGGAACACCAACAAGATGATGAATTTAATACGTTTAAGGACACTCTTTATGGAGGAAAGACCATTGGTGAGTGGTCATTATCTTTTAAGGGTTTCTTATGTTTTTTGAATTTATTTGTTGTGAATTTGTCTATAAGGAAGTAATTAATGGTTTATTTCCATAATTCATAGTTTTTAGTGTACCCTAGAAACTAAAATATGTTTTAGGATATGAGGCTACGATACCTATGACCAGTATGAAAGGGGACATCCTTTACTTTGTTTCACATTATGTTACCAATAAACAGGTTAATGTTGAGTGATAGAGGCCATCAGGATTTCTTTAGCCACTTCTAGTTTTGATTAGTAAGTTGTACAAGATCTCTATTGACATTTTTTATTGGGTTTTAATATACCCCTAGGGAAAATAACACAATATGTTCTATGATTGATTGATTGATAGAAATATCTCACTTCTTACCCATTCACGATATGTACAAATTTTATGACTTTAGATGAATCTATGAGAATGATATTGTTAGATTGAATGGTATCCCTTCTATTATAGTCTTGGATAGGGATCCTTGTTTTACTTATCTCTTTTCGAGTGGCCTCTATAAGGCACTAGGATCTCAGGTATGTCAGTTTACAACATATCATCCACATATGGATGTGAATGTTTTGTCATGGAATGTCAAATTGATTATATTTTTAATGTTTATCCATAATGTATTGAATAACCTAGGTCATATCTTAAGGATAATTGGAGGTTTAAAGAGATTATTTTTAATGAAAGAGTATAAAATAGGGGGTGGTTTTGAAAACAGTTGTAAGAAAATAACTTAATTTAAAGAGTTTAATAGATGAAAATTGAAGGTGGTGTTTTTAGAATTATGAGAGGATAAAATTTTAGGTTACCTACACATTTTGAATAGTTCATTATTCTGAAGATATCTTATGGTTTAATGGAATTATTTTGTTGAGGGTTTTCATGATATTGATCCATCTTTTTTTCTTGAAAAATAATGCGCAAAGAAAATATATCTATCACCCTAATATGGTTTTCAAGGTTTAGAACTCATGAATATAAAAAGGGTTACCATAGAATACTAAAATATAATGTGTTTGAGAGAGAAAAAGGATGTTTGTGTTGTCTAATCAGAACAACACAATATCCCCACTTAAATTCTCAACCCATTCGGTGTTGAAATGAATATTTTTACACTTAGTTATAATAATGCAATGCATTCAGAGGATAATGGTGATAAGATAGAACATAAGTGAAATATTTAAAACAAAAATTACACCAAACTAGTTGATTAATGTTTCAGAACTCTCTCTCATGTTTTTGTAGCTCCATCGAAATGACCATCCACTATTTATATCTCCATCGAGAGGGGGAGGATAGGGTAGAACTTACCATACATCCTTGAACCTCTATGAGGATAGGTGTCTCCATAAATTCTTGGATGTGGAGAGGAATCCTTTGGGTATAAAAAATACCATATCTTTTCTTCCTATTCTAATATACAAATGGGGTTCCAAAGTGTCCAATTTATATGAAATATGGAAGGTCGTTTTGGGAATAGAGAATTTGTAAAACCACTTGTCCCATGGTTTTCGACATCTAGAGAGTCTTATCTTGATTTAGAGGAAACTTCAATGGGTTTTCCCAACCTATTTAATACCTATACTATAAATTTTTCTTCATTTGGAGGTTGAATGTCCTAGATGTGGATGATATAAAGAACACCACTTTTAACTTCATGTTTATTCAATGTCTTGGACAAATAAGTTATGTTGGGCACTTTAATGGATGAGTTGGGATTTTTTTTCATCATATGGGTTTTATAAAAATGAAATTTGGATCATCTCACAAAATTAAATCCCAATTGAACTCATAAATCAACTACATTATTCATTTGATTCCACTGGTGTTCTTGGAATCTTGCACATTTTGGGCCATTATTATTCTATTTCATCTTAGGCTATAAAAATCACATAAACCTACAATGAAATCATCCAAACAAGTAAAATTAACATATTAAAAAATATTAACATAAAATTATTTAATCAAACATGAATTGAAATTTTTTATTAAATTTGGAATTTGTGATACAAAATTAGTTTATCATAATGGTTCAAGGGTGGAAATGAATAGTTAATAGCTACCTAATCACACCTCAAACCTATACATTTTCACTACTGGGAAAAGACACATTTCATAAAATTATTCACATAGATATTCCCAAATTAATTATTATGTAACATTTACTTGATATTTAATTCTTGAAAGAAATTTGATCAAGGAAAAATAACATCAAGGAGTTATTCTCAGTGATTATGGAAAAAGTTTTCTCATAAATTGTACTAGAACAAAATTCTGGGAGATGAATGATACCAATTTGTGAAAATAATTTAGTATTCCAAAAAGTCACTAAATATCCACGTTTTTTATGACAACAATTTCATAATATTCTTTCTGACTTCTATCTAGTAAATATTGGTTATTTAAAAAAATACTTCTTAAATTATTCTATCCATCAAAACTACCCTATATCCTTTTCAATCAAATTTACAAATCCACTCACTTAAGAATTCTCAGAAGTCAAACCTTAGGCTCCTGAACCAGATATACTCATATTTTTTTCATTTTTCATGCCCCTCGGCTGTTATTTTTTCTCAAAATTTTAACTTATAAGAAATATCACACTCATAACTCAACCCTTATTTTATCTCTTAATGACATTAATTTTCATAGTTATAAAAAGATATATGGTCGAGGAAGAGTGGTGTTTTTCTTCCAAATACAGAACCCATGTTTTTTTGTTTTTTTTTTGGTTTTTTATTATTATTATTATTATTAGGGCATACAATAGTCGTATAACAGTTACACACACATAAGTCAATTTGATATAGTAATGAAAAATCATGGATAAGGAATGAACGTATGGAAAAATGTTTTTGGAAATATGAAAAATATTAACCTAACATATATTTACCTTCTATTATGTATGAAATATTCACACTTCAATGGTACTACCGAAATGAAATCTGATGGAGATGTAATTTCTCAGTTGTCAAGCTAGAGCTCATCTGAGGCCACTTCAACTTTTTCTAATAACCACAAAAATGTAACTGTTGGAGGCGTACATATATATATAGTAACATTAAAGGATCTATAAGCTTATGATTTTTGGAACTCAACCCATTTAAATATTTCTCTATTATAACCTATCTTTACTTTTTCATTATAATCATTCAAGTAGTTTTGTTTTCTAAAGAATCCTTATGAGGTTTATAAATTCCTTTGATTATTTTTCTTTATTATCTTTTATCAAACAAAATTTTATATCAAGGACTTACATGGATGCGAATATGGATTATTCTGATCAAAATGATCAAGGGAGTTCATGGATCAGAAGAAAAAGTTGATTCTGATCATTCATAATGACGATTAATTCTTCAATAAATATAGAATATATATTTTGGCTAAAAAAATTATACCTTCATTCAAGGTTATTGGAATCCTTTATGATGAATGATAATGTTTACTTACTCATTTTATAAAGTTTCTATTAGTTTACTATAGAACTTTGTAATGTTTCATTTTAATTTTTTCAACAATTTATATTTTTTGCACATTTATTATGTAATATTTTTTTAGTAATCTATACTATACTCGGATTTATCAAACAAACTCTAAGTCTAATACAATTACTATGATAATTAGATGATAACTAAGACTAAAAAATTTACTAAAGAGGTTTGTTTTTTTATTACATTAATTTTTAAACTAAAATTAAC
Organism: Viscum album; assembly: GCA_963277665.1. Classification (NCBI taxonomy): domain Eukaryota; kingdom Viridiplantae; phylum Streptophyta; class Magnoliopsida; order Santalales; family Viscaceae; genus Viscum; species Viscum album. The sequence goes on along the minus strand of OY728129.1, from coordinate 149,418,723 downwards.
CCCCCCCCCCCATGTTTTCCATTATACATTATTATGATCCAAAACATACCTGACTCACCCTAAGTAGATTGTGTTTGATCTACTTGATATATAATAAATATTTTAGTTTTGGTTTTTCGACATCTTTTTTAACTGTTCCAAAACACTTGATCTTTGATGATCATTAAATTATAAAAATTACTACACCTCTAACATGACCTTCCATATTTTTCTAGATTTTTCTATCCTTAATAATGTGTGATGAGAATCGATTGTCTGGGTTCCGTGACTTTTTTCTTTTACTTGTTCGGAGAGACACCTCAACAATAAGTAACATCTCACCCTTGATTTTATAATAAATACCCATTTCCTTAGTAATATTTTATTATGTAACTAGAATAATTTTCATACATTTTTATTTATTGTGGCCTTGTTGATCACAAAATCCAAAAAACTCTTTAATCCCTTCAAACTTATTTTGTACAGGAATCACATATGGGTTCTCATTTTTTATTTATCTTCTCACGAATTTATTTCCTCTTTCATCTAAGAAGATCCACCAAAATTCTAGTATTATTTTTTCAAAAAATAGATAAATATTATACTAAAACATATTATTAATGTCCAATGACTCCACAACACAAGAAGAAGTCCTTAAAACATGGTATTATATGAAATTGTTAAGTTTCTTTTGTGAAAAATAACATGTTATCTTGGTGAAAAATCAATCTTATTCTATAAAGGTATTAATAAACCCAACTTATTAAGATTAATATACAATATATTAGATATATTGTACTTACTATAAGGGTTTTTTGTAACTCGGTTTCTCAAAAACACATATTCAATGCATGTAGTATTATTTGAAATTTATTTCATTATTTTAGAGACATAGATATATATATTACCTAAGTTGATTCACATTAGTTCTCAATGAGATTATATGATTCATACTTTACTTCCAAAACCTTCTCAAAATTAGTGATCATTTTTTAAATGGTGCTTTCAACCTTAATACAACTTGATTTAGTTTTAACAATCTCTTCATCTTGATTAGTCCCCTTTTTCTAAATATCATTCATGATTTTCTAAAGCTCATCAACTGTGTCTTTTAGAAGCTTTATCTCCTTGATGTTGTCATTTTAACTAATAAAAAACTCATCCTTATCATTCTTACTCTTACTAATTTACTGGTTAATATATTTTACTTCATTATTGATTTGATTATTTCTATGAAGATATACATCAGGTTCATATTTTATCATGTTCACTACATAAGTCATATATCTCTCTTCTTATCCTTCACTTATTTTTATGACTTCCTTTTAATAAACTATTTTTTTATAAAAAAATTCTATAAATTTGGAATTCCTTCTCACACACTCCATTTTAGAATCACTACTTAAGGTATATAAATATTACCCTATCTTACTCATTTTATTTATTATCTTTATTCTCTATATTCTCTTCCTACCATTATCTGACTTTAAAAAATATTCTTTTTGACTTCTACCAAGTATTATGTTCCCATTATTCCTTATAAGTCTAAATTATTATTTATTATTCGAAAATATTTAAAAAATTACAAATATCCTAACACCTAAGTCATTTTTGGATTACCTTTCCATTAAATAATGATTTTTTTATTCTTATAATTTTTAGATATAAAATCAATAAGTTTTTACCGTATCTTGTCACTTTTATCATCATCTTATAGGAATCTACTAGAATCAGTCTATTATTACTTAATTTTAATTCTTCTCAAGGATTTAAAAGATATGTCCTCCTTATCCTTCTTCTTAAATATGAATGATTTTCTCTTTTCCTAATTTAAGAGAGTATTGGGGAACAAATCAGGGAACATATCTTATCTATCTTCAATGACTGAAATATTTAGATCAAACCTATTAGTAAAGGTTAACATTACCTTTTTGACTATGTTAGATTCTTCCATCTAGTATCCAAAATCTTTTACATGACTAACAATTCCATTTAGCTAGTTAAATAGCCATTAATGGTTTTATCTATAGCCATTCTGAAATCTTTAAACTTATCCCTCTATAGCTAAAATTTAGATAATGTGTTATTGATGTTCCATTCATAAATATAAAAAAAAAAATTAGTAAATTTATTTTTTTTCCATCAATCTGATCACTTTGGTGTAAACATGTTTTCATTGTGAGGAAAATATAGAATTCCCAAGTATCCAGTCAATCTCAAGGTTTATCTTTTCCACAAATTTGTTGGATCTATTTCCATAATGGTAGAAAATCCTATATTAATATCATAATTAAATTCTGAACCATTTGAAAGTAAATAAGGAAGTATTTGATTCTTAAATAAATGAAAATTTTTCCCTTTAAAAAAGGGAACTCATATACTATTCACATAACTCTGAAGTTTTATTCCTAACATCAAAAATAGTAGGATCTCAGGGGGGGAGGGGGACCATGGATATGATACAAATTAAAGTACATAGATAAATTAATATAATATTGATAGGGATTTTGAATTAGTGGTGATTATTTTTTGAAATTTTTTCTTTTTAAAATTTAACTCATGTTACTTGCTAGAGTTGTGATCCACTCTTAAAATCTCTTCTTCACTTGTATGCAAAAATATAGGAATCAAACATTGTAAATTAATTTTTACAAGGTTTGAACTCAATTTCAAAGCTTAATACTTTTTAGGATCAAATTTTGTTTTGAGATTTGGATTATACCTGATATAATATTAACAATAATAGTGGGGTAGCGTTCATACTTGACTCTTGATTTGATGTAAACAAAAAAATAACAAAATTTATTAATAAGTTATATCATTGAACATGTACTGTAATTTCAAATGAATAATTTTTTTTATCCTCACACCACAAAGCTTTGAATATTTCCTCCTCAAGAAACATTAAAAAATAAATATTCTTCAATAAAGACTCTGACTTCCAAATGGATATAAATATATCAATAGAAAATAAACTATTCTCTCACCATATTAGAATGAAAAAAATTGTATATGGGAGAATATACACTCAATGTTGTCTTCTTTATTATACGTATCAATTTCCATAATCAATATCACTAAAAAAATATTTTATTTCAACCACAAAAAAATCTAGATTCTTAAAGGTCAATGATCTTCTAAAATATCTCTCTTCGATAAAACAACATGTCAACCTCTCTCAAAAATCTCAATCACATTTTCCTTCTTCATTCCTATCTTTTATATTATCATTAAATTAATAATAATATTCAAAAAATGATTAATGGAAACTACCATGATTCTATGCTACATAAAATTATCAAAAAATCTCTAAGTGATAAAATACACTTTTAGCTCAAATATGAAACCTATGAAGACCAATTCACACATACATTGGGCTCAATGAATCTTATTCACAACTAATGAAACTTATGATCTTCTGAAAAAAATACACGTTTTGACCATCCTTTACTAAATTCCCATGAAACCTATGAGATGATTTATACATTGGTGTGAAATAACATGTATTCATATTTTTAATGGCACGTACATTGGTCCTCATTTACACATATACTAGAGAGAAAAAGACACATGAACCTATTAATTCCAAACATAAATCAAGGTATTCGAGGTTGTATCAACCAATACACTTCTTAAGAAACCCACCATTTTTCTCATCTATGGTGGGAAAAAAATATAAGGACACATTAAAAGAAAATAAAACTCTTCAAACTAAAATTTAGTCAATCTTTAAAAAATATGGTAAGTTTCTAGATATGGATTTGGGAATTCAAGGAATTTATTTTCAGAAGAATATACTCTATTTTTTTAATGAAATCATCATGGTAATTTGAATTCCCCTTGATGATTATTGATCAATTATAAGAAGAGGGGGTTTTATTAGTGTCATATTTTTCTACTAGGTATTAAAAAACTCGACCATTACACTTGTTAAAGTGAATATATTTCCTTAAAACTATTCAAATACAATCTATATATGAATAAAAAATCTATTTAACCTAATTAAATGTATATATATACTCACATTGGTTTCCCTTAAATTTTATTATTTTTATCCATTTATAAAAATATATATCAATCTTGTATTAATGTAAGGAGTAGGTTTTACTGATGTATGGTATCAAAGGGACCCTCTCATCACACACTATCTTTTATCCCTCCCACCCCCATAAAAAATTCTTCATCATCACCCATCCTACTAGCACTAACACCTATTCTCTATCCACCATTTCATATCTCTTTGTGTGTCAGAAAAATTCCCTACTCTATTGTATTGGTCGACTCCACTACATATCCAATCAATACACACCCCTAGCGAAAAAATATCTTTCATTTCACAATTCATAGGAACACTAATTCCATAGTAGGAATCGCCTCTATAGAATGAACAATTGCCTCATCACACATGTTGATCAGGCATTTCCCCTCCATAAGAGGTCACCCCTAAATATTGTATGGCGCCTTCTCTTGGACTACACCCCTCTACTACTACTAACTTCTACTCCAGGCATATACAGATACTGCAACTAGGTAATCCATTTTGTAATTTTGAAATATCTAAAATAGACCTTGATGAATCATTTTTATAATTATAATTTCATCACTATTTATTATTGTCCAATTGTCATCTATGCCTAATTGTTTTCATCAATTATGGAATAAAAATAAAATGAATTTTGTTTTCAGTTAATTTGAATAATTATAGGTGAGAGGAACATTTTTTAGAAGGGTTTTTCATTTTTGGTTATTTTTATTTGTAGCTAAGTATGGAGGAGAAGGGCCCAAAAAATTGGGTTAGTGGGATATCCCTCAACCCATTTGGAAGCCATCCATATAGAAAGACCATAATTTCCTATCGATTAAACCACCCAATAGGTAATGTCATCCCATGGTAGAGGGAAATAGTAGTATGGTAATTGGAGTGCATCTATTTGTGGTAAAATATTCCAGCCGGAGATGGGATGATCGTTTCACTAAAAGGGATTGGGTATGAGGGAACATGGGGTCCCCCAAACCCCATCCGACTTGCCAGGATGCAGAGGGAACATGATAACATAAATAGAAGATCTCATATACCCAATATTTCAATGTGGTACACATTCTCATGGGGAACTCTTCATCATTTAGTGAAACGCCACTGTTTCATCTATGTCTCATGTCACAATGATCGCAAATAACCATTCAAATTCTTGCTCATAGTTCCAACACCATACCACAAATGCACACCACTAAAACACACAATCATTGTCATTGTTCTAAAAATGCCTTATTATACCATTATCATCCATGGTATAAATATGAGTAACTTGAGTGACACTGAAATTTCAATCCTCTTTGCACCTTATACATGGGTTTTTGGTGTAGTCAATGTCGGAGCCCAAACCATTGATGATCATTAAATCATCACCCTTATATTGTTTTGTGACTAGTATTTATAGGATATGAAGTTATGATATGAATGGTATTTACTATGTCATTTCCATGGAAGACAAAATATACTTAAATAACATTTCACTACTCCCCATGAATTATTATGTGGTTCACCAATAACAGTTAGTGGATCTATTTTCTCAAACAAAGAGTTGTTACATAAGTTGGTTCCATTGTCTCTTGGATATGTTACACCACTAGTTCAAAGAATGTTTAAAAGTGATCAACCAAGCTTGAGATCAATGGATAATGAATTTAATAATATGGGATTTAGTATTCTCAAAAATAAGTATCTTTCAGATTTGGTCGTTGCACCATGTTCATTCCACTTTCACTGTAGGAAGGTGGCTTGGAATTTAAAACAAATAAGATTATAGAATAGTGTCTTTTCCATGCCATATTATAGGAAATATGGTTTTTTAAAAACCCCTAAAAGGATGTTCTCAAAGGATAAAAATAAAAAATATGAAATTAAGGGACATAATTACCCCAATAGAAGAGAAAGAGAAAATAATAACAAGAAAGACTCTCCTTGAAATGGGATTAGTACTTTTGGATAAGAGAAGAGAGAGTGGAATGAATCCCAGAGATTCTATCTAATTAGGTTTCATTTTCTTGTCAAAATTTTCACTATTTAATTATTATAAGTCATTCATCATATGTTTATTTCAATTGAGGTAATTTTTCAACATTTATGCAACATTTTTCTTTTAGTTTCAAATTTTGTTCCCTCATCTATAATATTAAGTTCATTCATGGAGGAAAAAACATCGACCATGAGTGGATGAATTCATATAAGAGGTGGGTTCTAATTAATGATGATGTGTATGGATGATTATTATTCCTCAACATTTATAAATTAATTTGAAATAAATTTTATTAAATTATGTCAAATTTATATCATATTCTCTAATCACCTTATGAAAGAGGTGATGATTATTGGGTGTCACACAATGCAATTAAGTGAAGTGAGAATCAAGAGCCAACCTAACTTCATCTTTCACATAAAGATCAAACTTACTTCACTTAGATTTGTTATATCACCTTGATAGAGAGTTTTCCTATCCAAGGTAGTATATTCTTTGTCGAGAGGTAGGATTAGTGAAATCAATGGGTCTTGTGACTATTAATTGTATTAATTAATAAGTAATGTTGAATGTTTCAAAATTAAGAAAAACTATCCCCTAACATAAACTCCCCATCTTGGTCATTTCCAATTTATTTTAATATTATTAGATGTTTAGTTTAATTTTATTTTATTTTTTATTCCAGTTATTTTAAATTATTAATTTTAAGAAAAATCAATAATAACTGAATATTATTCCAAATAGTATCATTTGGCTTCCAACTTTCTCATGGTATCGACCCCACTCATTCCATTATTCAATGATTTAGTAGTTAGTGTAGGTTGATTTAAATAAACTTATAATTTTTGAAATCCTAGTAGAATAATGGAATCATTGGAGCACATCATATTTTTAGTATTTTTTTTATATAATTCAACAAAAACTAGTGATGGTCTAATAACCAATTTATTTTGTTAAGTCTATTCTTACCTCTTTTCTATTTTTTAATTTTAGTTTATATTTTTTTCAATTATTTTTCTTTATTATATTCTTAGTGCTCGTAGTGGCTTAAAAAATTAGTTAGATTGGGTGAGAATATTATGTCACACTACTATTGTAATGTCAAAGGGATTTAACCTCATGAGTGGTACCAAATTCATAATAGTGGTCATAATAAAAAATGGGATGTAATTATTCATACATTATAGGGTATGATGAAATTTAGCATCATTAGTGGATAAGAACTAACTACTAATCACCATGTGATGGAGCTTCTAATTTTCATAACATCCAAGTTGAATATAGATATGTGTGAAATGATGAACTTCAATAGATTCAAATACATAGTGTACATCAAGAGTTTATAGGTACACTCTTAAATTTTTTTCAAACAATGAAGTAAAATTCAAAGAGTATGATTAGATGATTGAGGCGGAGACATAATCATAAAGAATATTGATTTGAATCTCGAAAACATCTTATAATGTTATGATGTAGGTAATCGGTTCCTTAGAAGAAAAAAGGAAATAGAAGGAAGTGAATGTAGTTGTAGATGAATATATAATGGGGAAGTAATGATTATTGAGAGGGCTAAAATTTTTAAAGAGTGAATTATAACCAAGAAAAAAGAACCCCCAACATTAAAATATGATTTGGAAAAAGATTTTGATGATGAAGGTGAATAAGAACTCCCTTATATTCCAGAAGAAAAATATGTCATGATGGAACTAGATGGAAAAAAGGTGGCATGAACCAAGAGAATTCCCTAGATGAGAGTGTCTATAAAATGAACAAGAAACATCCATAGGATGTGCTGAAATTTTCAAGGATGAAAAATACCACACACCAAAAAGTGCACAAAACCTCATGGAATATGAAGAGACTCACTAACAATAAGTGTAATATGAGGTAGATGTTTCTAAAATTTTCAGATTCATCACAATAGTATAGGAGGAACAAATAAATTAGGGGATAACAAATAAGTACCTAGGAATTTATGCACATTTTGGTTAAAAAACCCCTTGAAACCCAGTGAAGATGAAAATTATTTCAAACCTACTAGATAAAATAATAAATAGGCACTTCCATTAAATGAAAAGTAGGTTGCAATTTCTTAAATTTCCAACTCCATCTTTGCACCTGCAGAAGAAATGAAAGGAGTGATGGAAGAAAGTTGTTCTCCTAAGCCTACAGAAATTTTATTAGAAGAAGTGAAACCAAAATGTAAAAATGGGGACATAGGTTTTGTAACTACCAATTTCTACAAAGCCTTCATGAATGATGAAAATTAATCTAATGTATTTAAGAAAGACCATTGGGTGTATTTTTAAATTAAAGAGGTAAAAATAGAAGAGAAAAATAATGTTATGTAGATGGATTTTAAGGAAGGTGATGAAATTTAATAATAATTTTCTACAACTCTTAAGGAACATGAATAATAAATAATTTAATTTACCAACACACAATGGTAATTAATTAGGTGCATCAATAGGTGTTCAAGGTGATGAATTTAGTGAATTTTCAAAAGATTAGCTTCTATAAGGTGGGAACTGTTGTACATATTTTAGTTTCATGGAAATGAAAGTACTTCCAAAACATGGAAATGAGGAATAGGTTGATAAAATTAAAATACCAATTGTAAAATTACACTATAATAAAAAGGATGTGGTGGTGGATCAAAAAATATAAAAAAATAAAAGATTTGGATATCATTTTTCATTCCTTCAAACTATCTAACATTTGGAGTTCACTAAGAACTAGTGTAAAAAATCTTACACAGATGAGGAAGAATAAAATTAGTTCATATTATAATAATCTCATGTCATATCTAAATAAATATCATATAATAGTTTTTCACAAACCAATTATGTGACACTTGAATTAAATGTTCTAGTTTATAGACCTCAAATAAATCTCTTCTGGTAGGAAACCTGAATTTTTACTGCTTTCTAGAATTTAATTTTTATTTTATTTTATTTTTTAATTTTAAATTTCATTATAGATTTTGTAACTCTCTTACTGGTTGTTATTAACATTCAATAATTTTTTAACATAAATGGAAAGGATATCTATTATTTAACTTGATTAATGTTTTTTTGGACTGAAGAATGAAAAAGTAATTAATGTCAAATGGAATTGATAAGTAGGAAGAGGAGAATAACATGTTTGGATTTTGATGCTAAATTGACTAATTCAAGGAATCTTGGAAATGATGATACTTAAGAGGGAAGAATTTATTTCCTTTTATAATTTCATAATAACTTGATCCATTCCTTATTATGAACATAAATTTAAAAAAAATTATTTGAACCCACTTTACATTGACTTAACATTAGTGATGATTTTCAGTTTAAGTGTGGGGTGATCTTTGGATACCTTTCATTTGGATTCATGTGTCTTGTTAAGCTTCCCTATAAAATATCCATACTTAGGGGATGTTTTTACACTTTTTGTAAACTTTTTAATTTTTTAACCCCATAAATGTAAAATATATAAGAAGAAATTAGTGAAATTCACATGCTTAATCCAAACTCTAGGTGTTAAAAAATGATTGCTGATATGATTTTGGTTCTTGACATTATTTTTTATAAGATTCAATCTATTATGATAGTTATTGATGGTTATTTCATGAATTTATTTTCAAAAGTTTTTAATTTACATTACCTAGAGGCATATGGCCCATTTTTTCATTTTTTTTATTATAATAACTTTCTAGAGGGAAATTGGGAAATGTGCCACTATTAAAAAAATTGTTCTTGTTGAAACATGAAGATTTTTGAGTTTCTTAAACATGATCCATGTGTTAATTAATATTATTTAATTTCATTTTTCCTTGAGACCAACCATACATTTATCCCTTTAAAAACTTATAGAAACCATGAAATACCTTGATAAGAAGCTACATTACAATCCATTTTATCCTTCCAACTCGATTTCATTGAGTATCAATGCAAGATCATTATTTTATACTTATAATGTGCATTTGGATATTTTCAAGGAGATTTATGTGATGGAATGACAAGTGTGATTGTCTTCTTGGGATATTATTAAATGGTTCCATAATTATCATTATGGTTTTATTGGATCCTCTAAAAATTTTGGTTGAGTTATGGAGGGTCAAAATTCACCATTAGATGTGCAATGATTTTTAGCATTTGGGTTTGGGTGATGAATGTGAGACTTATCCAAAAACAATTTTTGAAAATTAAAATACATAATAAAATTGAAAATGAAAATACACTGGGAGAAAAAGAGGATGATTTATCATTTATTTTCATGTTGAAAAGTGATCCTTACCTTTAAAATATGAGAAGGAATTGTCGGATGTTTTCTTTTAATGGGAGTTGAATATGGAATAAATTTTCATGGAGAATTACTTGAATTTTATGAATTGTGATTTAATGTTTCATCCCTAATTTTCATCCTCTAAATTTTAACTTTTACATATTTTCCCACTCACCTTTAGCCTTATAAACACTTGAACCTGAATAAAAAATCATCTTGATTTTTGTAGTTCAACATATAATTGGAGATGGGGAAGACTTGAAAGCTTATTAATAGCACACAAATGCTTGATATTGAGAATAAATACATTTATAATGTACTCGAGAAATGATTTAAAGGAATTTTAGTGAGGTAAATAAATTCACCATGGATATTTAATAAAATGTAAAATGATGTGATTGAAAGAGAAATGGATGTTTTGAAATTGAAATTTTAAAGTAAGTGAGATTTTAGAACTTATTTTTGGTTGAGGTTTTATTATTTTAGAAATCAACATTTAGAACTTTGATTTTATGAGTATTATTGTTTAAAAAGTATAAACACTAAACTTGAAAGGGGATCGAAACTTTTAGAGAGGGGAAATAAGAGTAAAATGTGACCAACAGATGTTTTATAGATATATTTCATTTTCCTTTTATTTTTTTCTCTATGTAATTATAATAATTCATTCATAGTTTGTTTATTGAAAGTGATTTAAGTTTTCTATTGTTACAAACACTTTAATTTTAGTTTCAAGTTCTATTCCCATATCTATGGTCTTTTGTTTATCCATAGTTGACGAACCATCGACCATGAATAGGTGAATTCATATAATATAGTGGTTATGATTATTGAGGATGTGTATGCATGATTTTCATTATTCATCATTGATTAATTCATATAAATTAAATTTTATTTCATTTCCTATAATTTTGGTCTTATCCTCTAATCTTCTAAAGAAAGAAATGACGACTAGGGGAAGGAACCCAATGTAATTATTGGAATTGGGAAGTGAGAGCCGACATCAATTCAACTTTCCCTTGTAGGTAGAACTTAGTACACTTATATTATCTAGATCACCTTGAGAGAGGTTTTGTATACCATAGTTATTCTAATATTCATTAAGAGGATGTATTAGTGAACTGAAGTATTCTTGAGAAATTTAATTTGATTAATTCATAATTAATATTGAAGGTTTATAAATTAAAAAACCATAACATGTCATCAATTCCAATCTCTATATCATTTACAATTTTTTTATGATTAGTTTAAGTTTAATTTGATTTATTTTATTTATTTTCTTTAGTTAATTTCAATTCTTAATTTTGAAAAAATTAAGGAAACCAAATAATCATTCCTAAAAATATCACTACGCTTCAAGGTTCCTCATGGGATTGACCCTTACCTTTCCAACATTCTATGATTTAGTAGTTAGTGTAGGTTGGGTAAAATAAATCAATAAACTTTGAAAGACCAATATAATAATGACACCATTCGATCACGTCATCCCCCTTCCATCTCTGACACTATTAGAAACTCCCTCCCCTCTCAGTTTTATCCTTTGATAGTCTTTTAGCATGGCCTCTTTATATTTTTTGATGTTATTCCTTCATGGATTTATGTTTCCCCACTCATACTATAGAGGTAACATTCTTTACTACATTCATGGTTGTTCCTACAATTTTTATCCATTTCATAGCTCTTCCTAATACCTTGGTGGTTTCCTTCTACCCATTCCTAGAAAACCTATTATATAAAAGATTCAACACATATTTACTCAGTCCTTCTGAATGTGATCAGTGCCTCCACCCTCCTTGTGTATGAGCATCCTGATTCCAAAAAAATATATATTTGTATTAAGATAGATCTTATGTCATTAACAAATATGGATCTTTATTCTCACATTATTGACCCAACATCGTTGATGTCTGCTCCAACATACAAGGTCTAGAATCTTGCTAATAGAAAAAAATATTATTCTTTTGAATTATATGAATGAATTGGTCAAAGATATTACTCAAACAAGCAACACTGTTAATGAAATTTGGGACTCCTTAACTCTAACATATTTAGAAACCAACAATTTATCTCAGGTGTTAGATGTTATTAAATTCCTCTCAACCATCAGTTAGAAATATCATCATGTTTTAGCATATATTATTGAATAGAAGTCCATGCATGACTAGGTACTTTATATTTGGACCTTTTTATAAATATCGGAGGATTATTTGTCTTATAGAGATAAACTGTGTCTCTTTAGTCATCTTCATGGCCTTGATCCAGAATATATAACAAGCACAACTGATATATTAGATATCCAATCCTCTCTTAAGATTATATTGGTCTACCATTGCCTTATTAAATCTCATTGAATTCTTATCTCTATTAATAATATAGATCAAACCACTCTCATAGGATATTCTGGTGGTATTTTTTGGATTACTCATTGTTATAGCAATGGTGGGGTCTATAATCATCACTTTTTCACCATTATGGCAGGACTTAGCATCCAGTTCATCATTCTAGGGTTCTCAATGGTCATAAATTTCAGAAACCAATATGGGATCTGGTATATATAGTCAATTACTCACATCATCCATCGAACACCCTGTTGTACCTCTCGTACCCCTCGTGGTTTAATTTTCATGATCACAATCACTCTCTTATTTATCTAATCTTGTTTTAAGTGTTTTTGGATGATAGGCATGATTTCAGGTTGCCAAGGAATTGGGCCAAGAAAGAGAGAAGGCAAAAGTGGACTGATTTCAGTCCACCGACCAACCGGTGGATGACCACCGGCCAGCCGATGGAGCCTGGACAGAAGGCATCCCCTCTGTCCAGACCACCGGCCAACCGGTGTCCCACCACCGGCCAGCCGGTGGAACCCAGACAAATAGTGTCAGCTACTGTCTCAGCACCGGCCAACCGGTGGCCTCCTCACCGGCCAGCCGGTGGTGCCTGGGCAGAAGCCCTCTCCTCTTTCCAAAGCACCGGCCAACCGGTGGCCAAGCACCGGTCAGCCGGTGGAGCCAGTCAAACTAGCTGTTGGGCTTTGACCAGGCTTGTCCACTTGACTCCCAACGGCTCCGAAGGCCTCTCCAACGGCTCTGAAGCCCCCCAAAGGCCATTTGAGGGTTCTCCCTCTATAAATAAAGGACTAGGAAGCCCCCGAAACGTACGGAAGCCCACGGGAACATTGTTCGATCATTTGGCAAACCTCCGGCGCATTCCTTCAAGGATCCCCATTTTCTCCAACTCACTTCCACATCCAAGGAGCACCACCATAGAAGCTTGGGAGCGCTCTTCATCAACTCCAATCAATCCATTGGCACCCAAGACTTCTCAACATTACGGTTTTTATTATTTTATCATTTTGAGCATCAATTTGGGTTTGTGCCTACAAACCCCTCTTTCTCTCATCCTCTTTTGTTTGGGTTTTCACACCACCTTCAAGGTGTGAAGAGGTTAGTCAAGCCTTCCCTTTAAAAGGCTTGAGTCATAGGTGAGCTAGCCTTCACCTGTAAGAAGGCTAGTGGGTTCTTGCTCAACCAATAAAAGCAAGCTGTAATAGGTTCGAGACTACCTTAATGTCTAGTGGGTTTCTTTCTAAAACCATTGAAAAGAAAGCGGTAGTAAATCTCTCAACGGTTGAGTTGGGAGCAGAGACGTAGGCTTTGGGTTAAGCCGAACTCCGTTATCAAGTTTTGTGTCTTGCCTCTTTTATTTCCGCTGCACCTTTACTTTGATTTTAATTTGTTAATTATTTTTAAAAGGCAATTCACCCCCCTCCCCCTCTTTCCATCACTCTCCTCCCAACAATTGGTATCAGAGGCAAAATTTGAGTAATACCCTAACCGGTTTCAAATTCAAGATCCTTTGTGATGGCTTCAACTTCTTTCACCCCCGAAGGCTATTCTTTGGGTCGTGCTCCATTCTTTGATGGAACCGACTATACCTATTGGAAAACCCACATGACCACTTTCCTTAGAAGTATAGGTTATCCTATTTACAAAATTGTCATGCATGGTTACTCTCTTTCTTCTCCCGATGAATCCAAATGGACTCAATCTGATATTAAAAATTTCGAGCTTGATGGCAAAGCCATGAACGCTCTTCATTGCGGCCTTGATCGAAATGAATTCAATCGAGTTTCCACATGCACTTCATCTCATGAAATCTGGAAACTATTGGAGGTTACCCATGAGGGGACCAACAAAGTCAAAGATACTCGATTGGATATGTACCATCAAGATTTTGAGTCTTTTACCATGCATCCATCTGAAAATATTTCTGAAATGTTTACACATTTTACTGATGTTTGAAATGGGAGAAAGTCCCTTGGTGATGATGTGTCTGCAGAAACGATGGTCAAGAAGATCCTTTGGATCCTACCAAGCTCATGGGCACCAAAAGTCACGGCAATCCAAGAAGCAAAAGACATCAAGAACATGCCGGTCGAAGATCTCATCGGATCCCTCATGACCTACGAGATCACCATGAGGAGGCAATCTGAAAAGGAAGGCAAACCGATCAAAGTTCCAAAGAACATCGCCTTCAAAGTTCAAAAAGAAGAAAGCTCCTCCTCCACATCTTCTTCCTCTTCAAGCGGCAATTCAGAAATGGATAATCTTGCCCGCAAAATGCAAAAATTCATGAAGAAGCACAAGAAGAAGAAATCTCGCAAGGCTCAACCCAATGAAAAATCTGAGCCCGAGGTAACATGTTACGAGTGTGGCAAGAAAGGCCATTACAAGCCCGATTTTCCACTCAACAAGAAAAAGGCCAAGCAAAAGGAAACGAAGAAGGAATTCAAGGCCACATGGAGTGATAGCTCCACATCCTCCTCCTCATCCACCTCAAGTGACAACGGTAAAAAATGCCTAATGGCATTTCATGAGGTATCCTCTTCCGACTCCTCTTCCTCTAGTTCTTCAAATTCTTTTAATCATCTATCTTATGAGGATCTCCAACATGCTAGAGATCAATTGGAGGAAGGTTTTCACGAACTTTCTTCCAAATTTGTTGCTTTAAAAAAGAATTTCAAAAAACTTTCTTCCGAAAAGGAACAACTTCTCAAAGAAAAGGAGGAGTTGCCCCTCAAGATCCAAAACCTTCTCGATGTTGATTCTATGGAATCAACAATCAAGGATTTAAGGGAATCCCTAGCTAAGTTCACCGAAGGTGAACATAACCTTTCGAAGATCCTTGGTTCCCAATGCGTATCTAGAACCACCCAAGGGCTTGGCTATTCCAAGAAAGCTTCCTCTTCCCATGCTCCTACTATTTTTGTAAGGGGGAGCTCCCAATATAAATTTTGCAACTATTGTAAAAAACCCGGGCACTTAATTTATGAGTGCGATTGCAAAAATGCCCGGTATAGAAGGCCCAAAACCATTTTTTTTAATGATGAATTTCATAGGAGAAGACCCGCCACTAGACAAGTATGGATTGAAAAATCCCTTTTAGCGAATCTCACCGGACAAAAATTTGTCTCAGTTCTAAAAACCTCTCGCCGGTGATTTGTTGTTTTTATTTAGGGGGAGTTAGGATCGTTTAAGCCTTTTCACTTTATTTTCAATACTTTCAATTCAAAACTTTCAATTCAAAACTTTCTTTTCAAAACCTTCAATTCAAAACTTTCAATTCAAAACTTTCAATTAAAATTTCAAAAATTTCAATTGGTTTAAAAACTCTATCATGTTTTTCAACCTTTCCCTCAATCAAGTTTTATGCCCCGTGCTATTTTGATAATCACAAAGGGGGAGAAATTCTTGGTTGATTGGGGGAGAAATATTTCTCTCATGCTTTGCTTTACTTTTCAATTTATCCTTCAAAGCATGTCTTTCATTTCAGTCTTTTACATTGCTTGTTTTGGTGATTGTGATTATAAAAATAGGGGGGGATTGTTGTACCTCTCGTACCCCTCGTGGTTTAATTTTCATGATCACAATCACTCTCTTATTTATCTAATCTTGTTTTAAGTGTTTTTGGATGATAGGCATGATTTCAGGTTGCCAAGGAATTGGGCCAAGAAAGAGAGAAGGAAAAAGTGGACTGATTTCAGTCCACCGGCCAACCGGTGGATGACCACCGGCCAACCGCTGGAGCCTGGACAGAAGGCATCCCCTCTTTCCAGACCACCGGCCAACCGGTGTCCCACCACCGGCAAGCCGGTGGAACCCAGACAAATAGTGTCAGCTACTGTCTCAGCACCGGCCAACCGGTGGCCTCCTCACCGGCCAGCCGGTGGTGCCTGGGCAGAAGCCCTCTCCTCTTTCCAAAGCACCGGCCAACCGGTGGCCAAGCACCGGTCAGCCGGTGGAGCCAGTCAAACTAGCCGTTGGGCTTTGACCAGGCTTGTCCACTTGACTCCCAACGGCTCCGAAGGCCTCTCCAACGGCTCCGAAGCTCCCAAAGGCCATTTGAGGGTTCCCCCTCTATAAATAAAGGACTAGGAAGCCCCGGAAACGTACGGAAGCCCACGGGAACATTGTTCGATCATTTGGCGAACCTCCGGAGCATTCCTTCAAGGATCCCCATTTGCTCCAACTCACATACACATCCAAGGAGCACCACCATAGAAGCTTGGGAGCGCTCTTCAACAACTCCAATCAATCCATTGGCGCCCAAGACTTCTCCACATTACGGTTTTTATTATTTTATCATTTTGAGCATCAATTTGGGTTTTTGCCTACAAACCCCTCTTTCTCTCATCCTCTTTTGTTTGGGTTTTCACACCACCTTCAAGGTGTGAAGAGGTTAGTCAAGCCTTCCCTTTAAAAGGCTTGAGTCATAGGTGAGCTAGCCTTCGCCTGTAAGAAGGCTAGTGGGTTCTTTCTCAACCAATAAAAGCAAGCTGTAATAGGTTCGAGACTACCTTAAAGTCTAGTGGGTTTCTTGCTAAAACCATTGAAAAGAAAGAGGTAGTAAATCTCTCAACGGTTGAGTTGGGAGCGGAGACATAGGCTTTGGGTTAAGCCGAACTCCGTTATCAAGTTTTGTGTCTTGCCTCTTTTATTTCCGCTGCACCTTTACTTTGATTTTAATTTGTTAATTATTTTTAAAAGGAAATTCACCCCCCCCCCCCTCTTGCCATCACTCTCCTCCCAACACACCCATCCCAAACTAGTACTCTCTAAAGAAGTGTTGGAACTTGTCTACTTTTATTGGGGTGTATTGATGCCTACTTCATCTTCATGCTCTAATCCTTAGGCTAGTGTCCCTAGGGAATATGTTTCCCATTAATAAACTACCTAGATACAAGATTATGGTGATTTATATCATCTAACTAATGATGCAGGTTTACTTACTATCGACTATTCATACAAAAAGGACACTACAATCATTGTTTCTGATAGATTCACCATTCCTATTATCAGATTTTGAACTTGATCCTTGAATAATTATATTCAGCAGATATTAGTGGCTCGTGTTTCTAGAATTAATTTTAATTGTATATAAATTATTAATTTTAAAAATTTAATTAATTATCTTGTTGTTTTCTAAACATATGATTTTTTATTTTAAGAATTGTTGATGAATCAAGAGCTTGATATAGGTTATCTTCATGATGGAGTTTATATGTTTTATTCCCCCACATACCTTGCTTTATCATAAACCTCTACACATGATTTAAAAAAATATTTTATCCATTTTTATCTATAATCTTCTATGTTAAATTATCTTTCCATCCATATGAATCCAAACATTTATTTTCATTGTAAATATAATTGTAAAAAAGCTTTATTTTTCTAAAAGGCTATTTTTTCCACCTTTTAATGGAATACTTTTTTAAAAAAATAATCACATCTAATAATTTTATGTGAAAAAATAAAATTCAATTTTGAAATTTAAATTTCAAAATAATATTAGTGTGAATTTTTGGTATTTTTCTGAGAAGTTTCATTTTTTTGATGAATAGTGAAACATATTGAATTCTAATTGAAAACTGAATTTTCATCTAAATATTTTTTAATTTTAAATTAAATTTTAAATTGGTTTTAAAGCTAAAATATTTCAATTATAAATATATTAATATAATATAGGTAATTTTAAATAAATTCATAATGAATTTTGATATAAAAATATACTGGACTTTTAGACTTTTTCACTTTTAAAACATATTTTATCATTATGTCTAAGGTATTCATTTTAAATTAAATTATAAAACATATATGTATTGTATTTGGAAAAATGGATTTAATATTTTAAGTAATAATAGTTTACATTTTATAGTAAGTTCAACTTATTTTTTGACGAAAAATATCAGTGAAAGTAATTAAAAATTATTTACAGTGGTTAAGGTAAAAATGAGCTTACTTAGTTGTTAAACATTAATATTAAAGGAGAAAATGACCAAGAGTCTATTAAAAAATAAATAGTCTTGTAATATTTCTTCTATTAAGCCTATATACTTTAATTTTATGCATTATTCAAACCCCTTGTTCAGCAAAAATATGGGTACATCTAACTTACTTTTCAAAAATACCATATGTTTCCTCTCCCTCACTTATAAAAGACCACCACCTCTCCCCATATCTTCACATCTCTCAAATCATTGGATCATCCAAATCCTAATAAACTCAACTCCAAAAATCCCTTATCTTATCCTAGAATCCTCAATTTTGGAGTAAAGTAATTCAAGTAAGTCTTTTAGTGAAAACCAAAAGGAGTTACCTAAAAAAGAGGTAACATTCTTCAATGAGGACTTTTGTTTTATTTCTTTCTCCACCCCTTAAATTATTTTTATATCATTATTAAATGATAAATTAATAATTAAAACATATTTATATTTTTTAATTAATTGGTATGAACTACACCCACACAAAAATCAATCAAATGGGTTATAAACTCATTATTTTTGTGTTTGGTGGACTACTGCCTCACGAAATGATGTTGTTCATTTTTCATTTACCACCTCTCATGGTTGGACATTATGATGGAAATAGTGTTTATATATGATATTTGTGATATAATTAACATAATAATACCTCTAGATTATTTATATATTATATAATGTTTTTACATTTCATATCATAGGGGATGTGATAAGGTCACACATGTGTATGGCGGACTACCGCCTCGTGAAGGGATGTGAAGCGTTTTTCACTAACGTATTAAATGGAAGGACATAAGGGTAACTATAATGAATATATATGATATAAATTAATTATTTATGATATTAATTACATAATTATGATTCTGTACATATAATATATAATTTTTTCTTACATTTTCACACAATGAAAAAGTGATAACATTGTTCTTGTATGTGTGGACTACTACCTTCTTGAAGCGATATGATTCTTCTTTTTTCATCACCACATCACAATAATGATATATATAACTACATATAATTATATAATATGGTATTTATTATATAATAATAATAATTTAAAGATAAATGTTACTTATCTTCTTTCGATAATGGTCATTGAAAAATGGGAATGTTACTTATTCGTACATGTGGCCTACCATCTCCATGATTATAATGTTGGATAATTTTTCATAAAAATATTCCATGAATGGTTTTAAAATAAAAAATTTATGTATAAATATTATTATTTTTCCTTTGTTATTATTCTTCATATGTTTAAATTATGACATCATTTACCTTAGTCGGCCTACTAAAGTCAGTTTTGACATATAAGCTGAATATGGTCAAAACACCTAAAGTGATCATAATTGATTAATTAATTGAATATATATAGATAATAAGATAAATAAAAGTAATAATAATCAACAAAACATATCTCAATAAATTAAATAATGAACATTAGTTTATTATTCATGAAGATAAAGAGACACGTGACAAGTCGAACTCAATGTAAGGGACTTCGTCACAGTCTCCTTTCATTAAGGCATATCTTGATTTTATGCAACATTAGTTTTTATAAGGTGTATACACTACCCATTTGACATTATATATCAGTAATTTATCTATTATCATGATATATATTTTTTTTATTTTTTTATTTAATTAGTTTTAGGATCCAAGTGTCTCTCAAGTGATAATGACCATTTCTAAAAAAAATTATATTTTAGAGTTTTCCTTCCAACTCTTTCTCTAAAATGTCCATGTTTTCAAAATAATTTTATTAATGTTTTTATGTGTATATAAATAAATTTTAAATTAAATCTTATGTATATTTTTATATTATTTTCAAAGGCTTTTAAAATTAATCTTTTTACATATTCTGTACGGAATTTTTTGAAAAACGATAAAAAGGAATGGTCTATTATTAACGCACATAGTTACAAAAACTTTTCTTCCATTGTGGACATTATTTAATTTTTGGATTAATTTTAAAGATTTCATGTATCTTTAAATGAAAAACTATATTTATCTTTTTGGATATTTTGGTATTGAAAATGGTTTTTCAAATATAATGGTGCTTTGTATTGAAAATGGGTCTTTAAAATAAAAGGTTATTTTTATCCAAAAGTGTTTTTCATATAGGTTTAAAAAAGGTTTTTTGAAGGTTTTATGATAAATTTTTTTTAATGATATAGTACTTCAGAGTTATATGAAACAAATGATCTTGATATAGCTTATACGAAGGGTTGATCCCTATTATACCTCATGAGAAATTGGTTATCCTGATATATCTTATGCAAAGGGTTGGGCCTCATTATAGCCCGTGGGTGAGACTGATATACTTTATATGAAGGGTGATCCCAATTATAGATCTCTAATTCATTTTTTAATGATTATATTGGAAGTCGGATATAAGGATATTTCAATTAAAAGGTTTTTGAAAAGAATTTATGAATTTGATTTTCAAAGTCACCAAAAGAGGTTTTAATTGATTGTTATGGGTTTTAAAGATTTTCATTAATAAATATGTGTTTGTGTTTTCATGTGAAGTGTTTTATTTCAAATGATCAAATAAATATAGAGATAATGGTAAATGATATATTATTTTTCATTTTTTAACAGGACTAACATTTTTCCTTCTTTGTGTATCCCTTACTAAGATTTTTGTGCTCATCCCATGTTTTTAAATGTTTTCCATAGGATGGGTATGGGAAAGGATAAAGTCTTTTATAAATTCATGATGAGTTTTCAAAAAAAGTGATCATAATTAATTTTGAATGTTTTAAAAATGAAAAAAGTATACTGATCAGTAGTGTGTACTTTGTATTATATGGTTTGTAATGTATGACTTATGGCTTAATTATCTAAAATTCTAATATGGAAAATATCCTCTAAGTTAAAGAAATTAAATTATTCACTAAAAATAAATATTATGTTATTCTTTAGGTTTGGGTCCTTATAGTTGATATGAAAGTATTTTTTTATAAAATATTAGAGGTTAGGATAGTATTAATATCATTCCCTTATAATATTATCCCTTATGATAAATTTGATGTGATATAGTATTTTAAGAATACTATGTTGCATTGACTGAACTATTTCTGTTCAAAATGGTTTTCCAATGAGGAAATATAAAATTTTTAGTTGGAAGGATCCATGAGGAGAATATCATTCCAAATCAATATCGTGAGATGGTTAAAATTGGATTAGAAAATTTTCTTGTAGTGATGGCTCAATTGACACAAGTCATAAATGGTTATGGTATCGATGCCAAAGTGGAACCTGATATATGATGAAAGAATATCTATGTAATAGATAATATCATGAGGCAACATCCCCCATAATTTAATTAATCATTTGATTCATTGGTAGCCAAAGGATGGATCAATTAATTGGAGAAGATATTTTTTGGTCAGAGTAGGACACTCAAGAGTGGGTGAATAGAGTTCCTATTAAAATTTCAATAAAAAGTTTACTAAAAATATTTACCCAATTAGAATTAGAATTGATTAGTTAATCAAGGTAATAAAATTATAATAGTTTGGTTGTTCAAATAGATTCTCATAAGATTGATTAATTCTCAGTAATATCAATATGATATATTGATAAATCTTTTGAAACTACTCTAATAAGGAAAAGCAGTTATAACTACTATCCAAAATGAACTATCAAAGTACAATTTGGTTTTTTGAAATATAAATTAAAATATAGAAAGAAAAAATAGAAATATAAAGTGGATAAAAAATGGTTCAGTCTCAAACTAAGACATAATCCACTCCACGTAGTGATCACCTACCACCAAGTAGTTTATATTAATAAACTTGATCCACACCATGGATCGAGGTTAAAATAGTATATAGGAATGTTCAGGTCACACGACCTCTACTATAGTTCTTAGTGGTTATAAACTACCAGGTCACACAAGGACCTCTCCCAAACTTATCTATGGGAGTAAAAATATGTAAGAAGATATGAGTGGAAGGATATATTATATCCATTTGTTAGATATAGGAGATAGTGTGTTCTTAATCAATAGATATACACACTGCTCAAAAATTATATAAAAATGAACATAACAGATAAAATTAATATGAGAAAGGATTTGTAGGAATTTATTTATCTTGAGATGAATCTCTGGACTCTACAAATATATCTTAGATGAGTTTTGAGTATTTTTTGGAAGTTGATACTGAAAGAGAGTGTTGTATTCTGGCTTCTAGGTAGAATTAAGGTCCTGCAATTATACCCTTATCATTCTTTGATATACTGAAGAGGTTTGTGGATTCAATCTACAGATTTATTGATATTTCCATGTGTGATCTTCCTTTTGATCTTGTGTTCTCAGTGGGTGCATGATAGTCACAGATGTTCTTCTACATGTCTCACATATTCTATATCTCTGAGTCTCGTGCTTTTATTTTTATTTCATGTGCATGTGTTGGAGCCCATAATAATCATGATTTCTGCACCTCGTACCTCATATTGTCAGGTGAAATGTCTACAAAGAAACATAAATTATGTCATTTTCATTAAATGACTCAAATATGACCGTTAGAAATTAAATTACAAAATCCATAGAAATAATCAAGGAATGGTGTCACAGTTTTTCTTGAAACAGTTTCAATGGTAAATTGTGACATCTTTTTTTCCTTTGAGTGGTGAGACATTCACGATGCCATAGTTTAATTGAGATCTGGAACTGGTAGCACATATGAGGTGTCAGAATCATGGTGTCTCAGGTAATGGTGTCTAGTACCTTTTTAAAACATTGAATTTTGACTTGGATATGGTAGCAAAGAACTTTTTTCATAGACTTTATTAAATTTGAAACTAGTTATGGTGTCTAAGTCATGATTTCTAAGTCATGGTGTCTAAGTCATGGTGTCTAAGTCACAGTGTCAGGGTGACGGTGCAGGGTTACAGTGTATGTGTTATGGTGTCAAGGTTATGGTGTCTAGGTTATGGTGTCTGCATTATGGTGTATGGGTTACGGTGTCTGGGTTACAGTGTCTCGGTTACGGTGTCTCGCTTACGGTGTCAGGGACTTTTCCAAAATCTAGAACTGGTGTAAGACTTATAGTGTTTCATCTTATCCAAATATCATTAAACTATCTTAAAAAATAATATTCACAAACATAATAATTAATGTAATAAAAACATTATAGAACAAGATCAAACATAGTTTACAAGATTCAAACATGAATTGTGAGATTCTATATCTATATATTGGAAAAGATTATACCATGAGTTGTAATAATTTAATCATATGTAAACCAAAAATCTCTACACATGATTTGTGATAGGTTAAACAAGGATAACATGATTTGTGAGAATTAAAACATTATTAACACATGAGGTGTCCAACAATCTCCCCATTTATGATGATCACAAATCATGGGATTTAAATGAAAACCTTGGGAGTTAAATCACATATAATTCCTTTTCTCATTTTCCCCCTTTTGGGATTATCAAAACGAAAATAAAAAAAATAAATACTAGATGAAGGTAAGGAGGAAAAAATAAACAAAAATAGTGAACATTGTATTGGATATAAATATAAGGCGTATTACAATCATAAGGAAAAAAATACAAAATAGCCCTATCAAAAATACATCCTTTACTTCTCTTCTGGGTTAGCAGTCTTCTATTTTCCCTAGGCAGAAACATCGAGAGGAACTACAAGAGTAGAAGGAGAAGTGGTAGAAGGGGTTGATAAAATTTTGAGAGAAGGAATAGGTAATCCTTCAAAAAATGAAAGGGCTAGAGTTGTTTTAGTTGAACACAAATGCAAGTATTTCTCAATAATGACAGGTATGATCTGGCTCAAATCCTGAGATACAGATATGGAGCTAGAAGAAAAGGTAGTAGAGGACGAAGGGGTTGATCCAGGCCGCAAAGGGAAAACTGCAAGAACCACTATTGCAATGCTTTTAACATGTAGATAAGAATTAAAAAATGATAAAATCAGGGATGACTTAACCTTCATATTGCTTAAACATTTTAAAATCATCCTTAATCTCAATAAACTTTTCCAAAGTTGGTATGAAATCTTTCATTTTCTTCACTTAGTCCTTAAAATATGCTGTCATGGGAGAAATTTTGATATTTTGCACATGGTAATTGAAATGGCTAGTTAATTGGTGATTTTTATACATCCTCTTGAAGTATAAATCAATATTTTTAGTAATTTCATCATAGGAAGTATAGGCATCCTTCGAATAAAGTCAAACCATGTCATGGACATGCTCCTTGTTTTGTAAAATCATGGAGAGGCTCTCCTGAATGGACTGACTTTTTAAATATTGAATCTCTTCTTAAATCACCTTTTTGAGTACTACATTATCTGATAGTTGAGTTGGTTGATCAGGTTTAGCAGAGGAAGAAGAAGATGAGATGACTTTAAAGGTTAAAGAAAGGATCTTGAGAACAGTCTCAAAAGAGTTCCTAAAAAATCAAAAAACTCATTGATTGAGGATACCAATCCTTGAATTTAATTTTCTAGCATGGATTAGTTTTCAACCACCTTCCCAAAAACAGATACCAAACTAGGTTGGATCAGATTAACAACCTTTTTAGAAGTTTTTTATACATCTTTTATGCTGAAACAAGCAACATGAGGTTCATCAGTATGAAATTCCATCCTCAATTCTTCAACCATGTATTTTAAAAAATTTACTTCTACACTTAATTGATGATTTTTAATCCTCACCTCTTGAATTTCATGTGACATTCTTGGTTGGGTTTTCCAAATTAGTTTTTCCAGGAGCATTCTAGCGTCATGTTCACTTAAATGAGATAGAGGAGTAGGTTGATATTTCAAAAAAAATCAAAACCAGCGATCATTCTTTGACCAAAAACATTTAAATCCTTATGGTTCACGAATCTAGGGGCATATTGTAAAACCTCAGGTGTAGAAACCGAAACATCCTCTATCTACATAGATGGTATGACTTCTAGTGCTGAAATAGTTTTCAATTTAATGGCTATTGTGAGATCAATTCTTCTCACTAAAGACAATTTAGAGTTAGAAACATCAAAAAACTGGGAAATTTATACACAGTGTCCACTGGGATTGTCTCAACAGAACCTTCCACTTGAGTACTTTCCAAAATGGGATTATGATGCCCTTCAATAGGTGATTATATGTTGGGACTAAGAGACTCAATCACTTGGCCTAATTCTATTTCTTCTATTCTGTAAGGTTCATGCACTTCTTTAGATAACAAAAAATCTTGATCCATCCTTTGTTCAGCAGAAGGAATAATTTTAGGATCATAATGTTGTTATGATTGATCCACATTAGTAAGGCCTTCCTCAAAAAAGGTACTTCCTCAATAGTAGTTCATTCTAAAAGTTCTTCCAGAAAATCTTGTTCCTCTACGCCATAAGAAAATTCTTTTTATGCAATAATTTCTCTAGAAATTGTATCTTCATCACTGTGTGGGTCATGTATGCTACTTTCTTCTTCCTCTAAGATAGTTTTATCCACAGATGCCACTTCTAAATCTCCTACATCTTCAATGGAGTATTCAACAACCTCATCAGGTTCCAAACCAGGGTCTGATTTGTCCTCAAGTCTTGATGGATTCTCAATTGGATTGAACTTCTCATACCATCTTTCATTGTCTTCCACCCAAGATTGTTTTCAAGGATTCCAATTAATTTTTATCCTTTTGAGTGTATTCATAGAGATACATAACTTATAATCCTTAATAACTAATTTATTTGATCTAACTACTACATTGGTCGATAACATTGTAGAAATAAATCTTGAATAAAATAAGGGAGTTGATTTTGAAGTGGTCTTGATTATATCACTGATGTGTAGAATGGTTTACTTACATAAGTTTATCTTGTATCCATTTTTCTTAAGATGTATCATAAACAAATCTTGATAATTCAGGGTTGTGAAATCTACCTTCTTTGGACAAATATGATTTGGAATGAATTTGAACATAATTCTTGTCTCTCTATATAACTACGCTGTAATTGGGATTCTTCTCTTCTTATTTCTAGTTAGGCTTCCCAAAGTCTCTTCTAGGGTAAATACATCACTAGGAGGAGTAGGTCCTTGCTGGTTATCCTCACAAATTCCCTCATGTGGTATTTCAAGACAGGGATCCCACAACCTAGATGAAAAGGTACAACTTTTTCTATCAACTTCTATCAAAAAAACTCATTTGTTGATTCTCATGATAATTGAAGATACTGATAAAACTAGGAAACAATATTCAAATATATGGGTCTCTTATCTTTATAGAACCATTCCAACCAAACTTTTTCATACAAAACATTCAAGATCAATGACTTACTTGAAAGAAGCCACTTCAGACATATTCCTTTCTCTGTTACTACAATTTATTAAGTAGGTCCTGGATTCAATAGTCCTTCATGAATTATTCTCAGAGTCTTTTTCACTTTCTTCTTATACATTCGCTTCATTGGAGACTACAAAAAATGTCACTTCAGTCTAGGCATCCAAAGTAAGTTTTATAAGTAGAAATATTTGAAGGAGGGAAGAAGTTTTTGAGTAATAACGGTTTTGGTTTAGAAGTGGAGTAAAGATAGAAGTGAAAAACATCGAGTTTTTATCATTTAGGAAGTCAAAACACCGCAAACACAAAATCCTGGTATAAAAATAATTAAATAATCAATACAACAATATGAGAAATAAATTAAAAGACATAAAACATTATGGTGAGACCAGAACAAGTCACAATGTCATCATTACAGTGTGACTCCAAATGGTGTGATCGTACCATTGAGATAGCAAGTATAAGATAGAAATTTTAATACTATAAACGTGAGACAGTAGGTGTGAGACAGTTACTTTGAAACCGTAAACATGTTACTTAAGACTTATCATCCCTAATTCATGCATGATGTAATTTTTCCTTTTGGAATTTAATGTTTTAGTGAATATATCATCAAGCAGATGTTGAATGCCAATGAATTCCAAAGTGATATCACCGTTTTTGTAATGATCTCTCAAAAATTGAAGCCTTACATAAATATGCTTTGTCATAGAGTGTGAAACATGATTCTTTGAAATTTTAATAGAAATTTTGTTTTCATAATTTATATGTACATTTCTGAATAGACATCCATATTCATGTCATGTATGCTTCATCCAAAAAATATATGCACAACAACTACCAGTAGTTATGTATTCATCCTCAATAGTAGATAATGAAACATAATTTTGTTTCTTACTACACAATTATACCAGATACTTGCCTAAAAATGTGACATATTCTAGAGGTTCTTTTTCAATCAAACATACAACCACCAAAATCATCTTCTGAATATCTAACTAAGTCAAATTATTTTCCTCGAGGATAGAACAGTACTAAATTTGTTGTATGTTTATGGAATTTGAAAATTCCTTTAACAGAATTTAAATGAGACTCTTTGGGTTTTTCTTGAAAACCTACACACATTCAATAACTATACATAATATTAGGGATACTAGCAGTTAAGTTGAGTAATATTCCAATCATTCCTCTATAAGGTTTTTGAGTAATAGATTTAACATTTTCATCAAGATCTGACTTACAGGTGGTACTCATTGGAGTATCACTACTTTTAGTGATATCCAATCAAAAAAATTATAAGATCATTAGTATATTTACTTTTATTTAAAATAATAACTTCCTTATTTTGAATGATTTAAAACCCGATAAATAATTTTAGCTCGCCCATTAAACTCATTTCAAAATCATTTTATATCATCTTTGAAAACACAAAACATAAATAATTTCTTGAATATCCAAAAATAAAACCATCAGTATATATTTTAAAACCTAAAACATCTTTAGAAATTCGTTTTATAAATAGTGGGATCATTTATACCTTTTTTAAAACTTTTAGAAATGAGAAAACTACATCATCTATCATACCAAGCTCTTGGAAATTATTTTAATCCATATAAATATTTTTATAGTTTAAAGAGGTTATTAGAAAATTAAGGGTTTTTAAAACTAGGGGGTTCTTCAAAAAACCATCCTCAACTATATATCCATTTAGAAATGCACTCTTAAAATTAATTTGATATAGTTAGAAATTTAGATGTGTTTCATAGAAAAGAAAGATATTAATATCTTCATGTATAGATATTGGAGAAAATGTTTCCTCATATTCAATTCCTTCTTCTTGACTGTAACTTTGTGCAACAAATCTAAATTTGTTTCTAACAACATTACCAGCTTCATCTACTTTGTTCTTGAACACCCATTTAGTGAATGTGGTCAAGATGCCTTTGGTTCTATCCATACATTTCCAAATATTATTCCTTTCAAACTGATTTAGCTTCACTTTCATGGAAATCACCCAGACTTTATCATTGATATCATTATTGATGTTTTTAGGTTAGAGTTATGACAATAAAGCTTAATTTTTAACCTGATTTCTAATAGGATATATAGTTTCTGTTCCATTATCTAAATATAACACAACATTGTCTAAATAATGGTTTTTAAGGGTTTTAGTTGGTTTAGAAAATGAGGGGCTAGTAACTTCAGGTTCATCTATAGGTTTGGGTTCATCATGTTCATATTCTGAATAATTTCTAGAATTGTTTGATTTAACAAATTGCTTGAAAATTAGATTAGAAGATTTTTCATTTATGTCCATATTTTGAAAATCATCTTCAAGGTTGTCTAGGGAGGTCTTAGGTTCATGTGGATCTATTTTATCAAATTTGACATGAAAATATTCTTCCACACACTTGGTTCTATTTTTAAATACTCTATAGGCTTTACTAGAGATTGAATATCCTAGAAACATTCTTCATCACTTTTGGATGTAAACTTATCAATATTATGGTATTAAGGATATATAATTTTCAACTAAAAATTATGAAGTAACTAACCTTGGGTTTTCTACTGTTCTATAATTCATAGGGAGTTATTTTAATAATTGGTCTAATTAAGACTCTATTAATTATGTATCAAGTTTTATTCATAGCCTCATCCCAAAATTAAATAGGTAGATCAAATTCATTAATCATTGTTCAGGTATCTCTTGTAAGGTTCCATTCCTTCTTATCACAACTCCATTTTTTGAGGTGCACTAAGGGTATGGAAGATATGACTATAGCAATTTTGTGAGTAAAAAGATTCAAAGACTTGATTTTTAAACTCATGGACATGATCACTTTTTAAGGATTTTAGTCAAAGTCCACTTATATTTTCCACTTTTTAGCATACTCGGTGAAGTAAGTACATGATTCACTTTTGGGAGCTAAGAAATAAGTCCAAGTATACGTAGAATAGTCATTTAAAAGAATATAAGCATAATGATTCCCATTTAAAATATAAACTCAAGATGGTCCAAAGAGTCTATGTGAACTAACTCTAAAGGTTGAGAAGTTGAAACTTCTTTATTTTATTTGAAATATATCTTGTGTTTTTTACCCTTTTGAAAAGGATTACGGACTTTATCATTTGGAAACTCAAGTGTTGGTTGATCCTTGACTAATCATTTTCAAGTAATCTTCTTAAGAGAGTGTATATTGCAGTGTCTAATCTCTTATTCCAAATCCAAAACTCTTTGTGAAATATACTTAAACAAAAAACATTTTGAGAAACAAAAGAATCTAAGTTGACAGCATAAGCATTTTCATTAAGAAAAGAAGAAAATATTCATTCATTTTTAGAGTTAAAAACATGAAAATCATTATTTTCAAATTTAACATGAAATCTATTATAACATAATTATGAAATACTAATAAAATTGTATTTCAGCCCATCAAAAAAAGTACTTTAGAAATTAAAAATGAGTTAAAGTTACCAATATTGCCTAAGACAATTATTTTTCCTTTTGCATTATCACCAAAAGTGGCATGCCCACTATAAATATTTATTAGGTTTTGAAACTTGAATAATATCATGTCATCTGTCTTGAACATCCACTATCCATGTACCATAATCTTTTACTGGAGCTATTCAAACATCTTTCTGACAAAATAGTCAAACAAAAACAGATTTTGGTGCCCAGACTTGTTTGTGTCCAGTGACATTAGTAATCAGTGATTTAAGAACCCACATCTGTTTCATAGGTTTCCTATAATAATTTTATAATATCTTTGAAAAATAAACTCTATTTCGTCCAAAATAACTAGAGGTGATAAAAGATTGTCTAAAACTGGAACTAGCTGCAGAATTTTGATTTTTAGGTAGAAGAACAGATTTTCCAGATTTAGTTACAATATGTTTTTTAGATATGTTTCTCTTTCTAGGATGATATCCAATATTAGAAGTGTATTTAGGATATATTTTTTTACAAATAATTTGATTAAGAGTATTTTTTACATTGGTACACTTTTCTAGGTCTTTCTTCAATTTCTCATTACACATTTTGAGTTCATTGTTTTCTTTGAGCAGTTGATCATTCTTTTCCTTTTTAGTAGTAAGTTCAGATTTAATATTTATAGTGACAGCATGTTGTTTCTATAAATATTTATATTTATATTTCAATTCATTTCATGTATCATTCAGAATGTTACAATATTCAAATAATTCTTCAATAGTCATATTTTCATAATCACTTTCATTTCCAGAATATTAAGAATTGTGTGCATGAGAATCTAAGGTTACCTCAAAATGTTTTTTTCATAAAAAAAAATATTTTTCTTGTCATCTCTCTCATCATGATATGATACTGATTTACTAGAGCTATCCTCAGAGGAACTCCAGGTGGCCTTCATATATTTCTTATACTTTTTGTATTTCTTTTCATACTTATTCAGGTATTTTAATTTTGGAATGTTAGCTTTGGCATGTACTCTCCTCTTATATTCATAGCATGCAATCTCCTCTGAGTTGTCATTTTTTTCCAATCCTTTTTACAGTTTACATTATTATCATATCTTCTTTTATAATTAGGATTCTGTAAGAACATATTCTTCTTATAGAATTTCTTTAATCTTATGGCTAGTTGAGCCATCACTGTCTGATTTTGATTCATCATTATTGGAGCTTTCAATATAGGCTAGTACCTTTTCTTTTTTCTTGTTCTTAGAGGTATTAGTCTTTAAGGGTTCTGATTTTCTCTTAGGTTCATCCTCTTCCTTGTTAACTTTCATCTATTCCTCATGCATAATCAATTTTCCAATGATTTATTTGACAGGTAGTTTTCATATGTTGCATTATTCTCTAATAGAGACATAAGTTCCTCTCCATATTTTTGGTAAACATCTAAGAATCCTCATGATTTTTTCTTTAGTAGTAACATCTCTCCCCAAAGGGATCATAGTGTTCACAATTTCATTAAACCTGAGATACATGTCAGAAATACATTGATTTTGATTCATTTAAAAGTTTTTATATTTAATGGTATATGTGTTAAGTATCATTTCCTTAACACTAGAGGTTCCTTCAAGTGAAACAAACAAAGTATCCCAAATTTCATGGACTATTTTACATGCATAAATTATGTTAAATTCTTCATCTCATAAATAACTGTATAAGGAATTCGTGGATTTGTAATTATTATTATAAATAATCTTATTTTGGTTATCCCAAGTAGTTATAAACATATCTAGAATCCTAAATCCATCTACCATTGAAGACTAAATTTCAAAACCCATAGTTTCCAAGTGCATTTTCATTTTAAATATACATTTTTCATAATTGGTTCCATTAAAGAATGGTGATTTATTGGTAGCAACACCTTATAATCTATTATCCATACTTAGAGAGTAAACTATAGAAATTTTGTTTTTTAATAAATAAAAATGTAGAACTAACATAAATTTTAAGATCATTAAAACACAACTATAATTAATGTTAAAAGATATTTTAAACATATTGATAATATAAAATTTTTTAAAAGGGGATTTTAAGAACATCCTTTGATACCAAATGTTGGTGGGAGTAAAACACTAAAGGTGGGGATTAATTGAGTTCCTATATAAATTTATATTAAAAATTATACATAAAAGATTTACCCAATTATAATTAAAATAGGCCAGTTAATCAAGGTTATAAAATTATAACTGTTTGAATGTTCAAAAAGATTTTCAGAAGATTGATTAATTATCAACAATATCAATATGATATATTGATACAACTTTTGAAACTACTCTAAAAATGAAAAATAGTTATAAATATTATCTAAGACTAACTATCAAAGTAAAATTTAGTTATTTGAAATATAAATAAAAATATAGAAAGACTAAATAGAAATACACAACAGAAAAAATGAATGGTTCATTCTCAAGTCGAGACCTAATCCACTCCACTCAGTGATCACCTTCTACCAAGCAGTTTTTGTTAATAAAATTGATCCACACCCTAGACCAGGGTAAAAAATAGTAAACAGGGATGTCTAGGTCACATGACCTCTACCATATTTTTTCGTGGGTATAAACTACCAGGTGAAACAAGGTCCTCTTCCACACTTATATGCAGGAATTAAAAATTGTAAGAATATATGAGTGGAAGGATATATTTTATCCTTCATTTTGACACATGATACAGTGTTTTCTTAATATAATGATACACACACTACTCAAAACATATGTAAAAATACATATGACATAGAAAATAAATATGAGAAAGTATTTAGAGGGATATGTGTGTCTTGGTATGCAACTCTAGACTCTTTAGTTGTAACTGATATGAGGCCTGATTCTTCTTCTTGAAGTTGACACTAAAACAGAGTGTCGTATTCTAGATTCCAAGTACAAGTAGGGCTCTATAGGTATATCCTTCTCCTTTTTTGATATGTTGAAGAGGTTATTTTATTCAATGTACAGATTGATTGAGATTACCTTGTTTGTTCTTACTTTTTTCTGGTGTTCTCAATGGGTTAATGAGTGTCATTGATGTTCTTCTGTATGTATCACATGTTCTATATCTCTTAGTCTTGTGCTTTTATTTTTGTTTCGGATACATGTGTTGGAGCCAAAAGGAAGCATGATTTATAGACCTTGTACCTCGTACTATTAGGAGACATGTCTATAATGAGACATAAATTATGTCTGTGTCATTAAATGAATCAAATATGACTATTATAAATTAAATTACAAAATAAAAATAAATGATTAATGAATGGTTTTACAGTATTTATTGAAATAGTGTCACTGGGAAACAGTGTCTTCGCCTTTGACTTTGAGAAGTGAGACAGTCACGGTTCCATAGTTTCATTGAGATCTGTAACTGGTAGCACATATGTTGTGTCAGTATCATGTTTTCTCAGGTAACGATGTCTACTCCTTTGTCAAAACATTGAACAGTGTCTTGGAGATGGTAGTAAGGAACCCGTGTCACGAATATTTTGAAATTTGAAACTTGTTACAGTTTCTGATTCATGGTTTCTAAGTCAAGGTGTCTATGTCATGGTGTCAGGATGACGATGTCAGGGTTAAAGTGTTTGGGTTACGGTTTCAGGGATTTGGTGTCTCGGTTACAATGTCATGTTTATAGTGTCTATGATAGGGTGTCTGGGTTATGGTGTCTCAATTATGGTTTCTTGGTTAAGGTGTCTATGTTACGGTGTCTGGGATACGATGTCAGGGACTTTGCCAAAATTTGGAACTAGTGTCAGACATACAGTTTCACAGACCTAGTCAAATATCATTACCCTGTATTAAGAAATAATATTCATAGACTTAAGCATTAATGTAATAAAACATTATAGAACAAGATAAAACCTAGTTTATCAGATTAAAACATGATTTGTGAGATTTTGAATCAGGATATTATAAAATTTTATATCATCAGTTGTATGAATTTAATAATAAGGAAACCAACAATCTCTAAACATGATTATTGATAGGTTAAACAAGGATAACATGATTTGTGAGAATTTAAACATGATTAAAACATGAGTATTATAACAATATTTGAAGTCATGGGAGGTTTATAATTTCAAAAGTTAACCCTTTCCATATATCATTTTTAAGGTGAAGTTGATCGATAGTGGTCTTTGGAAAAGAATACCAGAGAGAAATATGATATGGATGTATTATAATGGGAATATTTTAAAAATATTTTTATTTATAAATATTTTTCTATGGTTTTTCAATTTAGGATGGATAAACAATTAATGGAATTGAGGAAACAATATGAATATTTTTTGGTTTCATAGGAATAAAACTTATAAATATTGGCCAAGTATGTGTAAAAATTTATTTGAACATTAATAGTTAAATTAAAAGATTTTATTCAGAATTAAAACCAAGAATAAAAATAGAATTTTATATATGAGAATTTAAAATTTATTTGAATGTTTTTCATTATGCTAAGAAAGTAGATATGGAGTTTTCTTATAGTTATGTAGCACAAGATGATAAGCGTAAGAAAGAGTCAAGTTGGAATAAAATGAAGAATAAACCAACTATTAATTATAAAATTAATCCCAAAACATGTTCCAAGTGTGGTAAAATACATCTAGATTAATTTATGTTAGGATATCAAAAGTGTTATCAGTGTGATAATATTGGTCACAAGCTTCAGAACTATAGAGAAAACAGTCTCAAACAATCCATGAATGATATAAAAAATATCCTGATGATAGTGAGTTTTTTAGATTCAATTAGTTGGGATGCTTTTCTAACGTGTGTATAAAATTATTTAAAGATATTTTAAATCATTATGATCAGAAGGAAAATGGGGTAGAAAAATCATTTTCTACTTTTACTATTGTTGTTTGGATATCTGGTGATGTGGAGATAGTGTTAGGGAGCTCGGTATTTTTTAAAGTTTGATCATAAGCCCAGTGTCTTAGGCACTTCTATTTTAAGGTTTTAAATAATTTAAATACATTAGGATAATTTTTTTGATTTTTTATAGATGACTTGGGTATATGTTTAAAAGTTATTTGAGGAATAATTCCATTACTTTTGTGGACATAAGATTATTGGTACTGATGACTATTAGGGATATATATTCACAGAATAACTTAGTTTTGACATTGGTAATTACTATTTAAATTTATAGATTAATATATTATATGATCACATGAATGTTTCATAATTTTGGGAATTATCTTACTATATGCTAAACATTTTGGTTTTGGTTAATATCTAAAGATAGAAGGAATATCTTGTTATCCTTTTTAGGTTTATGTGATCTGTTAGAAGCTAATTATAATGATTCAATAATGAAAAATCATCTAGTACACTCATTTTTTATATAAAAGTATTTGACTGTAGTGTATATTGATTAAATAATGAAATTTTTTTCATCAAGTAATATATTTCTTTATTCTCTTAATCTAAATGGTAAGAGAAGTCCTCAACTGTAGGAAAAGGATATTGAAAAAAAAATATTATCCTAGTACCTTTATTTCAGATGAACAAATGGTATTTTCCATCATCATGAATTTATGGCTTTAATTCCATTAACTTTCAATTTATTATTCACTTTATTGTTATCGATGACCTCGATCACTCTCCATAATTATTTTCTCTTTTCCTCCATGTCTAAATATTCTTTTCCCACCTTTGTTCTCCTATTTAGAAATATAGAATGTGTTATTCCAAATGACCATCACACATCCATTTATTTCTTATCAATAGAATATTTTATTAACCCTCTTTATGATGTGGGTTTCTATGGAGGAATTATAAAAAAGATAATCCTTTGATAACCAAGAAAATTTTCAAGGGTGAAATTCATTTTAAGGGGGGGTAAGATGTAACATCCTAATATTTTATGAAATATATTTTATTTAAAATTAATTTAAATTCATTAATATATTGTGTCAAATATAATGAAAATTTTAGATTTCAATATATAAAACACTAAGTTTATCTTTCATTTCATATATCATTGAGTTTATTTGGTAACTTATGTTACACACAATTTCATGTCTTATGAGATAACCATATACTATTAATATTATGATTTAACATGATAGGGGTAACCAAGACATTGTAATAGTGGGAATTAATAAAACTAAATAACTATGAAATTATGGTTTACACATTTTTATAAAATGGATTCATTGGTTTCTAATTAATTAGAAATGAAAATAAAAAATAATTGAATATAAATTATGTGTTTTTATGGATAACTATTTTTATGTTCCCAAGAGAATTTTTTCTTAATAAATTAAATTAATTAATATTATTGATTGATATTAATAAAATATATATTATATATTAAATAAAATATTTTGACATTCATCCAATAGATTTGATAGGCATAATATAATAATAAATCAAATTTTATGCATAAAAAGTTTTATTTTTCTAAAAGGTTGTTTTGTTACCTTTTAATAGTATACTTGTTTTAACACTAAATTTTGTCATTTTTATAAAAAAAATTATTAAAAAAAATAAAATTAATTTTTGAAATATTAATCGCAAAATTATCTTAAGGTTATTTTTTTGGAATTGTTCTCCGAAGTTTCATTTTTTGATGAATGGTGAAAAATACTAAATTTTAATTGAAAACTAGCATTTAATCTAAAACATTTATAATGTTAAATTATATTTTTAATTGGTTTTAAAGTAAAAATGGTAAAATTACACATATATTATTCCAATATAGTTAATTTGAAGAATATTTATATTGAATTTTGATATAAAAATATGGCGAACTTTTGAACCTTTTTACCTTGAAAACCCGCTTTCTGATTACATCTGCAAGATTAGTTTTTAATTAAATTTTGACACTTGTGTGGGTTTAATTTGTAAAAATTGATTCCATATTTGGAATAAAAATAATTTATAATATCTAGTATGTTCACACTGACCTGAGATGGTTTATTACAGCTTTGGTGGTGATTTCACTAGAGCATAGTTAAATCATCCTAATTTGATGGGGATTTTTCTCATAATGTCTATGTGAGGTATTATAATGATTAATGTATGAGTTTTATTGAGGTTTTAGTGATTTTTTCATACTTATTGAGTTCTCTAGAGAATATATCTCAGTGTATTAAATTATACAAGTAATTATCTAGTTGTTATGGCATCAGATAAGATCTTGGGTTACCGTACTAGATTGGGTGAGGCATGGACATGCTTGGATAAGGATTAATAGAGCCTCATGAGGATGGTAACTTTGTAGTCGAGGAAATTGGTCCTTATAATATAAATTAATATTCTTGATTATGAATTACTGTTAATTCCTCCATGTTTTCATGGGACTGGGTATACAGTTGAGGACCGAGAGCGCCCTAGGTAAAAAAGACATCGGATGACATTGATCCTCCGAGAGGTGAGGTAAGTGATCTATAGAACTTTGGGTAATTTGGGATATCTCTATTACCATGTATATAAGATGATGAGTTGATAGTTCAGTTTATTTCATACCTTGGGTAGGTCTTGGTGTGTGATTTGATATATAGAGGTCCTAGGTGGGTTTCTTAAGGTTACTTTGGTGAGAATAAGAGGCTTAGTTTTTAGAATGATGGGTGAGATGATTTTAGGTCTCACACTTTATTAGAAATATCCTATTATGGGTGGATTGGACTCATGGTTTATGTCATGTGTGTGATGATTCCTCTAAGATGAGACATGGTGTGATAGAGAGGGGTTTCCTCCATATGTTGGGTTGAGATCTCTTTTAAGGAAGATGTGATGTGGAACCCTATAGTGGGTTGAGATCATCATAAAGGACTCAGTATAAAGTTATAGAGGATCTTTTAGGGGAGTTGGTTTGGATGATCCTTACATTAAAGAATTATTTTATCATTAGTATTTTGATGTGTTTTAGGCCTATCTCTTGAGGCCAGGGTTAGATAGAGCCTATAGTCCAAGGTGTCTCCATTAGGCGACAAGTACAGCTTGGTTCTAGTGAGAAGTTACCATAATAGATATGAAGGAACCATTATATTCCTTGAAAATAGAGATGAGAATGATAATTGTATTGACATATTATTCTTGTGAAAATGGAGTTATCTTGAGAAGATTAGTCAGATGGGTTAAAATGATGATGAGGTAGATTAAGGTGAGATGCTAGGTCTCAATTAATTAGTGTCTAGTGAAGATCTGGTTATTTTTTGATATGGTATACATGCCTTGTTTTATGTTACATGAATAATACATTTGTGACCCCATCACGAGTTATTGGGTAGAAGAGGATGTGGTAAACTCTACCTTGAGTGATTGGGAAGAATTTTAGATTTATAAGACTCTACCCTGAGTGAAAATGTTGTGGTTAGGATGTATAAAATATCCTAAAGTAAGAGAATATTAACATGGACCACCCGAAGTTATAGTAAATTGGCCAAATTGTGCTTGTATGACACAACCTAGGAGATGGGAGTGATTAAGTTTATAAAGACCAGATTTTCTATGTAATTTTTTTTAAATATATGGAATTATTAAAAGTTTTCAAAAATTGATAGCACGTGATTCCGAGGCCCAGGGTTCCCGGAATAAATTTCTAAAAAAATTTCAAGGTACGTTCAGTAAACGTGTGGGTGGAGTTTTCTATCTTTTGAACCAGTTCTCGGATTAAAAATCTGAGTGCACCATTGAATCCGCAGTGCCGAGATTCTCTTAAGGGAAGCTTCACTTCGACCATAGTACATCAGGAGAAAAATATATTTTTGCCGACTTTTGAAAAAAAAATTAGTAAAATAACATGTTATGTTATGTTATTTTTCTTTTTCTTTTTATTTCCCCTCCAACGGAAAAGTGGCGTGGTGGAGGGACCAACGATGTTTCAAGACATTAACTGGAATGACTCCTCAATTTTGTGTAATTTCACCATTTTAATTACGAATGTTCCTTTATTAAATGAACCACATTAATTCCATGGGTGTTACTCACCATCCCCCTATCCGATTTATATGGAACTTGGGGGGGTATTGGCACTTATTCACCAAGTGACGAAGCTCTGGAAAAGTACCAAGATGTCGACCATTGGAATATGGAATCGGTTCCAGTGGGGGGTTTTGAGCGCCACCGAATGATGAACATCTACACTTCCTTAAATGTGATGTTCTCCATCGATCATGAGGTAGGGTATTTATTTGGTTTTAGTTTCAAGAGTTGTTGAATCTTTTTTTACCCTTTTGGTATCAAGATAACGCGGAGGGTGTGGGAAAAATGAAAATGGCTTGGACCCTCTTTCTTTTTGTTGGAATAGGTTTATTCATCAAGATTATTTTATTCGGGTTGAGCGAAACCCGGTACGGTGGGTGACGACGGTGGCCGACAATGGCCATATGCAGAGGAGATAGTAGCCCATCTTTTGCACCACCGGAGAAGAAGGCCGCATTCATAGCCATGGTGGGTAAAGACGTTGGTCTGTTCTGGTCGGTCGTGAAGGAGGTGGCGGTGCACCTTCAAGCGCCGCCAGAGAAGGGGGTTGCGGCATACAACCACGACGGACAGCGGACGAAGGCGAGTGGCACTCTATCATGCACCGCTAAAGGTGGTCATGGATCAAAAGCCACAATAAATTTCGGGGACCCACAACGGGTCCCACGGGCAACCTGGCGGCGCCAAGAGGCATCGTCGCTATGCCTTCCGAACAGGGGAAACCACCCCCCCCCCCCCCCCCCGTCGGCTGGGGCGAGCCCCAGCCGGCGGGGCCACCACTCGAACCGAACGGCCTCCGCAGTATGGGGAAATCGGGGGAATGCTCCCCCCCCCATGCCTACTCAAGTGAACCCTGCACTAGTGAGACATGACCTTCGTAGGTCAGGCCGCGCGATCCCAGCTGGCCGCACCTCTCCATGGGTCGGGCCACGCTAGCCCGGCGGGTCATGCCGCCCAGGCGGGTTGTGCCGAAAAATGACCCAGTGGGCCGAGCCACCCTGGCCCAACACAACAAGGCTAGCCTTGTCCGATTCTGGTTTGGACGAGTCAGACCCAGACCGGGTCGGGTTGACCCAAATTGGGTGGGTTCGGACCAGACCCGGACCCTTCCAGGCCAGTTTCACCTAAAGAACCATATCTTGAAATTCAGGCGTCCGTTGGAGGAACCGTCTACACCACTGGGATACATGGAGTGATACATTCCGCCTATTATACTCCACTTCAGCTTTGTATAAATTTGTAGCACGGCAAGGTTGGATCGAACCTGAATACAACCAGGTGCTCGGTACTAAAATGGTTATAAGTCACAGACCCGGCATCTGATTGACGCGTCGTCTATCACGTTGGAACTCTTACGATATAGCAGTCATTTGGGGTACTTCTTCATGGAACTTTGTGGTGGTTGAGGAATGAACTATGGATTGAGGAGCATATCCTCCCATAATCAAGTGCTCTTAGTGCATGAATCTTGTGGCTAGCTGTGACATGAAGAATGGTTAACGATCATGTGTGGGTCAGTACATATCAATCATGTCTGTTTCATCACTCAATGGTCATGTGTGTGTCAGAGAATATCGATCAGTGTGGGTCAGATACTATGTGGGTTAGTGCTCATTGATCTTATGTGGGTCAGTGCATATCAAACCTGTGTGATTCAATAGTGTATCTTCTTGATAGAATAAGATGATCTAGTGTTACAAATAATCATCTATACTTCTGTACTTAAGTTATATACCTGCTGTGAGCTGATTCTTTACCATTGTGGTACTTTTACCTTCATGGTGTTACTTTTGTGGTTTTACCTTTGTGGTACTCTTACCTTCTTGTTGTTACCTTCGTAGTGTTACTTTTGTGGTACTCTTACCTTCGTGGTGTTACCTTCGTGGTTTAACCTTTGTGGTACTCTCACCTTCGTGGTGTTACCTTTGTAAAGTTACCATTATGGTATTCTTATTTCATGTATCAATTGTGAAAATGGATTAAAAGTTAGAGGCTTAAGTTTCCTCATGAATGAGACGAGTATCTTTTGATAACTTTGGTATATGTATGGGAATATACCTATGTAGAGTTGATGACTACTTCATTCTTTGTGATTGAAGTCTCGCATTGTGGAATTTTTCCTTTTTGGAACTCTGGGAGACCTTCAGGGGCCTCAGTGTCCCAACTTAGTATTTTTATACTGACCCCTGTATGGGATAGGCTTGCACCTTGTTGTGTCTTTTTCCGACAACGAACAGTATTGATCGAGTCTGAGGGATCCAGGACTGGATGGTACTCAGAGGTGGACCATTTGATGTGACGTACTGTAGTGACTACTGATCATGAGCTTTATTTACCCTTCAGGTAGGATCCTCAGTGGATGTTCCAGGAGCTATTTTTCTCTTTTTAGTTATACTTGTACTTTCCATTTTGGATTGTATTCTGGCCCCTTTTCTTTCATTACACTTTATACTATAGTAATTTACTTTGTGGTTGCTTTTTGTTGTTTTCTAAAATTGTGTTTTTGTATAGGTTTAAAGGCAATTCCTTCCTATTATAGGGATACACCTTCAAGTGGTAGTCTCTATCCCCTGGCCTATGGAAGGAGGTCCTGGGGTAGTCATAGCACAGGCCCCGAGAGATGGGTCGTGAAAAATCATATCAAAGGAGTCAATTCTACCGATTAACTAAGACTCTGGTGTTTTCTTTGTGGCAATAGTTTTAATTGTTATGAGTGTGGTTTTCAGTTTGGGGAATCCAATGTTTGTGTGGTGGCTGAGTTATCCATACACCAAGACCCTGAATTTGATTTCCAACTCAGTGCACGAAAACACTGATTGTTTGTGTTTTGGAAGTGTTTTACCTTAATTTATTTGAGTCATATCACTAGTTATAACTTATTGACTGTGGCACACCAGTTTTATTTCAGGATTCCACCACGTAGACAGCCATCTAGGATTCCTGAGAGAGTACATGATGATAGCCCACCAAGCGATGAGGTCTCGGTGTAGGTCCCTCTTACGGTGTAAGCACCTTCGGGTGGTGTACCAGCAGCACAAATACACATTTAGAAGCTGTTTCCACCAGCTCTACCAGTAGAGGTTGCACACCAACTGAGCGTGTTGAACAAGTTTCAGTGGTAGAGGACTTCGAGGTTCCGCGGCGAGATGGATCTGTGGATGACTGAGGACTGGCTGGAGGTAGTGGCCAGAGTTTTTCAGTTAGTTGGGACACCAACTGATCTTATTGTGATCCTAGGTGTCAGTATCTTCTAGGGAGCAGCTAGGAGATGGTGGAGTCTAACACTATAGTTACACAACAAGGTGATCCTCACTTTGGCAGACTTGGAGGGACTCTTTATGGAATATTTCATCCCAGTGACCCTATCATCAGTGCGTATACAGGAGCTGCTTCACTTACAGCAGGACAGCATGATCTTGGCCCAGTACTCAGTGAGGTTCCCCGATCTCTCCCACTACTCCACCGACATGGTACGGGGCTCTTTCTTAAGGGATCGGACCTTTTATCAGGGTCTCTGATGGGAGATCAGATCATCGATGATATCTCTCAACATTCCAACACATACTGGGGTGCTAGAGCAAGCACTTTTCGTGGAGAGCTTCCTAGCTGAGCAGGTACCGGCAGTGAGATCCACCATCGGACATCACATAGAAGAGTCATCCATGGAAATAAGTATACTTATGACGCCAGGGCCCAAGTGGGCTAGGCCTTTAGTTGGATAACCTCAGTATATGGGTTCGGCGGTGCAGGGTTCTCGGGATAGAGGAGGACAGACGAGGAGCATGCAGGGCTAATCATGTGGTGGGTAGTGTCACATGGCTCGTGATTGCCTGAACCACCTTACATACGACCAGTATATGGTCGAGGGACTGCTAAGATATTATCAAAGGTTTGAGCAATGATGTCTCCAAGGAGGTGGATGTAGAAGAGGAGTTGGTCATGCAGCAGGTGATGGTCGGAAATTCGAGGTTCTATCGCCACCACCTCCAGATGGTCCACCCCGACCATAGTGAGCAGGAGGATAGGGATGAGCTCATCTCCAGGTAGATGAGGCCTATGAAAAAGGATCTCCATATATGATTAGAGGTATGATCTATGTCTATTACACATAAGATGTAGTACTTATAGATACAGGATTCAGTCACTCTTTCATTATCACAACTCTCGTTCGGAGCTCAGATATTCCAGTGGATCCATTGGCTCGATCTTTGTGATTAGGGACTCTAACAGGAGAATATTTTATGATTAAACACTAGTTCTGGTAGTGTGAGCTTACTCTAGGAGTCAAGAGCTTCGGCTGGGATCTTATAGTAGTGGCGTCCAGGCCTTACGACCTCATCTTATGTATGAACTAGTTATCCACATTCAATGCTCGGATTTATTGTATTAGGTGTAAATTGTGGTGTGTCCACAAGGATGGGACTAGGTTTTCCTTCACTAGTGGGAAGGTAACCTTTTCATCACAGGGTGGACTTACCCAGAGGAGGGTGTAGTCAATCACACATCAGTTGGCTAGCCTTTCCCTCAAAGAAGTTGGTGTTGAGAGTCTGAGTTATCCAGTAGTGGTGGACCAATATGCTGATGTCTTTTCTGATGATGTTTTGTGGATACCTCTTCATAAGGAAGTGGACTTCAACATTGGCAGGTATCCCAAGACGGCACCGATATCTACACCAGCATATTGGATGGCTCCTGCAGAGCTTCATGACTTATGGGCATAGCTAGAGGACTTGCAGAGGAAGGGGTTCATAAGGCCAAATGTTTCTCTATGGGTAGCCAGATTTTGTTCTCCAAGAAAGTATATGGGAGTTTGAGACTCTGCGTGGACTATCGGTGCCTGAACTAGGTGACCGTAAAGAACAAGTATCCACTTTTGAGGATTGATGATATTTTCTATCAGCTGAAGGGAGATCGTTGGTTTTTGAAGATAGACCTCAGATCAAGCTATCATCAGCTCGGGGTATGAGATGAGGATGTACGAAAGACGGCCTTTAGATATCGGTATGGCCATTATGAGTTCTTGGTTATCCCATTTGGTTTGACCAATGCCCCAACAGTTTTCATGGAACTCATGAACATGATCTTCTAGACATACCTTGATCGCTATGTAGTGGTCTTAATTGATGACATCTTAGTGTACTCGGCGACAAAGGAGGAGCATACCTATCATCTGCAAATGGTACTAGATATGCTCCGAGATAAACAGATTTATGGTAAACACTCAATGATCTAGTTCTGGATACGGGAGGTCCACTTTTGGGGACATGTTATCTTATAGGCTGGATTTGCGATAGATCCGGAAAAAATAGTGGTAGTTCCTTATTGGGAGCCACCCAGGAGTGTGATTGAGGTGAGGATTTTCCTGGTATTGGCTTGGTACTATTGAAGATTCATACCTAACTTTTCCAAATTTTCGTCACCCTTTTCAGTGTTGACAAAGAATGGACAACCTTTCATATGAAAGGAGAGATGACTGAAGAGTTTTTATGAGTTGACTCAGTGACTGATGAGTTCCCTCATTTTGAGGCTACTAGAAGAGGGTGTCAGGTATTTAGTCTACT
Organism: Viscum album; assembly: GCA_963277665.1. Taxonomy (NCBI): domain Eukaryota; kingdom Viridiplantae; phylum Streptophyta; class Magnoliopsida; order Santalales; family Viscaceae; genus Viscum; species Viscum album. The sequence continues at coordinate 149,373,882 of OY728129.1, read as the reverse complement.
GTGATGCATCAGGGACTAGACTTGAATGTGTCCTGGTACAGGAGTGAGCAGTGATCACTTATTGTTCATGAGAGCTAAGACAGCATGAGACGAACTACTCTACCAAAGACCTAGAGTTAGCAATAGTGATCTTCACCTTGAATATGTGAAGACACTACTTGATGGGTGAAAGGTTTACTATTTACATTGATCACAAGATTCTCAGGTATACAGTCTCATAGAAGGACCTGAACCTGAGACAGCGGTGTTAGCTTGAGTTCCTCCAAGACTGTGACTTTGAGATAGTCTACACTCTTGGGAAGGGGAACATAGTTGTATATGCACTTAGAATGAGGTCTAGTCTATAGTTTTTGAGTGAGGTGACATGGCTTCTAGCCGCATTGTAGATATCCTTTATGGATAGAGATGCATCATCTTACCTCAATTCTATGACTGTCACTCCCCCACTTCTTCGGTGAGTTCGGGAGGCACAGCTTGGGGAAATTGACTACGAGGCTTGATGTACTCAGATATCCATAGGACAGGTACCTGTTGGATTTTATAAGGGTGGGGAGCATGTCATTCTCTTTAAAGGATGCACCATGGTACCAGCAGTGCTATGTGAGGAGGTCTTGAGGGAGTTCTATACATCCCCTCTGGCGGTATATCTTGGTGTGTTGATGATGTGTCAGGACCTTCGGCATCATCATTGGTGGTCATGGATGATGAAAAAAGTGGCATAGTTAGTTTCATGATGCCTCACTTTTCAGCAAGTGAAGGCCAAGCATTAGGTTCTAGCAGGATTAGCGCATCCATTAGAGGTAACAAAGTGTATGTGGGATCGTATCTCCATGGACATTGTGGTAGGGCTTACACATACGTCTAGAGGACATGATTTAATCTAGGTGATTGTTGACTCACTCAAAAAGTCATCCCACTTACTACCGATCCGAGAGCAGGGATCAGTAGAGGGCTTGGGACGCCTCTACATAGAGGAGATTGTACAGCTTCATGGGGTCCCATCAACAATCATCTCTGACTGTGATGCACATTTTACATCCTGGTTGTGGAAGGGATTACAGGAGTTGTTCGGGACTCAGCTTCAATTGGGCACTCCCTTTCATCCACATATAGATGGTCAGATTGAGTGGACTATTCAGACAATGGAAGACAGGCTTCGTGATTTCATCCTAGATTTTGATCGTAGTTGAGAGGATCACTTTCCCTTAGTGGAGTTCACATACAACAACATCCATCACTCCACCATCAATATGGAAACTTTTGTGGCCTTGTACGGTCAACCATGCAGGTCACCTCTATACTGGACAGTGCCAGGGGAGTCGGCACTTATGGACCTAGAGTTGGTATGGGCTACCACTGAGAAGGTGTAGATCATCTGATAGCAGATGAAGATTTCACATAGCAAACATAATTCTTATACTAATATGAGACAGAGACCACTACAGTTCTAGTAGTGGGACTATGTATTCTTGAGAGTCTCTCCTTGATGGAGACTATGGTGATTTGGTCAAGGCGAAAAACTCTCACCAAGGATTATCAGACCATTTCTGATACATTGAAGGATCTTCGAGGTGGCATACCACATGGAACATTCACCATAGTTGGAGAGGGTACACGACGTCTTTCACGTATCACAGCTAAGGAGATACGTGCAGAACCCATCTCATGTCATTGACCATGGTGAGATGGAATTTGATGATGGGGTGATGTTTTCAGAGGTTCTAGTGGAGATTGAGGATCGATAGGTGTGGGTCCTTAGTGGACGATCAATACCTCTTGTGTGTGTTTGCTAGCATCACAAGAACCTCCATGAGATAACATGGGAGTGGGAGTCATTGATTAATGCTCAGTACCTTGATTTGATTCCTTAGTCTATGTTATGGATTTTAGGGATGAAAATACCTATGGTGGAGAGAATTTAAAGACCCGGATTTTCCATGTAATTGTTTTTCAAATATATGGAATTATTACAAGTCTGTAAAAATCGACGGTGCATGATTATTAGGCCCGGTGTGCCCGGAATAAATTTCTGAACTTTTTCAAGGTATGTTTAGTAAACACATGGGTGGTTTTTTCTATATTTTAAATTGGTGCTCAAATTAAAAATTTGAGAGCACTGTTGAATCTAAATATCTAGGATTCACTTAAGGGAGCCTTCACTTAGACCGTAGTAGATCGGGTAGAAAAGTTATTCTTGTGGACTTTTGAAAAAAAATAAAATAACATGTTATTTTATTTTATTTTTCTTGTTCTTTTTCCTTCAACGGACAAGAGGCGTGGAGGGACCAATGATGTGTCAATACATTAAATGTCTTGACTCATCAATTATATGTAACAGCACCATTGGAATTAGGAAGGTTCCTTGATTAATCGAACCCCATTAATTCCACAGGCATTACTCACCCTCAACCTCTTTTATTTATATTGAGCTTGGGGAGGGGTATTGGAATGGCTTCACCAACTGACCAAGCTCTAGAAAAGTACCGTGACGCCAACCCCTTGGAGTACGGAACCGGTTCTAGAAGGCAGTGATGAGCGCCACCAAACTACGAACACCGGCTCTTCCTCAAACGTGATGTTCTCCAATGATGTTGAGATAGGGTTTTTATTTGATTTGAGTTTCAGGAGTTAGTTAATCTTGTTCTACCCTATTTCTATCAAGATACCACAGAGGGAACGAGCCTAATGAACAAAGCCTATACCCTCTTCCCTTTTTTTGGAATTTGGTAAATTCTTCATGAGCAATTTATTCGGGTTGAGCAAAACCCTGTACGGTGGGTGACGGCAGCGGTCGGTGATGGATGACCATGAAGGAGATAGTGGCATGCCATCACATGCACGACTGGTGGGGAAGGCCTTGGTTGTAGCCACAGTGGGTGAAGACGCTAGGTGGCACCGGCCAGCTGCAAAAAAGGTAGAGGCGTGTCATCGCGCACCATTGGAGAAGTGGGACATGACATACAGTCGTGGTGAACAGCGGCGTTCGGCATCTGTTGGCCATAGATGGAGGCGAGCGGCGCACCGTCATAGACCTCTAAAAGGTGGTTGTGTTTTGGAAGTCGTGGAGAAGGTAAGGGATCCACATCGGGCCCTGTGGGTGACCTGGAAAATCCAAGAGGCGTCGCCGCTCTGCCTTCCGAACAGAGAAAATCCCCCGCACCAGCTAGGGTGGGCCCCAGCCAGCAAGGCCACCACTCGAACCAGACAGTTGCATCCATTCAGAAAAACCATGGGGCCACTCCTCCCATGCCAATTCAGGGGAACCTCGCACCAGCGGGCCGCACCTCTGCAGGTCGGGTCGCGCGAGCCCAGTGTGTCGTGCCCTTCGTGGGCCGGGATGCGCCTCTCCATGGGTCGGGTCATGCCAGCCTAGTGGGCCACGCCGCCCAGGTGGGATAGGCTAAACCATGACCCAGCAGGCTGAACCGTCACAGCCCAGACCAATTGGGCCAGCCTAGGCCAGTTTGGGCTGGGCCAGACCCTTCCTGGCCAGTTTCACCTAAAGGACCATAACATGAAATCCGGGCGTTCGTTTGATGAACCGTCTGCGACATTGGGATCCATGGAGTGAGATGGTCCTTCTAGTATACTCCACTTGTGTTTTGGATAAAGTTGGAGTATGGACGAGTTGGATCGAACATGAATCCAACCGGGCCCTCGGAACTAAAATTCTTATAAGTCACAGATCAGGCGTATGATTGACGTGCCATCTATCACGTTGGAACCTTTATGACATAGAAGTCCTTTGGTATACATCTTCATGGAACATAGTGGTGGTTGAGGTATGACCGATGGATTTAGGAGTGGATCCTCCCAGAATCAATCTTATTTAGTTCAAGAATATCGTGGTTGGATGTGACATGAAGAATGATTAGCAATCTTGTGTGGGTCATTATCTATCAATCCTCTGTGGTTCAGCACTCAGGAATCCTATGTGGGTTAGCGTATTCTGATCTTGTGTGGGTCAGATCCTATGTGGGTCAGCGCTCAGTGATCCTGTGTGGGTCAGTGCATACCAATCCTGTGTTGGTCAGTAGACAAGCTTCTCGGTTGAATAAGATGATCCAGTGATACGACTAATCATTTTTACTTCTTTAAATAAGTTATATACCAGGTGTGAGCTGATTCTTTACCTTTGTGGTACTTTTACCTTCATGGTGTCACCTTTGTGGTGCTCTGACCTTCATGGCATTACCTTTGTGGTATTTTTCCTTTGTGGATAAATTGTGAAAATGTATTAATCATTGGAGCCTTGAGTTTCCTCATTAATGAGACAATTATCTTTTGATAACATAGGTATATGTATGATAATTTACCTAAGTAGATTTTATGATTGCTTCATGATTTGTGATTGAATTCTTGCTTTGTGGAATTTTTCTTTTGTGAAACACTGGGAGACCTTCGAGGATCTCGGGGTCCCTACTGAGTATTGTTATATTAACCCCTGAATGGGCTATGCCCACACCTTGTTGTGTTTTGTGCAGATGATGGACATCATTTATCGAGGCTGAGGGAGCCGAGACTGGATGATACTTAGAGGTGGACCATTTTATGTGACATGCCACAATAACTACTGATTGTGAGTTGTACCTAACCTTCAGGTAGGATCCTCGGTGGACGTTCTTGGATCTCTTTTTCTCTTTTTAGTTGTACTTGTACGTTCCATTTGGGCATGTATTCTGGCCCCTTTTCTTTTAGTACACTTTATTATATATTATTTTACATCGTGGTTTCTTCTTATTGTATTCTTGGATCGTGTGTTTGTACTGGTTTAAAGGAAATACCTTCCCATTATAGGGATATGCTTTTTTGGTGCTAGTTGCCAGCCCCTGGCTTGTGGAAGGTGGGCTTGGGGTAGTCACGGCACAGGCCATGGGGGATGGGTTGTGACAAGGATTGTGACCTCATACCTATTGAGTTGGTGATGGATGTAATGTGTGACCTCCTATGAAGGAGAGGTACTGGTCATGATACTTATTGGCAGACCTCCACTAAGAGATATAATAGTTTTATCACTTAGTATGGGTCCCCCAATAGTGAGTGGGTAGTGGTATTAACTTGGAATTTGACCTCGCGTTGAGTGAGAAGGTGATTACATGATTTCTTTATGTGATAAGGTGAGTCCAGGATGAAAGACACTACCATGCACCTTGGGGTAATGGTTGGGACTTGGTGACACCCTACCTTGAGTCTTTGGGTTTGGGTTGGACCATATGGCATGAGGTGACTAGCTTTTAGATTAGGATGAAGCACACCTGGTTGGGTGTTATAGTGGCCTAGTTAATACATAAAAACTAAACATGCATGGATCCATGGTGGCCTATTTACCACATTACATCTTATGTTCTTTTGTGCGCATGTTTATTTATGTTATTTATTTTCCTTCGGCATACAATCCTATGACGATATATATTAGAGGCACTTTATGAGACCCCGTTGAGATGTATTTCTCATATCCTATAAAAAACTATACTGTGTGTGAATACCTAATGCATAATTTGTGTTTGAACATGGAATGTGCAGTTGATCATGTAGGAGCATCTCAATTGATATTTGGAGACTGGCATGATGTGGGGATTAGGGATGGTAGTAGAGATTCTTGAGACTTTATTTATATATTTTTCTTTTGTATTTTTTATCATCACAGTGGGTGATCAATTTATGTATGACTTATTATTATACCTGATACATATATTATAAAATTATTTTTTTATTTTACTATGCATACTCTGGTTATTATTGTCAATATTTTTTTGGTGATTTCCACTATTTTATGACTCTAATTCAAGGTCATAGTCTCCCCAATATCTGCTTTAGGCCCTCTATAATGGTAAGAAACCTATGGAAAACTAGAAGTTTCACATTAAACCTTGTCAAATCACCATCCTAGATAGTAATGATAGGTCATTGGCTGAGGAATGACACATATCCGAGTTTGGAAGATTATATCATTATTGTTAATGGTAAATTATACATCATAGTTGTATTATCCAAGGTGTTATGGAATAATACTTTTTCTTTTTTTATTAATATTTATGAATAATATAATAATTTTACATTAAAGGGGAAACTTTTTCCGATTTCTTACTTAACACGCAAAAATTGGTTTCTCTGAAATATTCCATTGCACACAACTTTGAGTTATACTGAAAAATAATACAATAATATTATTATAATTTTAAATGGTTGTTAACGACTAGCTGATGGAATTGAGGGAATTAATAGTATCAGTTGAATTTTGAAATATGGTTCACACATGTTTAAATAATTATTCATTGGTTACCAACTTTTTTAAATGGAAATAAAAACCGATTGAATATAAAGGATGTTTTTTTATAAAAACATATTTAAAAAGAGAATAATAGTGATTATAAAATCATATCACTCTTTATGAATTTTTATTTAATCAAAAATATATGTTATATATTAAATTAAGTGTTTTAAATTCATCTTATATGTTTTCTAGATATGATATAAGAACAAATTCAATTTTTTAGATAAAAGAAGTATTTTTCTAAAAATAATGTTTTACCGCATTTTGAGGGATAACCCTTTTTAAATTTAGTTTTTGTCACTTAGATATGATCTATTTGATAAAATAATATTATTATATGGAATTGGGACACCAAAAAATAATTTTGTTAAATTTTTGGTAATTTTCTGAAAAAGTTCATTTTTTAATGAATAGTGAATGTAATGCGCTTTAATTCAAAACTGCATTTTCATATAATTTATTTATATAGTTAGATTTTAATTTCAATTAGTTTTAAATTTTAATTAGATTATGTTTTATCAATTAATAAAATTAGGGTCATTGGAATTAATTTCACATTTTAATTTTACATAAACATGTGTCAATCTTTTGGTAGTTTTTACTTCTTAAAAACATGCTTTTTGGTTTTGACAACATGAATTAATTTTAAATTAAATACTATAACTTATATGTTTTTAATTTGGGAAAATGGATTCCATATTTGTAATTATAAGGATCAAATTTTATAAATGTGTATCTTTTATTTTTTGACATTATGAATAGTAATTTCGGTAATTATTTTTTTACCATTGTTAAGGTGTAAATATAGTAAATATGGATACACAAATAATCTTATAATAATATTAAACTACACAAATACATTTCCTAATCCTATTTTATGAGATATTTATGATCATGGGTATCATTATGTTGACTTTGGGACCCCATGGAGACACTTGGATGTGAAAATGATATTTTATAAGAATTAATTTAAAGTAAATAGAAATATTACATAAACATGTAACTTTTACTAAAATAAGTTTTATACGGGGTTTTATAAGTGATTAATTCAACTAAAAATATTAATTATAAATATAAAATGATTTAATACATCATAAATATATAATTTTTAGATACTAAATAAATAAATTTAATTAGGACATAATGATGATGTAGTGATTGCTACATTAATAAAGGATTCAAATAAATGGTATTATAAAAATTAAAATAAATGTAATTTATCTATTCTGATGTCATCCATGAATTTTTTTAACAATATTGAAATATTATATTTGAGTTAATGCATTTGGTTTTATGTAATCAAGTTATTATGACTTTAAAAATATCAATTACTTTATAGTGTCAAAATTGATATAAATAAGTTTTTAAAACAAATACTATTTTATTAAATGATATAATAGTCTTAGAAATATATGATTTAGCCAACTGACTTATATAATGTAAAAAATTTCATTAATGATTCACTTATGGTTCTTTTGGAATTTTATAGTAAATATAGTTACCATATATTATGAAAATGCAAGAAGACATGGTAAGAGTTAACTAAGGGTTAAAGCTAAAAGATAAGGTTAATTTTGTGACATAAAATTGTCTAAAATCTATTGGTTGTGATTTTTTCGACCCATAAGAATCTTATATTTTAAATAAATGTGTTTGGGACCATTTGAAACCGAAAATAAATTTATAATAAAATTATATTTCAAGACCTTCCTAAAGTGCCCATACTTCTTCTAATAAAAGGCCACCACCTCTACCCACTTAATCACACATCTCAAGCCACTTTTCACATCCAAAATCTACTAAAATAGAATCCCAACATCTCTAACATACTTCTACAAGCCTTAACATGTGAATAAAGCAATTCAAGAAATCCTTTTTGCTCAAATCAAAAGAAGTTACCTGATTTAGAGTTAACATATTCTCTCAAGTTCTATTATTTTATTTTCCTTCTCCACTCAATATTTTATTCTTATTATTTGGTTAAATAAAAAAACCAGTATACTAAGTATACTAGGATGTTGTTATGAGATTTATTCTAACTACACTCACACACACCTCCATATAATGGATATGAACATACTGTTTCTGTGGATAGCAAATTACTACCTCACAAAGCAATGATTATTCAATTTTCCCCTACCACCTCTCATGGTGGCCATTAATGTGGAACTATATTTATATATATTATATTTATATTTATATTGTCTCTATTCTTATATATTTTTTATTTATATAATAGATTTTTGATTTCCATAATGAGGAAATATGATAATTTCATTTAAGGGAGTGTGGACTACCGCCCCCTCAAAGTGATATGAGTCGTTCATGCCATACATGAAATGTCTAAAGGATGGAATTAATGAAAATATATAACATATATAAATTGCGATATTATACTATAATTATAATAAACCTATATATAATTTAGTTTTCATTCCTTTAAATATGAAAAAGAAAATGAAAGTAGTGTTTATACATACGTACAGCTTACCATCTCCAAGAATGGTGCATTTCATTTCTTATCTCCAAATGTTATGGACTATTTTAAATATATATATACTAGATCTAAATAAATTTATATTTTTTATATATGATAATTAAATAATTAATAATATTCTGTAGATGGTGTACTTTTGACCACATGGACAATTTACATCAAACAAGTTCATGTTCGACTCATGTACCGAATATCAGAAAAACGACCAATACAAACTTAAATAATTATGTAATTTTTACAACATTATAATAGGTTATATAATGTAAAAATTAAAATTTAAAAAGGTTTTTAATCAATTATAAATTAACCTATGTTTTTTATTCAATAATATAAATAAATAACTAGACAAGTTGGACTCAATGTAAGGGACTTCGTCTCTATCTCCTTTCATTGAGGAAAATTTTGGTTTATACATGACCGTCTTTTATATGGTGTATAATTATAACATTTTTCTTTTATATAATTCAATAGTTTTAAATAGAAATATTTTTTTTATGAATCATTTTACTAAATTAAAAATGGAATGTTTCTTTTTAACGTACACGGTGACAACAACCTTTCTGTCGCTGTGAGCATTATTTGATATTTGGCTTCCTTAACAAGACGTAATGATTTTAAAAGGAAAATAAATACCATATTACCTTTTTATGGATTTGGTATTGAAAATGGTTTTTAAGAAAGTATTTACTATGTTAATATGTTTAAATGATATATTTTTATTGTTATGTGGAAATCTTATCTTTCATTTATGCCTGTTTTATTTTTTATGATTATGTTATAGTTCTTGAGAATTTTTTACATATATGGGTGGTTACATGATAAACCAAGGGTTCATGAGCTCTAAATATCTCTCCAATGCATTGGGTAATGTGATGGAGGTAAACTTTAATGTTTCACTTAAGATATTTAGTGAATATGCGGTGATGGGTATTCCAAATGTAACTCTCTATATAGATGTGGAAGTTAAAATGTAAGTATGTTAGAGATGCCACAAGTTAATTTTATGATTTATTATTTATATGTTTTATTCATGAATATTATTATTCCATGAGGTATGTTAAATATATTATGTTTTATTATTGAAAATTATGATTTATTTGATTTGTATGTATTCATGTACTAATGTTTTCTTTCCTTATATTGTATCCCATACTATGCTTTTTTGATCATCCCTAGTTTTATAAATTTTTTCACAAGGTATATGGTAGGGTAAGATAAATAAATAATTAAAGAAGAATTATATCAAGAAAATTATTCTTATTTTATTTTAGGAGTTTCATTGTTGTGAAAAAAGATGGATAGAGTAGAATTGTCTACTTGGAAATACATGAGATGTAATGTAATAGTTATGGTCTAATTCTCTAAAATTCTAAAACTAAAAAGATACTCAATGGGAATTTTTTACTTAACTCAAGATTATTTAATGTTTAACTATTGGTCTATATATTTGGTATCAAAGGTTGGTATAGATAAATTTGTAGGTTGGGGTGTTATTTAAGCATAAGTTAAATAACCATAATGGTTAGCATATTAGAAAGAGTCATAGTTATTTTAGATAAATTGAATGAGTTTAAGATAACATGATTAATTATATCTTAGTGTTTACCCTCCTCATAAGATAATATATGATTATTTTACCGATATAATCACACTGACCTCTTTGGTTTTAGTAAATGGTTGGATCTAGCAGGCACCAAAATAACAATAGATATAAAGGAAACCGTTGTGGTTTTATGATTAAGAAACTGATTGAAATTGGAGATAAAATGAGAACTCTTATATTTATTCTTAAACAACTATTGGGAGTCATTATTGACCACTCAACCCTTGGTTATTTTTCTAAGGAATCATATATGCGATAAAATAATCCCTATGGAAGTTCAGGTAATAATCATAAAGGTAAGTATATTCAAAAACCTATATATCAAGGATGTGAAAGGAAACACCTAAGAAAAAACTTCAAAGGGACAAGTTAATGTTATAGATTTGGTAATTAAGGCCATAAATCAATAACCTATCATTTAAAATGTAACACCCCAAGATTTCATAGTACGTTATCTCTTCAAAGTAATTCAATAACTTGCCCTACACGCAACACCAAGTTCGAGCACACCACGACTTACCAAACTAGTTGTTCAAAAGAAGTTATGAATAGTAATATATTTATTTTTAATTTTATATATTCGATATAAATTTTAACATCCATATTATGTGTTTCTTTGAAATAATATAAGAATAATTTCATTTTTCAGATAAATGAAGTATTTTTCAGAAAATGAAATTTTACCGCCTTTTAATAGAGAACCCTTTTTAAATATAATATTTGTCAATTTTATGTATTCAATTTGAAATAATAAACTTCTTCTTTAGAATCGGGACATAAAAATTTGGTTTCGATAAATTTTTTGTGTTTTTTCTGATAACCTTCATATTTGGGTAAATAGTGAAAAATACTAAATTTTAATTGAAAACAACTTTTTTAATCAAAATAATTTATAGTTTTCAATTATATATTTTAATGGTTTGTAAGTATAATTAGATTATATTTTTATCATTTAATACAATTTAGGTCATTATAATTAATTTCACATTTAAATTTGACATAAACACGTGTCAATCTTTTGATAGTTTTTTACTTTTAAAAACCCATTTTTTGGTTTTGACAACGAGAATTAATATTAAATTAATAAATGAAACTTCTATATTTTTAATTTGGTAAAATATAATTCATTTTTTAATTCAGAACATCAAAATTAGATTAGGGTGATTTTTTTGAATTTTTCTGAAAACTTTCAATTTCTATGAATAGTGAAAAACATTGCATTATTATTTAAAACCGACTTTTTATTTAAATAATTATTTATTTTATTTGAATTTATTTTAAGTATAAAATAGGTATATAATACTTAAATAAGTTCAATTTAAATCATTGGAGTCATTTTATAATAAAATTTTATGTCTAAAATTTTATTTAACCTTTTAACGTTTTTTACCCAACTTCGAGGAGCATTTGCAAATTTGCATAAAACATAATTTTACCACTTCTGTGAGTTGAATTTCAAAAATAAGAGAGACACATTTTACATCAGTAAGTAAAATTTGGTTCAATAATATGAAAATAATTTTCTGTGAATAGTATCTTTTGACTTTTATTTATCATGGTTAAAAGTAAATAGGGTACTTAAGGGTAAAAATTATATTATGATTACCCTAAAACATGTACTAATTCTATTGGGTAAGTTTAATTTGACTGAAAACAAACATAGAAATAAAATATGATCCTATTTGGTCCACTAGGATTAGGTTATGAAATTTATTATTATTTTATTTAAAGAAGAGTTAATAGTGTTAAATTCAAAGTTTAATAACTAAACCATTTTTAATATAGGTTTACACACAATATAAATTCAACTATAAATATTCATTATAAAGATAAACCAATTTCATACATAATGGTATTTTATTTATAATTTTTAGACATTAAATAATTTAATTTATTTATGAAACAATGAGGATTCAGTAATTACCTTATTAATGAAATATAAAAATAATTGATATTATAAATATCCAAATAAATGTAAATTAAGACTTCTGATAAATTCTGCTAATTTTCTCAGTTAATGTGACATGTTATGTTTGATTAGATAAATGTTTTTCGAATTTATAAGGTTTTCATGACTTTCAAAAAAAATACCAAATAGTGTCAAAATTGACATAAATTAATTTTTAAAACCAATACTATATTATTGGTTGATATAATATTAATAAAAATCTAAGGATTAGAAAAAGAGACTAAATAATATTATATATGTAATTAATTAACCACTTGAGGTTATCTCATAACTTTAGTGTAATTTTATTAACCATATAGCGTAAGAATACAAGAAGACACGGTAAAAGTTAAACTATTTAAAAAAGAGTTAAATATAAAAGAAAAGGTTAAAATGGTAACCTAAACTTGTCTAAAATCTATTGGTTGAGATTATTTCGACCAATAACCACCTAAGAATCAAAATAAATTCATTTGGAGCCATTATTAACCGAATATGATTGTATAATAAATCAATATTTTAATCTTTTCCTAAAGTCACCCTCACCCCTCTTATAAAAGGGCACTTCTACTGATCTCAAAATCACACCTCCAAAGCCATTTGGATTGACCAAACCCTATACAAATATCCTACAATATTTGTTCAAATCAACCTAAATTCTTTAATTTTATCATAAATCCAATCTAAGGAGACCTTTTGATCAACTCAAAAGGAAACACCCAAAGAAGAGGTGATAATTTCACCACCCTCTTTCAAGTTCCTTTCATCTTTCACTTCCTATTTATTTGTTGTTTCCATACCAAAATAATAACTCTAGTACCTCCTACATACTTTGATGTTATTATCAATATGGTAAAACCATATTCTTTATTTTATGCATCCTATAAATGAAAAATTCACCATACGTGCGTACGTACGGCTTACCGTCTCCACGTCATGGTGTAGTTTTTTATTCAAACACTTCATTATTTGTATGGGTATTATAATTAGTATAACTGATATAAATAATAATTATAACATGTTAATGATTATGTATATATGATATACCATCCAATTATATACTATTTCACCATCAATATAATGATATAGTCACTCATGCATACGTACGGATTACCGTCTCCACGAACACGATGATATTCATTCCCCATCGTAAACATTCAAGAATATTTTTCATTTTATAATTAAAAATAATTTTTAAGAACATAATATAATTCTGGATATTAATCATATACATCATATCCATAACAAACATTGCTTACATAACAAGTAATATAAAGAAAAACGGATCAGTTAACACCCAAAACGATGATACTACTAAAATATTATTAACAAAGTAATATTGGAATATCATATATGATATCATATTTATGTATATTATTCTTGTATAATTTAATAACAATTATTTAACTATAATATAGGATTTTAACGTACCCTCGACCAAGGAAAATTAAAAGGTAAGGGTTAATTTCACAATCTCCTAATTATCTGAGGTTGTTTTTATGTAAGTATCTACTGGGACATATTTATTATTCATGTACATGTTTAATAAAAGTGTTTTGAAAGGGATTATTTTTAAGGTAATTTTTACTAAAATATCATTTTAAATGTTTTAAATATTTATTCTTCTATACATTTATCATTAATTCCCATGTTTTCAAAATGGTTTTAAGAATTTATTTATATGGACATTAATGTTTTAAAATGTTAATTTTTTCCAAAACTTTCAAAGTGGTATGTGATACTTTGATTAAAAACTTTATTTTAAAGGACATCCTTTATATGACTTTTATATGATTTCATGAAAAAGGGATATTTCTCTCAAATATTTTTAATGATCATTTTCAACTATGTCAGCATACTTTATGGGATATTATTCTTGATCGAGGTTGATTTATTTTTATACAAATATTCCATATTGTATTGAAGGTTTTGTGATATTTTTGACTTTGTATGTGTTATTTTTATACCATTCATGGTTTATGGATAAGTATAGAAATTTCCTATGCTAGTTTTAATAAAAAAAAATTATGTTATGTTTAAACCTTTTCATATGAGGAAAGCATTGGACTTAGTAAGTGATGGGTGGAGCCCTCTATAGATCCTCGATGAATTGGTAGGTCTCATGAGACAACCTAGTATCTTGGAAAAAATACTTGACAAAATCTTATTTTTAGTCATGTAATAAGGCCTTGACTATGTGGTTATGATGTCTGGAATTATGTATTCCATCATTATTAAATTACATATTGATATTACTTGTGATTATTAAACTAGTAGAATATTCATGTGAATAAGTAAATGGCATTATTTGATTTATATTTGCCTTATTATGCTGAAGTTTAATTTTAAAAGGATTTTGTTTAAGTATTATACATTTCCTTAAATATTTATGCGTATTTATGAGAGTTTTCTCTATATTGTTGTTATCCTTGCTGAGCATCTAAGATCACCCCTTTCTATGTTTTATTTTTTCCAGGATGCGAAGAAGTATATTATGACTGACCTGTAGGGATAATCTAAGGGATATCAATGTGGTCAATGGAGACAATGTTGTTTTTGTTTTTCATTTTATAATGTAATGTAACGTTCATCTTTGTAATCTATTTTCCAAGACATCTAAATTGATTGGTCCTTCGGGACTTGATTCTTTGTAATCATGCCAATGTATTAAAATAATGCATTGACTCTGGGTAATAGGGTTAGGGCGTTACAGTTGGTATCAAAGGATGTTTTTCAACAACCTTGGAAATAGATTTAGATAAATTCTGATTAGAGAATATTATCCTAAGATAGAATTTGAGGATTATTATAGAATAACTTCCTATAATTTTGGTAATGTATAGATTTTTTTTTATTTTCCAAGAAATACATCCATGTCTGGATACGAGTAGGTAGAGGCAGCTCTGGCACAGATGTCCCTAGGAGTGAAAACTCCAACAAGAAGTTTCTGGCTTGACCCAGGGTATCCTGGTACACGACAATGGGCCTTTTTGTACTCTTGGTTATGACACTCCTGGGGGATATTCTTAGGATAATTCACATTTCCATTACAAGACATTATGAAGGATTTAGAAGTAAATACTTCCTCAAAGAAAACATTTTATGAATATGATTATATGCATAATATTTTCAATTTATGTTAGGTATTTTACAAGTTTTTAATTATGCATTGTGATTCATAAACTATCCTAGTGTGTTCCATTGTTTAGAAATGGTTCCTAGTAGAAGGAATGATAATTCTAGCAATACACAAGATCAAAAGATTAAGAAGGATCATATCTTTCATGGTATTAAGCCAACATTTAAAAGGTAAATAGTATCCAAAATATTCCTATCATATGAAGAAATAGTATCATCTATTAATAAGATGTGTAAACGATTCCTTGAGTCCTATGGCTTAGAAGGGCATCAAGAGAAGAAAATGATGGAAGAGAGAAAGATGTATAAAGGGAAGAGGGGAAAGAGGGATTTTTGCATATGTGATAACTGTGGAAAGAATAACCTTGGTAAATTCTTGATGGGAATGGGAGTTTGTTATATGTGTGGAGAAAAAGGTCACCATGTACATGATTGCAAGGGTATGAAAATGGTTTTAAATGTACAATGCTTCATCTGCAAAGATTTTGGACACTACGTGAATCAATATCAAAATCATCAGAGTATACCACAAATGATGATGTTGAATAATAATCACGTTATGATAGTACCACAGATAAAGAGTAATGGCTAGTGTTCTTATGTTGATATGAAATTTTTGTGTCATTTTATTATTGTATTATTTATGTGCACGTTATAAGAATTATAGAGTGTATAAGGATTGTATTGTAGTAATATTTCATTACAGACTTGAGATTGTGTGGAACCAAGAAAATTGACTCAATAGCAAGTTAATTTTTTTTGAAAATATATGATTGAGAGAACGATAAACCATAATATGGTTCTGATATTGAGGTAGTGATTTTGTAATAATATATTATTGATTTTGATAAATTATATTGGATATTCTGGACTATTGTGAAACTGATTAATGATTTTTATATTCTATCATTGTTAGAGTTAAAACATTTTTGGATAGAAGGAGTATATCCAATATTCTATAAAGAATAAGAGATCATTACTGTAATAAGATTTTATAGTAATTCAAGGTTTTATAGTGTTTTAAAATAATTCATGATGAAGGTATTCACATGTTATTACATGGCAAAAAAAAATTTCATTGTGTTTACTATCCTTATAAATTTTTCACAGTGAATTTGGAAAAAAATTATTCATGGTAATTCTAATTTTTGGAATTAATTAAGTTTTACATTGGATACTATTATTAAGTTTAAATCCTTTTTTAAGATTATTTTTTGATTGTTTTGAAAAGGACAACCTGGAGGTCGGGCGACAATATGTCGCGTCCGGCAAGGCCGCGAGACTTAAACATGCAACCGAAGGGTGACAATGGTTCACTTCCTACAACTGGCCTATGTGATGTCCTAGTTTTTATAATGTATTTTTTTTAAATAGTCTAAAAATGAATTTTAAATTAATTATTTTTGGAACCCTGTACGATTAGGATAATTAGAATAGTTTTGAATTCTGTTATCTTTTGGAGTGAAAGATGAGTTTATGGTAGTAATTATTTGAAGGATGAAATGATACTTGTCATGTATATTTTATTCTCTTATTCTATGAATAAATTAATTATTAAACATTAGGGAAGAGATCTTAAAACCAAAAATTTGTTATCCTAATACCTTATGTTTTGTTGAAATGATGGTATTTTAAATCATCCTAGATTAATGGCTTCGATACCCTCAATTGTACACCTGTTTGTGATTGATGACCTCAATCACTCACTATAATTATTTACATTTTTCCTCCAATTATGTGTCTCCAATTTCCACCAATATTCTCCTAATCAAGATTATAATTTGGAGGTGACCTTATCATTTCCCTTTCCCTCTTATAAAGACTAAATTTTATTAAACCAATTTCTGATGTGGGTATTCCACAATGGTATTTTTCTATTTTTAGCCTATTATTTTCAAAGAAAAATTTTAAATTACGAGGATGTAATTTATTGAAGGAGGGGAGAATATAACAACCCAATATTTCATAGTATGTTATCTCTTAAAATTAATTCAATAACTTGCGTTACACGTAACACAAAGTTCGATCACACCACGACTTACCAAACTAGCTGTTCAAAAGTGGTTATGAATAGTATTATCTTTATTTTGAATTTTATATATTCTATATAAATTTTAACATCCATATTATTTGTTTCTTAGATATAATATAAGAACAAATTCATTTTTTCAAATAAAGGAAGTATTTTTTAGAAAATGTAATTTTACTGCCTTTTAATGGAGAACCATTTTCAAATACAATATTTGACACTTTTATATATTCAATTTGAAAAAATAAACTTCTTCTTTAGAATCAAGATATAAAAATATATTTTCGATAATGTTGTGGTGTTTTTCTGATAACTTTCATATTTGGGTGAATAATGAAAAATACTAAATTTTAATTGAAAACAACATTTTTAATAAAAATATTTTATAGGGATAAATTATACATTTGAATTGTTTAGAAGTATAATTAGATTATATTTTTATCATTTAATACAATTTATGTCATTATAAGTAATTTCACATTTCAATTTGACATAAACACATGTTAATCATTTGATAGTTCTTACTTTTTAAAAACCCACTTTTTGGTTTTGACGGGAATTAATTTAAAATTAATAAATTAAACTCATATGTTCTGAATTTTTAAAAATTTACTTCATTTATTAATTCATAATATCAAAATTAGCTTCGGGTGTTTTTTTGGTATTTTTCTAAAAACATCCAATTTTTAAGGAATTGTGAAAAACAATACGTTATTGTTTAAAACTAACTTTTTATTTAAATACTTATTTATTTTATGTCAAAATATATATATAATACTTATATAAGTTCAATTTAATTAATTGGAGTCATTTTATAATAAAACTATATGTATAAAAGTTTATTGAACTTTATAATATTTTTTTACCCACCTTCTCGGAGCATTTACAAATTTACAGAAAACATAATTTTACCGTTTATGTGAGTTAAATTTAAATAATCCAATAGACAAGGTTGACATCAATAAGTAAAATATGGTTCAATAAGATGAAAATAATTATTTTTGAATCGTAAATTTTGACTTTTATTTACCACGGTTAAAAGTAAATTGGGTAATTAAAGGTAAAATTGATCTTATGATTACACTAACACATGTCTGAATTCTATTGGATATGTTTAATTTGACCAAACACAAATTTATAAATATAATATGATCCTCCTTGGTCCACTGAGATTAGATTAGGACATTTATTATTATTTTATTTAAA
Source organism: Viscum album (assembly GCA_963277665.1). Classification (NCBI taxonomy): domain Eukaryota; kingdom Viridiplantae; phylum Streptophyta; class Magnoliopsida; order Santalales; family Viscaceae; genus Viscum; species Viscum album. The sequence goes on along the minus strand of OY728129.1, from coordinate 149,355,187 downwards.
GAAGAGTTAAAAGTGTTAAATTCAAATTTTAATAACTAAATCATTATTAATATAGGTTTATACATAATATAAATATGAATATAAATATTCATTAGAAATCTAAAATGATTTTCTAAATAATGGTATTTTATTTATAATTTTTAGACATTAAATAATTTAATTTATTTATGACACAATGATGATGCAGTAATTACATTATTAATGAAATATTAAAATAATTGATATTATAAATATCAAAATAAATATAAATTGAGACTTTTGAGGAATTTCACTAATTTTATATGTTAATATGACATTTTAGGGTTGATTAGATAAAATGTTTTCGAATTTATAAGGTTGTTATGACTTTTACAAAAATAAAATACAAAATAGTGTCAAAATTGACATAAATTAATTTTTAAAACCAATACTATATTATTGGTTGATATAATATTCCTAAAAATATAAGTTTCAGAAAAAGTGATTAAATAATATTATATATGTAATTAATGAACCACTTGAGGTTCTCTTGAAACTTTAGTGTAAGTTTATTAATCATATAGTGTAAGAATACAAGAAGACGCGGTAAAAGTTAAAATATTTAAATAAGAGTTAAATATAAAAGATGAGGTTTAAATGGTAACCTAAACTTGTCTAAAACCTATTGGTTGAGAATATTTAGACTCATAACCCCCTATGTCTTGAAATAAATTCACTATAATCCATTATAAACCGAATATAATTTTATAATAAATTAATATTTTAATCTTTTCCTAAAGTGGCCGTCAACCCTCTTATAAAAGGGCACTTCCCCTTCTCTAAAAATCACACTTCCAATGCCATTTTTCTCGGCCAAAACCTACCCAAATATCATCCCAACTTCCCTCACATAAACCTAGAGTCTTTAATTTGATCATAAATTCAACTTATGGAGCCCTTTTGATCAACTAAAAAGGAGACACCTGAAGAAGAGGTAATAATTTCACCACCCTCTTTCAAGTTATTTTCTTCTTCCACTTCATCTTTCTTTGTTGTTCCCATAACAAAATAATAACTCTAGTACTTAATAAATACTTTTATGTTATTATAAATATGGTACAACCATATTATTTATTTTATCCATCCTATAAATGACAAAGTCACCATATGTGCGTACATACGGCTTACCGTCTACACGTCGTGTTGTAGTTTGTTATACAAACACTTAATTATTTGGATGGGTATAATAATGACTAAAACTGATGTAAATAATAATTATAAAATGTTAATTATTCTTTATATATGATATAACATCTAATTACATATGATTTCACCGTCAATATAATGATATTTTCGCTCGTGCGTACGTACCGATTACCATCTCCACGAACACAATGAGATTCATTCCCCATCGTAATAATTCAAGAATATTTTTCATTTTATGATTAAAAATAATGTTTAAGAACTTAATATCATTCTGGATTTGAATCAAATAAATTCTATCCATAACAAACAAGGCTTACGTAACCAAGAATATAAAAGAAAACTGATCGGTTAACACTCGAAATGATGATACTATTAAAATATTATTAACAAATCAATATTACGAGATTATATATGATATCATATTTAAGTATATGATTCTGGAAAAATTTAATAACAATGATTTAAATATTATACAAGAGGTTAATTTACCTTCTACCAAGGAAAAGTACAATGTAAGTGTTAATTTTGAAATCTCTTTATTATCCATGTCCATGTTTCATAAATGTATTTTCAAAGGGATTATTTTTAAGAAACTTTTTACTAAAATAACATTTTAAGTGTTTTAAATATTTATTCTTCTAAACCTTTCTCATTATTTTTCATGTTTTCAAAATGGTTTTAAGGATTTATTTATATGGACATAAATGTTTTAAAATGTTAATTCCTTTCCAATGTTTCAAAGTGGTATGGGACACTTGGATTCCAAACTATATTTTAAATGAATTCCTTTATATGACTTTAAAATTATTTCATGAACAACGGATATTTATCGCAAATATTTTTACTGATCATTTTCAACTATGTCAACATCCTTTACGGGATATTATCGTTGATCAAGGATGATTTATTATAATACAAATCTTCTATATTGTATTGAAGGTTTTGTGATATGTTTGAATTTGGATGTGTTATTTTTATACCATTCATGGTTTATGGATAACATATTGACATTTCATGTGCTATTTCTAATACAAATGTTTATGTTATGTTTAATCCTTTTTATATGAGGAATTCATTGCACTTAGTAAGTGACAAGTGGAGCCCGCTATAGCTCCTCGATGCATTAGTATGTATCATGAGACAAACTAGTGTCTTGGTACCAGGCCTTGAAAAAATCTTATTTGTAGTCTTAGAACAAGGCCTTGACTATGTGGTTTTGAAGTCTGGCATTATGAATTCCATCATTGTTAAATTAGATATTTATATTACATGTGATTATTCAACTTGTAGAATATCCATGTGAATAAGTAAATGGAATTATTTGATTTATATTTTCCATATTATACTGAAGTTTATGTTTATAAGGATTTTTTTAGTTTCATACATAGACTTAAATATTTATGATTTTTTATGAAAGTTTTCTCTCTAATGTTATCCTTACTGAGCATCTAGGCTCACCCCTTTCACTGTTTTATTTTTCCCAAGATGTGAAGAAGTATATTATGAATGAACTATAGAGATAGTATAAGGGATATGAATGTGTTCAATGGAGACAATGTTTTTGTTTTTTTTTCATTTTATAATGTAATGTAACATTCATGTATGTAATCTATTTTCCAAGACCGCTAAACCGATCGGTCCTTCGGTAATTGATTCCTTGTAATCATGCCAATGTATTAAAATAATGCACCAACTCTAGGTAACTTGGGTCGGGGCATTACAGTTGGTATCAGAGGAAGTTTAAAAACAACCTTGTAAATAGATTTAGATAAACTCTGATTAGAGAATATTACACAAAGATAGACTTTGAGGATTAGTATAGAAGAAATTCCTAGAATTTTGGTACTGTAGAGATTTTGTGTATTTTCCAAGAAATACATCTCTGTCTGGATATGAACAGGTAGAGGTGACTCTAGCACAGATGTACCTAGGAGTTAAAACTCTGGAAAGGAGTTTCGGCCTTGACCCAGAGTATCTTGGTACACAACAATGGGCTTCTAAACTTTTGGTTACGACACTCCCAGGGAATATTCTTAAGATAATTCACATTTTCATTACAATCCATTATGAAGGATTTAGGAGTTAATATTTCCCCAAATAAAACATTTTATGACTATAGATTATATTCATAATATTTTTTATTTATGTTAGGTATTTTACAAGTTTGTAATTTTTCATTGTGATTCATAAACTAACCTAGTTGTATGACATTGTTTAGAAATGGTGCCTAGTAGAAGGAATTATAATTCCAGTAATATGCATGATTGAAAGATTAAGAAGGATCATATCTTTCATGGTATTATGCCAAAATTTTAAAGTGATATAGTCTCCCACATATTTTCATCATATGAAGAAATAGTATCATGTGTTAATAAGATAAGTAAATAATTCTCTGAGTCCTATGGCTTTGAAAGGAAGAAGGAGAACAAAAGGATGGAAGAGGGGAAGATGAATAAAGGGAAGAAGGGAAAGAAGGATTTTCCCATATGTGATAACTATAGAAAGAATCACCTTGGTAAATGATTGAAGGGAATGGGAGTTTGTTATAAGTGTGGAGAAAAGGGACCCCAAGTACATGATTGCAAGGGTAAGAAAACGGTTTCAAATATACAATGATTCATCTTCAAGGAGTTGGGACACTACACGATTCAATGTCCAAATCATTAGAGTATACCCCAAATGCTACTATTGGATAATAATCAAGTTATGATACTACCAAAGATGAAGAGTAATGATTACAATTCTTATGCTGTTATTAATGAATTCTGTCATTTGAGTATTGTATTAATGATTTACATGTTATAAGAATTATAGAGTATATAAGGATTGTACTGCAGTACTATTTCATTGAGGACTTTAGATTGTGTGGAAAAAAGAAAAGTGACTCAATACCATGTTAAATTTTTTGGAAAATATATGGTTGAGAGAAAGGTAAACCATAATATGGTTCTGATACTGAGGTAGTGATTTTGAAATAATATATGATTGATTTGGATAAATTATATTGGATATTCTTAACTACCTTGAAACTGATTAATGATTTGTATATTCCATCACTGTTGGAATTTAAAAAACTTTTGGATAGAAGTAGTATATCTATTATTCTATAAAGAATAAGGGAGCATGAATTTTATAAGGTTTTATGGTAATTTCGGGTGTTATAGTGTTTCAAAAGAATACATGACGAAGGTATTCACATATTATTATGTGGAAAAAATAATCTTCATTGTGTTTACCTTCCTTATAAATTTTGGACTTTGAATTTGGATAGAAGTATTTTGGATAATTATAATGGTTGTAATGGATTAAGTTTGAAATTGGATACTATTATTTAGGTTAAACCATTTTTAAGATTATTTTTGGATTGTTATAAAAAGGACAACCCAAAGGTTGGGCGACAACATGTCGCGTCCGGCAAGGCTGCAAGACTTGAACCCGCAACCGAAGAGTGACAAGGGTGCATCACCTACCACTAGCCTACATGATGTCCAGGTTTGTATAATGTAGTTTTTATAAATAGTCTGACAAATGAATTATAAATTAATTATTTTCAGAAACCTATATGATTAGCATTAATAGAATATTTGTGAATTATATTATCTTTTGGAGTGAAAGATGAGTTTGTGGTAGGAATTAGTTGAAGGATAAAACGATACTTGTTAAATATATTTTTTTATCCTATTCTATAAAGAAATTAATTCATAAACATTTGGGAATATATATTAAAATCAAAAATGTGTTATCTTAATACATTATGTTTTTTTGAAATGATGATATTTTAAATCATAATAGATCGATGCCTTTAAGGCCTTCAATTGTACACTTGTTTTTGATTGATGACCTCAATAAATCCCAATAAATATTTATGTTTTTCCTCTAATTATGTGTGTCCAATTTCCACCAATGTTCTTCTAATCGAGATCATAATTTTTTGGCAACCGTTTCATTTCATTTTCCCTCTTTTTAAGACTAAATTTTTTAATCCAATTTCTGATGTGGGTTTTCAACAAAGGTATTTTTCTATTTTTAACCTTTTATTTTCAAAGAAAATTTTCAAATTGTGAGGATGCAATTTTTTGAAGGAGGGGAAAAAGTAACACCCCAAGATTTCATTGTATGTTATCTCTTAAAAATAATTCAATAACCTGCGCTACACGCAAAACTGAGTTCTACGCACTACGACTCACCAAACTGGTTGTTCAAAAGAGGTTATGAATAGTATTATTTTAATTTTGAGTTTTATATATTCCCTAAAAACTTTAACATCTATATTATGTGTTTTTTAGACATAATATAAGAACAAATTCATTTTTTTCAAATAAAGTACTTTTCAAGAAATGCAATTTTATCGCCTTTTAACGGGGAACCCTTTTTAAATCCAATATTTGAATCTTTTTTATATTCAATTTGACAAAATAAACTTATTATTTAGAATCGGGACATAAAAATTTAGTTTCGATAAATTTTTGGTGTTTTTTCTAATAACTTTCATATTTGGGTGAATAGCGAAAAATACTAAATTTTAATTGAAGACAACATTTTTTATAAAAATAATTTATAGTGTTTAATTATACATTTGAATGATTTTAAAGTATAATTAGATTATATTTTTATCATTTAATACAATTTAGGTCATTATAAGTAATTTTTCATTTACATTTGACATAAACACATGCTAATCTTTTGATAGTTTTTACTTTTTAAAAACCCGCTTTTTGGTTTTGATAATGGGAATTAATTTTAAATTAATAAATGAAACTTCTATGTTTTTAATTTGGTAAAATAAACTTAATTTTGGAATTCAGAATATCAAATTTATATTAGGGTGAATTTTTGTTATTTTTCTGAAAACTTTCAATTTTTGAGGAATAGTGAAAAACACTACATTATTATTGAAAACTGACTTTTTATTTAAATAATTATTTATTTAATTTAATTTATTTTCAATAAAAATAGATATATAATACCTATATAAGTTCCATTTAATTCATTGGAGTCATTTTATAATAAAATTTTATGTATAAAATTTTATTGAACTTTTAACGTTTTTTTTTTACCCACCATCTAGGAGTATTTTCAAATTTGAATAAAACATAATTTTACTGCTTCTGTGAGTTAAATTTTGAAAATACAGGAGACACAGTTGAAATTAGTAAGTAAAATGTGGTTCAATAATATTAATATAATTTTTTGTGAATAGTAACTTTTGACTTTTATTTACCATGGTTAAAAGTAAATAGGGTAATTAAGGGTAAAAAAGATATTATAATTACCCTTACACATGTCCTAATTATATTTTATAAGTTTAATTCAACCAAAAAAACCTTAGGAATAAAATATGATTCTCTTTGGTCCACTTCGATTAGATTAGGATATTTAATATTATTTTATTTAAAGAAGAGTTAAAAGTGTTAAATTCAAAGTTTAATAACTAAACCTTTTTAAATATAGGGTTACAAACAATATAAATTAGACTATAAATATTCATTAAAAAGATAAAATTATTTCCTACATAATGGTATTTTATTTATAATTTTGAGACATCAATTAATTTAATTTATTTATGACACAATGATGATGTTGTTATTACCTTATTAATGAAATATTAAAATAATTATTATTATAAATATCTAAATAAATGTAAATTGAGACTTTTGATAAATTAAACTGATTTTATGGGTTATTATGACATTTTAGGATTTATTAGATAATTTTTTTTCTAAGTGATAAGGTTTTTATGACTTTCACAAAAACAAAATACCAAATAGTGTCAAAAGTGATATAAATTAATTTTTAAAACAAATACTATATTGTTTGTTGATATAATATTCCTAAAAATATAAGGTTCGGAAAAAGGGCTTAAATAAAATTATATATGTCATTAATGAACCACTTGAGATTCTCTTGGATGTTTAGAGTAATTTTATTAACTATATAGTGTAATAATACAAGAAGGCAGGGTAAAAGTTAAACTATGTAACTAAGAGTTAAATCTAAAAGATAAGGTTAAAATGGTAACATAAATTTGTATATAACCTATTGGCTGAATGTATTTCTACCCATAACCACCTAAGTCTAGAAATAAATTCATTTGGATCCATTATAAACTGAATATGATTGTATAATAAATTAATATTTTAATCTTTTCCTAAAGTGACCCTCACCCCACTTATAAAAGGGAACTTCCCCTTATCTCAAGATCACACATCCAAAGCAATTTGTCTTGGAAAAAACCAGCCCAAAAATCCTCCTAACATTCCTAAAATAAACCAAGAGTCATTACTTTGATCATAAATCCAACCTAATGTGCCCTTTTGATCAACTCAAAAGGAAACACCCGAAGAAGAGGTAATAATTTCACCACCCTCTTTCATGTTCTTTTCTTCTTCCACAACTTCTTAATTTGTGGATTTCATACCAAAATAATAACTCCAGTACCTCATATATACATTTATTATATTATAAATATTGTACAAACATATTTTTTCTATTCATCCTATAAACGACAAAGTCACCATACGTGCATATGTACGGCTTACCGTCTCCACGTCGTGGTATAGTTTGTTATTCAAACACTTAATTATTTGGATGGTTATAATAATGAGTATAACTGATGTAAATAATAATTATAACAAATTAATGATTCTGTATATATGATATACCATCCAATTACATTCGATTTCACCATCAATATAATGATATTGTCGCTCGTATGTATGTACAGATTACCGTCTCCACGAACATGATGAGATTCATTCCCCATCATAATCATTCAATAATATTTTTAATTTTATGATTAAAAATAATTTTTATGAACTTAATATCATTCTGGATATGAATCAAATACATTTTATCCATAACAAACATGGCTTACGTAACCAATAATATAAAGGAAAACGGATCATTTGACACCTGAAATGATGATACTACTAAAATATTATTAACAAATCAATATTGGAAGATAATATATGATATCATATTTATGTATATGATTCTTGTCTAATTTAATAAAAATTATTTAACTATTATACATGAGGTTAACGTACCCTTGACCAAATAAAAGTACAAGGTAAGGGTTCATTTCACAATCTCTTTTTTATCTGAGGTTATTTTTACATAAGTATCTACTAGGTAATATTTATTATCCATGTAGATGTTTCATAAAATTGTTTTAAAATGGATTATTTTTAAGGGAATTTTTATAAAAAATATCATTTTAAATGTTTTAAATATTTATTCTTTTAAATCATTCTCATTAATTTCCACATTTTCAAAATGGTTTTAAGGATTTATTTATATGGACATGAATGTTTTAAAATGTGAATTCCTTTCAAAAGTTTCAAAGTGGTATGGGACACATTGATTCAAAAATATATTTTAAATGACTTCCTTTATATGAATTTTAATTGATTTCATGAAAAAGGGATATTTCTCTCAAATATTTTTACTGATCGTTTTCAACTATGTCAACATCCTTTACGTGATATTATTCTTGATCGAGGTTGATTTATTATGTAACAAATATTACATACTGTATTGAAGTTTTTTTGATATGTTTGATAATGGATGTGTTATTTTAATACCATTCTTGGTTTATAGATAAATTATTGACAGTTCGTATGCTAATTTTAATATGAATGTTTATGTTATATTTAAAACTTTTCATATGAGGAATGCATTGGACTTAGTAAGTGATGGGTGGAGCCCGTTATAACTCATCGATGCATCATTAGGTCTCATGAGACAAAATAGTGTCTTGTCATAAGGCCTTGAAGAAATATTATTTATAATCTTGGCATAAGGCCTTGACTACGTGGTTATGAAGTCAGGAAATACACATTCCAACATTATGAAATTAATTATTGATATTACATGCGATTATTCTACTAGTAGAATATCCATGTGAATAATTAAATAACATTATTTGATTTATATTTTCCATATTATACTAATGTTTATGTTTAGAAGGCCTTTGTTTTAGTTTCATACATTGCCTTAAATATTTATGCTTATTTATTAAAGTTTTCTCTATATTGTTATCCTTACTGAGCATCTGATCTCACCCCTTTCTATGTTTTATTTTTCCCAGGATGTGAAGAAGTATATTATGAGTGGCCTGTAGGGATATTCTAAGGGATATGAATGTGGTCAATGGAGACAATGTTGTTGTTGTTTTTCATTTGATAATGTAATGTTAAATTCATGTATGTAATCTAATTTCCAAGACTACTAAACTAATCGATCCTTTGGGACTTGATTCCTTGTAATCATGTCAATGTATTAAAATAATGCACCGACTCTAGGTAACTAGGGTTGAGCATTACAGAAAAAGGAAGAATTTAGATGACTTTAGGAAAGATAAATAAGTTCTTTCTAAGGTATCAATTGAATTATTTAAATGTGGTGTTCATGGTCATTATGAAAATAAATAACCTACAAAGAAGGTTTTGGAATGGGATCAGTAGGAACATACAAATATATGTTTACCAATACCAAATGTCATTCCAATTAAGGCTGAGGAAACTGACAATGACCTAATAAAGGTATGGATTATTTCTTAGTTGATGTTTTGACATTATTTGATCTTAGGATATGATTCATGATTTTTCTTGTAGGAAATAAGTACTATGGAATAAGTGGGAAAAATGGTTAAGGGATCATGAAGAATTATGGATGATTAATATTTATACATTTAAGAAATTTGAGAGTTATGTTAGATATTTGGGTGATGAAATATTTAAAAGTATTAATGATCTTTTTTTTATGGGATTACTTTGGAAGACTTTTCTCTTGTATGTGTAACCCTATGGTATTTTATGTGAAAATTCTATTTTAGGAAGAATTATCTTTTCTTTTTTGGATATAGTTATAAAGAACCATTTAGGACTACATAATCCTTGAATTTGAGGAAATTGTGTGATATAACTTTGTGGGATGAAAATGCGAGGTTGATATAACATTTGAGGTTAATATATGTTATGGTTATTTTTTAATAATTTATCTCATCTTTGGGGATGTTATAAAATTATATATATTTTTAAAAATTAAAACATTTAGACCATGTGACAACCCATCACATTGGAAAAATCTCTGAGAATCGAACTCGTAACCCAAGTGTGACTGGGATTTATCGCCTACCACTGGCCTATATGAAGTCTCGGTTAGTATGACTTATTATTTTTAGTTAAATGATTTTATGGATCAAGAATAAGTTTATTTTTAGAAATTTTGTTGTATCAAATGGATATCTCTAGTATAGGAAAATGATTTGTTGATTAAGTGATAAATACTACTTTGGAAGATGTTATCTCTTTCGAGAACACTAAATACCTAAGGAAAATAGAATACTATGAGATTTTATTTTGGGAGTAATGGTTGAATTTTATTTTGGTAGAATCTATGTTTTTATTGTGTATATATGGATATTTGGGTTATTTATGTAAACGATTAACCTATCATATATAATATGTGATTAGGTTAATTTCTTTTTAGTATGAGACTTTAAGATTATTAGATGTTATTTGGAGATAATTGTTAATATTTTTTATAGAAGACTATGTGATAAAATTCATATGAGTTTTGTGTTTCAATATTAGTTTGGATTATATTGAACAATTTTATGGACAATTATGTAGTGAATGGTCTTCATTGAAAACTGGGTATTTTTTGTTGAATTTTAGGGATTAAGAGTAGTATTTATTTTAATAAAGTATTATCCTTTTTGGGGATTACCTAATCTCATACTAACCATTTTGGTTTTGGTTGATGTATAAAGGTAGGGAAAATATATGGCTAATCTTTTTTGGATTATCTTAAAATCTAGAAGTTGATTCTAGTTCTTTAGGAGTGACCAAGTCATCTTAAATACTCATCGATTTGGGAAAAAATATGAGTTTGTAGTGGAATTTGATTAATGGATAAGACTCTACATGTAAAGTAAGTATATTTCCTTATGTTATTATTCTAATTAGTAAATAAGTTCTTCAAAATTATGAAAAGGACCTCAAAAAACGTTTTATGTTTAATTTTCTTACTGTGAAATCAATGACTGTTTAACCCATCACAGGTTTATGGTTTTCTAGTTGTTAACTTTCTCCTGATCATGTTTTCCATCACCCTCCATCAGAACATGATGGTTAGTTTTTATTCCATTTACATTTTTTCCTATATGGAATCTTAGTATGTGTTATCTTGGGTGACCTTTCTTCTTCACTTTCTTTCTTTTGAAGTGATAGTTTATTGATTTATTTTCCGACGTGGGATTTTCATGGAAGTTTCTTAGCCCAATTTTAAAATTGTGAGAATGAAATTTCCAAAAGTGGGGAATGATGTAATGACCCAGGTATTTATAGAATAATAATTTTTCTTTTATATTATTATTTATTAATAAAATATTAATTTTATGTTGAAGGGGGTTATTTTTTTTATAGCGTACTTGACACGCAACAACAGGTTTCCATGAAATCTTACATTGCACACAACTTTGAGTTATATTGAAAAATAATACAATAATATTATTATTATTTTAATTGGGAGTTAATTCCTAGACATTGAATGGATGTAAGGAGTATTATAAATTAAATTTCTATATATGGTTCACACATGTTTAAATAACGATGTTTTGGTTTCCAAATGGAAATAAAAACCAATTGAACTTGAAGGATGTTTTTTTATGAAAACCTATTTGAAAAGAAAATAATTGTGTTTATAAAATCATATCACTCTTTATGGATTTTTATTTAATGAAAAATATATTTTATATATTAAATGAAATATTTCAAATTCATCTTATATGTTTTCTAGATATGATATAACAACAAATTCTATTTTTCGGATAAAAGATGTATTTTTAAAAAAACTGTAGTTTTACCACCTTTTGATGAAAACCCCTTTTAAAATTTAGTTTTTTTCACATATATATGTTTTATTTGACAAAATAAAATTCTTTTATAGAATCAGGACACCAAAATTTACTTTGGTTAACTTTTCTGTAATATTCTGATAAAGTTTATTTTTTCATGAATAGTTATAAAATACTACATTTTAATTCAAAACTGCCTTTTCATCTAATTTATTTATACAATTAGATTTTAATTTTAATTGTTTTTAAAGTATAATTGGATTAATTTTTTATCAATTAATCCAATTATGGTCACTTAAGTAATTTCACAATTTAATATGACATAAACACATGTCAATCTTTTGGTAGTTTTTACTTCTAAAAAACACGCTTTTTTTAACAATGGGAATTAATTTTAAATTAATTATTGAAACTTATATGTTTTAAATTTGGAAAAATGGGTTACATATTTGAATTCAAAAGGTCCAAAATATTTGAATAGTTACCTTTTATTTTTGTATATTATGAATTGTAACTTCATTAATTATTTTTTTTACCATGGTTAAAGGGTAAATTGTTAATAAGGATAAATATTCTAATAATATTAAACTATTTTAAAACATTTACTAACTATATTGAATGATATATATCCGACCTTGTGTATCCTTGGGTTGATTTTGGGACCCCATGGAGCCACTTGGATATGAAAATGACCTTTTATAAGAATTAATTTAAAGTAAAGAAAATATAACATAAACATGAATCTTTTACTAAAACAATTTTTATATGGGATTATATAAGTGATATATTTGACTATAAATATTCATTATAATTATAAAAATATTTTCAACATCATTATATTTTATTTATAATTTTTAGACATTAAATAAATAAAAAATAATTATGACACAATGATGATGTAGTGATTGATCCATTGATAAAAGATTCACATAAATGATATTATAAATATTAAAATAAATATAATTGTTTTGTTTTAATTCGATAAAATTATATTATGGATTATATTTACATATTATATTTGAATTAATTTCTTTTTTTTTAAGTAACTGTGTTATTATGACTTTTAAAAAAATAAATTACTGTATAGTGTCAAAATTGATATAAAATAGTTTTTAGAAGAAATGCTATTTTATTAAATGATATAATAGTCCAAAAAATATAATATTTATTTAAATTAATTATATAATGTTAAAAATGTCATTAATGATCCACTTATGGTTCTCTTATAAATTTATAACAAATATAGTTACCATATATTATGAAAATTCAAGAAGACATGGTAAGAGTTAATGTTTTTAACTAATGGTTAAATCTAAAAGATAAGGTTAATTCTGTGACCTAAACTTTTCAAAAAACTATTGGTTGAGAATTTTAAGACCAAAATAATATAATATTTTAAAATAAATTCGTTTTGGACCATTTGAAACCGAAAATAAATTTATAATAAAATAATATTTCAAGACCTTCTGAAAGTACCCCCCCCCCCTCCCTCTTATAAAAGGCCATCACCTCTACCCATATAATCACACCTCTAAATACCCTTGGATCATCAAAAAATTCTCAAATAATCTCCCAACATCTTTCCCATACCCCTATCATCCTTACCTTGTGAATAATGCAATTCAAGAAAGCCTTTTGGCTCAAATCAAAAGAAGTTACTCGAGTTAGACGTATTATCTTCTCTTAAGTTCCTTTTTTTTCTTCTCCTCTCCCTATTATATTATTATTATTTGATTACATAAAAACACAAGTATCATCAATATACTAGTTTTTTTTATTAAATGGATTCTAACTACACTTACACACACCTCCATTTAATGGATATGAACATATTGTTTCAGTAGACGGTGAACTACTGCCTCACAAGACAATGATTGTTCAATTTTCCCCTACCACCTCTCATAGCGGCCATTAAGATGACACTAAATTTATATATGATATATATAATATTTATATTTCCTCTGTTTTTCCTTTTTTTTCATTTACAACAAACCTTTTTTCTTTCCACAATGTGTAAATATTATAATTTCATTTGAGGAAGCGCGGACTACCGCCCCCTCAAAGTGATATGACTCGTTCATGCCATAAGTGGAACGTATAAAGGATGGAATTAATGAAATAATGTAACATATGTAAAATATTATATTATATTTTAATTATAATATACCTTTTTATTATTTATTTTTCATTCCTTTAAATATTAAAAAAATAAATCAAAGTAGTGTTCATGCATACGTACGGCTTACCATCTCTATGAACAGTGAATTTCATTTATTATCTCCAAATGTTATGAACTATTCTAAATAAATATATACATTAGATATAAATACATATATACTAGATATATATGATACCTAAATCATGAATAATATTATAGATATGGTGGACTTTTTACCACATGGACAATTTACATCAAACAAGTTCATGTTCGACTCAATTAATGAATATTGACAAAACGAAAAATACAAACATAAATAATTATCTAATTTTTATAACATGATAATAGGTAATATAAAGTGAATAATAAACTTGAAAAATATTCTGGAGTAAGTATAAATTAACCTAAGTTTATTGTTCAATGATATAAAGAATGAACGAGAGAAGTCAGACTCAAGGTAAGGGACTTCTTCTCAATATCTTTTCATTGAGGCTATTTTAGTTTATACACAACCTTATTTTATACGGTGTATAATTATACCCCTTTCTTTTATTTAATTTGACAGTTTTCAAGAGGAATATTTTGTTTTATGAATCGTTTTACTAAATGAAAAAGGGAATGTTTCTTTTTAATATATGCGGTGACAACGACCTTTCCACCATCATGAGAATTATTTGATATATGGCTTCCTTAACAATCCATAATATTTTTAAATGGAAAATAAATACCATATACCCTTTTTAGGCATTTTGGTATTGAAAATGGTTTTGATAAAGTATTTATTATGTCAAAATGTTGAAATAATATATTGTGATTGTGATGTGGAAATGTTACCTTTTCTTTAGGCTTGTTTTATGTGTTATGATTATGTTATGGTTCTTGGGAATTTTTTATGTATACAGGTGGTTATCTGATAAACCAAGGGTAGGTGAGACTGAGATTGATCTCTAATGCATTGGGTAACATGCTAGATGTAACCGTTAATGTTTTTTCTAATAGATTTAGGGAATATACTATGATGGGTATTCCAAATGTAACTCCTTATGTAGTTGTGACAGCTAAAATGTAAGTATGTTATGGATGCCACAAGTTACCTTTATAATTTATGATTTCTATGTATTATTCCTAAATATTATGATTTCATGAGGTATGTTAAAGATATTATGTTTTATGATTGAAAATTATTATTTCTTTGATTTTTATGTATACATGTACTAATGTTTTCTTTCTTTATTTTATATCTCTTACTAAGATTTTTATGCTCATCCCACGTTTTTGAAATATTTTTCACTGGGTATAAAGAAGGGTAATAGAATGGAATAATTCAAGAAGATTTATATCAAGAAAATAATTTTTATTTTATTTAAGTAGTTTCATTGTTGTGAAAAAAAATTGGATAGAGTAAAAGTGTCTGCTTTGTAATACTTGAGATATAATGTAATAGTTATGGCCTAATTATCTAAAACTCTAAACCTGAAAAGATCCTCAATGTTAATTCTAGACTTAACTCAAGATTATGTAATGTTTAAGGGTTGGGACTTACAATAGTAATATAATTTTCTCATAAAGTTATTATAGTTGGTTATATATTATCTTAGAATCTATAAAAAAAAATTGTAATCCCACCATATTTCTCAAGAATCATACTTACATTGATGTAATACCTCTTATTTTCTTTATATTTTGGTGTATTAATAGTTTATGAAGAATACAATACTTGATTTTATCTTTATCAGAAAAATATAACTATAAAAGTATCTCTAGTAAGTACTAATTCATTAAAGCTCATCTGAAATAGTAATCACACTCCTCTTTCTTCAAATCCATGCACGAACTTCGATATGAAATTATAGCTTTAAGTTATCTTATTCATATTTTTGAATCTTTTTATATTTAGTTGAATAGTTTTTACACATGTATAATTTATTATTAGTTTCATTTCAATAAAACACTCTCACATTATATTGGAGTTTAATATTTAAATAGTTATCTTAAACTTCATATGGCTTTTCCACATATTCTCTATCCTTTTTATTCTTTCTCTAATAATCTTGGATACATTCTTATGATTTCATTCTCTTTAATATCTTCCATAAATCCAAAAACTAATTAAATTGAAATTATCTTGATAATAATATCATATTTTACTCAAAAATATGGAAAAATATTTTCATTATAATTCTCTAAAAATATTCTTTATATTTTTAACCATAACTCTTCACATATCTTATCCAACATATCTCCATTAATCTCTATAAAATAAATACTTTTTAGTTAAATTATTCATTAAAATAATCACCAAATAAAGAATTAATCCAATAATATTACAATATATTCCACATTTAAATCACATAAAGTCATAAAAGTTAATAATGGTATATTTTTACTTAATTCAATTATTAAACATTAATTTTATTTTTTATATTCACTATTACACTTTAGTAAATGAATCCTTATAAAATCTTTTCAAAATCATTTGTTACATAAATATCATTTCTTATCTGGGGTCAATGTTATGCAACCTATACATAATTATTATGAATCCTCAAAATCCTCCATAAAACTCTAAAAAAATCTATTAAATATCTTTTTTTCACACTTATGCTGAAATGGTAAGTTTTATTTAACTGTTATATAGTTCCCTGAAAAATCTTATGAAAAAATGAGAATGTAGTAACTTGTTCTATTTTTATCAATATATATGATTTTAAATATTGATAAATGTATATGGTTTTAAATATACAATTATAATACATATTCTGATGATAATATATATTATTGTATCATTCATTTTAATGATGAGTGTTAAATCTGACATAAAAATGAAAAAAAATACTTTTGGGAAAATGAAGTGATGTTTCATATGAAAGAGATATTCTCTAAAACCCATATACATATGATTTTTATAGCCTATATCATAATGTGTTATAAAGTTAGGTTGTATGGTACGCCACAAACACACACATAAACCAAATTCATGTTATGGTTTGGAAATAAAAATGGATGTTAAATACTGATATTGTATCCACTGTGTTAGCATGGTAGTGGAATATTAAATGCTCACATTAGAACCTTATACAAATTTATTTTTCATTAAAAAAATTCATAATATGAAACTTTTGAGAGTTTTATATAGAAAATGTTTATAACTGATGTAACCACATGGATTAACTTTTATCATATGCGTTAATGTACGTCCTCTTAAGGAGAATCCACGAGGGATTTATATAAGGGTGGTTCCCATATGATTAGTGGTTTGATTTCTTATAATTATTTGGATAGAAACTCCTCAAATATATATTAGTTATTTATCTTTTTCTTAGTGACCTACTAGTATACAATGTGAAGTTCCAAGTGGCCATATAGGGGCATTGAGTGTGGGGTGAATTAATGTTCTCAACATTTACCAGGTTTGAATTTATTTTAGTTATTCCCTCTTAACACTTAAACATATTTCTCAATTTATAATTATAGATCAATTAATTATACCTCGCCTCTTATCTTCTTATTTAATGCGTTATTGAACAAGAACAACAACATAATAAAATTTATAAGGTTCAACATTTAAATATTTCTCCTTGTTAGGTTCAGGTCAAGTTTGGATACCCAGAGTAATCACTAAAATAGGAGAGTGATTACCAGAAAACAAGGGTATTGTTCATCCTTGATTCCTAAAGGGATACCTACACTATATCACACATGTGTCTTTCCAAATAAGGAAAATGTTCTTTATTGAATCTTGTTCCAGCAAACTATATTTCTATAGTTCTTTAGTAACTCACTAGTATAGTGATGTTGTTTATACTAGAACCACCAGTTCTATAAAGGTCCAACCTTAAACAAATAAAAAGTTCTACAACCCCCAAGAAATTATTAGAAACTCCCCATACAGATTTTCTATGTTCATCACCTGGGGAACACTATGATTTTCAAGGCACTATATATCCAATCTCTTAGAGTCTCCACTATAGGGATAAAGAGTGAAAATAGTTTTCACCCTTGGTATTCTAAATTTATTTCCATGATACAGTTATATCATTCACCTTTTCTTCTTCTTATTCAATGTCTAGGTTCAATGATGGATTCATTGTATCCTTCTATATTAATATGCATTTAACATTATATTAGTCATGGTAGTATCTAGATCCCTCTTATTCTTGTCAACTCTCTTATTTATTCATTGCTATTTTATATTAAAAGAATCATGAATATTATTTCTATAAAGAATTATGAAAATTACATGATCTTCAGTAGTGGGATATATTCTCATCAAAAAATTACTTGAATCGATTCAAGGAATCTATTTAAAAATTCTTAAATTTTTATATTATATACTTATTTATTCTCCATGTGATATAAAATATCAATATGTTCTTTTCTCCACAAAATAAACAGTATAAAAACATTTTTGAATTTCATCACATGTTCCTGGAACTACAATGTGGCATTCCAACCTTACAGTGTGGAAATCATTTCTCATTCCTCTTGGATCAAAAATATCTCAGAATAATCTATGATGTTTAATTCCTTAAATATTGGTGATTAATAATTTTCATATTTAAATATCATTCTTTATATTTTATTCTTATGAAAATTTGTGATTTTTTATTTATAAACTCGATATTTCTTTTTTAAGAAATTATGGCTTGATTTGATAAGACATGATGGATATTATAATTTTACATGATAAGTAGATATATTAGTAAAAGAACATATTACATGTTTTATCTTATGAAACACTTAATCCTTGGCCATAATATGTATTTCACATATCTTATGCACTAGACTATCTTATGAGATCTTTGTATAATATTAGAAACCCATCATACGAAATCAATATCTCTTATATGCTGACCATGAAATCGTGTGATCACAAAATAGAAATTATCTCATATGAATACTTCTTTTTTCTATTTTCTATAAATTTTCATTCTCATAATGATTTTTAGGTCATAAAATCTAGAAAAGTCATATGCAGTTGTGATGTCTTGTGCTGAGAAACTCAAAGTATTACACACCAATACAATGTCTTATGTGATATTTAAAAAAGTTCCATACCCATCAAAATTTATACACACACTTAGAAACTTATCTAATGACTCATAAAAAACCTCTATGGTGACTTGTATATAGTCTAATGACATGTATGAATATGTATAAAATCAATTGTACGTTGTTTCAGGCTGAATTGTATATAGGTCATGCATTTTCCAAACAATCAATCACCAGTTGGAAATGAAAAGTATGTGGTATGTAATGTCTCATAAAAATATATTAAGATGACTCATATGAAACTCAGAAGGCTCATAATTAGATATGATTGACTCATATACTTATATTCCTTCACTCACCATGACTCATACAATGTCTTGAATTAATTTTACATTGGGTCCAAACAACTCATATGCATAATTAAAGATCTATCCATATTTCTACTTCAGTGATGAAATTAAAGATTTTACTTCAATTAACTCATAACAAAGATCCATATATTCAAAATAATTGCCTAAATATTCTACTCACTTGATTTATCTTTCACAAATTCTCCCAAAATGAGTTATCCTTCATCAATAACCTTACAAGTTTTCTTCTTCTAAATGTCTTTTGAAGCTGTTTTAGATTATGATCCTTTATTATCACATATCTTAGACTTAAATAAAATCTCATCAATCATTAATTAATATACTACACATATTGATAGTCTTCCTTATAGAAAAAAAATTAAATCCTTTCAAGGGAACTTCAATATTCCCTTTTCTATTTTTTATTAATACCTCTAAACTCCCCATATGGAAATATATGTGATAATTTAATTTTTCCCCATTACTGATAATAAATACAAAATAATATATGGTTCTGCACACCTCAATTGAAATATATTTAAATCGGCTTAATATCCCTCTTCAGATCTGAATTTCAACCATTTACTACTATTTAGAGAAGGATAACCCTAAACAAAAATTAGTCGATAACCTTTACTTAATATAATCTATGTCTACATGGGATAACTCGGTGTGAAAAATAAGAGATACTTCACCAATAAATCAATGTTGTTCATAAATTCTCATATATGAGATTCCATTCTCGATTTCCCTTTTTAGGGGTTGTATAATATATTTTTTAAGAATTATATATCATGTACTCAACTTAACAAATGAATTAGAAAACATAAAGTACAAGAAAAATCACTCCCCTTTTCTCCCAACTTTCTCATAAACCAACACTTCCCCTTTATAAACATGTTTGATAAATTCAAAAAAAATTAAGTATGATTGTCATACCTTAATTCCATATTTTAAAAAAATTTCCATAAATTCTAGGTTTTTAGATTTAACACACCTCTTGGTAACTTATTTTCATATTAGTTCTCCCTCTAGTGATTCACTCTTTATTCCTTCATCATAGTAGTGATAATATTCTATAATGTCCAGATTCTCTTATTTTCTAAGAATGCCTCATCAAGCTCCATTTTTTTATACTTCTATAAATTCCATGTATATCATCACAAATAAATATAAAATGAAATATAGGGGTGGTTCCAGTGAACTATTTAATAAGGGAAATAGCATTGGGACTTTGATCTCAATATATACACTCTTTTACTTATATCTCTAATGTGTTTATAGATCTTTATGATTTTTACAATATTTATTTTATAATTATAAACTCCATTGGATAAAATGGTATTAAATATGTTTTCAGTTCCCTCCTTATGTGGAATTGGTTTTTCACCTTTGGTAAAAAATAACATTCAGTCATTGATGTTATTTCCTTTTGTTTAAATATTTCTCATCATTTCCTCTTGGGTTAGCAAGATAGTCATATAGTCATTTGAATTATGTATATCTAGGTTTTACTTTACACAAGGATTTTAAATAACTCTAGTACACTCATTATTATAAAAACACTCATAAAATTTGAGTTCTTATTCTTGTGAAGTAACATTTCTTCATTTGGTACATGACTCTATTTGTTTATCCATTCGTAACTGGTCTGGACAAATATTCAACCACTCATTGATATAGTTATATTTTATTGATTTTTTATATAGTTTATTGGTATTTTTTATGTTTCTATTTGTCGAAAAATCCTACAAATATTTATCTTGGTTTTATTCTATTAATACAATATTTTCATTCTTTATTTGATTGGCTTTTATGTTTGTTTCAACTTTCTATCCTTTTTCTTGATGTTCATGGCCATTTATAATGATCTATGAGGTCAACACCCCTTTTATAAAAGAATAATATATTACCTACAAATTGGACACCCATTTTAGTTTTCTTTACTTATTGATATTTTTTAACTTATATTTATTCTTTTAAAAAATCACTATGGTAAATTTACATTTAACTTCCTTTTGTGTCATCTATTGTTGTGGTCTCCTCTTTCTTATCAGTATGATACTTTTTATCGATGGTATATAATATAAATTTTCATAATAATGACCATTTATGTTTTAATAGTCATAAATGTTCTCTAATAATTTCAATATATTCTTTGTGAATAGTTTTATCCTTTTCTGTTGTAAATGCTTTTGAAAATCAAGGCTTTTAATTCCTTAACTCTACTCCCCCTAAAGTTTGACCTCCTTCTATTTTCATAAGTTTACATATTATGAAAACATTAAATGGACTTATTCATGAACCTCCAGTAGGACTAGAATTATCCAATAAACCTTATTCATTTATCTTTATCTTTAATTTGGAAATGAATTTCTACTTCTTCACTATTCTATTTATGGGTGCTAACCCCACCTTTTTTTTATATTCTTGGAGGTATTTTCTTAGATATTACTTCAAAAACTTTTGATGTATTGGTTGATTTATTATAATTTTATCCCCACATTTTTCCTAATTATTATTTTAAAACTCACAATTTCATATGAGACAACATTAATGCATCAAAAATTACAAGAAAAATGGGTTACCCTTTTCTAGGATCTTATTATATACTGTTTAGAAGATGTTTTCAATATAATATTTACATTGGTATGATTCAATTTATAGACATAAATATCAACTATTTTTTGTGTGGAATATTCTTTTTGTTTAAGTGCTTTGTTAGTTATAGATTGTGTTTGTTCTAGATTCCCAAATTTCCACAAACTCAAGACACTTAATATTGAGAGAGTTATTCGCATCCTCAATAGATCTCAGGTTATCTTACAAGTCATTCTTTATCTTCTTGATTTGTTCGTTATGAAATTTTATTGCCTATTTCAAATATTTATAAATCCCATCTATCATTTTTATTTAATGTCTAACTAAGCATCTTTTATGCTTGTAGAGGTCCCATAGAAATGTATTAATGCATGGATAACTTCTTTAATAATTTTTTTAAAATCATTCTCAAAATCACTTTTTTTATCTTTTCTCCAATTAAGGAAATAATTTCATTGGAAACTATAACTGATTGTTCCTTTATCACTACAAGGTCTATGGGGGTTATACACTTTCTGAATATTCTTCCTAGTGCATCCTCTATTATTTAACTTATTTTTTCATTTATTCTTTATCATCTATAATTCCCTAAAAACAAGTGTATATGTGACTAATTCAATCAAAATTTTCTTCGAATACCTTTAAATTTTAGATTATAAGTATTCTACTATTTTGATAAACTCATATTTTTTATACTCTCCACTCCTTGAACTAGT
Source organism: Viscum album (assembly GCA_963277665.1). Taxonomy (NCBI): domain Eukaryota; kingdom Viridiplantae; phylum Streptophyta; class Magnoliopsida; order Santalales; family Viscaceae; genus Viscum; species Viscum album. The sequence goes on along the minus strand of OY728129.1, from coordinate 149,332,345 downwards.
TTATTTAAAAGGATCATTTTCAATAGATCTGATAGATAAACTCTTGGAACTATGATTATCATCATTTCTTAGTTGATCCTTCATGTTAATTGCAATCATTTTATTTTCATTTTCATATATTGTCCCTTTATTCCTTATATTTGTTTCTGAAACTTCCATACTATCAACAACATATAGAACAACCACTTTCTCTATCTAAAGGTAGCTTAAATATTTCATGAAATTTGTACTTTATATAAGATAATAAAATCAAATAGGGAAATAAAGTAGATCAAATAATAGGAATATTTGGTTATCTATGATGCTACTTTAAGTACCCAGTGGTCATGAAGGGATGTTGTGTGGGATTGGGTGGGTGAATCAATGCACTCAATATTTACTAGTTGTTACTATATTTTAGTTATCACCTCCTTACAATTGAAACTTTTTTTTAGTTAATAATTATTGATTAATTTGTAACATATAATATTTTCCATGTATTATTTTTAGATATTATATAGATTATTTTTTAGACTATGCGCTGAGACAGTGTGTGATTTCGAGGTCCGGTGTGTGCGAAACAAATGTTTGAAAAATAATAAAATATTTAATAGAATTCATGCACAATTTTCTTGAAAAAGTAGAACAACTCTTAAATGGGTTCCTAAATATAAAATATAAAGGTTTCATTGAATTAAGAATATCATCTTTACCCTAGTAGTGACCAAATTTTGGTCATCGTTGGTCGTTTGTGAAAAATTTATCACGGCTAATAAATGAATAAAATAATTTAATAAAATAATTTTAATTAATTTATTGATGCAGTGTGGTAGTTTATCATTTAAAAAACCTTTTCTAGAGATATATAGTTATCCTCTTAACCCTATAATTTTCTATAGATTTTGGAGTGAGAACCTCTAGAGGATCCTTCTGACGAATGACGACGAAACATTGGATCGATGATCAGCGCACATCGATCTTGACAGATCCCGCCAATGATGATGATGTAGAGACCTTTATTCTTCTGAAAATGATCTAAATTGAGGTAGGGATTTTGATTTTATCTATTATTCCTTGTTCTTGATTCTTATGAAAAACATAGATTAATCCACATATATATTATCCCACAGATCAATCATATTGGCTGGATGAGATTATTTTGTGGGGTTTAATTGAAAGATTTTACATGATTATTCGAAACCCTCTTAGTTTATCATTATTATAGAAGTAGATCTAAGACAACATGAAAAATAGATTTTGTTTGTTCCTAGAGGTTTTTCTTTGTTCTTATATCCCTATATTCTTCATACTCTCCGTCATTAGATCCCTGTTGTCCTGGATCGACATTTTCTGGTGGTCTTAAACTCAATAGAACACCTCGATTTGTGGAAAATCGACAAGAATTCTAGATCAGTATTGATCTAGGTTCAAGAATTCTATATCTATAATGGTTTTATATTTTGGGTTCTGGTGGATTTTTGGGGGCTCATGGAAGCGGAGGTGGCTGCGTCCAGCGCAGGCGGTGGTGCACAGTAGAGGGGGCTAGCATAAGCGGCGATGCATTGTGGTGGAAGCAAGCATAGTCAGTGGCACAGGAAGCCGATGGAGGCGGACTATTCCATGGGCGGCAGAGCCGCATGTAACTGGGATCAGCAGTGGCAGATGTGGGTAGTCGTTGGGGATAGCAGAGGCCGACGTGGCGGAAAATGTGGGAGTACGGTGGCAGACATAGGAGCATGACGGTGGATGTGGACATGGTGGAGGGCTTAGAGAGGGTCAGTGGGCAGAGCCAGGCCTGGGGGCCAGGTCAGGTTAATGGGTTAGATCTGGTTCAGGTATACGGGTTGGATCTGGGTCGGGCTAGCAGGTGAGGATCCAGGTCATGATAGACTCAGGTCAGATCCAGGGCAATCAGGGTAGAGCCCCATTGCGGTAAGACATAGTGATAAATCATGGAGACTGACCAAAACAGTCAATTGTGGTATTGTGGAAGCTCAATATTCCATGAGTGTAGTGACAACAAGGATAGTTTGTGGGTATTCGACTGTGGCATTCAACCATAGAGGTTAGTCTGCATAGCAAGTGGATTGACTATAGAAGTCAGTCCATAGGAGGCTGGTCTGTGTGGTAGGTGGACCAACCATGGAGGTTGGTGGAACTACTGTAGGAGTAGGTAGACCGACTGTGGAATTCAGTCTGTGATCCCTAGGAAATTATGTAGGTAGCTTCATTCAAATGGTCATAACTCCTAAATAGAGCATCCAAAAGACATTTCATCTGTGATAGAATGGCCCTAATTTTAAGACGGTAAAATAAAGAGTGTTTTAGGACCTTATTTTTTAAATTTTGGACTAGTATATGTTGAGTTTGCTCCCTTGGTCATTTCTATGAGGGTACAGTGCGGCATTACATCCACATAATGGTATTCTTTAATTAATTTATTTTTACTACTAGTCACATATGAATTGTTTTCTTATACATGTTGATTCTTTTATTCGAGTTGGGGTAGTTTTTTCAAAGATACTCATTCTCATGAGATATTGGAATTAGATGCTACAACAAAGATAATTAAAACAAGGGAATGGGACACGAGTGTATACAACCATCATTAAAAGGTGAATTTATATTATTTATTTATTTAATTTTATCATCATTTTATATAATATTTTTATGTTAATTTACATATCATTTTTATCTAATACTTCTATATTTTTTTCTCATATTTTTTGGGAAGTAATATTTTTCTTTCAATTATCTAAAACAATACAAAAAATAGATAAAATGTTCCTTTCTTCAAATGTTACCATGCTTTCCATTATATTTCTTTGTCAAACTACCAACATTGCATATTGAGTCAATTTTCTTAGATGAAAAACTTTTCTTATTGTTGAAAACCAAAATAGTAGAGGAAGGTTTTATTTATAATAACATTGAATCAATATTCCTTGTTAGAAGTTCAACAAATAATTTCAATGGGGCGGTGAGACCGGTATAACTCCAGGTACATATTTTCATTTTCATTTGACATTAATTTTAGTAAAACAAACAATTAAAATACAAAAAACTACAAAAATAGTTTTTTATTATTTCAATATTTTAGGAAAATGATTCATAAGTCATTTTTGACATTTAATAATCAATAAAACCTCAATCCAACACACATTGTGACCAATATGACTCCAAGAGTGTATTTTTATTTAAAATTGACATTGATTTTAGTAAAAAGAACAAGTAGCATACTCAAAATAGATAAAATGAATATAGATTGTTTTGATAAATTAGTAAAATGATTTATACATAATTTGTGATGTGTAGGAATCAGTTTCACATTAATCTGATGCATGGTGTGATCGGTATAATTCCAAGTGTGTCTATTTTTTTAAAACTAACATTAATTTTAGTAAAAAGAACAAGTTATATACTGAGAACTAATCAAATAAATTTGGATTGTTTTTATACTTTATTAAAATGATTCGTAATTCATTTAAAAATATTAGTAATTAATTCCAAAATAATCTGATGCATGGTGTAACTGGTATGACTCAAAGTGTGTATTTTTATTTAAAATTGACATTAATTTTAGTAAAAAGAACAAGTGACATACTGAAGACAAAGAAACATCATTAGGATTTTTTTATACTTTAGTATAATGATTCATAAGTCATTTGCAACATTTTGGAATCAATAGTACATTAATATGATGCATGGTATGACTCGTATGACTCAAAATGTCTGTTATTAGTTTAAAATTATCATTTTAGTTCAAAATGTGTCACTCACTAAAAACCAATAAAATGTACTCAAATTTTTATATTAATTTAGGATAATTATTCATAAGTCATTTTTGATATGTAAGAAGCAGTCTCATGACAAACAGATACATGATGCCGCCAATATTACTCAAAGTGTGTGTTTTGAATTTTAAAATACATTTTCTTAAAAACAAACAATAATGGCATACTCAAAACCATGAAATTGAATTTTTATTGTTTTTATACATTATTAAAATGATCCATAAATCATTTTTGATGATTAGGAATCAGTATCACCTCAATCTGACTCACGATGTGGTTGATATAATTTCAAGTGTTTATATTTATTTAAAATTAACATTATATTTTGTAAAAATAACTATTTCCCTTCTAAAAACCAATAAAACACATTTTTATTATTTTTATGATTTAGTAAAATGATTTATAAGTAATTTTTGACATGTAGGAATCAAATTCACCTCAATCTGATGCAATGCGTGATAGGTATGACTCAAAGTGTGTCTTTTTATTTAAAATTGACATTAATTTTAGTAAAAACTACAAGTGGTATATAGAAACTGATAATACACCTTCATATTATTTTGATACTTTGGATAAACAATACATAAGTCATTTATAATGTGTAGGAATAAACCTCACCTAAATATGGCACACAGTGTGATTGGTATGACTAAAAATGTCTCTTATGATTTTAAAATTGTCATTTTAGTTCAAAAAATGTGTCACTCACTAAAAACAAAACAAACACACTCTAATTATCTTTATAATTTATAAAAATTATTCATAAGTTAGTTTTGATGTATATGAATTATTTTCATGTCAAACTAAGACATTATGTGACTGATATGACTCAACGTGTGTGTTTTCAGTTTCAAATAACTTTTTAATAAAAAACACAAGTTATATACTAAAAACTAAGAAAACTCATTCATATTGTTTTTATAATTTATAAAAACTATCCATAAGTCATTTTTCATGTTTAGGAATCATAATCACATCAATCTGATGCACGGTGTGACCGGTATAATTCCAAGTGTGTCTATTTATTTAAAATTGACATTAGTTTTATTAAAACAAACAAGTCACATAGTGAAAATGGATTAAATGCATTCGAATTGTTTTCATGATTTAGGTAAATGATTCATAATTAATTTATAATGTTTGTAAATCAAACCCACCTAAAGTTGATGCATGGTGAGACCAATATTACTCTAAGTGTGTCTTTTTATATAAAATTAACATTAATTTTAGTAGAAAGAACAAGTGACATATTTAAAAATAAACAAATGTGTTTAGATTATTTTGATACTTCAGTAAAATGATCCATTTTATTTTTAGTAATCAATCACATATAAATCCAACCCACAAATCTACAGTTATGACTCAAAGTTTGTGTTATCAATTTAAAATTTTCATTTTAGATCAAAATGTGTCACTCTCTTAAAATCAATAAAACATGATCTAGTTATCTTGATAATATAGGAAACTTATTAATATGTCAGTTGTGATGTGTAGGAATTATCCTCACATAAAATCAACATAATATTCAACCAATATGACTCAAATTTCATGTTTCTATTTTCAAATGACATTTTAATAAAAAGCACAAGTGACTACTCAAAACTGACAAAAAAATCATGTTCTTTTCATACTTTAAAAAAATGATACATAATTCATTTTTATTGTTTATAAATCATCATCACCTAAATATTTTGAATGGTGTGACTGGTATAATTTCAAGTATGTATATTTATTTAAAACTAAAATTAATTTTAGTAAAAAGAACAAGTGACAAACTAGAAACTGAGCAAATGCATTCGTATTTTTTTGATACATAAGTAAAAAGATTCATAAGCCATTTTTTAGAGGTAAGAATAAACTTAAACTTAATATAAGTCAATTTGTGACCAATATAAATCCAACTCTTTCTTTTTATTTATAATTGGCAATAATTTTATTAAAAAGAACAGTGGCATACTAAAAATAGGGAAAACATATTTGTATTATTTTTATAGTTTAGTAAAATAATACGTAATTAATTTGTGATGTGTAGTAATAAAAAATACCTCAATTGAATGCATGGTGTGAAAGATATGACTCCAAGTGTCTCTTTTTATTTAATATTAACATTAATTTTAGTAAAAAGAATAAGATCCATACTGAAAACTAAGAACACCCATTCAAAATATTTTAAAACATTGGGACAATGACTTTTCTGTCATTTTTGACATATAGGAATCAAACATATCTCAATCTAATGAAAGGTATGATTGGTATGACTCAAAGTGTTCTTTATCAGCATAAAATTGACATTTTAGTTCAAAACATGTGTCCCTCAAGTAAAACCAAGAAAATTCACTCCGATTGTATTGATAATTTATTGCAGTGATTCATAAGTCACTTGTGACATATTGGAAGTAATCTCGATTCTATAAAACACATAATGTGGCTGGTATGACTCAAAATGTGTGTTCCTTGTTTTAAATGACATTTTAGTAAAAACACAAGTGATATATTGGAAGATAATCAAGCACATTAAAATTGTTTTGATACTTTAGAAAAATGATCCATAAGTAATTTTTGATGTGTAAAAATCATCATCAACTCGATATTATGAATAGTGTGACTAGTATAACTCCAAGTGTGTCATTATTTAAAATTGACATTAAATTTAGTAAAAATAACAAGTGATATACTCAAAACCAAGAAAACACCTTCAGATTGTTTTTATACTTTAGTAAAAGTATCCATAACTCATTTTTGACATGTAGGAATCAACCAAACCTCAATATAACGCATTATGTGACTGGTATAACTTCAAGTGTTGTCTTTTTATTTAAAATTTACCTTTTTTTAATGTATTCATTCATATTAATGTTTAGCTTTTTTCTTTATAGTATTAATAACATATATGATTTTTTTTCTTTTAAAGTATGATTATTTTTCTCAGGCTAAGGTTATTTTTTATCAAACATACCATGGGAAGTCTTTTTTTAGAGGGGATCATGGGCGCCAAAGAAAATGAAGCATTATTGTTTTTAAATTTTTTTGGATAGTAATTGTAAATGTACTTATACAAAACATTGTTTTAAATGTATAGAGTAGTGTTTTTTGGCATTCATGATGTAAATTTTATTTCAATTAAATTATATATTTTAAATACATGTTACAAGTATTTTCTGCAGTGTGTTTTTATATAATGAGCACACTACGGTAGGTCAAACCTTTATCAGATATTTTTCTAGTGCCAATAAAGGCCTCCCTTTATCAATGTTATTTAATGTTCTAATAAAGGGGTCTTTTATTGTTGCTATAAATGGAACTAATAATGGGGACCCCCCCCCCCCCATCGTTGAGGAAAACAAAACTTTTTTTAGTATTTTTAAAAGACTTTTTGCATGCTGATAAAGGGAATATAAGTAGTATTGAACAGTGTCCTTGTTCATCAACCTCCCATTGGTATTGTGACATTTATTATATTAAAACCATGGGTTCTCAAATTTTTCTACCTTGAACCAATGAATAGGTATTGAAATACTAAGAAATTATCATCAACTTTCCCTGAAGGTTGGTATTTTCCTCACCTCACATACTGTATGATTTTCAATCATAGTGGATTTCCAAACTCTTATATTCTCACCACTAAGGATATACAACAATAGAAACATTAAATCTTTCTCTTCTTAATTACTTTCCACAATACAATTGTATCATGGGCCTCCTCCTATTCTTCTTCAATGCACATGTGGACTTTTGGATGCATTAAATCCTTCTATTTTAATATACAATAGATATTTTTAAAGTCATTATAGTATCAATTTCTCTCTTAATCTTAGTAACTCTCTTATTTTCTTTCTACTATATCATATTTACAAAATAATTAATATTATTTCCATAAATAATTGTGGAAATTTCATGATATTCAGCAGTGTAATATTTTCTCATTCAAAACTCACTTGAATTGGGTCAAGGTCACTATTTAAACTTTTTTTTAAATCTAATTGTTTTCTACTTAATTATCTATGAAATATTAAAATATCAAGATTTTATGTTCTCTAAAAAATACATAGTATAAAATCATTTTGAATATCTCTATATGTGAATGGAACTATAATGTGGATGTTGGTGTGGAACTCATTTCTCTTTCTTCTTGGATAAAAAAATATCTTGGAATAATTTGTGATGTTTAATTCCTTGAATATCGATGTTTATGAGTCACCATATTTAAATCTAATTCCTCATATTTTATTTTTCTAAAATTAACGGATTTTTTATTCTTAAACTAAATATTTCCTTATTAAGAAATTGTGGACTGATTTCTTAAGACTTTATAGATCTTATTATTTTCATAATATAAATTGATATCTTATTAATGAAAATATTTCATGTTGTATCTTACAAATCACTTCTTATATTGCTATCATATGTGTTTCACATATCATACATGTGATAGGATCATAAAAGGAAATTTACAACACTTATAGAGGTGAATCAATGTTTTTATACTTTTAAGACAATTTAAACATTATCTTACTTTGCCTCCTCACTTTTTTGGTGAATTTATATTTCTATAAATTTCAATTTAACTCTTTATTTCACTATCTCATCCTTGGAAAAAATGCATATAAAGTAAATGTTAAAGCATATAATAACAACATAGATATTTTTTCTGAGGTTTGTCACTTTTTAAGATGAATAAATCATAGTTGTTATCCCACCCATACATAACTTTCTTCTTATTATCAAAAGTAGCTTGGTAAAGGGTATGAACTTGGACCTATACAAATGATGGAACTAACTAGATTTATAACAAGAACTAAATTTCTTCTTAAATATCATTACTAGGATTGTATCACCTCTAAGTGGATCAATAGATTAGACTCATGTCCCTCATGAAATATATAGATTAGATCGTCTTCTTTAGATTGCAATTTTCATATAAACTACCTTGACTACTTCAATCAACTAGGTCATCTAAAGCATGCAGCAATTAATGGATACAATTATATTATTCAAAGTATTATATATATATTTATTTATTAATGTAGGTAAGATAAATCACTTCTTGGGTTTGAACATATTTTGTAGAATATAAAACCAATTTTATCCCTTCATTATTCTTATCCATCTTCATCAATGTGAAGAGATTATTATCATAACAACATTGAGTTTTCATACTTCAACTCGAAAGTTTTTTTAAATTACAATATATGAGTTAAATATTTTCTTAATTATTTGATACACACATCTACAAAATAATTTTATATTGGTTCATCACACTTTTTATTTTACCTCCCTTCAATATATATTTATAAACCATGTGAATATATTTCTCATAATAATCTGCATTATTTCATTGAAACTCAAGTATCAAAACTTTCTTTAATTTTCAGTTAATTTTAATCTCCTCAAAATTCATCCTTCTATTATAGATATTCTCAAATTTTAATTATCTTGTGTATTTTACTTATAAAAACTCTCCTTTAAGTCTCTCAATGAACATTTCCTTAAACATTCAGCGATAATTATGTATTGTTTCCCTTTTATCTCACAAATATTACATATATTAGAACCTTCATAGTTTCATATGATGGTAATGTAGTAAACAAATGTGATAAAAGGTATTTTATTTGCGATGTAGAACCTACCAGCATTATCCTCCATGAATCATGAAATTCAATGTTGTACTCTCTTGTTTATTCTCATCATTCAATTTCTAGAATATAAACAATCATTTCATGATATTTTCTTCTTTAATGATCTGCATAAGCATCGTAAGAATACATAGAATTTTTGTACAAGTGAATGAATAATACATGGTTTAATAATACATTGATATCCTTATATAGATGACTCTATTGTAGATCCCCTTACATTGAAACTTCTATTTTTGATGTCCTTATATAGACAATCTTATATTGATCACCATTATTACACAGATCCTCATACATCTGCCACCACTCTTAATAAATTGATATCTTTATCTTTGTGGAACCACACTATTAAGTACAGAAAAATGACTTAGGGATGTACCATCTGATTAGTCCTTTATATCACCATGCATGGTGGCTATTTATCTTGTACCACCTTATACACCTCCAACTAGTGCCTGCCTGCACTGGATTTCCCCATCACCATGTCACTTAGGGCTAATCAAGATATCTAGGATACTTGGGTTATTGATCCACCTAATACATATTTATGATAATCCCAGTGTTACAATCCTTTATAAATATAACCAGTTGTATCAACACCTCTTATTTAAATTATAACTTCTCAAAATCCTTTTCCCACACAAAATATTCTCCATGCATTAGACATTGATATATCTTAAACATTACAAATAACTTTTACAACATGTGAATTATTCTAACAATATTTTTATAGAAGTGATATCAACCAACTTCCAAGTCCCATGGTAGATCATAAAACCTAAAATTTCATCAAACTATATCTCATAACAATACATAGCATGGGAACTTAAGATTCTTCTTATTATAAATCTTGAGGACTTTTCAACCAACTTCCAAACAATTCAACATCAAGGTATTGACATCATGTAACTTTCTTTTGATTCCTATTAAGAATAAATATAACACAAACACAAAGTGTGCTGAAAAATATCCCCAATTTTAATTTTGGTCAATAACAATGTTTGAAAATGGTTTGTCAATATTTCTTTATTTTTTCATATCCCATTTTTTTAATGAATTCATTCATTTTATTCTTCCCTCCTTATTGAAAATAAGGACAAAATTCATATAATAGGATGGTATCACTTCAAGATTAAGTAATTTATAGTAAAAAACTCCTCTCAATGTCTATATCTTCATTTGTTTTTTTAATTACAACATTTTTTCATGCACTCATCTCAATACACAAATCAAAAATATTCAAAACATATATAGCAGGTTTTAGAAATATTCCATGAGATCTCTTTGAACATCCTTAACTTTTTATCATTGATTAAAATAATTTATCCCCATTAATATTAGGATATATTTTTAATAAAACATGTATAAGATAATAGGAATACATATGTTTTGAATTATAGTTTTTCAATATCCTTTTATAATGAAAATTTACATCAAAATTATAAAATTCTTGAATCTTATCAAACATTTTATTCACGTGTATTACCTCAGCGAGAAACTCCTCATAATGTTCATCATGGTAAAACATTTCATAAAATTTTATTTAAAATAATTATTGATAAAATCATACCAATATGGTGACTTATTTGGATCTATAAAATTTATTTTATATAACTTCACATCATTAGTTCTCTATTTTACAATGAGAATCAACTACAATTTTCTTTAATAGAATCATATAAATACAAAAAAAATATGGGAATAAGTTGAAACCCATTTTTCTAGTTAATGTGAGAAACAAGACTAATAATTTATTATCAACATTTAAAATATATCTTTTTCAGCTTTAATTTTACATAAATTCCTCACATTATCCATTGTGGAATTCATAGAATTATTGGGAAACATGGATTATTTTCTTCTTTATTTATGTGGAATCATATTTTGACATTATTCATTAAGTAACATTCATCAAATATTGAAATATTTATATTCTTAGTGATTCTTATTGGGCTGGTGTGATTTATAAACAATCCTTTGAGTTGTGTTGACACATCTTTCACCTCCCTTATAGCTCCTCATGAGATCTAATGTTGTTGTCTTTCGACAAACTCTCATGAGTTAATTTTTTTATTCATATGGAATATTTTATTTCCCTTTATCACTTTCATTCACCTATGATTATTCTATTTTTATTTCTTTCTATGATCATATAGAAAAAAATATAATACATTATTTAGAAATGTGCTCATCCACCTTGGTTTTTCAATATGGTATCTCAAATATTCCTTTGCACCAAATAATTCATTTCTTTCAATTGAATTGTTATTCATTTTTATTTTATATTACATCTCTAATTACCAATAATCATAAAATATTTACAATTTTCCATAATGTTTCCACTCCTTCCATAAAATAATAATCTTCTTTTCCATAGTAGATAATTCCTCTTTAACTTCTTGGGTTTTCATTATACAAAATTTATTTTATTATACCCTGAGGCATAATTTCCAAACCTATTTCTCTTTCAAAATTGTGGAATTCATTATTTAACATTATTTATAAATTCTTCAGATTGTTGGATAGGACGCACCATTTTCATCAACACTTTGATTACATTCTTTGCAAATATCTTTAATAATATTAAATTTATTTGAGGAAAATATTTTTTTATAATTCTTCTGTGAGATTTTCATTATCGCATCTTTTCACCCACCTGATGTAGAATATCCATTTCTTATAAAATTTGGCACATTATTCCATAATTTAGTATCCATATACCCAAACATGTTACAACACTAAAATATACCCTCAAATCTTGATCTTTTATCTATCAAAATGGTATGGACATATCTATTTACATGTTAGTTTTTGCTTTTTTGTTCATTATATGGGATTATTTAAGGGGAAAAATTCCCAAAACTTTTTATATCCATTATAGAGATAATTTTGGGTTTTCCAACATTTTTACTCATCCATATTGGTTAATATTTTGAATTTGAACATGAATGGTATATAAAAATAGATTTATCACAAGTATAATTCTTAGGTGTGGATGGTACCTTCTAATTAAAGCCTAGTGTGTATTGTTTTGAAAATGGATTCCAACCTTAATTTATAAAAAAATGGAGGTCTTTTAGAATAATAATCTTTATTATGAATAATTATAACATCCTATCTTTTCCAAGGTATTTTTTAAAACATTTCTTAAACAGTATCCAAGTTATTCAATTTAACCTCAAGTTAAAATCATTTCAAGTTTAAAATGAGTTTATCATTATCTAATGTCTGTAGATTATATTCAAATTCATTTATTTACTTTTTTATTTATCTTCATCCAACTTTATCTTTTCGTGAAACATTTTTTCAAGATATTTAATCTCCTTTGATTTAACTTTTAGTCAAACATTCTGGACATCAATACTGTAATTTTGTTTATCCCTAAGTGTTTGGAAATTTTTCTCAATAATTTCTATTATTTTACCTTTATTGAGGATTACTTCAAGAGAATAAATTACAAATTGAGATAATATTTTTTAATAAACAATTTCTTTTTCATTTTTGGTGAGATCTACACACATCAATACCTTTTACTCTAGTACTCCCTTTATTTTCTTAGATTCTTCTTCAAGGTTGGTAATCTTCATCTGTAAAGTTTTTCAATATCCAAAAATTGAAGTGACTATATATTTTGGGAAATTATGTAATATTCCTTTTAGGTAAGAGATATATTCATCAGGTGTATCTTCATATATGTGATATTTCCTATATATACTTGGATCTTTCATTGGATAATATTGAAAATGGATTTCAATTATCTATTATTTATGTATAGTTTATAAACTATCAAAGGTAGAATCAATTCCAAACTTATTTATAATAGACGTAACTACCATATCTTCTTCATCAATGAACATTTTATCTCCAACAGAATCACAACATGGGAAAACTACCTCAATTTATTATTTTCATAAAAGTGAATCTTTTTAATTTTTCTTAACTAATATTTCTATCTATTATTTTGAGTCTTATAAGAGATGAGATTATGATCAACAGTGGATAAAATACCTCCAATCTTAAATTATATGTTTCCTTTGTAATATTACCTCAATAAAATTTAAAACTTTGATATTTTTTAAGAATAAAATAGAGGTACAATCTTCATCTAATATAAATTTATATGATCAGAATCAGATATATCTTACAATAAGGGGGTTGAATTAGTGTTGGTATAATTTTAAACCAATTTAAACTTTATCACACTTTACCTCATCACTTTTTTAGTGAACGGATCTATCTCTCAAATTATATTTCAATTTTTATTTATTTATCTCACCCTTGGTTGGCATTCATATAATGTAAATATAAAACCGCACAACAAAAACCCAAAAATTTATTGATGAGGTTCATCACATTTTAAGTTGACTGTGTCCCCAGTTTATATTGGTTCTTATTAGACTCACACATAGATTCCTTCTTATTTTCCAAAGAATATTAGGAAATGGAAACAGGATATAATGAATGTCATAAAAACATTGGGTTCTTAGTCTTCACCATGAAAGGATTCTTCAATTACAATAGTAATGTGGGATATTCTCAATATTCTTTAACACAAAATTATATTGAAAAAATTATGTATTAGGTAATCTCACACTTAATTTTATCTTCCTTTAATATATATTCACAAACTATGTGAACATATTTCTCATTATAATTTACATTATTTTCATAAAGTTGAGGTACTAAAACTTTCTTTCATTTTTTTTATTTAAATCTTCTCAAACTTCATCCTTTTGTTAAATATATTTTCCTATTTTATATATCATGATTTTTTAACCTATAGAAACTATCCTTTAGGTTGCCTATATAACATACCTATATTCTCCTCCATGAATCATGAAATGCATCATGGAACTCTCTCATTTATTCTCATTAATGAGTTTCTAGAATTATGTCATATAGTTCAAGATGTTGGGTTGGAAAAGAAAAGAAGTGATGGCAAGAGGGGGGGTGAATTGCCTTTTAAAAATTAATTAACAATTTAAAAACAAAGTGAAAGTGCAGCAGAAATAAAAGAGGCAAAACACACAACTTGATAACGGAGTTTGGCTTAAACCCAAGCCTACGTCTCCGCTCCCAACTCAACCGTTGAGAGATTTACTACCTCTTGCTTTTTAATGGTTTTAGCAAGAAACCCACTAGACTTTAAGGTTAGTCTAGAACCTATTACAGCTTGCTTTTAATGGTTATGCAAGAACCCACTTGCTTTCAATGGTTGAGCAAGAACCCACTAGCCTTCTTACAGGTGAAGGCTAGCTCACCTTTGATTCAAGCCTTTTAAAAGGGAAGGCTTGACTAACCTCTTCACACCTTAAGGTGATGTGAAAACCCAAAAGAATGGAGGATGAGAGAAATGGGAGTTTGTAGGCACAAACTCAATTTAAAGCTCAAAATGATAAATAATGAAAAACAGTAATGAGGAGAAGCCTTGGGCGCCAATGATTGATTGGAGTTGATGAAGGGGGCTCCCAATCTTCTATGGTGGTGCTCCTTGGATGCAGAATTGAGTTGGAGCAATTGGGTATTCTTGAGGGAGTCCGCTGGAGGTTTTCCAAATGATGAGAAATGTTCCCGTGGGCTTCCGTTGGCTTGGTTATGGTTCCGGTATTGTTCCGGGGCTTCCTAGTCCTTTATTTATAGAGGGGGAACCCTCATATGGCCTTTGGAGGTCTTCGGATCCGTTGGAAAAGGATTCGGAGCCGTTGGGAGGCAAGTGGACAAGTCTGGTCAAAGGCCCAACGGCTAGTTTGACTGGCTCCACCGGCTGACCGGTACAGAGCCACCGGTTGGCCGGTGTGTGCAAAAAAAGAAAGGCCTTCTGCCCAGGTGCCACCGGCTGGCCGGTGCTGAGGCCACCGGTTGGCCGGTGCTGAGACAGTAGCTCAGCCTTCTGTATGGGTGCCACCGGTCGGCCGGTGAGGAGGCCACCGGTCGGCCGGTGAGAAGGCAGTGGGTGTCCCTTCTGCCCAGGGTCCAGCGGCTGGCCGGTGGTGAAGCCACCGGTTGGCCGGTGGTCTGGACAGAGGGATGCCTTCTTTCCAGGCCTCCACCGGTTGGCCAGTGGTCTTCCACCGGTTGGCCGGTAGGACTGAAATCAGTCCACTTTGGATTCTTTCTCTCTTGGCCCAATGCCTTGGCAACCTATCATCCAAAAACACTTAAAAGGAAGATTAGATAAATAATAGAGTGATTGTGATCATGAAAATTAAACCACGAGGGGTATGAGAGGTACAACAATCTCCCCCTATTTTGATGATCACAATCACTAAAACAAGCAATGTAAAATACTGAAATGAGTGGCATGCTTTAAAGGATAAAGCAAAGTAAAGTAAAGCATGAGAGAAAGATTTCTCCCCCAATCAACCAAGAATTTCTCCCCCTTTGTGATTATCAAAATAGCACGGGGCATAAAACTTGATTGAGGGAAAGAGTTGAAAAACAAGATAGAGATTTTAAACCAATTGAAATTTTTGAAATTTGAATTGAAAGTTTTGAATGAAAATTTTTAAAGTTTTGAATTGAAAATTTTGAATTGAAAGTTTTGAAAGAAAAAAGTTTTGAAATGAAAGTTTTGAATTGAAATTTTGAAGGAATGTTTTGAATTGAAAATTTTTAAATGAAATTTTTGAATTGAAATTTTGAATTGAAATTTTTGAATCGAAAATTTTGAAATGAAAGTTTTGAATTGAAATTTTGAATTGAAATTTTGAAGGAAAGATTTGAATCGAAAATTTTGAAATGAAATTTTTGAATTTGAAATCAAAAACTCTTAAACGATCCTAACTCCCCCTAAATAAAAACAACAAATCACCGGGGAGAGGTTTTTGAAACCGAGACAAATTTTTTCCCGGAGAGACTCGCTAAAAGGGATTTTTCAATCCATACTTGTCTAGTTGCGGGTCTTCTACTATAAAATTCATCATTAAAGAAAATAGTTTTGGGCCTTCCATACCGGGCATTTTTTCAATCGCACTCATAAATTAAGTGCCCAGGATTTTTGCAATAATTACAAAATTTATTTTGAGAGCTCCCCCTTACAAAAATAGTTGGAGCATGGGAAGAGGAAGCTTGCTTGGAATAGACAAGCCCTTCGGTGGTTCTAGATATGCGTTGGGAACCAAGTAATTTGGTCAAATTTTGTTCACCTTGGGTGAACTTGGCAAGAGATTCCTTTAAATCCTTGATTTTCAATTCCATAGAATCAACATCGGGAAGGTTTTGGATCTTGAGGGACAACTCCTCCTTCTCTTTGAGAAGTTGTTCCTTTTCGGAAGAGAGTTTTTTGAAATTCTTTTTTAAAGCAACAAATTTGGAAGAAAGTTCATGAAAACCTTCCTCCAATTGATCTCTCGCATGTTGGAGATCCTCATAAGATAAATGATTAAAAGAATTTGAAGAACTAGAGGATGAGGAGTCAGAAGAGGTTACCTCATGAAATTCCATTAGGCATTTTTTACCGTTGTCACTTGAGGAGGAGGAGGAGGAGGATGTGGAGCTATCACTCCATGTGGCCTTGAATGCCTTCTTCTTTTTCTTGTGCTTGGCCTTTTTCTTGTTGAGTGGACAGTCGGGCTTGTAATGGCCTTTCTTTCTGCACCCGTTGCATGTTACCTCGGGCTCGGATTTTTCGTTGGGTTGAGCCTTGCGGGATTTCTTCTTTTTGTGCTTCTTCATGAATTTGTGCATTTTGCGGGCAAGATTCTCCATTTCGGAATCGCCGCTTGAAGAGGAAGACGATGAGGAGGAGGAGATTTCTTCTTGTTGAACCTTGAAGGCGATGTTCTTTGGAGTTTTGATCGGTTTGCCTTCCTTTTCAGCTTGCCTCCTCATGGTGATCTCATAGGTCATGAGGGATCTGATGATCTCTTCGACCGGCATGTTCTTGATGTCTTTTGCTTCTTGGATTGCCGTGACTTTTGGTGCCCATGTGCTTGGTAGGATCCAAAGGATCTTCTTGACCATCGTCTCTGCAGACACATCATCACCAATGGACTTTCTCCCATTGCAAACATCAGTAAAACGTGTAAACATTTCAGAAATTGATTCAGATGGATGCATGGTAAAAGACTCCAAATCTTGGCGATACATATCCAATCGAGTATCCTTGACTTTGTTGGCCCCCTCATGGGTAACATCCAAAGGTTTCCAGATTTCATGAGATGAGGTGCATGTGGAAACTCGATTGAATTCATTACGATCAAGGCCGCAATGAAGAGCATTCATGGCTTTGTCATCAAGCTCGAAATTTTTAATATCGGCTTGGGTCCATTTGGATTCATCGGGAGAGGAAAGAGAATAACCATGCATGAAAATTTTATAAATAGGATAACCTATGCTTCTAAGAAAAGTGGTCATGCGGGTTTTCCAATAGGTATAGTCAGTTCCATCAAAAAATGGAGCACGACCCAAAGAATAGCCTTCGGGGGCGAAAGAGGTTGAAGCCATCACAATGGATCTTAAATTTGAAACTGGTGAAGGTATTACTCAAATTTTCCTTTGATACCAATTGTTGGGTCAGAAAAGAAAAGAAGTGATGGAAAGAGGGGGGTGAATTGCCTTTTAAAAATTAATTAACAATTTAAAAACAAAGTGAAAGTGCAGCAGAAATAAAAGAGGCAAAACACACAACTTGATAACGGAGTTCGGCTTAAACCCAAGACTACGTCTCCTCTCCCAACTCAACCGTTGAGAGATTTACTACCGCTTGCTTTTTAATGGTTTTAGCAAGAAACCCACTAGACTTTAAGGTTAGTCTAGAACCTATTACATCTTTCTTTTAATGGTTATGCAAGAACCCACTTGCTTTCAATGGTTGAGCAAGAACCCACTAGCCTTCTTACAGGTGAAGGGTAGCTCACCTTTGATTCAAGCCTTTTAAAATGGAAGGCTTGACTAACCTCTTCACACCTTAAGGTGATGTGAAAACCCAAAATAATGGAGGATGAGAGAAATGGGAGTTTGTAGGCACAAACTCAATTTAAAGCTCAAAATGATAAATAATGAAAAACCGTAATGAGGAGAACCCTTGGGCGCCAATTATTGATTGGAGTTGATGAAGGGTGCTCCCAAGCTTCTATGGTGGTGCTCCTTGGATGTGGAATTGAGTTGGAGCAATTGGGTATTCTTGAGGGAGTCCGCCGGAGGTTTTCCAAATGATGATAAATGTTCCCATGGGCTTCTGTTTGCTTGGTTATGGTTCCGGTATTGTTCCGGGGCTTCCTAGTCCTTTATTTATAGAGGGGAAACACTCATATGGCCTTTGGAGGTCTTCGGATCCGTTGGAAAAGGCTTCGGAGCCGTTGGGAGGCAAGTGGACAAGTCTGGTCAAAGGCCCAACGGCTAGTTTGACTGGCTCCACCGGCTGACCGGTACAGAGCCACCGGTTGGTCGGTGTGTGAAAAAAAAAAAGGCCTTCTTCCCAGGTGCCACCAGCAGGCCGGTGCTGAGGCCACCGGTTGGCTGGTGCTGAGACAGTAGCTCAGCCTTATGTCTGGGTGCCACCGGTCGGCCGGTGAGGAGGCCACCGGTCGGCCGGTGAGAAGGCAGTGGGTGTCCCTTCTGCCCAGGGTCCATCGGCTAGCCGGTGGTGAAGCCACAGGTTGGCCAGTGGTCTGGACAGAGGGATGCCTTCTGTCCTGGCCTCCACCGGCTGGCCGGTGGTCTTCCACCGGTTGGCTGGTAGGACTAAAATCAGTCCACTTTGGCTTCTTGCTCTCTTGGCCCAATACCTTGGCAACCTATCATCCAAAAACACTTAAAAGGAAGATTAGATAAATAATAGAGTGATTGTGATCATGAAAATTAAACCACGAGGGGTACGAGAGGTACAACACAAGATACTTTATTCTCTAAATATCTACATAAGAATGGATATAATTCATAGAATCATAGTATAAGTTAATGAATAAAACATTCTTCACATATACATGGATCCCCTTATACTAATAACTTTTATGTGGATCCACTTACATTGAAACCTCTATTATGGATCCCCATATGATGAAACTCTTATATCAATCTGTATTCTTATATGGATCCTCAGAATCAAGACACTACTCTAGATCTACTGAGAATCCTTATCTCAATGGCATGACTACTTTAATCAAACCTTTATTCTTATGAGTGATGACATGTATCTCATGTAGTTGTTTTATGTACTGGGATCATGGAAGTAGTTGTGTCATTATATTTGTAAATGAGGCATGAGCTCATCTCATATAGAGTACTATTTATTTGGTCAAATATTGCCTCAGTCAACTGGAAAAGAAACTTCTTGGATAGATGATGGTGTGACACATATTTCTCAACCTCAAACCCTAAAATTATATGTGTTTGAAGATGAAATAAGTTATATTTTATCATTTTTAAGTGGCTCACATGCCCAAATTTTAAATCTTTGTATAGTTTTGTGCACTCTAGTCCCACATAAAAATAGCTTAGGATGCACTTATTGGTGGTTCCATCATGTCACCCTATATGGTGTTTCTTCATCTTGCACTTCCCTACACACCTCCTTCTTGTGCTGACATGTTCTAGTTCTCCCCCTTCACCATGCTGCTCACATTCGGCTCCCATTTTTGAGCTTGTCCAGGTATCTTCAAGATATGCAGTATGCTTAAGTTGTTGATCCACCTAAGAGTTGGTCATATTTTTTCTGATATATTATATATATTCCTTTTATAATCTCAGTGTTCCACTATTTCATAAAGATAAACAACAGCATCAACAACTTTAAATTCCTTTCTAATTTTTCAAAATCCTTTTTTCATATAAAATATTCTTCATGTAATAGACTTTACAAAATATTAAACATTACAATACATTTTACAATATTTGAATGCATCTTTCAATATTCCAATTTAAATGATCTCAATCATCGTAGAAGTCTCAAGGTAGATCCTTAAACATCAAATGTCAACAAACATCACTCATAATAATATATTTCTTTAAAACATAAAGTTATTATTATTATCATGATTGGTAACTATTCAACCAACATCTAAGAAATTAAACATCAATATATTGACATAATGTAACTTACACTATTAAATTTTATCCCCAATTGACAAAAAATACCACAAAAACATAAAATTTTATTAATAATGCACTGGCCTATCTTATGAGATCTATGTATCATATGAGAATCGCGTCTTATGAATTACAAATCTCTTATATGATAGCTAGGAAGTCTTTTATCGATGGAATATAACCCATATAGTATAACACATTCATTTTTACACATTCCACAAACTATAATTCTCATAAGTCTTTTTATGTCTTAGGATCAAGAAGAGTTGTACTTGGCTATGAAGTCTTATGATAGGAAACTCAAATTCTTGTGCATTAGTACAAAGTCTTACAGGATCATTAACAAAATATTACACTAGTAAAAATTAATATACACACTCATAAGCTCATCCAATTACTTCTATAGAGACTCTATAGTGGATCATACATTGTATGATAACTTATACATAGATATGGATAATCACTCATATGCTTATTTGGCTTGAATTTTACATAGTTAATTTTTTCTCCAAAAACTCAATCCCAGGTAAAAAAATGACTCATACGCAGTTTATAATGACTTGTATAAATATTTCAAAATAAATCATAAAAATATCATAAGAAACATACAAAAATATGATAAACTCATATACATATCATAATACTTTTACACAAATCTAATTGACTCGTACACAGATCAACCTCCACACACAATTACTCATGATAAGTCTTCAATGACTCGTATGTTGAGTCCAAAAAACACATAAAAATAGTTAAAACCTAACCAAATTTATACTTCAATGATGAAATTAAAAATTTTAATTCAATTACTGTAACACCCCAAGATTTCATAGTGTGTTATTTCTTCAAAATAATTCAATAACTTGCACTACACGCAACACCGAGTTCAATCGCACCATGACTTACCCAAAAAAAAGCCATTAAAAAGAAGTTATGAATAGTATTAACTAAATTTTAAACTTTATATAATCCTTATAATTTTAGAATCCATATTATGAGTTTCTTAGATATAATGCAAGAACAAATTCATTTTCAGTATTTCACTTTTATCAACTTTTAATAGTGAATCCTTTTTAAATATAATATTTTAACTTTTTGACTAAATGGGGACATAAAAAATTTAAAATGAAACATCCCAAGCTTCCACGGTATGCTTTCCTTTGAATAATACAGTAGCGTGTGTTGTACGGAACTTCGAGTTTTAACACACACCACAACCGATCAAACTAGCCGTTATGAATAGTAATACCAACTTTTTGAAATTATATATATTTTATATTTCAAAATGGACTTCATTTTTGAATTCCTAATATCGAATTTAGCCTAAGGTGAAATTTTGGTACTTTTCAGATAACTTTAATATTTTGATGAATAGTGAAAATTACTAAATTTTAATTAAAAACAACTTTTTTAATCAAAATAGTTAATAGTGATAAATTATGAATTTGTGTGGTTTTAAAGTACATTTATAATATATTTTTACCATTTAATATAATTTTGGTCATTGGAAATAATTTTACAATTAAACTGGACATAAACAAGTGTCAATCTTTTGATAGTTATTATCTCTTAAAAACACAATTTTTGTTTTAACAACGGGAAATAATTATAAATTAATTTCTGCCACTTCTGTGTTTTGAATTTTAAAAAATGGATTCCATATTTGGAATCATGATGTTCAAATTGTGTAAATAGGTAACATTTATTTTTAGGCATTTTGAATAATTACTGCGGTAAATATTTTATTTACCATGGTTAAGGGTAAATCCGGTAAATAAGGGTTAACAAATAATATTATAATAATAATAAATTACCCTAAAACGTGTCCTAATCTTATTGGTTGATACATGTTCGACCATAAGAATCTTTGGGTCGATTTTGGGACCCCATGGAGGCACTTGTAGGTGATAGGGTCACTTTATTTTAATTAATTTAAAATGAATCTTTTAGAAAAACAATTTTTACATAGGGTTATATATATTGGCATTCTGACTATAAATATTAATTAGAAATATAAAACTATTTAATACATAATTATATTTTATTTATAATTTTTATAGATTAAATAATTTAATTTATTTATGACACAATGATGATACAGTAATTACCATAATAGTGAAAAATTAAAATATTTGATATTATAAATACCCAAATAAATATAATTTGAGACTTTTTATGAATTACACTAATTTTCTAAGTTAATATGACATGTTAGTATTGATTTAATTAAATTATTTAGAATTAATCATTCTGTTATGAGTTTCACAAAAATCAACTATTGAATAGTGTCAAAATTGACACAAAAGAGTTTTTAAAACAAATATTATATTATTAATTGATATTAAATTCCTAAAAATATAAGGTTCAGCCAAGAGACTTATATCATGATATTTTTATCATTAATGGACCACTTGGGGGGTCTCTTGGATGTATATGGTAATTTTATTAACCATATAATATAAAAATACAAAGAGACATTGTAAAAGTAAAACTAATTAACTTAGAGTTAATACTTAAAGATAAGGTTAATATAAGTACCCAAACCTGAATAAATTCTATTTTTTGTGTTGTTTTTGACCCATCACCACCTTAACCTTTGAATAATCAACTTTTGAGCCATTAGAAACTGAATTTGAATTTATTATAAATTAATATTTCTAGCTTTTCCAAAGGTGCCCCTCACCCCTCTTATAAAAGGGCACTCTTCCTTCTCATTTATTCACACCTTCAAAGCCTTTTTTCCGTCCAAACTCTGCCCAAATACTCTACCAACTTCTCTCACTACAACCTAGAGGCCTTATTTAGATCAGAAAGCCAACCTAAGTAGCCCTTTTGATCAAATCAAAAGGAAGAACTCGAAGAAGAGGTAATGATTTCACCACCCTTTTCCAAGTTCCTTTCTTCTTCCACTTCTTCTTACTTTGTTTTTACCATTATAAAATAATAACTCCTGTATCATATATATATATTGTGATGTTATTATAAATATGGTACAACCATATTCAGTATTCTATCCACCCTTTGAATAATATGTCACCATACGTGCGTACGTACGGCTTACCGTCTCCACGTCGTGGTGTAATTGTTATTCAATATATTACTATTTTAATGAGTATAATAATGATGTGTAACTCATGTAAATAATAAATATAAAATGTTAATGATTCTGTATATATGATATACCATCCATTTATATATTATTTTAATATCAAAAGAATGATATTGTCGCTCGTGCGTATGCACGGACTACCGTCTCCACGAAGGCGATGAGATTCATTCTCCATCGTGTCCATTCAAGTATAATTATCATTTGATGATTTAAAAATAATGTTTAAGGAATTGATATAATTCTGTATATGAATAATATACAACTTATCTATTAAAACATGGATTACGTAACAAAACATATAAAAAAATGAGTAAGTTAACACCCGAAACAACGATAATACTAAGATATTATTAACAAATCAATATTAAAAGATCATATATTATATCATATTAATGTATATGATTATTTTATAATTTAATAACAATTATTTCACAATTATACAGGAGTTTAACCTACACCAACCAAGGAAAAGTACAAGCTAACTGTTATTTCACAATCTCCTCATTATCTGAGGTTGTTTATACGTAATAATCTACTGGGATCTCTTTATCATCCACATCCATGTTTCTTAAAAATGTATTTCAAAAAAAATTTACTATTTACTAGAATATGAGTTAAAGTCATTTATACCCTTTTTGACTTTTATAAGTGGTTTATAGAGGAATCTTTCCATCGTTTTCAAAACAAGGTCCTTTTTAACCTTTTCGACAGAATTAAGGTAAGAATTTGTTTTTTAACTTATATGGCGGGTGCGGATATTTTCCGCCGTTATAAAATCTTCAAAGCTTACCTTACAAGATTATAAGAATATTTTCAAAGAAAATGTTTTATTTTATATGGATCTTAAATTATTTCAAAATAAAAAGAGATATTTCTCTAAATAGATTTTTGATTTCTTCTATGTCAAAATCCTTTGTTGGATTTTACGCTTATGTGAAGTTGATTTATTATGATACAAAACTTCTATGTTGTATTGAAGGTTTTGTGATATGTTTTACTATTTATGTTCTATTTTTATACCATTCATGGTTTATGGTGAAATTATTGACATTCGTATGCTAGTTTTAATACAAATGTTTATGTTATGTTTAAACCTTTTCATATGGGAATGCATTGGACTAAATATGTGACGGGTGGAGCCCGCTATAGCTCCTCGATGCATCGGTAGGTCTCATGAGACAAACTAGTGTCTTGGCACAAGGCCATGACAAAATCTTATTTGTAGTCTTGGCACGAGGCCTTGGCTATGTGGTTATGATAGTCTGGAATTATGCATACCATCATTATGAAAGTGGTTATTGATATTGAATGTGATTATTCGATTAGTAGAATATCCATGTGAATAAGTAAATTTCATTATTTCATTTTACTTTTTCCATACCATGTTGAAGTTCAAGTTTAAAAGGATTTTGTTTTAGTTATACATTGCCTTAAAAGTTTATGCTTATTTTTGAAAGTTTCTGCTATATTGTTATCCTTATTGGGCATTTGAGCTCACCCCTTTTCTATGTTTTATTTTTACCAGGATGTGAAGAAGTAAGTTATGAATGACCTGCAGGGATTTTATGTGGGGATATGAGTGTGGAATATAGAGACTATGTTGTTGTAGTAGTTTTTCACTTTATGATGTAATGTAAAACTTTATGAATATATCTATTGTTTCCAAGGCTACTAAACCAATCGGTCTTTCGAGATTTGATCTTTCTTGTGATCATACCAATGTTATGTAATAATGCACCGACTTTGGGAAACTAGGGTCAGGGCGTTACAGTTGGTATCAGAGGAAGTTTAGTACAAACCTTGGAAGCTAGATTTAGATAAACTCTGATTAGAGAACGTAGACCTAAGATGAACTTTGAGGATTAGTATAGAAGAACTTACTATTATTTTGGTATTGTAGATATTTTGTGAGTTTTCCGAGCAATACATCCCTGTCTGGATACGAGCAGGTAGGGGCGGCTCTGGCACAGATGTACCTAGGGGTAAAACCCGAAAACACCGCTTTGAGCTAGACTCGAACGGGAACTGGTGCATGACAACGGGCCTTACTGCACTCTTGGTTACGACACTCCCGGGGGGATATTCTTAGGATAACTCTCATTTTCTTTACAAATCATTATGAAGGGTTTATGAGTATATACTTCCTCCAAGAAAACATTTTTATGATTATGGATTATATCCATAAACTATTTAATTTATGTTATGTGTTTTAAAAGTTTGGGATTAGGTATTGTTATTCATAAACTAATCTAATTTATGCCATTGTTTAGAAATGGCACCCAGTAGAAGGAATGAGAACTCTAGCAATGCACATGATACAAAGAGAAAGAAGGATCATATATTTCATGGTCTTAAGCCAGAATTTATAAGAGAAATAGTCTCGCATGTATTATCATCATATGAAGAAATAATATCATGTGTTGATAAGATAAGTAAAGAGTTTACTGAGTCCTATGGCATTGAAGGGAAGAAAGAGAAGAAAAGGATGGAAGAGATAAAGATGGATAAAGGGAAGAGGGAAAAGAAGAATTTTCCCATATGTGATAACTGTGGAAAGAAACACCCTAGAACTTGCCTGAAAGGAATGGGAGTTTGTTATAAGTGTGGAGGAAAAGGGCACAAAGTACGTGACTGCAAGGGTAAGAAAATGGTTTCAAATGTACAATGCTTCATTTGCAAGGAGTTTGGACACTACGCGAACCTATGTCCCAGTAATCAGAATATGCCGCAAATGATGCTATTGGATAATAATCAAGTTATGATACTACCACAGATGAAGATAAATGATTAGAGTTCTTATGTTGATTATGTTATTTGAGTGTTGTATCAATAATGTACTTGTTATAATAATTATGGAGTATATAAGGATTGTACTGCTGTACTATTTCATTAAGGACTTGAGATTGTGTGGAACAAATAAAAGTGACTCAATAACAGGTTAATGTTTTGGAAAATATATGGTTGAGAGAAAGATAAACCATAATATGGTTTTGATACTGAGGTAGTAATTTTAGAATAATACATGATTGATTTGGATAAATTATATTGGATATTCTTGACTACATTGAATCTGATTAATGATTTGTATATTCCATCATTGTTGGGGTTTAAAACATTTTTGGATTGATGAAGTATATCCAGCATTCTATATGGAATAAGGGAGCATGAATGTAATCAATAAGGATTATAGTAATTCAGGATGTTTTAGTGTTTTAAAAGAATACATGATGAAGGTATTAATATGCTATTACGGGGTAAAAAGGATCTACATTATGTTTACCTTCCTTATAAATGTTGGACTGTGATTTTGGATAGAATTATTTTGGATAAATTCTAGTTTGAGATTAATTTTGGATTGCCATAAAAGGACAACCCGGAGGTCGGGCGGCAACCTGTCGCGACCGGCAAGGCCACGAGACTTAAACCCGCAACTGAAGGGAGACAAGGGTGTATCACCTACCACTGGCCCACGAGATGTCCTGGATTAAATAATGTAGTTTTTATTAAAAGATCTGGTAGATGAATTATAAATTCGTTTATTTTGGAACCCTGTATGAATAGTATAAATAGAATTTTTTGACGTTCTATTATCTTTTAGAGTGAAAGATGAGTTTGTGGTAGAAATTTATTAATGGATAAAACTCTAATTATAAAGTAAGTATATCTCCTTATGATCTTATCCAATATCATAAATAAATTCCTCAACATTAAGAAAAGGAACTTAGAACAAAATTTTTTTCCTGGATGGTACCTTAAATCATCACTAATTTATGGCTTTGGGATTGTTGGCCTTTTCATAGCCATGTTCTCTACCACTCTCCGTCAGATAATTGATGGTTAGATTTTTCTTCCATATCCATATTTTCCTACATGGAACCCTAGTATGTGTTATTTTCGGTAATCTTCATACTTTCCACTCTTTATTTTAAATAGAGGCCTCATTAATTCATTTTTCGATGTGCAATTTCAACTAAGATATTTTGAAATGTCAAAAATGTGTTATCCCAATACCCTATGTTTTGTTGAACCGGTGGTATTTCAAATCATCATAGATTGATGAATTTAAGAACCTCCATTTTATACTTGTTTGTGATTGATGACCTCAATCACTACCTATAAATATTTACGTTTTCCCTCCAATTATATGTCTCTAATTGCCACCAATATTCTCCTAATTGAGATCATAATTTGGTGGTGAACCTTTCATTTCTCTTTTCCTCATATTAAGACTAAATTTTAGTAACCCAATTTCCGATGTGGGTCTTCCCACAAATATATTTTCTATTTTCAACCTTTTATTTTCGAATAACAATTTCAAATTGTGAGGACACAATTTATTGAAGAAGGGAGAATGTAACACCCCAAGATTTCATAGTGTGTTATTTCTTCAAAATAATTCAATAAATTGCACTACACGCAACACCGAGTTCAATCGCACAATGACTTACCAAAAAAATCCATTCAAAAGAGGTTATGAATAGTATTAACTAAATTTTAAACTTTATATAATCATTATAATTTTAGAATCCATATTATGAGTTTCTTAGATATAATGCAAGAACAAATTCATTTTCAGTATTGCACTTTTATCAACTTTTAATAGTGAACCCTTTTTAAATACAATATTTTAAACTTTTTAACTAAATGGGGAAATAAAAAATTTAAAATGAAACATCCCAAGCTTCCATGGTACGCTTTCCTTTGAATAATACAGTAGCGTGTGTTGTACGCAACTTCGAGTTTTAACACACACCACAACCGATCAAACAAGCCATTATGAATAGTAATACCTACTTTTTGAAATTATATATATTTTATATTTCAAAATGGACTTCATTTTTGGATTTGGAATATTGAATTTATCCTAAGGTGAAATTTTGGTACTTTTCGGATAACTTTAATATTTTGATGAATAGTGAAAATTACGAAATTTTAATTAAAAAAAACTTTTTTAATCAAAATATTTAATAGTGATAAATTATGAATTTGTGTGCTTTTAAAGTATATTTAGAATATATTTTTACCATTTAATATAATTTTGGTCATTGGGCATAATTTTACAATTAAACTGGACATAAACAAGTGCCAATCTTTTAATAGTTATTCTCTCTTAAAAACACGCTTTTTGTTTTAACAACGGGAATTAATTTTAAATTAATTTCTGCCACTTATATGTTTTGAATTTTGAAAAATGAATTCCATATTTGGAATCAGGATGTTCAAATTGTGTAAATAGTTAACTTTTATTTTTAGGCATTTTGAATAATTACTGCGGTAAATGTTTTATTTACCATGGTTAAGGGTAAATCCGGTAAATAAGGGTTAACAAATAATATTATAATAATACTAAATTACCCTAAAACGTGTCCTAACCTTATTGGTTGATACATGTTCGACCATAACCATCTTTGGGTCGATTTTGGGACCCCATGGAGCCACTTGTAGGTGATAGGGACACTATATTTTAATTAAGTTAAAATGAATCTTTTAGAAAAACAATTTTTACATAGGGTTATATATGTTGTATTTTCGACTATAAATATTAATTAGAAATATAAAAATATTTCCTACATAATTATATTTTATTTATAATTTTTAGA
The DNA here is from genome assembly GCA_963277665.1 of Viscum album. Classification (NCBI taxonomy): domain Eukaryota; kingdom Viridiplantae; phylum Streptophyta; class Magnoliopsida; order Santalales; family Viscaceae; genus Viscum; species Viscum album. The sequence goes on along the minus strand of OY728129.1, from coordinate 149,303,202 downwards.
GATTAAATAATTTAATTTATTTATGACACAATGATGATGCAGTAATTACCATAATAGTAAAAAATTAAAATAATTGATATTATAAATACCCAAATAAATAGAATTTGAGACTTTTTATGAATTAAACTAATTTTCTAAGTTTATATGACATGTTAGTATTGATTTAATTAAATTATTTCGAAGTAATCATTCTATTATGAGTTTCACAAAAATAAACTATTGAATAGTGTCAAAATTGACACAAAAGAGTTTTTAAAACAAATATTATATTATTAGTTGATATTAAATTCCTAAAAATCTAACGTTCAGCCAAAAGACATATATCATGATATTTTTATCATTAATGGACCACTTGGGGGGTCTCTTGTATGTATATGGTAAGTTTATTAACCATATAATATAAAAATACAAAGAGACATTGTAAAAGTGAAACTAATTAACTTAGAGTTAATACTTAAAGATAAGGTTAATATAAGTACCCAAACCTGTATAAATTCTATTGGTTGAGTTGTTTTCGACCCATCCCCACCTTAACATCTGAATAATAAACTTTTGAGCCATTATAAACCGAATATGAATTTATTATAAATTAATATTTCTAGCTTTTCCAAAGGTGTCCCTCACCCCTCTTATAAAAGGGCACTCTTCCTTCTCATTTCTTCACACCTTAAAAGCCTTTTGGTTCGGCCAAACTCTGCTCAAATACTCTCCCAACTTCCCTCAATACAACCTAGAGGCCTTAGTTTGATCATAAATACAACCTAAGGATCCCTTTTGATCAAATCAAAAGGAAGAACTCGAAGAAGAGGTAATGATTTCACCACCCTTTTCCAAGTTCCTTTCTTCTTCCACTTATTATTACTTTGTTTTTACCATTCTAAAATAATAAATCCAGTATCATATATATACTGTGATGTTATTATAAATATGGTACAACCATATTCAGTATTCTATCCACCCTTTGAATAACATGTCACCATACGTGCGTACGTACGGCTTACCGTCTCCACGTTGTGGTGTAATTGTTATTCAATATATTATTATTTGGATGGGTATAATAATGATGTGTAACTCATGTAAATAATAAATATAACATGTTAATGATTCTGTATATATTATATACCATCCATTTATATATTATTTTAATATCAAAATAATGATATTGTCGCTCGTGCGTACGTACGGACTACCGTCTCCACGAACGCGATGAGATTCATTCTCCATCGTATCCATTCAAGTATAATTATCATTTGATGATTTAAAAATAATGTTTAAGGACTTGATATCATTCTGTATATGAATAATATACAACCTATCCATTACAAAAATGGATTATGTAACAAAACATATAAAAAAATGAGTAAGTTAACACCCGAAACAACGATAATACTAAGATATTATTAACAAATCAATGTTAAAAGATCATATATGATATCATATTAATGTATATGATTCTTGTATAATTTAATAACAATTATTTCACCATTATATAGGATTTTAACCTACCCCAACCAAGGAAAAGTACAAGGTAAGGGTTATTTCACAATCTCTTCATTATCCGAGGTTGTTTATACGTAATAATCTACTGGGATCTCTTTATCATCCACATCCATGTTTCTTAAAAATGTATTTCAAAACATTTTTACTATTTAATAGAATATGATTTAAAGTCATTTATACACTTTTTGACTTTTATAAGTGGTTTATAAAGGAATATTTCCGTCGTTTTCAAAACAAGGTCCTTTTTAACCTTTTCGACAGAATTAGGGTAAGAATGTTTTTTTTAACTTATACCGCGGGTGCGGCTATTTTCCACCGTTATAAAATCTTCAAAGCTTCCCTTACAAGATTATAAGAATATTTTCAAAGAAAATGTTTTATTTTATATGGCTCTTAAATGATTTCAAAATAAAAATAGATATTTCTCTAAAAAGATTTTTGATTACTTCTATGTCAACATCCTTTATTGGATTTTACTCTTATGTGAAGTTGATTTATTATGATACAAAACTTATATGTTGTATTGAAGATTTTGTGATATTTTTGACTATATATGTTCTATTTTTATACCATTCATGGTTATGGTGAAATTATTGACATTCGTATGCTAGTTTTAATACAAATGTTTATGTTATGTTTAAACCTTTTCATATGGGAATGCATTGGACTTAATATGTGACGGGTGGAGCCCGCTATAGCTCATCGATGCATCGGTAGGTCTCATGAGACAAACTAGTGTCTTGTCACAAGGCCTTGACAAAATCTTATTTGTAGTCTTGGCACGAGGCCTTGGTTATGTGGTTATGATAGTCTGGCATTATGCATTCCATCATTATGAAAGTGGTTATTGATATTGCATGTGATTATTTGATTATTAGAATATCAATGTGAATAAGTAAATGTCATTATTTCATTTTACTTTTTCCATACCATGTTGAAGTTCAAGTTTAAAAGGCTTTTGTTTTAGTTATACATTTCCTTAAAAGTTTATACTTATTTTTGAAAGTTTCCTCTATATTGTTATCCTTACTGGGCATTTGAGCTCACCCCTTTTCTATGTTTTATTTTTCCCAGGATGTGAAGAAGTAAGTTATGAATGACCTTCTGGGATTTTATGTGGGGATATGAGTGTGGAATATGGAGACTATGTTTTTGTAGTAGTTTTTCACTTTATGATGTAATGTAAAACTTTATGAATATATCTAGTGTTTCCAAGGCTACTAAACCAATCAGTCTTTCGAGATTTGATCTTTCTTGTGATCATACCAATGTTATGTAATAATGCACCGAATCTGGGTAACTAGGGTCGAGGCGTTACAATTACCTCATAACCAACATCCAACACTTTCAAATAATCACCCAAATATTATCCTCTCTTGATTAGTATTTCACAACTTCTCATAGAATCAGTTGTAATTTTTCCACCAAGATATTAATTCTTAACCCACCCCACTAGTTTGATTCTTGTAAACATATTTACAAACTATTTTATACAATTTTCCTTTATGCACACTTTCCTTATACTTGATGAATAAATCTTAAATCATCAAAAATTTCGAAAACATATTGACAACCTTCTTTATTGGTAGCGAATGCAATCAATTCTTAGGAACTTCAAAGTGGATGGGAGGATGATCCCATATAAGCATCAAGTGATTTTTTCACCCTAAGGATACATCCCAATGGAGGGATTATATTGGTCACATTTAAGATATATTCAACAGGACCATATTATTGATGATATAGAAGCAATAACATCGGTGAAAGGTATATATCAATTTTTCTTCATTTAATTATTCATGATTTTGGCTACAAGATTGATATGATCATGGGAAAATTCATTTCTAATATCTTTCAAAACCTTGATTTTGTGTTAATATATCCTTGGAAATAAAAAACTGATAAAATAATTTTATAATGAAATTTGATTCATGAAATAATGTTTGAAATTTCAAGAAATGTGATATTGTACTCATGTGGTATTCTATGTTATTAAAAATGATTAAAATTTTGTTCTATAGAACCTATTATGATATACAATATCATAAGCTATATTATAGTCACACCCTATAATATGGTATATTATAGGTTCTAAAAAAATTTAATATCTTTAGCTTTTTCATGTTGTAACAAATGATATAAGATAGTCATATCTAAAGATAACTCTACTTCATGATTATAAAATAGAGAATTGTATCGTAAATATGATAATGTGTGTATCATAAGTGGTAACATCACAGGAAATCATTTTTTTAATGATATGAAATCTCAATATCAAAATACTTTGTTAATTTTATGTTTCAATTTTATTCTATGCGGAGCCATATCATGGGCTGTAATTTCTTGGCATAGGATTATCAGTCGTAAAATACAATTGACATCCCTAAGGTGTTTTTTATGTCTTGGCCTATTTATCACTGATTTTGATATGGTTATTTTGTAAAATATTATATAAATTGATATTTTATTTTCCTTAAATTTCAATTCTCAGTTGAATAAAATAATTTATAAATTATAGAAAAATGTATTTTTAGATAACTATTTAATTTATAAAGGGGTGTATATTAATTAAATAATTATAAATTTTTTAAAATTAATTAATTAAATTTTGATGAGACATTTATTAAATGAGTATCCATACATAATTGTTAATAATGAAATACATTTTTTAAAATATATGTCATGACTTATAATTTGGATATAAATTTTTATATAGAAATTATAAGTTTAATTTATAAAATAATTATAAATTAAAAATAAGGGAAAAATATAAAAGGTTTTTATTTAAAATTATTATTTTTTCATAATTAATTAATTTTAATTGTTCAAATTAAAAGGGATTATTTGGGGAATTAATTTAAGTCCTATAAAAAATGAGCTTTGGTAATTTATTTGATCAAAGTGTAAATAAATGTTAAATATATTATGTTTAGGTTATATAAGTTGTTTACATAATATACTTGGAATATAAAATTTTTATATTTCTCTTAATATTATGTATTTAAGAAAAAAATTATAAATGAATAATATGATGGAGTTAATATCGATAATAAATATAAATTGTTTGTATATATTTATTTATGGAATGTTCATGATGTATAATTAAATTATAAAGTGTTTATAATTGTTTATTTGTGAAATTCTCATAAATTGTTTATCTTAGGCTTAAATATATAAATTGTTCATTTATTTTATTTTTCCCCTATTTATTATTCACCAATATTATTTTTATATTATGAATAGTTATATTATTTAGTTTAAAATGTTAACCTACTTATTTAAATTTACATACATACATATTTGGAGTTATGTGCTTGACATGATAGAGGATTTAGTTTTCTTCTAGCATGAATTGATCTAGTATTAGGTTATGATATTGAATTAAAAAATTAATTATATTGTATACATATTAGTTTTTAGAGTTATGATAGAATCGATATCACTCTTGAGTAAAGTATCCATGGGTAGAGGGACATTAGGTGGGACTTCTTACTGGCTTGTAGGCATATTACATGTCTAGAAAAGTGAGGTCTAGCTATAAATGGATCCATGCTTACTCATGCAGGGATTATTAATTTCATATAATTCTAATCATTTACATGAATGATTTTCATATACCTTATGCATGGGAGACATTTTTATATGTATAAATATAGTTAAATTTTAATTTGGGTTGTAACATAACCTATGAGTTGTGTAAATATTTAGACATAAATATAGTTTGAACATTTTTAGTTAGTGAAAGTAATAATATTTAAAACTAAATTATTATAAATATGCATACATGTTGATAATATGGAGAGATTAATCCACTTTGGAGATATGAAATGTTTGATTCATTCAAAAGAAAACACATATTAATACCAAAATCATTCAATAAGTTGGGTTCTTTCAATGTAGGGTGACTATTGATTATATTGTCTAAGTAATAATGAATATGGCTTACTATAAGAGTTAGATAACAAAATACTAATTATTTATTTGTGTTACACTTATCTATAAAACCCTGAGAGTTAAGATACTTGAGGAATGGTGTTGAGTTTTTCTATATGATGGATATGGAAATTATTTGTATTATTAACTATCCAAGAGTCATATATGATATAATTAGGGTTATTACCTACCTAAATAACTATTTTAATGGGAGGACATTTAATAAAATTATTTATTAAATTTTTATGAAACATAAATCACAACTAATAAAATAATATATTATATATTAATATAATCATCATCATTAAAATTAAATTTGATATTAATCCTTTAAAATGATAATATTAATTTAAGAAACTCCTATAATTGGTAACTTAAGGAATTTTTATAAATAATATAAATTCTATGTGTTAGAGAAACACCTTTCATAATAGAATTTTTTTTAATTTTTTCAATATATGAATATAAATGCTTATGAGAAGCACAAAATGACTCACTAATGTTTTCCTTGATGCATTTTTTGTCTAAAGAATTAATTATATTTTTATCATTAGAAATTTTCCAAAAATATAAATGTATTCATGAAAATTTTACCCAATTTTTACAACATCAAATATTCAATTTTATAATCTTATACTATCTACATAGAACTCTTTCTAAGTTTATCATCGTCTTTAAAAATCTTCAAATCATAGATGATACACACTAAAGATTTTATTTGGTGGTTTTTATCAAATTGTCACAAATAGATGCAATACGAATTACATAGATAAGTAATGAATTTAAAAAAAAGTCTAAAAGTATATCAAACTTAAGGATGATCTGAGATACCATCATATGTGATATAATAAGAAATGTTCTTATGTATGGTATTGTTAAATTGTTATAGTGTTTAATAATATAAAATGTTATCTCCACTTTATTAATCTATTATTTTGGATTAATATATATATATTAAAGTGAAATTATAATTGACCTCAAATTATGAATTTGAGTAATCCATATCTTATGTTATTCAAGGATTATAATAGGTTTCATATAAATGTTAATTTTTTCATGAGTAATATTCTTATATTGGTATATGAAATATTCTCATGAGGAATAAAATGGGATTTGTGCAATAGATGACCCATAGAGTATATAGAAGAGTACCATAAATTATTTCCTTGTCATATAAGTGGTGCAAGGTTCATATATAGAGTTACCACTTCCTAAGGATTGTGAGATAACTAGCATGAAAACCTTAATACTTTGAAACATTTATTACACAATATATAAGTTTTATATAATTAGGGGTGGTAGGGTATGTTGTTGAACATGTCAATGGTTGAAGCTTAACCAAGATGATATTTTTTCTATCATATGAAGAGTATGAAATTTGGGACCTCGATGAAGATAAACTGGGGAAGTGTACAATCATACCAAGATAACTCATATGATGTGATTATATATTTCTTTGAGGGGATTTTGAAGTTTCCATCCATAAAGGTTAATGACATGTGTTGTATTCATCGACCTAGTAAGTTAATACTTATAGAATCAAGAATGTATAAATGGATATATGATATTGATAAAATTCATGTATTTTGATTACTCAATGTAATATAAAATGAGATCATATAAAAATTAATCATTTCATATGATGCAACTGCCAGACGCGGGTATAGAGATACATGTATTTGATAGAGATCATTCCATATCCATTTATATCTTAAGTAGAATGGATTCTTTTATAGTGTCCCATATATACATAAATTTTTTAATTCAAGGATTCATATTTTCAATTCTAAAAATTCCTTTGGGGTCACATGGTATGTTTAACTAAACAGGGATTGAATTGTATTATAAAGTTGATCTAAAATGTTTAGAGTTTATCAAAAATGTGTCTTATATGGGTTTTCACAAGGTATTTCATATAATATAATTAAAGGTAGAGTTAATGATATATTTCCAAAATTGTTTTATAAGTCATCCAAAAGGAGTTTTAGATATAGTTTCTCAAGTTTTTTATAAGATATGATACAAGGTGATATGGCACAAAGTCAATGAGGATTTAGTGAAAGTTGGAGATTTAATGAGATATTACCTATATCCCTTACACATATGATGTGTTATGGCCTATATAATAAGGTATGATATAGTTATGTTGTAAGGTATGACATAACCAAAAATACACATGAATATATATATATATAAACAAAATTCATATTATGATTTTTGGAATATAATTTTCTATGATAAAAAGATATCATAGAAACTTCCTTATCATTGATGAGGATGTTAAAGGGTATTTTTTGAACCCTATTCTAATTTATATATCCTTAAAATAATTTATAAGATTAAATAATTGGTAGGTTGGAATGGTCAAGGGTAATAGCTAATGTAACTGAATGAATTAACTCATAATGTATGATTTAATGAATGTTCATTGAGGGTCATCCTTGAGTGATTTATATAGAGGCAATACCTATATGATGGGTGGTGTAAATTCATGTGAATATTTTTCCAAACCACACTCCCTCTCAAATATCTCTTCATTATTCTTCATTTTGTTATTGATTTACTAGCATACTATGGATGTGTGGATGATCTGACTCGAGCATCGAGTGATTATTTAAACCTATGAATTCACCATAGAGGTGGTATTTTCACTAACTTTAATGGGACTTCATCAAACTCATATGATTGAAGATGGATCTGTAGTAACATTGATGAAAGGTACACAACAGTTTTTTATTCATTTTATTATGAATGGTTTAGGTTTCAAGTATGGTATATGTTGATAAAATAGGTTTATAATCACTTTAATAGACTTTATTAAGAGTTAATATATCATTATAAAACCATCAGTAAAGAAAACCTGCAATTGGTGAAGATAAAAACTCAATTAGAATGAGGTTTCATGCTGATACAAAGGAAGAACATTAATGGTGTTTCTTATAGGATAATATGAAGGATGAAATCTCTATGGTAATTCTTATAAGGTTTATATGGTTATAAAATATCATACTACTATGAATAAGTCTTAATATAATTATTGTTTTTAATATACAATGATTCACATTTAAATGGGTTTGTTAAGAGTGAAGATGAGATTGATCTAATTATATAAGAGTAAAATTAGAAATACAAATATTTAATAAGAGTGATATAAAGTATTTATAACTATTTCATGATACTTTTGAAGATATTTTAATGTTTAATTATGAATTATATATTTATATAGAGTTAAGTTCAAAATAAACTATTTGTATTAAAAAGATTTGACTCTGTGTAAGGGTTTTTAGAGAACTGTGTAATAGTGAAACAAAAATTATATTGATTTTATAAGTATTGAAGAATATATATATATATATATATAATAGTGAACAAAAATAGAGTAAGATTTTTCTAAATAACTATTACACATCCATAAAGGACTTTAGACAAATCTTATGCAATTTATATTCCCTGTTATGTATCTTTTCATTTAGACTTACTTAGAGAGTGTAATTTATGTTTAATTTTTTGGAAGTACTCTAAAAACTCTTACATTAAACAAAATAAGAATTATACAAATAGTTTATTTTGAACTTTATACTTATATTGTCATCATAATTCAAAAAAATTCATTAAATATTCTATAATATTATCATGAAATGTTATATGAACTTTATATCAATCATATACTATCTTTGTTTTTTTTCTATTTTACTATTATATAATTAGTTTAAGATCATATTTAATTTTATGTAACTCCTTTAAACATTATATTTTGATATAAAATTCAAATATCAATGAAAATTATTCAACTAAACTTTTTTAAATTATATTTAATGTTTTTATGACAATAAAAATCCTCCAAGAATAATCATAGGAATGTTATTATTCATAGTTATGTTCTAAGAATAAAGATTGTGGTTCTTCCATTATCACAACATGGATCCTCATTCTGATTGAGTTTTCATTTTCCTCATCCATATATTTTCATCCAAAAATTACTCCATCATCATAAAATACAACTTATACTCTTTTTACATCACCTCTAGTACTCATCAGTGAAAACAAAGATGTTGTAATGTATATTGTATTAAATATATGTATTTTTGATGTATATTGACAATAATATGTTTTTATCAATATTTAAAACCATATATATTGGAAAAATTATGGCACATTACTTTAATATCCTTTTATACCAAGTTAACTTCAATCTCCCCCTTTTCATCTTTTAAAAATACCAATACATTCTCATTCCCCCATATTTCAATACTAATTCCTTCAAAGAATCAATACAATGACACTTCTCAATTTTTCATTCATATTTTTATCTATAATTTTATCCCAAAAATTTTCAATAGAAATTCAGCCTTATCTCTTCTGTAACATCCCCTAACTTAGCACTCTCTCATGTGACCAAAATGGTTTTGTTAAGAAACCCTCTTCATATTCCAAACGTTATCGACTAATAATGGGGGTGTAAAGAATATAGTGGGAAGGATATACCCCCTAGTATAGAGGCAAAATATAAGAGAAATGAACAATAATAATAAATATGGGAGTATTGTAAAATAATAGAAATAGTGAAACACACAACTAGAAGGTAAAGGAAGAACCAATAAACCAAATAATTTAGAACCATGTAACAGTCCTAAACCCCATTATGGTCCCAACGCCATGATCCAACCCATCTAATAAGAAATATTCAATAACAAAGTACTTTTCTATTTTCTAAACCTACATCCATGTAATCTGCTCGGGTACCAAATGGAGGACCGAATAGGCTGTGATTAAAACTTATCAAGTCAACTCCATCATGTGTAAAAAACCCAACATGATGATAATAGATTGTAATAAAGCAATAAATAGGGGTATTAATTAATCAATTTAATTTAATAATACAAACAACCTTCATCAGAACCATGGAGTAATATCTTTAAGCATATAGTACAACCATGCCAACCATAACCACAAATCCTTAGTATAATCACATAACCAGAAAAATCCCTTTGTATAATCATTTTAGCACCCAGTCCAAGCCCTCTATATAATCATTTCATCATAACTAGGAAAATCCCTCTATAATATCATTTCAGCATTCCATTCAAGCCCTCTATATAATCATTTATGCATAATCGGGCATAGCCCTCTATATAATCATTTCATCATAACACATCACATATCAGTAAGGAATTAATAAGACATCATAATATCAAAATACACAATGGTTAATTATTCCAATTATAATTTTTCCTTAAATTACCAATTTGTTCATTAAATAATATCTTAATCCATTTCTATACTGAATTTGTACATTCATTTTACCTAAAATGACAACCAGTTATTGTATAATCCACTAAACTATATTATAAGGTGAATATATCACAAGAAATAACTTGATATTTCATGTCATGATAAACATACTTTAATTCATTATTCAATTCATTATTATATGTGGTATGCTCACCCTACAAGTAGACGTAATCCAGGTCGCTTCACCATCAGATCCAAAGTGATCTAAGGAGTAATCTGACACATAATTTATCATTACCCATTATTTGATTAATTAATTTACATGTTGTGTTAGTGAAATCGCAAAATATTTCACATACATGAGAAATATAAACAGTTCATAAGGTTTGGTTTTAAACTCCCAACCTTTATTTGGTGACCAATACAATGATTCAAACTGGTAATTTCAACAAGAATGAAGGTCTAGAATATCACAATAAGAACTAGATCACACAAGATCATTTTCTTCCATAGTGGTCAAAAGAATACATTATGATGGTAAGAAAAATAGTAATATAGGGGAAAACCTAAAAAAACAAATCACTAGAGATATATCACTTGATCCGGACATTTGGAAGGGAATAAAGAACTCTATGTAAAATTCCTAAGGATTTAGAGAGGATAGCTCTATATAGATGAAAAATTAATCACATGCGTAATGTTGGATTAAAACCATTGAGCCCAAGAAATACACATAATGTAAAAATTTCACATCATGTATTTCAAAAATTATGATTTACACCTAAAAATTCATAGTATTGGGTTAAAATGACATTGTTTTAACATTAAATGATGTAAACCAGTTTCACAACATTTATTCATTTAACGTCATGAACACATTTCACGGCACTTTTCTGCAGACAGTTACATTTCATGTAATATATACATGGCATGTAAATGTCTTTCAGGTTTCTTTAATCCTAGATTATATAGAGGATACCTAACTACCTTTGAATCCTTCCAAACCCATGAGAAACATTCATAATCTTCTTTAACACATTTTTAATCAGACTCCATTAAGTAAACAAACATACATCCTTAAACTTTATGTCATTTTCCCTAAACAAATATATCTATATTTGAATGATACTCGACCAACAATGTTTTAAGAATAAATATAACACAAAAAATAGATTCAATGAAAAACTCAATAAGGGACATAACTAGAAAATGATAAGATCTTACAAACTCCCCACCATATAACAGCTCATCCTCTAGCATCTCCAAGTATCATTATGGGGTATCGAAGAATAATTATTTCCACTATGCTAATATATGATATTCCTTCCCCCATTTCTCTTCTTGAATACAACCATGCTTCCACTATAATCAAACTACATGTATAATCTTTCCAGAAAGATATTTCTTGCTATAGTCCACATTTTGTATCAGATACTCCACAAAGGATGAATCTACATCAATCTCAACATTAAAAATATCAACCACGTGATAAGGGTTAGGAAGATATATTCAAAGATGTTACATATAAAACATGTCATTTATGGAAATGTATCACTATGGAATGTCCAATTAGTACGCCACTAGACTGACCCTTTCAACTATCATGAACAGCCCACCAAACCCGGGTTCTAGCTTCCCCAGTTTCTAGATACTCCATTACCCCAAATTTTGAAACACCTAAAGAAAAATGGGATGACCAACCTCAAACTCCATAGGTCATCTTTTATGATCAATGTAATATTTTTTTCTTCTCTGTGTGCTCACCAAACACCTCCTGTTTAACTAAACCTCCTCAGATTTCTCCTACATGAGACTAGGTCCAACAAGGGATGACTCGCCAACCTCCAACCAACAAATGGGTAAATGGCATGGTCTTCTATACAAATCCTTTAAATGTTCCATCTAGATATATTCTTAGAAGTTTTTTTATATATGAACATTATTAGTTTCATATGTTTCTCCCAAAAACCACTATAATAAAAAACATAGGCTCATGACATATCATCCAAAATATAAATAGTCCACTGAAATTGGTCATCAGTTGATGGATGATAAATGGTGCTCAAATGAACCTATGCTCTTAGAGCCATATCAAAACCCTGTCAGAATTGAGATTTGAAATGAGGATCTCTATGAGAAATTATGCCCCTCATAACTCCCTAAAACCAAACTATCTCATATATTTAGTGACTACCTAGATCATCCATGATGAAGGACTCCCTAATAGGAAAAAGTCAGGATAAATTCATGAGATGATCCATGATCACCTATACTACATAATTCTTATGGTTTTCCTATCAAATACTATCTTAAAATTCAGAGTAATGTCATCCCATTTTCACTTCAGAATGGGAAGAGACTGTAATAGCCCATATAGCCTCTAATTCTTGGATTTCACCTGTTGATAGGTCAAACATATTTCCACAAAGAATACTGGCTCATTCATCATTCCTAGCCATCATCATTTTCTACAAATATTAAGATACATCTTTGTCAAAACAAGATGTATCACCCATCTAGAAACATGAAACTCTCTCATCATCTTCTTATAAAAACACATAATAACCCATACTCGGAAACAAATAGGAAGATAATTACCACTACTAAGAGACCATCCATATAGTATATCACTACCATATAAGTTTTCCCTCATAACTAATCCCTAAAGATCAAATAAATTATCTATATTGACATTATCCAAAATCATGGATATAACAAATGTTAAAGGCATAGATACTCATCCCTAAGAATCCTAAACATCCTAATTCATATCTACAAAGAGCCCTATCATTCGACACTCATCATAAGATTCCCAAACTGACTTTGTCTATGTCTTCCATCCCAATTCATTAGTAATGGCATTTCCCTTTCCTAGTTTGTAATCCAAATAAAAGTAAAAATACTATAAATCCTCTACCCACCTCCTTTTTTTAAGGTTCATCTCCCACTAAGAGAATATGTACCTAAGGATCTTATGTTTTGTGTACACCATAAACTTCTCTCCTAAAAGATCATTTCTCCAGCACCTCAATGCATGTAACAATACTTCTAACTCTAGATTGTGATCAGGGTAATTTCTATCATTTAGTATCAGCTATAAAGATCAATAAGAAACCACTATATCCTTATGCATCAACTACTCTGATTTCAACTCTGGATGCATCATAGTACATGGTATATGCTTTACCCATCACATATAAAGTGATGATATTTGATGAGGTCAGTCTAATCTTCATATCCTAAAAATATCTCTCGTACGAATATGACTAAACAAATTTCACCCCATTCTTGGACATATCATAAATCCATGATGTAAAAATGGAGAATTCCTAGATATAGAACTGATAATAACTTGGTAATCCTAGAAAACTCAGAATCTAGAATACATTCTTGGATTAATCCTAAGATAACACAGCTGCAAATTCTTCTGGGTCCACTGAAACTCTATCCTCTGAGATGACATGACATAATAAGTGCACTTTATCATTCCAAAAATTAAATTTGGTAAACTTAGTGTAAATATAATTCTCTCTAAATATACTCAAGATGATGTCAAGATGTTGGTAATGATTTTCCGTTGACTGCAAGGAGTACACTAATATGTATTTGAAAAAACCACCTCAAATTGGTATAGAAATGGATGAAATATATAATTCATAAAGGATTTTAATACCATCGATGAACTCATCAAACCAAAAAACATCACTAAAAACTAATACAATTAATACCTTATCCTAAAAGTATTATGAGGCAAGTTAAATGGTTTCACCCTCAACTGGTGGTATCCTAATGTCAAATCGATATTGGATAAGATCTTACCACCTATTATTTGAAAAAAGAGATCATCAATGTGTAGATTGGGATATCAGTTCTTAACTATCATTTGGTTCAATCTATGATAATCCACACATAAGAACCATGTCCCATAATATTTTCCCATGAATATGTACTAATATATATGAAACCCTTCTCTTACAGGTCTTAAAATTAAAATTTCAACTCTTGAAGCTCTACTAGTATCATCCTATTATGTGGTATAGAAGCTAGCTCTTATATCCACACCAACTTGATCGTGAGACGGATCTCTTGATCGAGTGGTAAATCATAAAAATTATTAGTAAATACATATTGAAAAAGGTATACTACAGGAGGAAAAGTATCATACTTTATTCTACCCTTAACTAGATAATGTATTACAATATAATCCATGAGACAGTTCAGTCTTCATTAAATTGGTCCTACATAACCAGCCTGAAGATCCCACTCACCCTAGTGAGGATAGCATCCCAGTATGGAAATAGAAAAATAACTCTCATATTATAACAATAAATATTATCATATTATTGGATTAAAAAAATACATACCAATACTTAAATTAAAACCTTCCATTTCCATCACAAATGGTCCCCAAAAGAAATAGTAACCACCAATATCTAAAGAAAATACCTTGAAATATTTGATATTCTTTGACAAGACTCCCAATAACATATCCATGGTCAAAATACCATCCAATATTTCCACAAACAAGCCAAACTCATTTTAAAAAAGTTCCAATAAAGAGTAATTTTATTCTCTTGTATCAAAAAAATGCAAGCAAGAGTATATGATACAATAATATTACCTCTAAAGGTAGAATGTCGTGCATCTACATTAGTTGGAGTGTGATACATAGTGTGAAGATACATTTTCTCTCATCCCTAGGATCTATTGTGACTCTCCTAGGATATTACCTCTATCTAGTTTGTCTCTCCTATACTAGTGTACCATGTCCCCTACCTTGACCTGAAATTTCCATGTAACTCTAGCTACATGTCTTCTATGTCCTTCCCAGACTCTGGTACTTTCCCTGATCCCTTACCACTACTTTGATGCTTTGTTCCCCTGCAAAACCTTTGCATGTGACCCAACCTACCACAATAATTCCACTCCAAATAAGGGTATGAACGTTGAGAACTATGGTGGAAAAACCTTTCACATTGATAGAACTACAACAGACCATGATCCTGAGATGGATTCCCATTGCTCAAGATTCGTTTACCACTATTTTCATGGGAAAAAACTTTTATAGAGGTACTTATTTTTAGAAGAATAATAGCTCCCTATTCGTTTTGCTAAAATATAATGGCCCCTACTCGAGGTCTCTCTCAGATTCCCATGCATGATTAGTGAATGATTCATCACATCTGAAAGATACTCAAAATAAAAATGCTCACCTATGACCTAATATCATAGCTAATCCCATCCTAAAAACATATTGTCCTAGAGATCTCATCAGCATCTAAATATGGCACAAATAACTAAAATTCAGTGAAACATCCAACATAATCTATTACTAACATGCCTTATTGTGTCAAGTGCATGAACTTGAGAGACTTATCATCCCTAAATGTATCTATATAGAAGTGTCTCAAAAACTTCGCCTCGGTTACTTTCCAGGATAACTCTTCTTGCTACCTAACATTCTCTAGAATATACCACCAATGCTTATCCTGTCCATGAAACATGTATGCATAAAGATTTATCCTCCTATACACGGGTGTCTCAAGGTGCGTGAATATTATTTGGACATACTAGATCCAGAACTAAACTACTTAGGTGGCTCCATCCCTAGTGAACATAGGTGAATTTTGAAGCTGAAACTCTCTCTTCAGCTTAAACATCAAATTCACAATGTGAATAATATTCCTTTTCATAGATCACATGACCCTCAGGAAGCTGTCGTGATCCTAAATATTCATCTAATTTTTAGGAGCTACATGAAGCTCCAACTCAGTTGTTTTATGAGAATGATGATTCCAACTCTCTTGATGCTTAATTCAAAGATGATGAGGATTCATTTTCTCTACAAGAAAAAAACAATCCTTAAAAAAATGATAAAAATAAGGTAAACCTCAATAGGTGACATCAATAGAGAACCACTGACTCATGTTCTCTCTAAACCAAGCTTATAAGTGATTTTTCATGACATAAGAGTTCTTTAATATTCATTTATCAGATATTACTGTTATCTCATTTCATATTTTATGTAGTAAAATATATCACATGTAATAAATATACTCCTATCATAAAAAATGAATGTCAACATATATCCATATATTCTTATCATGATTCATGCATACTCGTCTCATTCTGTATCGATATATTAGTTGAAATCTCAATATATAATAATATCACACAACATGTGAATCCCCCAAGGTGAAATAACATCAACCATAATAAATTAATAGCATGAATAGTAATACCATCCCTAGGTAATCATATTTTACCCATACATGTGTTAGGTACTCTCATACACAAACTCATTACTAAATCCTAAAACATCATAATCTTCTTTCTAATTTTCCCCAAATATTAAAAATTAGAAATGAAAAAACTTCTCCTATGATACAACTTTATAACATCCCCTAACCCAACACTCTCTCACATGGACAAATCAGGTTGGTTTTAGGACCACAAGTGAACCTCTCTGTATGCCATAGGCTGCTGAATAGCTATTGGGGGTGAAGAATATAGTTTGGAAACAATTACTTATAGTATAGATTCACAATATAGTGAAAATAATCCATAATAATAAATATAAGAGTGATAGAAAATAGAGAAAACATTGAAATATACAACTAGAAGGTAAAGAAAAAAATGAAACTAAATGGAATTCTGTAATTAATAAAGATTAAAATAACATTTTAATATGAATAACACAAAGACCACAGTTCTGAACCCAAGGTTGGAGTTTCCTCCATGATCCAAGCCATCCAATAAAAAACAATCATCAATAAGGTCCCTTTCCCTTATCCAAACTATCACTTATGTAATCTGCTAGGGTACCAAATGGAAGTCTGAATAGGGTGTGAGTAAAACTTAGTCGATCAACACCACCATGTCTAAAAACCCATGTTGATAATAATTGCATTAAATAATGTGATAAATATGTGTTTCAATTAATAAATTTAACATAATACACCAATAAACCTTCTTTGTAACTATGGAGGAATATCTCTAACCATGTATCACAAACATGCCAACCATAACCCCAAATCCATGGTATAATAACATAGCAAGGAAAACCCCTTTGTATAACCATTTCATTATCCTATCCTAGCACTCTATATATTAATTTTAGCGAAACTGTGTCAAAACCTCTATATAAGAATTTAAGTATCTAAGCCAAGACCTCTATATAAAAATTTCATCATAACCGGACATAACCCTCAATATAATCATTTCAGTATAACGAGACACAACCCACTATATAATAATATCATTATAACACATCACAATTCAATATGACACAAATAACACATCATAACATCATTGTCCACAATGATTAATTATTCCAATTAAAAAAATTCATTCAATTACCCATTTATTAATTTAATAAATTATTAAGTTATTACCATGCTAAATTTATGCAACAATTTTACATAAAATGACCACCAGTCATTCTATAATCCATAATATATATTTTATGGTGAATTGATCACAATAAATCACCTGAGATTTTATTTCATGGTAAACTTACTTCATGACATTAATCATTTCATTATTATTAAAGGTAGGCTCCCCCTATAGGTTTCTGTAATCTCAGTCACATAACCATTGGAACCAAAGGAATCTGAGAAGTATTATAACATTTGATTTATCATTACCCATTATTTAATAAATTAATTTTCATGTTTTTTTTTGTGTACAAAAAATATTTCACACACTTGAACAATATATACAGGCCAAAGGGTTTGTTTTTAGACCTCATACCTTTATCTGGAAAACAAGAAAACACTTAAAACTAATTACACCCACAAGAATAAAGGCACAAAATATCTCAATAATAACTTGATCACAAAAGATAATGATCAAAACCTTTTTCCACAATAGTCAACAGATTACATTGTGATAATGAGAAATAAGTGGAAGAGAGTTAGAAACCAAAGAGAATCCAATCACTAGAGATAGATCGATTGATCGGGGTGTCTGGAAGGGAAGGAATCACTCAAAAAGGCCTATAAAGCACCTAGGTATCAATATAGGAGAGATGTACATGGATGAAGAATAAATCACATGCACAACATTCCCTTAAAACCACTAATCCTGAGAAATACACGATGTATAAACCTTTCATGTAGTTTATTTCTCAAATTATGAGTTATGTCGAAAAAATTATCACCTCAGGCCAAAATAACCCTAATAAAACATTAAATGATGCGAAATAGTTTCACATCATGTATTCATTTAATTTAATTAACCTATTTGATTAAATCTACATGGGAATAGTTATACATTATATAACATATACATGACATGTAAATTTCCTGAAATCAGCTTTAAGTCCAAATTATTTTGAAGAGCTCAAACCACCTCTAAAGCCTTCCAAACTCACCGAAAACCCTCATAATACCCTTTAACAGGTTTATACCTTGAATTCATTAATTTAAAAATATCTCCAAACATTAGTTCATTTTTCTCAGAAAAATCTATATGTCTATAAACAAGACTCAACCACAATGGTTTTGATAATAAAGAAATCCCAAAAAATTGTTTCAATGAAAAACACAAAGAGGTCTCTACCTAGAAAAATACTACATCTTATATATTCACTTTTACTTACATTATTCTCCCACTTTATTTTCTATATTTTATTCCATTTAGTAAAATTAAATTCAATGGGAATAAAAATTCTAGGATACCACTTGAATGAATTTCTAGAATATAACCAATTGTTCCCCTTTGATATCCACTCCCCTTTTATGGTTTGAGTCTTCACTATTCCTCTAAATATTTCTTCCTTTTAGATATTTCAATACATATTATATTACCCCTAAAAATTTATGTATTTGAGTCATAAATATTCATTAAAAAATATAATCCAAAAATGGGGAATATGAATGGGGTCACATCTTATATTGTTATCTGATGCCACTTTAAATAAATTTAAATGCCTGGTAAAAATTGGTGTCAATTTATGAATTAATTTTAATTTAAAATATATCTATGAAATTTCAATGAGATGTAGCTTTATATTGATTAAACTCAATAAAAGGGATATTAACCATCTTTAATCCAACTTGAGGAGACATAGTGTATTAAACAAGTGAAATTTTTTAATACTCGACATTACTGACAATTGTTAAACTCAAGTCTCAAAATAAATTTCAAAACTCAACCCCAAAAATATACAACCCCTTTTATATTAAATTTTGTATCCCATTGTCTTATAAAATATAATATAAAACATTTTTAGATTCCATA
The DNA here is from genome assembly GCA_963277665.1 of Viscum album. Classification (NCBI taxonomy): domain Eukaryota; kingdom Viridiplantae; phylum Streptophyta; class Magnoliopsida; order Santalales; family Viscaceae; genus Viscum; species Viscum album. The sequence continues at coordinate 149,283,294 of OY728129.1, read as the reverse complement.
AAAATATAAAAGGAATAAGTAATCATCCACCATACGATAATTTTTATATTGAGGTATGATACTTCTTGAAATTATTTAAATAAATTTAGTTTCTGGATACATATTATTTTTTAAACCATTACTAAAAAAATTGATTATTTTTTGAAATACTAAAATCATTATTAATTAGATATATATTTATTTACCTTATCTAGAACTCTAACATTTCTCTATTTAGATGTTCCAAACTAATTAAGTTGTGTTTTTTTAAGTACTTTATTATGACTTGATAAACAAATTATTATACACTCATCTCACCGCATCATTATAATCTATCACTCTTTTGTTGTATGCATATTTATGAACCAAATAATCCCCCTCAAAATTATATATTCTAAATCTTCTAATTCAGTCTAATATCCAGATTCATTATAAATTTATTCACCATCACTATCTTTAAAAGATTATTAATATAATTAAAGTAAATATAGTTTATTATTATGTGTTCTCTTCCTATAAAGTCAGGTGGTGGAGAATATTTACTCAAATTAAAACTCATTCCTTTTCATAACTCTCTTTATTTTTTGTTCTCATAAAAATATTCTTTTTCTACTAAAAGTAAATAATTTTAAGCCTACCATTTTTATTCCCCAGGATGATATTATTTTTTAGATTATCTCTCCCCTCAAGGGATATTTTTAGACTAACTCCTCCTATAATTTTTCATTTACTTCTTCCTTAATTTTGATTGACATTTAACCTTTATAATTTTATATGAAGCATAGTTAAGTAGTTTTTATTACAATGGATATATTATCCAAAACTTACTTATAAATAAATTCATATATTTTATTTCTTTTTTATTCATTATATTATTCTTCCACTAAACCAATTAATCTATTTCTTATTTAGTATAAATTATTTTTTACAAGTATTTTATCTTATTTACATAGAATCATAATTTTTCCATTTTTTCAGAAAAAAATTAATTTTTATTCTATATATCAATCTCTTTTTAAATTCACAAGACACAATTTTTATATATGGTTTTGGATCATAAAAGTTATCCAATACTTATATTAAGTTAAAATCTTTATTATATTAAACTATCTTATTCATCTAATATGATCATATATATTATGTAACAAATTTAACTTTCTCAATGATTATAAACTCAAGTTTATTAGAATTATGTTCAATAAGTTTCACCATTCACATGTATTTAAATAATAAATTATGTTTTAAATATTATTCCTTTTCTTTATAATATGATTCATTTGATCATAATTCTTGATCTTCATTGGTTGGATCATCATAGGATAATGATTTATTTTTCTATCTTGAAATGTTATATTATACAAATATATATTACATGTGTTTATAATATCTATAACACCAATATTAGGAATTAAACCATGTTACTTCTAGACAGAATTAGTTACTTAATGTTTTGAAGCCAAACAAATCTAAAATTGAGCCTCCTTTGGGTAGAAGTTTTTTTGTATGTTTACTAACTCCCTAGATGGTTCCATGTGTTCTATATAAAATTCGGAAATCTAAATTTATTCATAAATTTTATTTAAACATACTATATTAGTAAAAATAATTTGGGAACATTTTAAGGATTCAAGGAAATGTTTTATTACCATTACTTTGGGTTCCTAAGCACACATATCTCCAGTTAATCCAATCCCTATCTTTTATTCATAGTGATATATTTGATATTTAAGACACTCCGAAAGTTTCTCACTTTCCTAGATCTTTTCTCAATATATATAGAATATTTATTATGAACGTATTGGGATATTTTCAAATCATATCTATACTTATTTGATTATTTCTCAATATAAGGTAACTAAGACAAAGTTTCCATCAATTAATTATATATAGTAAAAACCTCACCATCGATTTCCTTATTGATCAAATTCAGTTGATTATCTTGATACATTAAAATATTTAGTTATTTAGTATAATCAATTTCACGTATTTTATTTTTTTATTAATTACTTCTATGATCTCAAAATTCATTCTATATATTTTCAATGTCTAATTTTAACAAGGTATATTACTCAAGACTGGTTCCATGTTTTTATTTTATCATTTTTAACAAACAAACATTATTATCTTCACTACTAGATAAATTTATAGTATACTCACAACTTGAAAAAACTTCATCCTATTATATATGTGAAATGAAAGGTATTTTATTCTCACATGATTTTTCTCATTCTAATACAGAATAATCAATAATGTTTTATTCTTTTATTTAATCAAAATACTTTTTTCTTATAAAATTGTTTCCTTTATTTGAATAATTTATTCCCTTTTTGGGATTTTAATTATTTAATGAACTTTACTTATAGGTAGATTTATCTAGATCCACTTTTTCAAATTAGCATCAACTTCTTCATCAAGTTTCTTATTTGGATAATTATTTACAAATTTTATAATTCCCCTATAATAAAAACACTTCAATGATATATTTATTTTTTGTTTACATTTAGATTTTATAAAATTAATAGAAACAATAGATAATATCTCTTAATGTATCTTATTATTTAATTTATAATATTCTATATAAATATAAAAATCTTATTCCTTTTTATTGAGTTTAAGTTGTTTCATAGCTTTAAAATCAATTTTGTTTTTATTTTTTATTTTAATTTAAAGATAGAAAACTTTTTTATTTTATAAACTTTTGGTCGGAGTGGATACTCAAGAGGGGGGATGAATTGAGTTCCAATTAAAATTTTCTGTTAAAAACAATGTTTATTAAAATCCCCCTATTTCAAAAACAGATTAAACTATAGTAAATTTATACAGTTTATAAAGGTTCAATTAGTTTCTCAAAGATTGATTAGATCTCAGTTAACTTAATCTTATGATTAAATTAACTTTTGAAACTAACTTACTGGTTTATAATAAATATAAACACTTCCGAGTTTAACTATCAAAGTAGCTTTGAAAATAAATTATATTTCAAAGTAATAGTAGCAGAATATGAAATAAATATGTATAGTATGGATATAGTATGTAGCTACAAACACAGAGAATTAACCAAGAGGTTCAGTCTCAAGCCGAGACTTAGTCCTCTCAAAAGTTTATATAAAAATAATCCACACCCTGGATCGGGGTTAACAACAGTGAACACACTGTCCAGGTCACAAGACCTCTACCACAGTTCTGCGTGGAAAAAAAACAACAGCTTAGAGCTGTTCAGGTCTCACACGACCTCTACCACTATCCACAGTGGGAAATGAAGTGTAAAAAGGTTTGCTGAGGATTTAAAAATCCTCCGGTGAAAGTACAGGAGTCAGTGTGTGTGTTTAATACAGCAGATAACACACACTGCTCAAAATGTAAAACAAATGTATCACAGAGCAGAGATGTAGAGTTTAGAAATGGCTCTGGTGATTTCAGTGTAGCTCTGGACTCTTTTGTATTTGGTCAGAATTTATTCTGAGTCCTCTTCTCGTTTTTGTTTGAGAAGAAGAGTGTCGTATGCTTCAAGTTCAAAGGCAGTGATATGTAGTCGATGAAGTTCTTCAATGTTCTTTTGTATGCACAGAACTCTTCTTGAGTAGGCTTGATTGTGTATGAGGTTCTGTTCTGCTTGGTTCTTCCTCCTCTTTCTTTCCTCTATGTTCTTCTTGTGTTCTTCTGTCAACTGTTTTCTTCTATACGCCCTTTTTTTTCTCGGCAGCAGAGTCTTCTTGTATTTATGTCACGTGCTTCGGAAGACAGAAAAAGTTTCCTTTCCGCAGGTACGAGGTACGGTTTCCTGACATCTGACAACCTTTATTAATTAATTGACATAGCATTAAAATATACCTAATATGACCGTTGGTTAGATTAAATAAAGATAAAGATAAAGAAATTCAAACAGTTTTTTATGACTATCGATTAGTTCAAGTGATCTATAGTTCATCAGGATTAGTGAGTAATGATCGGTGACTCAGATAGATCAGCATCGGTGAATCAGACTGATCAGCATCGATCTGTCATCTGATCGGTGAGTCAGTTTGATCAGCATCGGTGAGTCAGACTGATCAGCATCGGTCTGTCATCTGATCGGTGAGTCAGTTTGATCATCATCGGTGAGTCATTTGATCGGTGGCTCATTTTGATCAGCATCGGTGAGTCATTTGATCGGTGACTCATATTGATCAGCATCGGTGAGTCATTTGCGTCGGTGAGTCATTTGCATCGGTGAGTCATTTGCATCGGTGAGTCATTTTGCATCGGTGAGTCATTTTGCATCGGTGAGTCATTTGCCTTCTGATATCGGATCGGTGCGACCATTGTCGTTTGATATTGGATCGGTGCTTCCGATGTCTGTTGATATTGAATCGGTGATTCCGATGTCTGTTGATATTGGATCGGTGCTTCCGATGTCTGTTGATATTGAATATGTGCTTCCGCTGTCTGTTGATATTGGATCAGTGCTTCCGATGTCTATTGAATCCAGAAGACTTCCAAAATACTTTGGAAGTCAATAAGCATAGACAAAAACATGATAACAGATTCATTAACAGATTGTAATTATTTTTATGAGAAATCAAACCAGATTAAGCATTAATGGTATGTGATGATTTGTGATTATTAAAACATCAATCATAGACATGAAATCAACAATATTCCAAAGGGCTCAACAATCTCCCCCTTTTTGATAATCACAAATCTTTATCATAAAATATAAATAATATGATATATAATTAATAAAAACATAATGAGAATTAAACCATAAAGAGAATAAATATAAAGAGGTATATAAATCTTCCCCTTAATTTAAATTTCCCATATATATTATACAGATTTCCCCCCCTGAGATATATACATCTCTCATATATATATATAGATCTTTCTCCTCACCTTAGATATATACATCTTTTCTCCCCCATATATCTCTCCCATGCATCTTTCTTCTCCCCCTTTGGGATAATCAAAAAGGAGGGAAAACATATAAGTGAAAGTAAAAGCAGTCAGCATAGAGTATAGAGAAAAAAAATATTTTATAAATTACAGAATAGTACATGCATCACAGTGTTCACCCTATCAAAAACAATACACAACTATTTGTTGGGATACAAAGGGGATTTTCCTTTGTCTTTGGGATCAATAGTGGGTAAGATTGAAGGCTTGGAGGCAGGCTGTACTTGGCGAATCTGAAGTGGTGGTAGGACAAATCGGGCAGGTGTAGGAGAAGGTGCCACAGAGAGTTGTTGTTGAGAAACAGGAGCTGGTTGAGAAGCTTGCTGAGGGACTGGTCTTAACTGAGATAGAGCTTGAGCAACAGATAGCTGATGTGGAGCTACATCAGAGTCACTGAGAGGTTCAGAAGTAGGAAGTACTATTGCAGTGGCTTGTGCATTCAAATAGGGCTTCAAATGATGAATGAAGTCTTGAATGACTTCTGCCCCATACTTCATAGCTTTTTCAAAATCATCTTTATTCTCCATGAACTGTGCCATGGAAGGGGTAAAATCTTGCAACTGATGAACTTGAGTTTTGAAGGCCTGAGTGACTGGAGGTAATTTCAGATTCTCTGCCAACACCTTGAAGTTTGCAGCCATCTCATGTTTTGTATAAATCTTGGAAAAGTAATTATCAACTTTCTCTTTGATATCTTGCAGAGCTTTCTTAGCATATTCTGAATACACCAATGCCATCTTATGGCTGTTATCACAGAGCTCTTTCATCTTCATCAAAGATTCTAAATCAAGAATTTGTCTAACAGCAGCTAACTCATCATGCACAACTTCTCTTAGAGCTTCTAGCTCACGGGTAGTGATCTTGGTTACCTTGGTTGTACTGGCTTGGCCAACTATGTGAGTTAACTCAGCTTTCAACTTCCTCAGGTCAGACTTGTTGAGATGTTCAATCAAATTTATCAAAAATTCCATCATACCAGAGATGGTTGATCGGAATTCGCTTGATAGAGATACCAAGCCGGTGTGAAGATCCTTCATAGTCTGATTCAAAAAGGCTATTTTCCTGTCAATAAGTTCACCAGTATTGGCCAGGTCTGGCTTCACAGCATTAGATACTCTTTGTGAGAATGCTTCCAATGAATTTTCAGAAACTTGTAGAGACACTTGAGTAAGAGCATTAGAAATTTCTTCTCTAACTGTGACTCTCACAGCAGTTAGCAATTCAATCTTAAACTTATCAAGATCATCTTGAGAGATTCCAGAACCAGGTAAATTAACATTTGTAGGATCAACAGTAGGAACAGACCTTTCTTCTCTTGGGAGGCTCCTCTTCACAACTGCAGCATATTCTGGCATTGCTTCTTCTTCTTTAGAGTATTCTAAGCACAACACGGCATAACCAGGGTAGTCATCCCAAACAGCAGCACACAGGGTGTATTTTGGTTTCTCATAGCTTGTTGTTCCACTGATTTTTGGTGAATCAACCTTGCCACTGATATGTATTTATTGTACTGACTGAGGTGGTTCTATTTGATCTACAGAAAGACCATCCACTGGTCTGTTATCACCATCAACAGAAGCCTCAGCATCATCATCATGTCCATCATCACTCTTCTCAGAATCTTCACTGTGATATTCTTCAGTATCAGAATCTTCTTCATCACCAAGAATAGGTTCTGATTCTGGTAGGGCTAAGGGTGGACTAGCAGGTCCAAATTCTATTCTTTTTTTGGGACTAGCAGTGTCAGGATCACTCCTATAATCATGAGATGACATACTTCCTTCCTCAGTCGCAGCTTCTTATTGCTCTTGGGCTTTGGTGGCCTCATCCTTTCCTTCCTCTTGCTCATCATCATCAGAATAAACTGGTTCCTCATCTGGTTTCAAGCCAGGGTCTCTCAAATCCTTTGGCCTCTTGCCATGATCTATGGGATTGTAGGCTTCATACAATTTATCTTCATCTACAACCCCGCACTTCTTCCATGGATTCCAATCGATTTTCATCCTCTTACAGATCTCTTTGTTGAGACAGAAGGTATGATCTGTTTCATCAACTTCATCATCTTCATCAACACATTCTAGATTCTTGAGCATGGTAGATATCATCTTTGAATAAAACAAGGCAGTGGCTTTCTTGGAAGGTTTTACCATTCCAGCTATGTGCACCATCACATATCTACACAAATTGATCTTCTCATGTATTTTCAGAAGAAACAACAGGAAAACATCCTGGTACTTTACAGTAGCAAAATCTCCTCTCCTAGGGCAAAGTTGGTGCTGAATAAACTTGAAAAGAAGTCTGCATTCACCATCTAATTCTGAAGTTGTGATTCTCCGTGACTCTCTGTTTCTAGTCAGAAGCTCTAGAGCTAATTCATAAGAGAAGTAATCAGATGTTGGAGGAATATTCCCAGCATAATCCTCATACCGACCTTCATGAGGTATATTCAAGCACTCAGCCCACTGCTTAGATGAGAAGCATATTTTCTTTCCTTTTAACACAGACGACATCTTGGCAGCCTCCACACCATCTAGAGTGATTTTCAGATTCATGTAGAACTCATGTACCAGCTTCGGGTAGTCTATTCGAGAGTTGTCTGAAAACCAGTCTATCCATCCTTACGATTCAAGAACTTGCAGCAACAGTTACTTACTTGACAAAAGCCACGCAGAGCTGACTTCTCTTTCTACAGCAACAATCCGAGTTTCCAGGTTTGGATTTACTGATCGTTGAGAGGTACTACTCGACTCGCCTCGAGCACGCTTTGAAGGTACAGGGCTATCTGGTCCTTTGCTCGGTCTCTTTTGCTTAGTCATTCGAAGATTTTGGGAAGGAAGGAGTTCGAAGGTTCGAAGTAGAGGGGAAGAGAGGTTGAAAGGTTCGGCGGGAAATGAAAGGTCAAAGGTTTAGGGAAGATAAATAGCCGCGTATCATTTATTTTATCATTTAGGGTTCCCATAAAAAGTATAAAAGAAATTTACTAATTAATTACAATATATAAAAAAAATAGAAAAATAGATCGGTATGACAGATCGGTTGCACTGATCGGTTTGACAGATCAGTTTCACAGATCAGTTTCACAGATCGGTTTCACAGATCAGTTTCACAGATCAGTTTCACAGATCAGTTTCACAGATCGATCATACACAACTCTTGTTTAATAAATTTCATTCTTTCAGAGCATAAAGGCTTTGTGAAGATATCAGCTAATTGATGTTCAGAACTAATAAATTTTAAAGAAATATCACCTTTTTGATAATGATCTCTTAGAAAGTGATGTCTGACATCAATTTGCTTAGTTCTAGAGTGAGACACAGGGTTCTTAGATATATTGATTGCACTAGTATTGTCACAGTTAATTGAAACATGTTTAAGATCAAATCCATAATCCAATAAAGTGTGTTTCGTCTACAGAATTTGTGCACAGCAACTACCAGCAGCTATGTATTCTGCCTCGGTAGTAGACAATGCAACTGAGTTCTGTTTCTTACGACACCATGATACTAGGGATTTTCCAAGAAAATGACATGTTCCAGATGTGCTCTTCCTATCTAACTTACATCCAGCAAAGTCAGCATCTGAATAGCTAGTTAGGTTAAATGATTGTCATTTTGGATAAAACAAACCTAAATTTACAGTATACTTAAGATACTTAAAAATCCTTTTAAAATCCAGTAAGTGTGATTCTTTAGGATTAGCTTGAAATGTAGCACACATACATACACTGAACATAATGTCTGTTCGACTAGCAGTAAGATAAAGTAAGCTCCCAATCATACCTCTGTAATTGGTTTGATCCACTGGTTTCCCAGCTTCATCTGTATCCAATTTACAGGTAGTACTCATAGGTGTATCACTTTCCTTAATACTATCCAATACAAAACGTTTTAAAATATCCTTTGTATATTTACTTTGATTTAAAATAATTCCATCTTTAGTTTGAAAAATTTGAAAACCAAGAAAATACTTAAGCTCTCCCATTAAGCTCATTTCAAATTCATTTTGCATAACCTTTGAAAAATCAGTACATAAGGAATTTTTAGAAGATCCAAAAATAATATCATCAACATAGATTTATACTATTAATTCATCTTTTGAAATCCTTTTTATAAAAAGAGTGGGATCAGCTACTCCTTTTGTAAATCCTTTTGAGATAAGAAAGTTTGAAAGCCTTTCATATCAAGCTCTTGGAGATTGTTTTAAGCCATATAAAGCTTTAGAAAGTTTAAAAACATGATTTGGAAAATGAGGATTTAAAAAAACAGGTGGTTGTTCTACAAAAACATCTTCAACAATAAAACCATTTAGAAAAGCACTTTTGACATCCATTTGATATAGCTTGAAATTCAGATGTGATGCATAGGCAAGTAAGATCCTAATAGCCTCTAATATAGCTACAGGTGCAAAGGTTTCCTCATAGTCAATTCCTTCTTCTTGATTGTAACCTTGTGCAACTAGCCTAGCTTTATTTCTAATGATGTTTCCAGATTCATCAACTTTGTTTCTAAACACCCATTTTGTGCCTATGGTCAAAATGTCCTTAGATCTTTCTACTAATTTCCAGACTTTGTTTCTTTCAAATTGATTTAGTTCTTCTTGCATAGCCATTACCCAAAATTCATCATTGATAGCATCATTGATATTTTTAGGTTCTAACTGTGAAAGAAAAGCTTGATGTTCAACCTGATTTCTTAGAGAAGCTCTAGTCTGTGTTCCTCTATCTAGATTTCCTACAACAGCATCTAAAGGATGGTTCTTTAGAGTCCTAGATGGTCTTGAAAAGATAGGGCTAGAGATTTCAGATTCATCTACAGATTGAGGTTCAACAGAAGCAAGTTCTGGAGAATTTCCAGAGCTGGATGTTTTAACTATAGGTCCATTGTCTTTATCATTGAGATTCAAACTAGAGAGATCATCTTCAAGAGAGATTTTAGGTTCATGTGGATCAGTTTCATCAAATTTGATGTGAACAGATTCTTCCACACATTTGGTTCTTTTATTGAAAACTCTATAGGCTTTACTAGAGATAGAGTAACCTAGGAAAATTCCTTCATCACTCTTGGATGCAAATTTTTCAAGATTGTCTTTAGTATTGAGAATGAAGAATTTGCAGCCAAAAACTTTGAAGTAGTTAACATTAGGTTTCCTATGGTTCCACAACTCATAAGGGGTCCTCTTAAGAACTGGTCTGATCAAGACTCTATTAATGACATAACAAGCTGTATTTATAGCTTCAGCCCAAAAGTAAATAGGCAGTTCATATTCATTGATCATGGTTCTAGCTATTTCTTGCAGGGTTCTATTCCTTCTCTCTACTACACCATTTTGTTGGGGTGTCCTAGGGGCAGAGAAATTGTGACTATAGCCATTGTGTGAGCAGTAAGAATCAAACTCATGATTTGCAAACTCACGACCATGATCACTTCTCAGGGTCTTAATCTTGAGTCCACTAAGATTTTCTATAGACTTGGAGTATTTAGCAAAGTAAAAACAAGATTCACTTTTGTGAGCTAGAAAATATACCCAAGTATATCTAGAAAATTCATCTACAAGAACATAGACATAGTGCTTCCCATTCAAACTAGAAACTCTATAAGGTCCAAATAAATCCATGTGAACCAACTCGAGAGGTTGAGAAGTTGACACTTCTTTCTTTGATTTAAAAGAAACTTTATGTTGCTTTCCTTTTTGACAGGGATTACAAACTTTGTCTGCTGGAAATTCAAGTTTGGGTAGGTCTCTAACTAAGTTCTTCCTAGAAAGTTTTCTAAGTGAGTTTACATTGCAGTGTCCTAATCTTATGTGCCAAAGCCAAGATTCTTTATGAAAATCATTTAAACAAGGAATATTCTGCTTAGCTAAAGAATCTAAATCAACAGCATAAACATTTTCATTTCTTAAAGCAGAAAATACTAAAACATTTTTAGAGTTAAAAACATTGCAAGAATCATTTTTAAATTTCACATAAAAACCATCATCACTCAACTGAGAAATTCTTAACAGGTTATATTTAAGTCCATCGACAAATAAAACTTCAGAAATCAAGATTGAATCAGTGTTACCAATCTGGCCTAAGCCGATGATTTTTCCTTTTGAATTATCACCAAAAGTGACAAAGCCTCCATCAACTTTTACTAAGCTCTTGAAACATGAAAAGTCTCCTGACATATGTCTTGAACATCCACTGTCTAAGTACCATATCTTCTTGTGACAACTCTTCAAGCAGGTCTCCTACAAAACAGATTTAGATGGAAGATGACTTTGGTACCCAGATCTTCTTGGGTCCAGACATGTTAGCCAATGATACTTTAGGTACCCATATTTGTCTAATGGGTCTCATATAATTTGTAGAATTAACATTCTTTGAAAGATAAACCTTATTAGATCCATAACTATGAATATAACTAGTTGAGGCATATGAAGTTCCAGAATTAACTATCTTCTGTCCAGATTTAGGAATGAATCTAGTTTTGGAAACTTTTCTTTGTCCAGGTTGGTATCCTATACCAGTAGTATATCCAGGTGCAACTTTCTTTCCTAGAATTTGTGTTAGAGTATTCTTGCCATTTCTGAACTTCTCTAAGTCTTTTCTGAGTTTCTCATTAGACAATTTTAGTTCAGTATTCTCTTTAAACAACTGAGCATTCTTTTCTTCTTCTATATTCAGATCAGATTTATGATTAACACTTAAAGCATACTGTTTCTTTAAACCTTTATATTTATCTTTAAGCTCATTACAGGTTTCTTCAAGCATATCACAATATTCAAACAGTTTAGATTTAGACATGTTATCACATTCAGAATCATCTCTAGAATAATATGAATTTGAAGAAGGAGTTTCTGATGTTACCTCAGAAGTGTTTGTCATGAAACACATGTTGGCTCAATTCCTTTCAGAGTCTGAAGATTCAGCTTCACTTGTGTTGTCTTATGAAGCACTCCAAGTAGCCTTCATGGATTTCTTGTACTTGTTATCCTTGTATTCATACTTCTTTCTGTATTTCATCTTTGGATAGTCTGCTTTTATGTGTCCTTTTCTTTTACATTCATAACAGACAACTTCATCTGATTTATCAGACTTCTTCCAATCCTTTTGCTAGTATCCTTTGTTATCATACTTGCCTTTGTAGTTTGACTTTCTGAAAAACTTCTTCTTCCTATAGAATTTCTTAAATCTTCTAGCAATGTGAGCCATCTTAGCATCACTGTCAGAATCATTCTCACTTTCCTCACTTCTTGAACATTCATTGATAGCTTGAGGCTTTTCCTTATCCTTATTCTTTGAGGTTGTAGTCTTGAAGGCAATATACTTCCTTTTAGGTTCATCATCTTCTTCTTTGTTTACCTTGAGTTATTCTTCATACATCATCAACTTACCAATTAGTTCCTTGACTGGCAGTTCTCCAATGTCACACGATTCTCTAATGGAGACAGAGGTTCCTCTCCATCTTTCAGGTAGACATCTCAAAATTCTCATGATTTGTTCCTTTGCTGGAACATCCTTTCCAAGAGAAGTCATTGTGTTGACAATTTCATTGAACCTGAGATACATATCAGAAATGGGTTCATCAGGCTTAATCTTAAAATTATCATACTTAATAGTATAGGTATTCAATCTCATCTCCTTAACATTAGTTGTTCCTTCATGAGAAACAGCTAAGGTATCCCAAATTTCATATGCAGTTTTACATGCAGAAATTCTATTAAATTCCTCATCTCCTAGAGCACAGTACAAGGCATTCATAGCTTTACAATTATTATTGTAAGCAGTCTTTGTAGGTTCATCCCAAGTAGATCTATCAGTACTGGGAATTTTGTATTCAGCTTCAATGGCAGTCCAAATATCAAAGCTCATACTTTCTAAGTGAATTTTCATTTTTAGCTTCCACTGAGCATAGTTGTTTCCATTAAAGAAAGGTGACCGGTTAGTAGTAGCACCCTCAAGTCTATTATCCATGATATCACAAAAAGAATTTTAAAGAGATAAAAATTTAGAAATAACAGAAATTTTAAGAACTTTAAAATACAACTAAAATCACATTTGAAAAACAGAGTACTTTAGAAAATATTTTCCAACCTTTGATACCAAATGTTGGTCGGAGTGGATACTCAAGAGGGGGGGTGAATTGAGTTCCAATTAAAATTTTCTGTTAAAAACAAGGTTTATTAAAATCCCCCTATTTCAAAAACATATTAAACTGTAGTTAATTTATAAAGATTATAAAGGTTCAATTAGTTTCTCAAAGATTGATTAGTTCTCAGTTAACTTAATCTTATGATTAAATTAACTTTTGAAACTAACTTACTGGTTTATAATAAATATAAACACTTGCGAGTTTAACTATCAAAGTAGCTTTGAAAATAAATTATATTTCAAAGTAATAGCAGCGGAATATGAAATAAATATGTATAGTGTGGATATAGTATGTAGCTACAAACACAGAGAATTAACCAAGAGGTTCAGTCTCAAGCCGAGACTTAGTCCTCTCAAAAGTTTATATAAAAATGATCCACACCCTGGATCGGGGTTAACAACAGTGAACACACTTTCCAGGTCACAAGACCTCTACCACAGTTTTGCGTAGGAAAACAAACAACAGCTTAGAGTTGTCCAGGTCTTACACGACATCTACCACTATCCACAGAGGGAAGTGAAGTGTAAAAAGGTTTGCTGAGGATTTACAGATCCTCCAGTGAAAGTACAAGAGTCATTGTGTGTGTTTAATACAGCAGATAACACACACTGCTCAAAATGTAAAACAAATGTATCACAGAGCAGAGATGTAGAGTTTAGAAATGGCTCTGGTGATTTCAGAGTAGCTCTGGACTCTTTTGTATTTGGTCAGAATTTATTCTGAGTCCTCTTCTCATTTTTTGTTTTAGAAGAAGAGTGTCGTATGCTTCAGGTTCAAAGGCAGTGAGATGTAGTCGATGAAGTTATTCAATGTTCTTTTGTATGCACAGAACTCTTCTTGAGTAGGCTTGATTGTGTATGAGGTTCTGTTCTTCTTGGTTCTTCCTCTTCTTTCTTTCCTCTATGTTCTTCTTGTGTTCTTCTGTCAACTGTTTTCTTCTATACGCCCTTTTTTTTTCTCGGCAGCAGAGTCTTCTTGTATTTATGTCACGTTCTTCGGAAGACAGAAAAGGTTTCCTTTCCGCAGGTACGAGGTACGGTTTCCTGACATCCGACAACCTTTATTAATTAATTGACAGAGCATTAAAATATACCTAATATGACCGTTGGTTAGATTAAATAAAGATAAAGATAAAGAAATTCAAACAGTTGTTTATGACTATCGATTAGTTGAAGTGATCGGTAGTTCATCAGCATTAGTGAGTAATAATCGGTGACTCAGATAGATCAGCATCGGTGAATCAGACTGATCAGCATCGGTCTGTCATCTGATCGGTGAGTTAGTTTGATCAGCATCGGTGAGTCAGACTGATCAGCATCGGTCTCTCATCTGATCGGTGAGTCAGTTTAATCAGCATCGGTGAGTCATTTGATCGGTGGCTCATTATGATCAGCATCGGTGAGTCATTTGATCGGTGACTCATATTGATCAGCATCGGTGAGTCATTTGCATCGGTGAGTCATTTGCATCGGTGAGTCATTTGCATCGGTGAGTCATTTGCATCGGTGAGTCATTTTACATCGGTGAGTCATTTTGCATCAGTGATTCATTTTCCTTCTGATATCAGGTTGGTGCGACCGTTGTCCTTTGATATTGGATCGGTGCTTCCAATGTCTGTTGATATTGAATCGGTGCTTCCGATGTCTGTTGATATTGGATCGGTGATTTCGATGTCTGTTGATATTGAATCGGTGCTTCCGATGTCTGTTGATATTGGATCGGTGCTTCCGATGTCTGTTGAATCCAGAAGACTTACAAAATACTTTGTAAGTCAATAAGCATAGACAAAAACATGATAACAGATTCATTAACAGATTCTAATTAATTTTATGAGAAATCAAACCAGATTAAGCATTAATGGTATGTGATGATTTGTGATTATTAAAACATCAATCATAGACATGAAATCAACAATCTTCCAGAGGGCTCAACATAAACATTGTTATTATATCAACCTTGGTTTCCAGTTAGTAACCCTTTATTTATTTATTTTAAGTATGTAAAGTGTTCGGGTGATATTTTGGAGGGTTTGGAATAATTTTGAAATTTTTTGGGGATTTTATAAAGGTTCACGGTTTAAATATGATTAGTATAAACTATAAAACTTCTATTGGAAACCATGAAAACGAAAACAGGGGCTTCTGTATAGATACACGGTTAGGAACATGGATTTTCCTAACCTTATAGCCACCTATTAGTAATCTCTCATTGTGAGTTATAAGTATTAGGCATAGTTTTCCCACAGTTTGTATAACCATGTGAGAAAATTTTTTGAGGTTCTCCTTGATACATAGGCTGGTGCATGGTTTACCTAACCGTTCAAGACAACAGTTCATGGTTTAAAATTAGATCCTAAAAACGTTTATCTCACTTTTTTTCACCGCAAAGCCTCTTTTTTAACTATTTTTTACCATAACTTGGTTTTCCATCCTCCCAAAGGTTGTGGATATTTTCCCCCTTAGTCTTGGAGTGAAGCATTGGAAAGTCTTAGTGCGTTGAAGCTCAATTCCCTTGTTAAGTCTTCGTTCTTGTTAATTTTCCTTGAATCTACTTTTCTTACCTCTCTTAGATTCATAGATATGATACTATGGGGATATATCTATGATATTGGATGCCAATCATGATAATATATGGTTGTTTTAATGGTATGTAATAAGATATAAGGAGGGTTTAAGATGTTCAACCAGGGTTTTTTTGAAGATTTCATTTTCTTATTTTTTCGCCACAATTCTAAAGGTATGTGAATTCACTCTCAGATCCTCTTATTAGAAATATAAGGATTTGATTTCAAATTTATTTTTGTTTTCTTGAAATTTATTTTGAAATTGTTCTACAATGTTTTTTGGAAACCCTCTTTTGTGATGGTTTAGGAAATTGTGAAAATTGGGTGTTTTGGTGGAAAGTTAAAGTTGTAACATGATTTTAAAATGGTTGTTTGATTTTGATTCATAAAAAATGTTTTAATTAAAACAACAGTTTTAGTGAAATGTTTTTAAAAACAATGTGTTACGCATGAGTTTAATGGGATAGATATTGGTTTTAAAGTACCACCATTAATGGGGTAATTTGTTTATGTGAAGTTCTACCTTCAATGGTAACACCAAGATTGTGTGGTTTAGTGTGTGTGTGTGTGTGTGTGGTTATGTGACATGGAATGGTAATTCCAATATAGTATTTGATAAAGGGTTAAATGAATTGTTTTGTTTCTTTCCTTGAAAATTATTCGGTATAGCTATTCTTTTATACTTTGATATAAACTATTAAATGTTTTAAATTGTTTTATATAAGTTGTTTTATATAAATTTTCCAAATTTTTATGTCATAGTGGTGTGAGTATGGAAGTCATTTGGGGAAATCTGACTGAGTTTAATTAATCACCCATACTTTTTCATTTTGGATCATTTACAAATATGTTTTATCAGGACACATGTAAATGGAGGGTATTGTAACAACCCAATATTTTACAGTATGAATCTTTTAAAATTTAACTTCTTCGATAGCTTACAAGCTTAAAAAATGATTAAATATTATTATTTAATTATTATAGATATATCTTAGATGTTGGGAATAGATATAATTAATAAAATTAAGTATATTATGAAAATATATATTACACATATTTATAAAATTAATTTATTGGTTACCAAATAATTAGAAATGAAAACCAACTGAATATAAAGGATGTATTTTTAAAAAAAACTATTTTTATGCCCACAATGACATTTTCTATTAATAAATTAAATTAATCACTATTAGTTAAATATATTAATGAAATTTATATATTAAATATTGAATCAAATATTTTTACATTCATCCAAATATTTTTTGAGGTATAAGATAATAATAAATCCAATTTTACACACAAAAAACAATTTTTATCTAAATGCGGTTTTACCGCTATTTAATGGAAAACATATTTTATATCTAAATTTTACTCTTTTATAAAATATATTAAAATAAATAAACATTATTTTTTAATGAAAAATATAAAAATTTACTTTAGTTAATTTTTTGGTATTTTTCTGATCAGTTTCATTTTTTATGAATAGTAATATTAGTGTTGGAATAGTAATTTGACCATTAGAAATAGTAATGTGGTCATTAGAACAATAAACTAACTCATTAAATTATGAATATAATTTAGGTATCTTATAAATTAAAATATGGTATATTTATATCATAGAATACGTAAATGAATATTTTAAAAATGATAAATTAAGTATTGGTATTTTTATAAGTTGTAAATATTTATTTACAATTTTATTATTAATATAATGATTTAAAAGAAAATATGTTTTCATGAAATATAATAAAAAGTTAATATTTTTTTTATTATGATTATAAGATAATTTTATGAGACCTTGATTAATCTTTCAATGTGTTATAAAATCATTTATAATTTTTAAATCGATATTTTTGAAAAATTGATGATTTTATTTAAAAATTAAATTTATCATATTTAGAGGATTATTTTCAATAAATATGGTTTATTTTTAAATTCTTCAGGTCAAAAAATGGTTAGGGTTGATTTTTTAGATTTTTCTAAAATTGTCAAATTTTTTGTGAAAAATGAAATACTGTAATTTACAATATATATTCATTATAAATTAAATACAATATTCCTTGATTAATTGATGATGTAAGATCCATAATCTCAAACTTCTGTTAATTATTTTAATATATTTTTTGATAATTATAAAACTATTCATATACATGATCCAAAATAATAAACTAAAGAATAAAATAAGGACAAAACACCCCTATCCTCCACTATAAATACCACCCCTCGCCACCTCTTCTCTCCATACCTTCCAAGCTTTGAGACTTATCCAATTTCTACCCAATAATCTTTCCAATCCCTCCCCCAAGTCTAGGAACCTTTATTTCAAAAAAAGACAAAAACCAATCCCATTAAGGGTGTTCTCAAGGAAGATAATTCAATAGGTAAAAATCATCTTTCTTTTGTTTTATTTTCTTTTCATTGTATTTTATTTTCTTGTCCTTTACCTCACCTCTCCTATACAAAGAGACATGATAACTCCAGTATCATTTATATACTATAATTTTATCATTTTAATAGAATATCCATTAGTAAACTCCTTTCTCTCTCTATTTTACTCTATAAATGAAAAAATCATTCGTGATGTGTCAATTTACCGACATCATGGATGGTTCATTTTCATTTTCCATTAACTCATTGAAAGATGATCATATAACTATTTTTATGATTAAAAAAATTATAATATATGTATTAAATCCTATGTAATGTTCTGAAACTATTATATACATGTGATGTTTATTTATAAAATAAAACTTGTTTGTGATGATTGAAAACCCGCCAAAATAATCTAAATGATTATCACTAACATATTATCTAATGATTCATCATCACAAAAAAAATAAAAAAGACTTATATAAACATTTAATATTTTATATGTTATGTAATAACATTTAACTTCAATTCTGTATATCTAATCCCATTTTACATGAACTTCCATACTCATGTACAAGTAAACTGATCATGGAAACCAAGGAAACGAATGCTCTCGAACAATAAAATTGTACCTCATAACTCATTAAAATACCCATAAATGGACATAATAAAATTATATTAAATAAAATAAATTTATAAAAGGTTATGAATTAATTAATTAATTAATGGTTTTAATTTTATTATCCTGGACATAAGGTCAGGTGAAGAATACTTTCGTACATAAGGTACGGGTTTCTTCCCAAACCACCATTTTCCATTCAGGTTATTCTTTTCTCTCTTTACCCCAATGTAAATCATTATTACTTTTATATTCTTTTTTTAAATTATTTTTATATGTTCAAAACTTATATATCTAGATATTTTTATCTTTATTTATGGTAGGATAATTTTTTTAGGGGAACCTTCCAATTTCATACCCATTTTCAAGTACCACTCATAATCTATTTTTATCTACCAATATTTTAAAAAAATTCATATTTTATCATGAAAAAATATCTTTATTAATTTATGGTCTTATAAAAACAATAATTCATTTTTCTATTTTAAAAACTCTTTAATATTTTCCTTAAACGGAATTAAAGACAGTCATTTATAAAGATTCCTAAACACTCTTTTTACAGGTTTTTACTTTAGTTAGACCTCATTAATGCCTAAAATGTAATTTTATTATCTTTACATTTTATTTTCTAGAATATATATATTTTCAATATGATTTTATGACAAATAAAAATGAATTTCTACATAACTCCTCCTTCCAAAGTCAAAAAGGGTTTATCTTGTCTCACTTTTACTTCTTTGAGATATAGGTCTTGTTCACCACTTATTACTTATATTTGATATATGTAATTATATTTAATATATAATATCATGAGTCTTATAATTCTTATGATATTCTAAGTTACATTTAATGTTATTCCTTCATATAAATTATTGTTTAAATGTTTCAAAGTGGTATGAGACACTTTGGAATGAATAAATATTATTTTACACAAGAATTTATCAATGATTTTATTAGAGTATTTTCATCTATTATTATGACTCGAATATTTCAATGTGTTATGGTACACTTTTATTTAAATATATCTTTTTATTAGACATATAAGGAATACATTATACTAAGTAAGTGATAGACAGGGCCCGATATAGTCCATATATGCATCTGTAGGTCTCATGAGTGAAAATAGAAATAGATTTTGTTCTAGGCCTTTGCCATTTATTTTCAGGTATCTTGTATAAGGACTCAATGGTGTGTTCATTGTTTTTCATATAAATTTCCTCATTATGATATTAGTAATTAATAAATCATGGGATTATTAGACTACTATAATTTCCATGGTTAGGTTTCATGTGATTATTTATACGGTATAATTTATCCATCTTTTATTCATACCATGTTATGCTCATTATTATGTTTTATAATCAATAGTTTTAGTTATTCACCTTTCCTTGTTATTTATTTTTATGATATATTATGTTATATTGTTTACCCTTAATAATCATCTGATCTCACCCCTTTATTGTGTATTATTTTTCTCTAATAAGTGAAGATGTATATTACGAATAACATTTAGGGATAATCTAGGAGTTATGGATATTTCCAACAGAGTTTCAATGTTGTATTTTATTTCATGTTGTAATATATTGTTCATGTATGTAATATAGTTTCTAAAATAGCTAAACTATTCGGTCCTTTTGGATAAAAACATTTTTTTCATTATACCTATGTATCAAATAAGGCACCAGCTCAAGGATAGATGGGTATGGGTATTTAAAAGAACCGAATTTCTTTAGTGGCGAATCATGATAATAGGGAATGGATAGTGGATTTTATTTTTGGAGATTTTTGGGAGTTGCTGAGTTGGTGTCTTTGGAGCCTTTTGAGTTTTTTTTATTTTCTCTTCCATTTTATAGTTGATTTTGATCTTGATTTCTTCTTGGTACTCTGATATAGTTTGGGTAATTTTTTTATACATTGATTTATGTTATATTGATTTCATGCATCATATAATGGTTTTGGATATTGTTTGTTTGCTTGTGGTTGTTTTATTTCCAAAATGAAAATCATCCCACAATTTTATTAAAGCCCTTGGAATTTATTTCTAGACTTTGTAACCTTGGGGATGTCACATAAGGAAATTTATAAATTTTGCTTCAACTCAATCCAATTATGAGGGGTGGGATGTTACAAGTGGTATCTTCTTGTTAGGTCCTCGACTTTAAGATGGTATAAGTGGATTGATCTGTTGGTATCATTTGTGTCAGTCTTGGAGTTGAAAATCTTTATTGATTAGTCCTTGAGTTGGGATGTTATAATGGAGTAGTATTATCAGGACTTATAATGTAAAGCATAAAAATATATAGCTACCTTTTTATACTAAACATTGAGTTACTAGTTAGTTGGGAACATAAGTGCTTTGGAGACTCTTATAGGACTTGAAATATCATTTTCATGGGTTTATCTAATGAGAAGAAGATGGCATGAATTTATAGAAATGACTTCCCATAAAGTGTTCATATTTCATTTTGATCAATGAATTATCATTTTGTGTAAAAATGTTAAATTTTGAAATGTAATGAAAAATGTTTTCAAATGTGAGATTTTCAAAATGGTATGATAGTGGTCTTTTGAAAATGGTTTTATTTTAAAAAGCATGGTGGAATTTTTAAAAATGGTTAAAAATGGAATGTGTTGATTTTTTTTTTAAATATTTGTTGTAATAGTTGTTTTGTGGTAGGTTTTGAAAATATTAATCCTCCAGTTGATAGAGAATGGGACTTTTGGAATTTTGTTTGGTTATATAAAATCAATCCTATTATGAATAAAAGAAACCAACGAGAAGAGACTACTAAGAATATTGTTTCACCTAATCCATAGGTGAAACAACAGCTGGGTCAGAGTATAGTCAATGCTTCTCAAGCTCTAGATAGAGGTAATAGAAGGAATGATACAAGACAAGTGGATCATTCCATTCAGTTCTAGAAGCATAATCCACCCATCTTTCAGGGTGATTCTGAACCAGATAAGGTAAAGGTGTCGATAAATAGGATTAATCAAATCTTTTATTTCCTTGGTACACCAGTAGAGCTGAAATTCAAGTTGGTGACATACATTCTAAAGTATATTTCATTCTAGTGGTGGGATTTACCAGTTTAGTATAAATTTGACCAAGGCATTTCATGTGAATATTTTTAATAACTGTTCAACGAAAAATTATATCATCATACATTAAGAATTAAAAGAAAAAAATGAAATTTTAATCTTGAATTATAAGAAACTATTATTGAAAGATTATGTGTCTAAAATTATTAATTTTTTTGAATTTTCACCCAAAGTCGCAATAAGTACATCCTTGAAGGCACACAATTTTAAATTGGGGTTGAGGTAAGAGATTCACTCGAATATTTCTCTATTTTGTAAAAATGATTATATAGAGATGGTCAATAGAGAGATAGTGGGAGAATGTTATATCTCAATAGATACATGTGTAGGAAGATTATTAATACCTATGGGTAATAGTGGAAAATATAATGTTAGGAACAAGAGGAAGAGGGACACCTATTTCCAAGGTAGTGGGATGGCTAAGAATTAGACAGCTAGATTGATAAATGTTCCTAAAAAACCTAATATAAATCTAAGATATTTCCAATGTGGTTATTTGGACCACATGAAGTAAGAGAGTATGAAACCACCTAGAGCATGCCAAAGTTGTAACCAGATAGGGAATCTTCAGTTCTACTATCATAGTGCTCTATATTCAAGTGTTTGGGATAACTCTCATGTTTCACAAATATCATATGCTTTGATGGGATGAGTGAAATAGATTAATTATCCTCAGTAGAACTGAGCTATCTATAGTGATTCTAGGAATACCATGACTCTTAAATATGTTTAATCACAATAGTGACAAAATAACAAAGTTTAGTGAGTAAGAAGATGTTTGAGGCTGAGCAAGTGATTCTGGATGATCAATCTAGACTGTCAACAGTGAGAGGTATGATTATTTTTAATGCTACACTTATGCATTCTTTTCTTGATACGAGTGAATACCATTCATTTATTAATTATTTTTTTATTGATTTATTAGGTTAAAATGTTGAGATGATGCCTTCTGTTATAAAACTTCAAACTCCTCGAAGTCAAAGAGAATGTCAAAACCATATGTGTAGAGAAAGTTCTATAACTACTGATGGATCTGAGCTAGTATGGGATTTCTCTATGCTTGAGATTTATTTGTATGGCATAATCCTAGGTATTTATTGGTTGATAATTTTCAAGGATTGAATCAATTATTATACCAAAACGGTTAGTTTCATGATTGATGGTGGCATTGAGTATCTCTTCAAAGGAGACTATAATGTAAAGGCAGGTGAAACATGCTTGTTAGCACTAGTAGTTGGAATGATCTCATACTATTTATTATGGATTAATTTGACATCAATGGAGGAAATAATTAATAGAAGTATCTAATTAGTCTTTTATCAGTTTCCATGTGTTTTTTTTTTTGAAAATTTCTTACAGTTTCCACCCATAAGAGAAGTGGATTTACGATTGATCTTCTTCTAATTACTAGTCATATTTCCCTTCCATCTTATTAGATAAAACCAATAGAGTTATGGGAATTGAAATTTCAATTGGAAGAGATAGAAATCAAAGGTTTCATTCAATCGAGCATGTCTTTATGGGTAGCACCAGTCTTGGTTTTCAAAAATGCAGACAGAGCACTTAGGTTGTGTGTTGATTATCATAAGCTTAACCAAGTTACAATAAAGAATTGATATCCACTTCCATGAATTTTATGATCTATTAAATAAATAGAGGTGAGATCATTGGTTCTCTAAAATTTACTTGGTTTAGGATATCACCAATTGTGGGTTCAGAAAGAGGATATCTCAAAAATAACTTTCAGGAATTGATGTAGCCATTAAGAGTATGTGGTTATACCATTAGATCTTATGAATGCACCAAAAGCCTTTATGGAATTGATAGATAAAATATTTAAAAGGTATATAGATTATTTTTTGTTGTTTTTTTTGGATGACATATTGGTGTATTCAAGGAAAAGGGTTGGGCATGAGAAACACTTGACGATAGTGTTGGGAATTTTTCAGGATCATCATATGTATGTAAAATTATCAATGTGTGATTTTTTATACAAGATTTATGATACCTTATCCATATAATATCTTAAATATGTGTTTATATGGATCCAAAAAAGATATAAACTGGTATCTCTTGGAAAATTCTAAGTAATATCTCTGATATATGTAGTTTCCTTGGTCTATCTATTTATTACTGATGTTTTTTTCATGACTTATCATTACTAAATTCACCAATTACAGCTTTAATGAGGAAAAATATTCCATTAAAATGGAATTATGAAAGTCATAAGTCCTTTAATGAGCTTAAATTTTTCCTTACATCAGCACTAATCTTGATATTACCAGAATTAAGACATGGGTACATGGTGTATTATTATGCTTCAGGATCGAGGTTAGGATGTGTTTTATGTAGGGAGATAATGTTGTTGCTTATGGATCAAGGCAGTTATGGCTGCATGAGAAGAACTACACAACACAAAATTTTGAGTTATCTATTATAGTCCATTATTTGAAAACTTGGCGTCATTACCTATTTAGTGAAAGATTTGATGTGTTCACGGATCAAAAGTTCTTGAAACATATTTTCTAACAATTGGATTTGAACCTGAGACAAAGAAAATAGATGGAGAACCTCCAAATGTTCTACATTGAATAGATTTATACACTGGGAAAAGGTAATTTGGTGGCAGATGCATTGAGTATAAATTCATACACTCAATTTAAAAAATAGGATTCAGATCAGTTGTAGTTTATGTTGGTTATAGCTGACGTGAACTTGGAATGTGAAGACCATGGTAATGTTATGGTTTTCTTTCCAGTTCCTTATGTACCTGATTTGGTTACGACAGTTAAAGAGGAACAATCATCTAATTTAGATTGTGTTACAATGAAGTAAGAACTCAATGGTGGGGAGTCTATTGAGGGATGGAAGATGGAAAAGAGTTTAGTTGTGTGGTTTATAGATCAGATGCTCATACCACCTTTTCAGGAACAACTTTTTCATGCATACCACCACTTGAGATGGTTTGTTCATCTTGTAATATAGAATATGTATAAGTCATTTAAATCATATTTTTAATGTATAAAAATGAAAAAGAAAGTGGATGACTTTGTTTCAAGATGCCTCACCTATCATCAGGTTAGGGTAGAGCATCAGTGACCAGTAGGTTTGTTGCATACCTTACCTATTACTATCTAGAAATGGAAACAGTTAGCCATGGATTTTTTAGCATGTCTCCCAAGAATGGATTGGAAAATTAATATGTATAGGTCATAGTGGATCAACTCACAATTTAGTCCCATTTCATCCCTATTCATGAATCTCATACAATGGAGGAATTTTCATAAACATATATATGAGAAGTGGTAAAGAGGAATGGCATACCTATTTAAATTGTATCAAGATGAGATCTAAGTTTATGTATAATTTTTGTAAGTCCTTACATAAATTATTTTGGACTTAGTTGACCATGATTATAGCATATCATCCTCAGATGTATGGGAAATCCAAAAGGTTGATACAAACTTTGGAGGACATGATTCAGGCTTGTGTAATGGATTTTGGGGGCTCATGTGAGGAGGGTATATGATTAGTATAGTTTTCATATAAAAAAATTTATCAATCCTTAATACATATGGCTCTTTTTTAAGAATTTTATGTTCATCCTTATCATTCTCCACATTTTTGGGTAGAAATAGTTGATACTTCACTGGTTGGTTCAATCCATTTCTAAGATACATCATAGAAGATTCAGTTGATCAAGAAGATGATGGGGATGGTTTGGGGTTATTAGAAATTGTATGTGGATCATCTTCTATAGCCATTATCATTCTAGGTGAGTGATCATGTGTTCTTAATAATCTCTCCTAGACTAGGTCATCATCATTTTGGATTGAATTTAAAATTATCTCCTAGATAAAAAGTATTTTTTGAGATACTTTAATTGGTTAGTGAGGTGGCATATTGGTTGGATTTTCCACCATAGTTCAGTTTGGTGGATAATGTGTTTCATGTATCTCAATTGAAAAATTATTAGTCTGATCTTGACAACCTTATTTGATGGGATCATGTTTAACTATATATGTATGCTTTGATGGTTCATATATTAGTATATATTGTCAATAGGAAATAGAAAGTACTTCATCAGAAAATCATCGGTCTAGTGTAGGTTTTGTGGAAACATGGTCAGATTCAGGAAGAAAAATGGTAATGGGAGAAAGAAATGGTCGAGCAATGGCACAAAATCCTTTAGTAAAATGGTTTATTTATACATTCCAAGGATTTAAAGTCCAATGGTGGGGAAAATTTATCACCCATAGTTTCAAGTAAGTAACCCTTTATTTATCTATTTTAAGTATGTAATGTGTTTGGGTAAATTTTGGGAGGTTTTGGAAGAATTTTGAAATTTTTTTGGGTCTTTTCTAATGGTTCATGGTTTTATCATCATTAGTAGAAACTGTGAAACTTCTATAGGAAACCAAAAAAAGATAGGCAGGGGCTTCTAGACAGGTGCATGGTTTTTCCAAACCATGTGTCCACGAAAGAGTAATCGTGAATTGTGAAGTATATGCATTATGAACTATTTTTCTAACCATGTGAGCCAACCATACGAGGTACTACTTAAGGGAAGGGATGGTTCATAGTTGGTACACGGTTTTCCTAACTATGTGATCCAATAAAATTAGAACCTAAAAAAGTGGATCTCACTCATTTTCACATCTAAGACACTCATTTTCACAATTTTTGACACTAACTCGGCTTTTATTCTTACCAAAGGCTTTTAAGATTTTCCCCCCTTATTCCAAGAGAGAACCATTCGAAAATATTGGTGCGTTGAAGCATAATTCCCTTGTTAATTTTTTTATTTTTGGTTGTTTTCATTAGATCTACTTCTCTTACCTCTCTTTAATTCATAGATATAATCTTCTGCAGATATATCTATGATAGTGGATGTCAATCATGATGAGATATGGTTGTTTTTATGTTAGGTAATGATATCTAAGGCGGGTTTTGTAGATTCAACTTAGTTTTGTTGAATAATTCATGTCGTTCTTCATTTTCACTCTAATTCCTGAGGTATTTGGCTTCACCCTCGACTCCTCTTATTAGAACTAGAATGCTTTGATTTCAAATTGATTATTTTTCTTGAAATTTATTGTGAACTTCTTTTTGGAAACCATATTTCATGACATCTTATGAAATTATGAAAATTGGGTGGTTTTTTTGAAAGTGAAGGTGGTAACATGATTTTAAAATGGTTGATTGATTTTGATTCATGTAAAAGTACTTTAAATAAAATTATAGTTTTATTAGAATGTTTTTATGGATATTATGTTATGTGTGAGTTGAATGGGATAGATATTGTTCATGAAGGGATAGCACAAAGGTATAGGTTATGAATGTGAAGTTCCACCGTCAATGGTAACACCATGCTTGTTTGGTTGAGTGTGCATGTCTAGTTAGGTGAAATGAAATGGTAATGCCAATATGGGATTTGCGAAAGGGTTAAATTACTTGTTTGGTTTCTTTCCTTGGAAACTATTTGGTGTAGCAATTGTTTTATACTTCAATATAAATTGTTAAATGTTTTAAAGTGTTTTATATAAGTTTTTTTATATAAATGTGCTAACTTGTTATATCATAGTGGCATGAGTGGAGAAGTAATTTGGGTAAAGCCTGCTAAGTTTCATTACTCACCCCTTTATGGTAACTTTGGTACTTTTTTAGATATTGGTTATCTTGAAACAGGTAAACGGAAGGCATAAAATTTATTTAGTGGTGCATCATGATACTCAGGCATGGATAGTGGAGTTGGTTCTTGGATATTGTTAAGAGTTACT
Organism: Viscum album; assembly: GCA_963277665.1. Taxonomy (NCBI): domain Eukaryota; kingdom Viridiplantae; phylum Streptophyta; class Magnoliopsida; order Santalales; family Viscaceae; genus Viscum; species Viscum album. Next base: position 149,255,814 of record OY728129.1, on the reverse strand, counting down.
TAGTTGGTGTCTTTGGAGTCATTTGAGTTTTTTTGGTTTTTTCTTATATTTTTTAGTTGATGTTGAACTTCGTTTATTCTTGGTACTCTAATATATTTTGGATTATTTTTTTATACATTGAGTTATGTTAAATTTTTATCATGCATCACATTGCAGTTTTAGATATGGTATGTTTCTTTTATTTTATTATTTCTAATGGAAAAAATCATCCCACAATTGTATTGAATACATTGTAATTTATTTCCATACTTAGGTGCCTTGGTAATATGGCCTAAGGAAAACTATAAATTCCACCTCAACTTAACCCAATGAGGAAGGGATGGATGTTACAGTTATACTATAAAAATCATCAATAGTTTATTCAAATATATATTTCCAAAGGAAAATTTAACATCAAACTTGTTAGTAAGTATTCTAGAAACGTTCTTGATAACAAAATAATCCTTTAGATTTTATTTAAATCCTTGGATTTTATTCACATTCACATATAAAATTGTGAAAAAAACATCAAAAAAATTTCATTATCCATCATGACATTTTAAAAACATTATCTTCATATTTAGAGTTTTCCACCTTCAATTTGGTGTTTCCTATTGGGATATATGAATTCTATTCTATTTTTTTGGAAGTAAAATTTTCTAGAAAGATAATTTTTTAAAATGATATTTCTATTAGCAACTAGATTTTGATCAATGAATATTTTTCTGATGTTACTTTGGAAGTATCAGATGAACGGTTATGATATTAGGCTAGCATGAAAGTCCAGTTGGTTGTTAATGGTCGAACTGAAGGAGAAACAGTGTATTGAAGGTTTCCTTGGTCAACAAAAAGACTTTTTTGAATCTCATACGGTGGTGGAACTAGTTTAATGGATAAATACATATATTAATATAATTTTTGACCACCTTTTTGAAATTTTAAAGATATTATGTTTCTGTACTTCTGTTATTTTATAGAGTGCTTTGAGAATGAGAGTGATTGTAATAGCTTGTACTATCATTATATCAAATTGGTTGTAGTGTTCTACTAGGGATGTAGGAATTTTGTTCTAACCATTTAATTATTATGTGTTTATCCATTTATTTCCTTCCATTCCGAAATTTTTTATGAATGTTTATTTCATGTGGTGATTAGATTTTATATCTATTAGTTCTGGAATATAAATTCAAGGGGATAGTGAGGATAAATTTAAAGGAATAAAAGATTTTGGAATAACTTTCTTCTAGAAGTTTGTTTTTGTTTATGGATTTATAAGTTTTTTTTCCCAATATGTTGAATCAAATGGATTTCTTTTAATATTTGATAGCTATAAATAGATAGAATGGAATCAGATAAAGGAAAGATCTGGATTGATATATTCAATGGGATAGAATTTTGTTTCTGGATGATGGAATTAGAATATCGTTCGATACCAAAATTTTCAAATCCTCCACTATTTGTGGAATTTATAGAGAAGGTAGCTAAATTGGTTTGATATTGGTTGAATGGGAATACCCCAGCATTGATAAGAATGTATCTTTCGTAGAATGTTGCTTTCAATATTCAAGAGAATAAACACACCATGGAAGTTATATAAGTTTTAGATGGAATGTGTTAAAAACCAACAACACTCAACAAAGTCTTTATAATGCACCGACTATTCATTTTGAGATTATTGGAAGGATGACTGAAAATAGAACATGTGAATGATTTCAACATGATATGAGGACCACTTGAATTAGTGATGGTTATTTTCATGGATGATGTGTGGGTATTTCTTCTCCTGGCTTCACTTTGGGAAATATTTGATTCCATGATGAAAAAATTTAATTTATTTGATTATAAATTTAAAATTTGTATTTGATTAAATTAGTAACTTCATTCTTAGTGAATAGATGAAGTGTAAGTAATTACATGTACCCTTTTAATGTTCTCTTGATACAGGAATATGGGGATGGTCACCTCATTGGAAGGAAAAAAATAATAATACATCAAAATAAAATTCTCAAGGAAGAACTAAAATTATATCAGTTATTAAAGTCCCTATTTGATGGATTTTTTGAAATAAGGGACATATCAAGAAGGACCGTAGAAATCTAAATGAGTCTGTAGATAATGAATCAACTTCTGTAATCACAAACTCTATTACTAATTCCAAAAGAGGTAATATTTTTTTGTTGAGTGTGATTATTTTTTTCAAATCATGGGTTATTGACTTGAGTGAATATTTACATTCAATTGGTGAGTGGGGGTGAATGTTAGAAAATGTATTTAGAATCTTGGTTAGAGTAAATCTTGTAGATTATGAAGCTTTAGAGATAGTTGGGAAAGGAAATTTCAACATTTAGATAAATAATGGAGGTTTCTCATGAATGATGTTAGACAAATTTCTATTTTGGGGGAGAACCTCATATCAGTTAGAAACTTGATGAATTAAGTTTTAGAACCACTTTCTCATATGAAGTGTTGAATATAACCAAAGGATCTATGGTTATTTCTCTTGGGATGAAAAATGTAACTCATTGCTTGAAAATAATAAAATATTAAGTTGTAATTTTTGGGACAACTACATGGGAAGATCCATAAGTATGGGAGTATATATATTCCTACCTTAGTGATAATAATATGAAAGTTATAGAGGAAAATGGAACAATTTAACTTAATAAAATAGATTTTTAAAGATGTGAGATTTTTATGATGGGGAAATAGAAGAAGGTGTCCTTCAATTTTGAAGATGGAAACCTATGAGTTAGAAGCTAGAACTTGTTTATTCTAATATTTGGGGACATTATTCTACAACTTATTATGGATAATCATTTTACTTTGTAACTTTTAATTATGATTACATGTGTAGGGTATGGTTATTCATCCTAATTAATAAATATAATATTTTTCATGTTTTTATCAAGTGGAAAATTTAGAAGAAATAGAACATGATCGAAATATGAAGTTCCTATAAATAAACAATGGTTTAGAATACACTGGAAATAAATTCTAAAAAATAAAAATAAGGGAATTAGAAATGAGAAGATATTTCCTATAACTACACAACATAATGGAGTAGAAAAATAATTAATAAGACTTTTCAAGGGAAATATTGGTGTATGAGACTTCATTCTAGAATGCCTAAGGGAATTTAAGAATAATCTATAAACATGATTTCTTACTTGATCAATATAATCTATATTTATTTATGGGAAAATAAAGTCTATAAGAAAATTGGTATTTTAAATAAATAGAAGTTATCTATTTCAAAACTTTTAGAAGTGTGGAATATATTCATGTTGATTCCAAAGACATAGATAATTTGGATACTAAATCAAATTTATGTTTTCTTATTATAAATGGTGATGAGAACTTTTGATATCATTTTTTGGATGATGAGAAGAAGAAAAAAATCTGGAGAATAGATTTTATCTTCAACAAGAACCTTATATGGAAAGTTAGGAGCATAGAACAGAAAGAAGTTGTGTAAAAATAAACTATTTAATTCTATGTTAATTTAAAATAGATTATCAAAAGGATAGTGCTTATGAAAAACATAGTAGTAAAATCATAAATTTAAGGAAGATTTGGATCTTGAGAATAACTTTTGGAATTAATGGTTCTCTAAGGATGTTTAGAACCAAGATGTGAAGAATATCCAATTCAGTTGAGAATATTAATTATAATTAGGTAAATAGTTTGAAGGTTTGTTTTTGATATAAACATTTCCCTTTTATTAGACACTGGTGAAATAGAAAGTCTAGAATTATAATCTATCCTTAGTGACTCTGGGTAGTGGTAGTTGGCCATGAAAGAGTAAATTAAGTCCTTAAATCTTAATAAAATGTAGTAGATTGATGAACTTATAGATGTAAATCGAGATTTATAAAAGAAATGGGTTTTTAATTAAAAAGAATAATCTAATTAAATTTTAAGGTAAAAATCATGCCTAGTGGTGAGAGTTTTCCAAAAAAAAGGAAGGAATTGGTTTCTTAGAGTTTTTCTCACCAATCTTCAAGAACACTAATATCTGGGTAGTGTTAATAATTTTTCCTTCCATTAATTTTCACTTGGATAAAATGGATGTCAAACAATCCATTTTTCATGGTTATTGGGAGGATTAGGTCTATATAGTTTATCCTAAGAATTTTTAAGATTATTGAAATAAGAAGAAACTTGTTTTAAAGTTAAATAAATGTCTTTATTGTTGGATTTGGTGGCCTATAACCAGCTAATTTTTACATTATTCATTAATAAATACCTTATCACATCTTGATTGCTCTTCTATGTGACAATACATGTGATAATTTCCTAAGGATAGTTGTTACACTAAAAGGTCATAGAGGATCCCTACTATGATGAGAACCTGGAAGTGCCATAACACTATTCTTGAATATATGTCATATGGCTAGATGATTTCATTTGAGGGACACAAATAATAAAGTCCATTAGGGGTGAGGACTCATAGAACATTAAGGAACCTTCTCATTGTATGCTCCCTTGGTAATATCTAGGAGGATATTATGAGACTGAGACCTTCCAGTAGGAAATCCAAATTTCATAGTGTCATTGGATGTTCTTATCTGCAGACTTGTGTATTGGTCCTTATAATTTAAGATTATTATTAATGGGTATTACAACTCGTGCACTTAGATTTATTAAAGAAAACTATGATGACACACTATTCGTAGTGAGGTAGGATATGTTGGGTTCTTCATGAGTAATATTGCATTAATAGATAATGTGAGAAAGGATTTTTCCCTTCTATTCCATAACGTGAGTTGATATCTCAGGCCCTTTGAGGGAATTGATATAGCCTAAATAAATCCATGGCCATGGTGAGGAATGGGAAAGTTAAATTCTAGAAATTCAAAGAAAGAATAATCGAGGAGATGGGTTGATGAAACTAGCATGAAACCCACTTGATTCATGATATTGAGACAGAGGGATTACATTACATGGTAAGAATTTGTAGAAGGTGACATGTCATTACGGAATTAACTTCTTTGTCTATGGGTTCCTTGGAATGTTTCTAGACGCAAACCTTGGAATTTAGGTAGGCTCTGCCTAATTCCAATGTGAAATAGGCCTAGAGGGTCACACACTAAGTGTTTCAATGCATATCAATTAAATATTAATTTAACAGGTTGAATAAGGATTATTCCCGATTGTGGTTTAATAATTATTCTAGGATTTCTAATCACATTTATTTCGACACTAGTTATTCGAGAAAATATATTATAGAAGAAATAATATATTTATTATTGATTAATGCAGTGATATTTATTTTGGAAATAAATATTCATTATTAAAGGTCTAATAACTACGGTGGAGGAAATAAATAAAATTGAAAAACAAAAGTACCCACCGTGTATATTAATATACCCGCCGTGTAATTTTTCTATGGATTTGTGAGAAATAATATTATTTTTTTAATTAAATAATATTATGTGTGATTCTCTGGGCATGTGTCAAGTAATAATAATAGTCAACTGTTATTATTAGACATGGGGTATTACTAATAATTAAATGAATTAAACAAATTCTTTCAGGTAATAAATTAATTTTATTATTCTTCACAATTAAAATCCCAATTATATAATTCTCAGTAGCATAGCCATTTTTTGGTTTGCACAATGGATCTAAAAAAATATCTCCATCTAATAGATAATTCTTTTCTTCCAATAACGCTCTCAAGCTCCAAGAGAGATCCTCCTCCACCGAATCAAGGAGAGCACTTTGCAAGCGGTTCTTATGGAGATCGAAAGCGTACATCACAAGAGAATTATCTTCCACGCTAGCACACAGATATCCCTTTGTCGACATCCAGAGATACGTGGAGCACATTTGGATCACTACTAGAGAAATCCTACAGTTGGATTCTATGATGCAACATCAGATCACATCAGATCATGACCAGAAACATCAATGGAGAGAGAATTCTATCAAGGTAATTCTTGTCTTTTAATTAAATTAATTATAACCAGCATATGATGATACTCTCTATGGTTAAGGGACTCCCTTACTTTCTTTAGTTCTTCATTCTATTCTTAAGATCTAGTGTTTTCTTATCATGACGTATCTCAGAGTGATCATTGTTAAAAGCAAAAAATTAAAGTTGGGAACACCCACCAACACGCTTCCACTACACCCAGAACCTACAAGTGGTATCAGAGGGGTCATATCATTGATTATAATTATTTATTTTTTCATTGGTGATTTAATAATTTAATAATTTAGTTGTTTCAATTTGAGTTAATCGTTCTATAAATCTGAATATTGATATTTATTCCACCTCTTTTGTTTCTCAGTCACCTTATAGAAACAATTTTTTCTTTTAATTTTGATTAAAATAAAATAGAGGATCTCACTTAGAGGTGCAAAATCTTCCTCTATATACAAAACCAGAACACACGGATTGTATTCAGTAGCACATACCATGTAGTATAGGTTTTATGCACCAGTACGGTCTGCCAAACTAGGCCATGTCATTAGATTTAATCAAAGTCTTTAAGACTCTGTGTGTTAACCAGGAACTAGTGGCACATGGATTCTAGATTACACACCATGTGGCCCATTAAACATCACGGTTAGTCCCTTTGGGTTTGGGTTGGACCATGCACCCTATACACAGCTTGCCTGGCTGGAAAGTGTGTAACATGGATACTACACGGCATGTGTCCCATTGAACATGTCGTGTACTCCAAAGATATCTGAAGTACATCTACATGCTATGTCCTGGGGTGTGTACTTAGGATGGACGGTGAACAAAAGTTCATATTGTCTAGTCGGAACTACATGTTGTGTAATCATCCAAATTACATAGATTTATTAAAATTTATTATTATATTATACAAACCCTTGAGATGTGTACTATAGTGTGGGTATAAAGCTGAGGCACAAAACGTGATAGATGTTTTATATATATGTGTTTAATTTAACATCTTTGTGATGTTCATTTCTACCCATTGGGTAGTTATTAATGGGAATTAATTGGGTTTCCTCCAAGGCACAAGTTACGTATAAAGATAATTTTAAATGAATTTATTTGTTTAAAATTATGATGGATGAAAATCTTAAGGAAATTCAAAAAAAGTTTTTAAGATAAAAGTATTGATTAATTAAATATAATTAATTGATTTGAGAATGATTTATCTTAAAAAAAATTATTAAATAATTGAATGCTAGTTTAATTTGTTCATAAATATCATTGCATGTATGAATAATCATGGTCAAGACCCAGACCTTTGTCTGTGAATGGTTTATTTTAATTTATTTATTTAAATTAAATTTTTTGTCCTACGAGCCTTCTCCTCATTAATATGTATGGTCTACATGCCCAATGTTTCTTTTATGTAAAACACCATTATATCCCTCTCTTGTGAGTGAGATAAAAGCATATGTAATGGCTAGAGCTCCCAAGCTAGTGGAGGTGTCATGAACCGAAACTGGTCGCCGCCAAAACCAGCACCAAACCCAGCCCGTGACATGACCCGAAGGGCGTTCCCTATCCCCATGGGCTGGAACAAGTTCCCGAGTATCAAACAAATCTGGTTTGGGAACGATTTACCCGAGTATGAAATCATAAATCATAAAAAAAACAATCAATTATTAGAATCTGAAATTTTCATGCTAAACAATTCTTAATAAAACCATATCTAAATAAATGTGTTTAAAGACACTAAAAGTTGTCTAAAAACAAATAATGACAACATAAAGACATCCCCATGGACTCCACATGACTAGGGGGGTCATCACCTGCAAGCCTTCTCCGCAACTATTCCAGAATGATGGGGACTAACACCCTGAATTGTCATCACCCTTAGCCTTCCCTTTACCTAAGTCAAGTATAAGAAGGTCTACTTACACCCAAGGGGTGTAAGTAGGGTGTGATCCTAAGCCCAATAGGATACCACCAGATGATTCCAAAGAGCATGCAATACAATGTGAACAAAACAAGCACTTTTAATACACAATGTGAAATAGTGTTAAAATTCAAAGAAATGCAACTTTCAAATGAAAATAGTTTTCAATACGAGAATTTCAGAATGTTATCACATTAAATAGACATGCGAGATACTGTAATGTACTGCCAAAAACACCCCACAACAAGGGTAAATACCACAAATCCAATGAGCATGAAAATCGGGAACACTCCTAAGCACTAGGTTGTCTTGGGCCCTATGTACCTCGTACCTCAGTGTAAAGTAACCGTAGAAAAATCCTCTATCATGCACGAGCCACTAGTTGGGAACATACCCATAACCTAGTGGTCCCCAATAATCATCCACATAGTTTTGTTAGAGTTTTCGTTATCCAAATTCTAAGTGGAACAGGGACAAAACCCATCTGATCCACTAGCCGTACTAGTACAAATCCACCCCACCAAGGTACCTGGGCTTCCCCTTTTGTGCTCAAATAATTTCAGAAAAAAAACACATCCTTTTTCATATAAAATATCACTACTGGTCACAAACAAATAGTACAGTAGCTACACACATTTTATACCATTTAAAACACACAATAAAATAATTTTATGATCAATAAAACAACCTCTCAAAACATCACATTGTTTTGCACCCAAAGCTCTTTAAGGTATCCACTTTGCACACTATGTGAACACTTTTAAGTCATTAAAACAAAATTTCAGTTCAATACACTTTAATGAAACCAACAATTCAGTTATGGGGCAGCCCAATGTGAACCAAGAAGTTATATCTTTAAAAAAACACCATTTTCACACAAACATGGCACTTAAAGCCCATTTTCTTCCCAAACACCATTTAAACAAACTTTTACAGCAACAGCAAAAAATAATAAACATTAAAAACATGATTTTTAGTCCTAATACAGTTCAATAAAATAAAATAAGTAATTATAGTTCAGCCCAAAATGAACCAATAAAATATTTGAATGAAAAACCCCCAATTTCACCAAAAATTGGAACTTAAAATTCATTTGCATTATAAATGAAAATAAAACCAATTTTTACAGAAATATTCAAGTGAAATAAACAATAAGGTACCATGAACACATCAATCTAATTCACAAAAATTTCACACACAATGGAATCACCTACCAAAGTAACAAAAACCCATGAATCTCCATGCAAAAATCAAATCGCACCCCCGCCGCACCAAGAGAGACCTAGATCAAACCTAAAACCACAAAAATTGGCCAAGAAAGCCCAATGTTAAACCTTAGGTTTGAAAATATAGTTTCTGGACATTATTAAACTTAATGATAACCAAATAAACCCTAAGAAAAATGAATGAAACCCAAAGTAGTTTGGAAGAGGAAAGAAAAGGGCTCATTTACTTGAAGTATCTTGAAGTAATCACTCCAAAACACCAGTAGATGAAATTTAAAAGATCCAAAATTTAGGTTTAGTTAGAAAAAGATATATAAGGTCAATTGGGAACTATAATGGAGGAAAACTCTTAATAATTGAGAGAGTTATGAAAGAAATACTTTACCTATTCAAATATGGGAGATTTGAGGAAGCCTATGAAGTTCGGCACCAAATAGAGATTAACTAGAGCTTCAGAGAGGGGGGAGAGAGTTCATATGCGGGTCTAGGTTAATTGGTCTTGGGTGATACTTAGAATCACTGAAAAATCCCAAGAATTGAATAAGTTATAACATAATAAAAATTTATTTTTATAACAGGAATTGGGCTTTCGGGCAGGCCCAACCCCTTAGATAAAAACCCAAATAAACCCTGGTTATGGATTTATAAAAGCTCCAAATTACCTTGGTGGTGTTAATAGGTTAGAGGAGGTCAAGTAGGATTTGAATGTAAGAAAATTTTTGAAAAATGAAAAAGTTATCAAAGATACAAAATTTATTTTTAAATTTGGAATTGGGCTCACGGTTTGGCCCAATTCATGAATACTCATCTTTTCCTCCCTAAAACCTAGGGAAAACCCCAAAACAAAGCAAGGATGTAAATTAAATGAAAAATACCTTTAAAATATGTCTTGTATGTGACAATTATCCCCACCATAAAGCATTCTTCCCCCAGAATTCCACAACAAGACCATATGCAAAGGAAATCCCAAACGATAGACCAAGACAGACTTCCTTGCCACGTTTTCACCCGCTTCAAAAAGGACAAACATCTCCAGTTGATCAAACAAAGGAAGATAATACTCTCACCAACAAAAAATAACCCCACTTACTTAAAATTATGAAACACATTCAAAACACATCCCAAAACAAAACACCTCAAACACTACAAGACGACGCTCAAGCAATCCACTTGAAACGAACAACGAACTCGAATAATGCTACCACAACATTACGTAAACAAAACCATTGGGTGTTATCCAACCCCAAATTTACCCAAGTAACAAATTTGTGGATAAATATACTTGAATGATACTAACTCCTACCTAGAATACACCATGGAGAAAACTGAGTCACTAGTACGGTGTGACCCAATATGGATATCCCACCACTAGGGACAACTCAATTTCTAAGACAGAATAAGGATAACAGTTGGGGAAGGAACGAATGATCTCCCCATCATAAGGGTTAAACTTACACCATTCCTTTTCCAAGAGAACATAAATGATACCCATGATGGGTCTCCCCACCATAATAATGAACACAACTTTTCTTAAGACAAAATCAAGACACTAACAGGGGGCCTCGAACGGATTTCCCCGCATTAGGGGTAGATTAATATCAGAATTCATCCAATGAAACATACCTGAGACCCATTGTGGGTATACCCAAAACAAAACCCAACCATATTAACTAACTATTATGGTATAACAACAAAAAAACAACTGAATTTTAAGGAGATGGCATGGCCGCACGGTTGGTTCACACGGTTTGGGAAACCCTGAGTTAACTATGCGGATAATTCTATCCAAAGAGGAAACTTCACACAGTTTCCTTGGCCAATGATCATAGACGTGCGGAGAACATGCGGTAGCTACTGTATCTTATCACACGGTCCCCTGGGTTGGCACACAGTTACTGCTAACCATGCACAAACTAGGCACTTCAACCTTCTTAACCCAAATTTTAATCTTTTCTCCAAAAACACAAGGGAACCCAAAGGGGAAAAGATCAACTTAGGGTATGACATGGGAAGAAGGTACTCACACCCCTTTCCACCACATGTGATAAATTGGAACAGGACGACGACACCAGAGGTTTAAACTATTATTATCTTTCATATTGAGGATATGACCTTGACCAAAAGTGTGGATGACTCTAGGATTTCCCCTAACTACGCACCAGCTTCCCTCCGGGGCCTATGGATGGAGCTCAATGGATTGAAGCATCTTTAGCCTCGCAGTTAGGATTTGGAAACCCCTAAACTGAAAATCTTCTTCCAGTGCCAAAAACAATTATACTTTAATCTCAGATGGTCTCATTGAGACATGACACAATTCAAACCCGCTTTTCCCCAACCCATCATTTTACCAAAACAATAACTTAGAGGATGCACACACATCGCCCCTTTTTTTCTTCAGATGCTAAACAACGGAATGAAAGGACATATAGAAACACATTCCTCTATAACATAGGATTTATAATATCCTATAGGGAGACAGACATCCAACAAAATAGTTACTCTCATAAGATTGCACAATCTTCACGCTTATAGTAAAATGAACACATGACATTGAATGGCGTCACCGAACATGGTCATTGTGGATAAAAGAAAACACAAGGAGAGGGACCTTGTATTGAGTCCCAAACAGCACATGATTCCAAAAAGTGTCCATAATAGCCACTCTTTTCTAGATCTTTCACACTGGTGGCCTAACATGAACTCTTTCTTCAATGAGACTAACGAAAGACCCAGAGGCCCTTTAAGACATCATTCTACATTGACAACCCTGAACTTCATTTAACTTCAACAAATTAGGACACATAAGAAACTAAGGTCTATTTCAACCTCCCACAAAAACTCTCCCACTATAGGGGGATCCACATAATTTAAAAAGAAGAGGGGTAAACTCAATCTCCAAACCTCAAGAATAAAGTCTTTATGTTGATCAACTGGAGGATCATCCAACGGTGAATCACCATAGGCCAAAAATGAATCATACATTAACACTTTATGGGGGCGTACCCTAGCCTATAGGAAAACCCAAGGACCTAACCAATCTGGTCATTTGGTCACAACAGACCACAAACCCGAACCGAACACATGAGGGGATCCACCACATTGGCCTCCCAAACTTTTCCACAAAATAAACCACTGACCAACACTTCATTCCAACTTATCAATGAAACACAAACCCAAAACATCTTTCAAACAAGAGGGGTTATTGAACTCAAAACATTCCACAATAACAATCCCAAAAACACATAATCCATACCTCCCACCCATACATTATCAAAACACAACACTTTCCTTCAAAAACATTATTTAAATAAAACAGTGTTGGTCGGTTGAGCATTTACCGATGGTATCTCATGAGCCTCACACATGCATGTTTAAATGCCAGACTGGGAACCCACCTCATATCCATCCATATTAACAAATAATCCTATGCATGTGGTCACCCTTGAGAATACCAAATACCAAAAATCAAACCTTTCCTCTTTTTAAAATCAAACTTTTAACCACAATTTTCCTTTCTCAAAAACACTAACCATAATATCAAAACCCAATTTTTCATCTCAAAAACCAATTTAGAAAATAATGAATAATTCTATAAAAGCACATATTCATGCCTTTCACAATTGTTTCAAAACATTTCAACCCATTTCAAAACACTTCTAATTTCATGAAAAACACCATTTCATAAATCTCCATCTAATTAAGAACTCAAATCTTCTCATTTTAAGACAAGGTTCTAAAAGTTCATAATTTTTTTTTCAAATGTTCAGTAGTCACCAAACCCAGAATCCATCTTCAACCCCCACACAAAAATTCTAGAACACTTAATTCAATCCAAAACACTTTTCCACGGTTATAAAAAATTCCACTAGAAACATATTTTCAAAACCCCAATTAACATAGTTCATACTTTCAAAAGAGGTGTAAACACATAATTTACCCTTTTGAAATAATTCTGAAATTTTATTTATAGACTTTAAAAAAAGCATTTTCACTTTACTAGAAAATAACATCACAAAAATTCATACTCCTTAAAGTGAAGTCATTTTTTTTTGCTTAAAAAAACCATGTTTCGAAGATTCCAAAACAAAGAGACATAAGACAATGTGAGAGGAAACTAGTTTTGGTGGGCGACTTGGACATATGGTTGGAAGACATATTCCAATCACTTCTCCATCATAGAGAGTATTCTAGGGAAATATCCACGTCTCCACATGGCTTGCGAGGCCCTGCGAGCTCACTGAGATTATTCTCCCAACTCTTTTTTTATTTCTCATAGTCATCATTAAACCAAGAAAAACAAAGGACTCAGATAAATCCATACTTACCATGGTGACTTGAATCTCGTCATGAGGTGTGATGTCCAGGAACACTACCCATGACTGAAATTTCATGTCTCAAAAATCCTAGCTCCAGACTATGCTGACTCGTCCCTAAATAACATGACCCAAGGAGCGAACCTCCTCTGATACCATTTTGTCACGAACCGAATCTGGTCGCCGCCAAAACCGGCACCAAACCCAGCTTGTGACATGACCCGAAGGGCGTTCTCTATCCCCACAGGCTGGCCCAAGTGCCCTTGTATCAAACAAATCTGGTTTGGGAACTATTTACCCGAGTATGAAATCATAAATCATAAAAAAAACAATCAATTATTAGAATCTGAAATTTCCATGCTAAACAATTCTTAACAAAACCAGATCTGAATACATGTGTTTAAAGACACTACAAGTGGTCTAAAAACAAATAATTACAACATAAAGACATCCCCATTGACTCCACACGACTAGGGGGTCATCACCCGCAAGCCTTCTCGGTAACTCCGCCCCAACGATGGGGACTAACACCCTGAACTGCCATCACCCTTAGCCTTCCCTTTATCTGAGTCAAGCATAAGCAGGTCTACTTACCCCCAAGGGGTGTAATTAGGGTGTGATACTAAGCCCAATATGATACCACCAGATGATTCCAAAGATCATGCAATACAATGTGAACAAAACAAGCAATTTTAATACACAAAGTGAAACAGTGTTAAAATTCAAAGAAATGCAACTTTCAAATGAAAATAGTTTTCAATACGAGAATTTCAGAATGTTAGAACATTAAACATACATTTAAGATACTGTAAAGTACTGCCAAAAACACTACACAACAAGGGTAAATACCACAAATCCAATGAGCATCAAAATCGGGAACACCCCTAATCACTAGGTTGTCTCGGGCCCTATGTACCTCGTACCTCAGTGTAGAGTAACCATAGAAAAGTCTGTTCTCGTGCACGAGCCACTAGTAGGGAACATAAACGTAACCTAGTGGTCCCCAATCATCATCCACATAGTTTAGTTAGAGTTTTTGTTATCCAAATGCTAAGTGGAACAGGGACAAAACCCATCGGATCCACTAGTCATACTAGTACAAATCCTCCCCACCTAGGTACCCGGGATTCCCCTTCTGTGCTCAAACAATTTCAGAAACCAACACACATCCTTTTGCATATAAAATATCACTATTGGTAACAAAAAAATATTACAGTAGCTACACACATTTTATACCATTTAAAACACACAATAAAATAATTTTATTTTCAATAAAACAACCTCTCAAAACATCACATTGTTTTTCACCCAAAGATCTTTAAGATATCCAATTTACACACTATGTGAATTCTTGTAAGTCATTAAAACAAAATTTCAGTTCAATACCATTTAATAAAACCAACAATTCAGTTATGGGGCATCCCAATGTGAACCAATAAGTTATATCTTTTAAAAACCACCATTTTCACACAAACATAGCACTTAAATCCCATTTGCTTCCAAAACACCATTTAAACAAACTTTTACAGCAACAAAAAAAAAGAATAAAAATTCAAAACATGATTTTTAGTCCTAATACAGTTAAATTAAATCAACTAAGTAATTATAGGTCAGCCCAAAATGAAGCAATAAAATATTTGAATGAAAACCCCCCAATTTCACCAAAATTTGGAACTTAAAATTCATTTTCATTATAAATGCAACTAAAACAAATTTTTATAGAAATATTCAAGTGAAATAAACTTTAATCTATCATGAAAACAGAAATCTAATTCACAAAAATTGCACACACAATGTAATCACCTACCAAAGTAACAAAAACCCTTGAATCTCCTTGCGAAAATCAAATTGCACCCCCGCCGCACCAAGAGAGACCTAGATCAAACCTAAAACCACAAAAATTGTCCAAAAAAGCCAAATGTTAAACCCTAGGTTTGAAAACCTAGTTTTTGGACATTATGAAACTTAAGGATAACCAAAGAAACCCTAATAACAATGAATGAAACCCAAAGTATTTTGGAAGAGGAAAGAAAAGGGTTCATTTACTTGAAGTATCTTGAAGTAATCACTCCAAAACACCAGTAGATAAAATTTAAAAGATCCAAGATTTAGGGTTCATTCGAACAAGATATATTAGGTCAATTAGGAACTGTAATGGAGGAAAAATATTGAGAATTGAGAGAGTTATGAAATAAATACTTTACCTATTCAAATCTGGTCAATTTGAGGAATCCTATGAAGTTCAGCACCAAATAGTGATTAACCAGAGCTCCAAAGAGGGGGGAGAGAGATCATACGCGCTTCTAGGTTAATTGTTCTTGGGTGAGACTTAGAATCACAGAAAAATCCCAAAAAATTAATAAGTTATAACATAATCAAAATTTATTTTTATAACAAGAATTGGGCTTTCGGGAAAGCCCAACCCCTTAGATAAAAACCCAAATAAACCCTGGTTATGGATTTTTAAAAGCTCTGAATTACCTTGGTGGTGTTAATAGGTTAGGGGAGGTCAAGTAGGTATTTGAATGGATGAAAAATGTTGAAAAATTAAAATGTTATAAAAGATAAAAAATTTATTTTTTAATCTGGAATTGGGCTCACGGTTTGGCCCAATTCATGAATACTTATCTATTCCTCCCTAAAACCTAGGGAAACCCCAAAAACAAAGAAAGGATGTAAATTAAATGAAAAATACCTTTAAAATATGTCTTGTATGTGACAGGAGGTGGCTCAAGTTAGGAGCCATGGTGAAACTAGTCTAAGGAGATACAAATGTAGACAAGTGGAAAGATATAAACACAAACCCAAAAGGTTAAAGGTGTTTCTCCCCTAGTTCTTGGGTAATTTTAGCAACCGCTAGATAAACTAACCAATATAACAAGTTCATGATCATACCATTTCTTTATTTATATCGGTTTTATGGTTTATTTTTTGTGGGTGTGTTGTTACGATCGCACAATTAATGGATTAAACAAGCATGCAAGATGGAATAAAATAAACGAGTTTATGTGTAAATATTATCTTAGACATGGTTAATAACTTAATTATATCCCACTTAATATTAAAAATCATGTAATCAAAGATAATAAAGTGTCAATTTATTTATGATGATAAAATACATCAAAGAAAATATTAAGTCGGTATAGCCTTCCATAATCTTGGTTATAATTGAACTATAGTTCAAAGTGCTTGACCAACCCTAGTTGGGGTGCTTTCAATTATCGAGTAATTATAATTCAAGGTTTTGGGTTGAATTGAATTGTTTCACATCAAGGGTTGACTACCACAGTATTACTTAGTGTGGCCAAGATGAAAAGGTAAAGGAAATAAAAAAATAAAAAAAATTCAGGATTGGGGAGTCCACTCAGCAGATCAAGGAACTACAAGTTAATGCAGTTGGCATTTGGAATGCCTACCAAAAACCCTTCAAGTTACTTTACCAACCCTATTTGGGGTAATGCGAAGGGAAATATGGATCCCTTCAACTAGAATATTCAGGCAACAGAATATTCTGAAGTCAATGGTGAGGGTTATTCAATTTCAACAAAATAGTGGGAGTGTAATATGTATTAATCTATTTATTTTCCTCAGTTTTATCATGATAAATTACTAAAACCATTCCTCGTTTTAATTTGTAGAAACTGAAATATAAATGACTTCAAACATATCATTTCGAACCATACTTGAGAAAGGAAACCTTCTCACCAGCACCAATTTCGAAGAATGGCATAGGGGTTTACGTTTCATCCTTCGCCACAAGAGGAAATTGTATGTGTTAGAAGAGCTTATTCTAGTTGCACCTGGAAAAGAGGCCGGTGATGAGAAACTATCTCTCTACATGAAACATTTGGATGATGCCACATATGTCCAATGTTTCAAGCTATCGTCCTTGTCTAATGAGCTCTTGAAGAAATATGAAAACATAGATGCATATAGTATGATGTCTCACCTTATGGATCTCTATCAAGAGAAGGTGATACAAGAGATATATGAGATCTCCAATGCTCTGTTTACAACTAATCTTGGATATTTTGTGCCAACAGGGGCTCATGTAGTCAAGCTTATTGGCTACATTGAATGCTTGTACATCATAGGTATTAATTCCCCGGATGAGTTGCGTACAGATCTCATCCTATCATCATTTCCCAAGACCTTCTCTAGATTTATTTTCAACAAAAAATGATAAATAATGAGAAGATTCTATCGGAATTTCTAGCCTTAATTCTCCTGGTAGATAGGGACATGGGGCATGATAGGCCCGCATTTATTATGGTGAATAAGAAAAGGTTCCAATGAGCTTGTACCATAGTGGAATAGGCTCCTACTTGGCATCCAAAAGACCTAGGATCAAATCTAGGTAGGGAAAAATTTATAGGGGTACTGTATCAGCACTGTAGCAGGAACTGTAGCAGTACTATAGTAGTGGTGGAACTGTAGCGGTGGCGACACTGTAGCAGTGGAGGCACTGTAGCAAGAACTGCAGTGGTGGCGGTACTGTAGCAGGTACTGTAGAAACCCGGGTACTATAGAAGCACTATTCACTAAGGGGCCCTTTGGGCCAAAAAATGGGCTTTCAAGCCTTGTATTTAGGCCACATGGCCTTGGGCCTTCAGGCTATGTAATGGGTCTCCCTCTACCCAGTCTAAAGAGGTCTTTTCTTTAAATAATAAAATAAGGATTTGTCCCTAACCTTTAAAAAATAAAAAAAGGAAGGACAAGGAAAAGGGGCCAAGGATTCATAAATGGTTTGAATCCCCTAAAACACATCCCCCAAGAAGGGGAAGATTCAGAGGTAGGGAAAGGAATGGGAGGTGGTCTATTTTTCATGTGGAAAGCACAGCCACTGGAAGAGGAACTAAATCCAAAAGCATGGAGACTCTAAAGGTTCATTCATTATAGAGTGTAATCTTTACATGTATATACATTGGGTATTAGATATAGCTTTTGAGGATCCCATATGTATTAAAATATAGGAACCATGTAGATTTAGAAATATTTTCAGAGGATAGGTGGATCTTCGATTTACCAATTGCACGAGGTCGGCTGTGTTGGCCATTGGCGACTACCATCTCTCATTTCCAACTATAATGCTTTTGTTTAACATAACTGTTATTATGTTCCTAGTGTTAACAAGAACATAGTTTCGGTATCTTGTTTGTATATGGATAGATTTATTTTCAAATTTGGAAGTAAGGGTTGTTTCTTTTTTAAGAACAACATATGTTATGGTATGGCGCATTTGAATTATGGTTTGTATGTATTAAATTGCAAAAACCAAGTGTTGGCAATATATAACTAAGAAAGTTCACATGACTCATACAACACCCAGTTGTGGAATCACCATTTTGGTCATATAAATGATAAGCTCTTGAAAAAGCTCTGCCATGATGGTTATTTAGACTCTACTGATCTAAAACCACTTGATAGATGTCCTGCTTGTTTACAAGGTAAACTAACCAATATGCCTTTTAGTGGGCAGGGTGAAAGGGCCAAAGAGATTCTAGGATTGGTGCATACAAGATGTGTGTAGACCATTTCTAGTAGAATCTAGAGGTGGATATTCTTACTTCATTAATTTTACAGATTATTTGAGTCGATATAGCTATATCTACTTAAGGAGTTATATGTCAGAATCCTTAGATAAATTTAAGGAATTAAAGAATGAAGTAGAGAATCGACTTGTTATGAAGATAAAAATTCTTCAATCGGATCGAAGTAGAGAATATCTTATCCAAGAGTATATTGATCTTATACAGGAGTTTGGGATTCTATCTCAACTCACTCCTCCTTATAGATCACAATAGAGTGGTGTTAGTGAAAGGAGGAATCGCACCTTGTTGGACATAGTGAGGTTGATGATGAGTCATGCAGATCTTCCATTATCCATTTGGGGATATGCATTACAAACTAAAACATACATATTAAATTGAGTACCAAAAAAGGTGTAAAATGTAATTCCCCAGGGAGTTATAGAATAAAAATAAACCCATTTTTTCATACACATGTGTATGGGGATGCGAGGTGTTTATTAAGGCCTTCCCAAGAAACAATCTACCACCCTGGGGAATGAGGTGTATCTTTATAGGATATCCCATGGAAACAAAAGAATATTACCTATATAAACCTTTATAAAAGAAAGTAACTATCACCAGAAAAGCCTTATTTCATGAGAGGGAGCACATCCTCAAAAAGGATAGTAAGATAAATATTGACTTTGATGAAGTAGATGCTCAAGATACACAAAAGTTGGGACAGGAATAAGTTCCACAGGTCCCCATAAAAGAGTTTCTAGAAACACAAGTACTGTGTAGGATCTCAAGAGAGGTAATGGAACTAGAGAGATTTGGTTTCCCAGTCACTGAAGATGTTGAATCATTATTTTTGGACATTGATGAACCTCTCTCCTACAAAGAAACAGTAGAAATATCAGAAGTTTCAAGATGGCTAGAAGCTATGAATTCTAAGATGGATTCCATGTATTATAACTATGTATGGGTTCTATTCAATGATCCAGTTGATGTAAATCCTATTGGATGAAAATGGGTATTCAAGAGAAAACTAGACATGGAAGGTCAAGTTAGCAGCTATAAAGTAAGGATAGTTGTTAAAGGATTCAAATAGCATCAATGAATTGAGTATGATGAATCCTTCTTGCTAGTTACCATGTTCAAATCCATAAGAATCATACTTTCCATAGTATCTTATCATGACTATGAGATTTGGAAAATGGATATCAAAACAGCATTCCTTAATAAAAACCATTAGAAATATGTCTATATCACACAACCCAAAGTTTTTATGACACTAGGTGAAGACAAATGGGTTTTCATGTTGCAGAAATCCATTTATGGATTAAATCAAGCATCGAGGTCATGGAACATTCGATTTGATGAAGCCATAAAGGAATTTGGTTTAATTAATAATGAATGTGATCCATGTGTTTATAATTAGTTTAATGGGAATGTGGTCATTATCCTAGTAGTATATGTTATTTCTTATTGGAAATGATGTACCAGTCTTACAGTCAGTTACAGACTAGTTGAACAAGTGTTTCTCCATGAAGGACTTGGGTGAAGTAGCCTACATTCTAGGGATCAAGATCATTCACGATAGATCAATGAGGCCTCTTGGACTAAGTCAGGGTACATACGTTGACCTGATACTAAAGAGATTTATTATGGAACAATCCAAGAGGGTATTAGTTCCATTATCACATGGACTACATATTTCTAAGAAAATGTGTCCTCAGAAACAATATTAGAAAGATAGAATGGGTAAGATCCCATATACTTTGGCTATAGGATCCATCATTTATGACATGTTATGTACCAGGCTTGATGTTTCTTATGCACTGATCATAGTAGGTAGATGCCAAGAATATCCAAGAGAACAAAATTAGACCACTGTTAAAACTATCCTTGAGTATCTGAGAAGAACTTCAGCTGTGTTCCTGGTGTATGGGGGAGACAAGGAGCTTGTCATCATAGGGTATGTTGATTATGGTTTTCAAAAATATCATAACTATCTAAGTCCACAATATGGATATGTTTTCTATCTCAATGGAGAAGTTTTGAACTGGAAGAGTTCAAAGAAACCAGTTTTTTCCAATTCTATAGTAGAGTCTGAATATATAGTGGCTTCTGATGCAGCCAAAGAATCTGTATAGATTCATAACTTTTTCTAGGAGCCTGATTTGGTGCCTATCAGTAAATATCCCATCACATTTTACTGTGATAATACTACAGCAGTGGCTCTTGCAAGAAAACCAAGGTCACATCAACGGGAAAATCACATACTCCAAAAGTATCACCTCTTGAGGGATTTCAATCAAAGGGGTGAAGTTTCAATGATTAGATCTTCCATGGAAGAGAATGTGGAAGACCCCATGACTAAAGTCCTATCTTAGAAAAAGCATGAATATCATGTGATAGCTAGCGGGTTAAATATTGTTAGTAGTTGGCTCTAGTCCAAGTGGGAGTCTGTTGGAGTTGGTTGCCTAGAACCAACAACTTTGTACTTTATTCATTAATAAATACCTTATCAAATCCTGATTGTTCTTCTGAATGATAATGCATGTGATAATGTCCTATGGATAGTTTTTTCACTAAACTTTCATAGTGGATCCCTGCTATGATGAGAACCCAAAAGTTTCATAACACTATTCTTGAATATATGTTCTATGGTCGGATGATGTTATTTGAGGAACACAAATAAGACAGACCATTAGGGGTTAGGACTCATAAAACATTGAGGCACCTTCTCATGGTGTGCACCCTTGATAATATCCAAGAGGATATTTTGAAAACGAGACCTTCTAGAAGGAAATACACATTTCATAGTGTCATTGGATGTTCCTATCTGTGGACGTGTGAATTGGTACTTAGAATTTAAGATTATTATTACAGGTTATTAAAACTCTCTCACATTTATGTATTGACAAAAATTTTGATGACACACTGTTCGTAGTGAGGTAGGATATGTTGGGTGCGTCACGAGTAATACTGAACTAATAGATAATGTGAGAAATGATTTATCCATTCTGTTCCATAATGGGATTTGATATCTCAAGCCCATTGATGGAATTTATATAGCCTAAATAAATCCATGGCCATGGTGAGGAATGGGAAAGTTCAATTCCAGAAATTCAAAGAAAGAATAATCGAGCACATGGGTTGATTTCACTTGCATGAAACTCGCTTGATTCGAGATATCGAGACAAAGGGATTACATTACACAGTAAGTGTTTGTAGTAGGTGACATGTCATTGCAGTGTTAACTTCTTTCCCTATGGGTGCCTTGGAATGTTGGTAGATGTTAACCATGGACTTTAGGTAGGATCCTCCTAATTCCAATGAGAAAGAGTCCCAGAGGGTCATACACTAAGTGGGTCCAAGTATCTCATTTAAATATTAATTTAACAAGTTGAATAAATATTATTCTCAATTGTGGTTTAATAATTACTCAAGAAGTCCTGGTCGTATTTATTTCGACACTAGTTTTTTGAGAGAATATATTGTGGGAGAAATAATATATTTATTATCAAGTGATGCAATGATATTTACTTGAAAAATAAATATTCATTATTCAAGGTCTAATAAATGTGGTGGAGAAAATAAAGAAAATGGAAAAAAATTACACACCATGTATATTAATACACACGCCATGTAATTTTTCTAGAGATTTGTGAAAAACAATATTATTTATTTAATTAAATAATATTATGTGTAATTTTCTAGGTGTATGTCAAGTAATAATAATAGTCAACTATAATTATTCGACATAGGGTATTACTAAGAATTAAATGAAATGAATAAATGATTTCAGGTAATTAATTCATTTTATTATTCTAAGTAATTAAAATCCCAATTATATAATTCTCATTAGCCTAGATATTTTTTGGTGTGCACAAAAGGTATAAAGAAATCTCTCAATCCAAGAGATAATCATTTTCTTCCAAGAACTCTCTCAAGCTACGAGAGAGATCCTCCTCAACCGAATTAAGGAGAGATCCTTGAAAGTGGTTCTCATTGTGATCAAAGGTATACATCATAAGAGAATGTTATTATGTGCTAGCACCCAGAGATCCCTTCGGTGATGTCCAAAGATACATGGAGCACATTTATATCACCACTAGAGGAATCCTACAATAGGATTCTACGACACAACATCGGATCACATCGAATCATGACCAAAAATATCAACGGAGAGAGAATTCCATCTAGGTAATTCTTGTATTTTAATTAAATTAATTATAACCAACATATGATGATCCAATCTATGGCTCTAGGACTCCATTACTTTCTTTTTTTCTTCATTATATTCTGAACATCCAGAATTTTATTATCATGATGGATCTCGGTTTGATCATTGTTAACGATAAAAATTAATATTGGGAACACCCATCAACGCACTTCTTCTACGCCCGAAACCTACATTTATGGATTTAATAAATCCCACTTGATAGTGGAATAATATGTTTTATACTTTCATGCTTGAAAAAAGTTTCAATCTGTGTGATTTTGATTATTTTTATTATTAAAATAAATGGGATGATGGAATATTCATTGTACATATTTTTTATGTGGGTGATATGTTTTCTGAGGGACCTGAATTTCAATGGATTGAAGAAATAAAGAAGAAATTTTAAAAAAGGATTGAGATGAAGAATATTAGATATGTCAAAAAAATATTGTGATATGAATTGAGAGGGATAATAAATCTAGAACTTTGGTGTTATACCAGAATGAATACATTTGAAAAGTCATTGAAATATTTGGGATGATTTAATTTAAATTTGTCTTAACTCCCCATGTCAAACACTTATAACATTCAAATACATGGGTACTATATTAAAAATAAGAAGTATATAACATAAAAAATGAGACTTATGATTTATCTATCAGATGTTCGATGTGTGGAATTATTTTCACAAATCCTAATATTTACCTTATAGTAGGAGTTGTGAGTTGTTTCATGTCAAATCCTAGAAGGATAAATTGGGATTCTATGAAATGATTAATCTTATATACGGAAGTTTTATAAGATGTTGAATTGTGTTTTAATGATAATGATATAATGAATGGTTTTATGGATGCATATTTTACTAGAGATGTAGATTATTAGAAGAGAATAAAATGTTTTTTTTCAATTTCTGAAGGAAAACGTCCAATTTGATGTCCTGAATATAACCTTTGGTTACACTATTAAAAATGGAATTATAATATGTTGATATTATGGAAGATAGAAATCATCTTGTTCGGTAAATGCAATTACTAAAAGAAATTGGGAAATAATCGAAATTAGTAATGTAGTTCTGTGATATTCAGAGTTCCACTCACCTTGATAAGAATATTTTTTTCATTAAAGGAAAAGACACATCAACTTGAAATTCCATTTTATTAAGAATATACTAGAAGACATAGTTTTGGAACATTATAAGGTGGATGGAAACAATAATCCTACAAACATGTTTACAATGGTGTTAGTTCAAGAAAGTAGTGGGAAACATTATGTATTAATTATAGTTGGTTGAACATAAGAAGATGTATAACACTCTATACAATGAAAGGTTGGTAGAATCTCTGAAGCAATATTCAAGTGGGATATTTTTAGTTTTTGTGACGTTTTTTTTAAGGATTTTTCTAGAAGGATCATTTTCTAGAATGATGTTTCTATTAGAGGATAGAGTTTCACTGATTCATGTTTCCTTATTGTTCTATTGGAAGAATCAAAAGAAAAAATTCATACATAGATATCATGCAGGTTCATTGGTTTCCAATGGTTAAACTGAAGGTCAAATGCTGTATCGAAGGTTGTCTTAGTCAATTAAAGTAAAACCATGAATTTCAAAGGGTATAGGAACTGATTTACTAGATGAATACCTCTATAAATATGATATGTGACCAACTACCATGAAATGTACAAGATATGATATTTGATATATTTGATATATTATATAGATTTGTTTGAGAGTGATGATTGTTGTAGTCTCTTATACTATAATTTAATCATATTGGTTTTAGTGTTCTCTCGTGTATATAATAATTTTTTCCAAACCAAGTAATTCTTGTGTGTTTTTCAATTTTTTCCTTTCATCTTGAAATTGTGTGTGAATAGTTATTTCATGTGGTGATTAGGTTTTATATCTCAAAGTTTAATAATAATAATTCAAGGGGATAGTGAGGTGAAATATGAAGGAAGGATGGATTCTATAATAACATTTTTATGGATTTTTGTTGTTGTTAATAGATTTCAGAAGCGTTTTTTCCAACATTTTCTTCAAAAAAATTTCAAGTTACTCCCATATATACTTAAGTATCATTAATATTGTTACCTTATAGAACTCTTTATCTCTAAAATATATCATAATAAAATTCATAACATTTATATCATTATCATTACTCTTATTCGCAATTTCAATCATCATAGGTTCCTTTTCAAAGGGTGAAAACCTAATCAATGAAATATCAAACCCTTACACACCAAGAGACATAAGGTAAGGTGTCATCCTATTCTTCAAATCATGATAAGTTTTTTCATAAAATATAGGAAAACCTCTATTATTTAAAAACAATATATTCTCTATAATTCTTAAATAAATATAAATTTTATAATAGAAACAAATCACAACAAAATTTATTTTTGTAAAAATTATTACATGATAAAGATAAATCTTCATTTCGCTATACACTTATGATACTTATTAATGTCGAACACAGAAATTTCCAATCAAATTAATGACTTGAAATCTCTAATACCATAGGAAATATTATATTTTGTATATGTATTATTAGTCTATATTAATAACCATATTTTTTAATATGTATTGAAATCCATATATATTAACAAAAAAGACAACATAATACTTTAATAACCTTTTATACAAAGAGAATAATAGTAACCATGTACACTTTCATGTCATGTTTAATATCCTAAAAGAGGGTTATCTAAATATCAGACAAAATTAAATAATTATTTGAAAATACTAAGATATATGGTCATTATATATCTTATACATTTTATGTATAATATCCAGAAACTCTCATAAGATTCAAGGAAGGGAAAGATCCAAAGTGACAAAAAATCAAAATATTTACCCCATTTTAAATATTTGTTTTTCAAAATTGAATTTAAAATTCATATTTAATCACTATATTTTTTAATATATTATATATTTTGTGCAATAGATATTATGTAATTAATATTTTATAAACCCACTTTTTCATCACTAAAAGGGAGAGAAAAGTAAGTGTACAAATTTTTTAACTATCATATCTAAATTTATAAAATTTTGATTAATTTTAATAGTTTTTTTATCAAAATATATATGTTGGGAATAAATAAAATATAGATACCCAAAAAAACTATTTATATGTAATGGAGATGGTTGAAAAAATAATGGTAAATGTTATAGGCATGTGGTTTGTAGGGTGTGATAATTATAATACTTTTATCAAGGTGGATTCAAGTCAGCCTTTGGGTTGTGTATTGAAAAAATTTCTTCAAACTAGATCATGGTTCAATTGATGTAATATAGAATATTTTTAGGGGAGAAGGTATGTTTTGATTTAATTAGACCATTATAAGTATGTATCCTTTGTTAATAAAGTTTTTAATTGTTACCATTATTTAATTATTTACTAACTTTCTCAATTGGTATACACATGTAAAAAATGTTACCCTTTAGTGCAAGTTTTATAAGGAAAATTGTGAAAAGTTGAGTGTGGGAAAAATATAAAAAACCAATTATGTTTGTTATATTCTTATAATGGAGACAATTGAATATCATGATAACTATAAAACTTAATTTAATACAATTTATCCATATAAAGTTTACTTTTTCTATTATTTTCTTTTTGTGATAGTGGGAGGTCTTACAATACATTTTTGTGTGGCGTCATATTGAAAATGAAATTATTATATATCATGGGTTCATAAAGGTTCTTCCATAAAACTAATTCTCTAAAATTATTCAAATAAAAAAATATATAAACCTATAAATATTATAAATTCAATTAATAAAATCAATAAAATCCATAAATTGTATTAAAAAACACTAAAAATTTATTTTGACTCTAAAATAAATTATTGTATTCTTATATTGATTTAAAAATTAAAAATAACTAAAAAATAAATTAATGGTGAATAAAATGAATGGAAATTATATACTTCTCATTATTTTAGTGAGTGACATGTAATTTTTTCCTGTTTGATGATATAATGACCAATTAAGTATTTTTCTCCCGGATAGTTGTGGTGTATCTATGAATTTCTTATACTTAGTGGTTTTGGTTGCATTAAGGTTGGAGTGATATAATATTAACTTAAGGTGTGTAGTGAGGAAATATAAGGGTGTTTATGCGTTAACCAAATAATATAATTACATGAACTTTCTTGGAGATTTGAGTGTGATTTAGAAATAGATATGACTATATTTGGTATTTTTTACCGATATTGAATGAACACTTTTTTAAAAACATTATCATGACCATTCATGTGATTAGTTAATTATATTTTACAGTGTTAGTCAATTATTGGGAGTCCAAATAATTGTATCCATTGATAAAAATTTCTTGTAAATACCTTATGCTTAAGAGATTTTGGTTATTAGGGTTAACTATTTATTTTCATGTATTGAGTACATGTCTATAAAAGTTATTTTTTTATGTCCACAAGGAAAAATATATACAGTAATATGGGGTGAATTTGGTTGGGATTAATTTAAATCAAGTAATAAAATTCCTCTCCCTCTATGGATTTGATCATATGATTATTGTAACTCATTATCTAAAATCTCATTAATGAATGAAATAATATTAAATCAATTACATTGATAACACACCAATTTACTTAGTTTACACCTAATTTAGAAGAAAAATAAAAGTTAAAATTGTAATTACTACTTTCTCACTTAAATTAATATAATCACATTGATTTTACGATTTATAATGAGACACACTCCCCTAAGGCACACTTATCGTCACCCTTTTGGATCACTACCATCATAGATTTCAAATAAAACTAAAAATAGAGAATAATGAACACTTAATGGATTGATGATCCAAAGTTCATAAAGTATCATCACATAATGGATTCCTTCGTTGATAGTTTTTTAATCACTTACATTAGTAGAACATCCTTTACTAATCTTCATTCTTCACTTATTCTCTAATATATAATAGATTTTCCTCTTCTTGTATCACCTACTTAATCACATCATATTATATATATATATATTATAATATATCATGTTTCTCTTAAAATATATAGGGTAAAATTACATTAAGATCATTTGTTTGATCCATATTAAATAACCCCAACATATCGTTAAAGTTTCTATATCTTAAAGAGAATTAAAAATAATTATTCAAAGATAAACCTGTCTAGAAAACATGGTTAAATACCATTATATTATTTTCATCAGTCAAATTTTATTTTGATAAAAACAAATTAAAATCATGTCACTCCAAAAATGATGATATTTACTCAAAATTTAAATTTTAAACAGGACAACATTATTTCACTCATCATGGAATGGTTTTCTATAACTCTAAAAAGTTTTTTTCTTCACAATGATTTCATTTTAATTATAATAATAAACTTTAGTGACTCTGATGATTAACGGTGGTAACTTTATTACCTTATTTCAAAAACTTCCATAGAAAAAAATATATCCCAAAAACCATGAAAATAAACCAATGAGTTATATTTTATTTCTATTAGTCTACATTAAACTTCATACAATTCATATAATATAATTTCATTTTTTTCTAGAACCAATATGTGGTCTTAACATTAACTATAACACCTTTAATATTTTTCACAAATAACATAAATTATCTTTTAATTTATTGTGTTATAGACTAAATATATTCTATTATAATTTTTTTAGAAAACAAAAAAAAATAAACACATCAAAGTTTTTATCAACAATATCCCTCTTTTGTTCTTTTATAAATATCTTAAGATCAAACAAAATTTTAAATCATTCAAATAGATAAGAAATGTTAATAATAAATTTTAAACTAATGTGATAAAAGATAAAGTAATTAAATAATATTAATTAGAATAATTCTAATAAAATTATCTTAAATTTCAAAAAAACTCACTCAAATTAATTATCCTCAATTAAAAAACAATATATTAACAAGACTAGTTCATTAAATTATGAAACAATATCCCATTACATGATAATTTTCCATAAATTGTATCTTTTATTTTATCCCTATCTCCAATTATATTTTTTCTTATCAATTTCTCCATTTATTTTATAAACATACATTTGATAATTCTTATAACAATCAAGAAAAGTTGGTGAAATAAGTTCAATGAAGATATAGTATAATCTCCATGCCTTAAACAAAAGTTTATGTTTGAAATCCAAGTAACAAGTTATATATCAAAAACATTTCTTGAGGGTGTATTTATCATTATATATGAAACTTTATCTTTCATTGGTAGATGATAAAATTTTATAATGATATATATATATATATATATATTTCATGATGAAGTAATATTTTTTATATAAGCACATTATCCATTAATTTTGGACTATATTCTTGATAACATTTATTTAACTATTATTATCAGAAAAAATAGTGATAGTTGTGAAAATATATTCACCTATATCATCTAAATATTGTTTTATTCACATCAATTGAGTACATAATTAACTGGAATAAATGTATTGAAGTTTTATATTTTATTTATCAACCATGATATAAAATTTATATAAAATAAAAACAACCTTCAAATGTATAATTTTTGTCATCTATTGATCTATCACATTCAATATTAGTAAATTCCATCAATATTCATTCATTGATTGTAGCATATTTAAATCCATAGTTCATTATATCATTTATATAATGAATTATATACTTTATTTATAATAAATTACTCTATTTTTGGTTAATTTGATACCTTGAAAAAAAATTGGAAGAAAATATCTAGTTGAATTTACATAAATTAAATCAATTTTATAATGATTTACCAATATTCTATGATTATCAATGGTTTTTTGGACTCAATCTTTATTAATGTAGTTATATTTTGAATTGATATAGAAACAAACTTCATGTCTTATATATTAAACATTTTTTGAAACATCATTGGTATATCTATATGGATAAATAATATTTAAACCATGTATTTTTATAATAAGAAAACTGATAAAAAATATTAGTTTTCAAGTAAGGGAATTTTAAACTCATTATTCGTCATTTTATTGATCCTCTTACAAATTTTATACATTTATCCTTAAAAGATAATTCCATTTACATATACTAACATTATTTTCTCCTTACATCTTATATTTATACAAATATCTTAATCAACACCCCCTCATTTGAATCATAATTTTTTTTTTAAATTAATCCAGCTAGATGTACCATACCCATAGGGTTTATTTTAATCCGTCCAATGTATTTTTAATCATAAAAAAATTTCTAATATATCAATAAATTAAAATACATCAGTTTTTCTTATATAAACATACAATTCTAAAAACTAATTTAGAATAGTTAATTTAACATCCATTTGAAAAAATTTAAAACTCCCATGAATAAAAATTTCTAGAAATAACCTAATCAATTCAACCCTTGAAACATGGGAAAAATCATATCAATAGATACACCTTCAATTTTTAAACACAATTTTTAAATATGTATTGATTTTTTTGGACCACCACATTATATTTATTGATTTTAATTTGATAAACACATTTCATTCCAATGATATTTTTTCCCAATGGACTCGGTACATGATCCCATGTTTGATTATTACTTATATCATTAAAATATTTATTCATTTACTTAAATAAACACTCTTTCTAAGATTAACTTTTAAAATTCATGTGTTCCATAAATGATAGTAGGATTCTCAGTTATACATTCTTCATGTATTTTATCTAATTAAAGGTTTTTTTATTACCCAGATATATTTTATTCATTCATTTTCATGATTTTCAATATGTTTCACTATTATAATCTATTTTACCTTGAATTAATCTTATTGTGACTAAAAATATGTTTGAGGGTGTAGATGCCCCAAGAGATGCTTATTTTGGGGATATTATCATTTTAAGATGAAGTGATGTAGATCTGAGATGTGGAATTTGTGCTATAAACACTTTTTTATCACATATATTGCTTTCAAACTCATAGGAATTATTATAATTAAAATCAGTTGAATATAATTTGGAAGTTTAGATGTGATTTAAAGAGTTTTTGAGTTTAATTTTGGTGTTTAGAGATATTTTTAAGTAAAGATCAACATATTAATGTCATGGTTCTTAGAGTGAAATGGATTGAGAAGACCAATAAATAGGTGTCTTATAAAGACAGACATGTTTATTCCATAGTTTTCTAAATAATACATCATGTTTAATGTCTTAATTCAAAATGTATTATAGAGAAATATAAATAGTTATTTTAAAATTAATTATTTTTAGAGATTTTTGAAAAAATATATTTCCACAATGAGGATCCTATCTATATTATGGTATATGGAAACTTGTTTTTTGATATTTGGGAAAATGGGATCTATAACACCTAAATATTGTAAGAACCTGGTTTCTACTATAAATGACTTTGGAATATTCTTGATGTTATTCCAGAGCAGCGCCTTCAGACGTCGTGCGATTCTGAGCCCCAGTGTGGCTGGAATTAAATTTTCAGTGCGTTCACACTGGAAATGCCAAATAAATGGGATAACTCCTAAACGGTGATCCGGATCAGAGATCTGAGTGTACGGATGGCTCCGTAATGGGGTTTTTACCCTAGTAACAACATAAAACATGTCAGTGCAAGACGTTTGGATCCCTCGCTTGCTTTCGGAACGTTAAACAGATAAATTAATTTATTCGTTTAATGGTGAAACTAAAGTATCTCTTAAACGGTGGCTTGAATGGGAAAACCAAAGGTACCGTTGAGTTTGGAACATGTCGTTTACCCTAGGCGGGGTGAAAAAGTTGCGAGCGTGGGCCTTCTGTGAGAGAAGTCACCCAGGGGAAAAATCGTCTTTTCAAAATGTCCATTTAGTAATTTTTATCACTGGCTTTCTTTTTTGAATAAATTTCGAACAAAGTCTCAGAATCTAAATCTGAGACTTCCATTGAGTTTAGAGTGGGGTGTTTTGCCTAGGCGTGAGATAAAATGGGCGGGCGTGAGGGTTTCGGAATCCACACCCATTGGGAGAGTTTTGGTGAATATTTATAAATTCACTAAGTGGGAGAACCCATTTCATTTTCTCTCTCTATCTCTCTATATCTCTCTCTATCTCTCAAGTGTTCTTCACCATTCTTCGGCGTTCTTCACTGTTCTTCACCGGATTGAGGAGAGGACTCTAGCGGATCGAAGCAGGACCGAGCGGGCGCGTCGACAACGTCGAACGGCCGGATCGAGGTAGGATTCTTGATTAAATTTCTCCACCTTTGTAAATTTTTTCATTTAAATTTTAAATTTTGAAATTGGGACGATGGCCGAACGAACACGGCCATCATCTGAGCCCCATTTGATTTATCGTTCTTGGGCATTCTTCATCCCAATTTTCGAACGCGTCAAATTCTCAACGGATCAACGATCGAGGGCAGGCGTTGCGAAGTCCTCGTCCAGAGGATCCCGAACCTGCGTTCGGTTCTGAAATCGGGCCACCGGATCGGTGGAGGCCGCCGTCAGAAGTCCTGGCTCCGGCAGGGCGGTGGCCGGAGTTCGGGCGTTGGGGAGCCGCCGAGCAGGAGGGGCTCGAGCGGAGAGGAGGCTTGTGGTTGGTGCATGGTGGTTTCCGACCGGGGCAGCTTCGGCGGAGCAGGGGACTAGGTCGGGTGGTGTGCTCGGCCGACAGAGCGGCGAGCAGCTGGCCGAGGAGTGGTCGAGCAAGTAGGGACTGGAGTTCGGGGGTGCGGCGGTCGACGGTGGTCCGAGGTGAGCGGCGGCATCGGTGCGGTGCAGCGGGCGTCGGCAGGGCGGAGGTAGCCGGAGGCGGCTTCGGTGGAGCCTGGCAAAGTCGTTGGGGCATGGTCGAGCGGAGGCACCGGCTTCAGCCAGTGCGGCGAGCAACAGCGAGGGCTTCACCAGGGAGGCGGACGACCGCAGCCTGTCACGGTCAGCAGGCAGTGTCCCGAGGCAGTCAGCGCCTTGGGAGCGCGGAGGGAGCAAGGACCCGCCGGATGCGGGTCCTGCTGCGCGACGCGGGAGACCGGCCAGATGGCCGGTCCGCGTGGAGAAAAATTGGACCCGCTTGGGTCTGGTGCTGAGGGACGGGCCACAGCCAGCGGACCGTGGCGGTTTGGGCTGGACCCGCGGCTGGGCCGCGGGCCGGCGGCTCGGTTCGGACCGGTCGGGGTGAACCGGCCCGATTAGGCCCCCTTGCATTCAGGGGGCCATATCTTTTAAACGGCGCGTCCGTTTAACGCGCCGTCTGTGGCGGTGGAATCATATCGGCAATGAGCTCTTTTTAAGATGAGTCTCAGGTTTTTTGGGTTTCGTTCCCAAATGCGAGTGATCGAAAATGCGTTAAATTAATAATAATAAAATATTGTTGTTGTTGTGACGGACGTGGCTCGCGAGCCGGACGTCCGTTTGACGTGCTGTCAGAGACGCAGTAGCCTCGGAGCTGATTCGGTCATTACAAAGTTTGTTCGGAGCCTCTGTGGGTTGGTTTCATTGCTCGGTGGCATGAAACGCCAAATGAGAGTAATTAATTAATTAATTAATTAATTAATTGTTGCGTCAGACCTAACTCCTATTTGGGATGTCCGATTGACACGTCGTCAGCGGCAGCATGATTCCTGTCCTCGGGCAGATTTTTTTTTGAGATGCTTTATGAAGCTTTCGGGTTGGAGACAAGGTGCGGGCCCCACAGGGCCTAGTTCGCACGTTTTATAGTGGAACGTCACTTTTTCACCCGACATCCATTTGGGGTGAATGAGCACTCGTTTCTGAGTGTTTTTTTGAGGGGATTGTGACGATGCAATCCGCCCTCTTAAATTCGGGCTGAGATGTGGGCCCCACGGAGTCCCGTTTGCGTATAACGTGGGGAGTTGCGGCTTCTGCATTCGGAGTCTGTTTTAGGTGTCGTCAGTGGCGTTGTGACTCTGGCATCGAGACGAGGTTGACCAGGGTGGTTTCAGGCGATGAAACCGGAGTTAAGGCGTGGGCCCCACGGGCCGCTTTTTTAGTTGTGTGCAGCGTTTTGCGTCTTTTCCATCAGACGTCCGTTCGGGGCGAATGAATAGTCGTTTGAATTGTTTTTCCGAGAGCTTCACGATGGCGCGGTTCGCCCGACCTTTTTCAGGATCGTGGTGTGGGTCCCACCTAGGTTGGCTATGGTGAATAGTACCATTTTCACCGGGTGTCCGTTTTGGGCATTTGAGTAGTCAATTCCGTGTGTTTTTTCGAGGGGATCACAGTAGTGTAAACCATTTGTTCAGTTTTGGGATCTTGGTGTGGGCCCCATATGGGCTGGCTACGGTGAATAGTGCCATATTCACTGGTTGACTGTTTCGGGTGAGTAAATGGTTTATCTCATGTGTTTTTTCACGAGGTTTGCAACGGTGTGATCCGTTCGGGCATGTGGATCCTTGTTTGAGATCTTAATAAATGGGGAAACATGATATGGTGTTGGATGGAGGTACCTTGGATTCACTCTGAACCAATGCACGGTAGCGATGTTAGTAACACCCGGTGATGTTGGTTGCAGTGATGAGTTATCAGGCCCGTTACTAGGTCTACCCTCCATCAGGGTTGGGCAGTGGGTTGCCTGATGATTTACTTTCAGTTCTACCCTCCAGCAGGGCTAGGCAGTGGGTCACATGTTGACTACTTTCAGGTCTACCCTCCAGCAGGGATGGGCAGTGGGTTGCATGTCAACTACTTTCTGGTATACCCTCCAGTAGGGCGGGGCAGTGGGTCGCCCGTCGACTACTTTAGGGTCTACCCTCCAGCAGGGCTGGGCAGTGGGTCACCTGTCGACTACTTTCGGGTATACCCTCCAGCAGAGACTGGTCAGTGGGTCACATGTCGACATGTTCCGGGTCTACCCTCTAGCAGGGCTGGGTAGTGGGTCACCTATCGACTTCTTTTGGGTCTACCCTCCAGCAGGGCTGGGCAGTGGGTCATCCTTTGACATTTTAGACTCAGGCCTTCTTTTGAGGCTAGTCAGTGACTTTTTTCTCCGTGACTATCGGAGCAAGATCTTTGGTGTGCGGATCGGGGATGTGACAATTTTGACGTGCCCTTAGGACATATGAGAACAAGGGGCGCTTTTCCCACCAAGACACATCCTTCCATCACGACCTAAAAGTCGTGCGGGAGAGTCACTGCCGCCCACAGTGGATAGTATCGAGGTGCGGTGATTGAGCCCCTTTGACTTGTACCTCCTAGGTTGACATGCAGGATGTTTGGGTTTAGTGATGGATGTCCTTTGAACTATTGGTGACACTTCTTGGGCTGAGCTTAGAGATAGAGATCCACTCACATACTCATTTGGGTTTCTCGTGAGCATATATATATATATATCCTATTGTTGTTCCCACTCCTTGGGTTCGGTTACTCTCCTTCTAGGAGGGGCGAAGACGTGCGGGGTATGCCACATGATTTCCGTGTCTA
This sequence comes from Viscum album, assembly GCA_963277665.1. NCBI lineage: Eukaryota > Viridiplantae > Streptophyta > Magnoliopsida > Santalales > Viscaceae > Viscum > Viscum album. The sequence continues at coordinate 149,220,337 of OY728129.1, read as the reverse complement.
GCTCCTATTGGTTAGGACGAGTCTACTCTCCTGTTATAGGCAGCAAAGACTCAACGAGAAGTTTTCCTTCTCACCGTCTCTAGCTCCTTGCGTCTGGACGAGCATGCTTCCTTTCTCTTGTTGGGTTGAGCTGCACTCACTCTCTTTCTCTCTTTTGCACTCTTACACTGTTCTCTGCTCTGTCTACTGCTCCCCATTTTAGTACTTCCCTTGTTTCTCCCTCGAGATTTCAGGGCATCCTACTGAGTATTTTTATAATCACCCATGCATGGGCTTTGCCCGCACTTGTTGTTCCCTTGCAGACGACGGACAGGTCGGTCGAGACTACGGAGGAGCGTAGAGGACACATGAGCTTGGGCTACGTTCGGTGGCCGTAGCAGGACTTCATAGGTGTGATACTCACTAGCAGTTTACCTTTTTTTTACCTGTTGCTGGGTTGTGGCACCTTTCTGGATGCACGCGTGTTTTGCCCCTTTTTTACTATTCAGTTTACTTTTCATCACTTTACTTGTACTGGTTAGAGGTTGATGTATGTATGTTGGTTCCCCCTTTTTGTAGAAGTGTTGTATCTTTCTTTCTTTTCCCTGCACTGTTGCTTGAGTTGGATGTGTGTGTGTGTGTACAGTTTCTTAGGCAAAGGCCTCCCCTAGTTTATTGTTCCTTCGGCGCTAGTCGCCAGCCCATGGCCTATGGAGGCAGGCCTGGGGTAGTTGCGGCTCGAGCCTCGTTACGGGTCAGGTCGTGGAAAATATTTTATAGTATGTTTCTTCTTAAATAATTTCAATTCATTAGATAGCTTATTATGCATTCAACAATGAGTCTCTGTGAAACAAAACTTTGTTATAAGATACAATTATAACCTAATCGTTAAATATAATTTAACTATTTCTGTGATTTGAATTTCGAAAAATGGACATACATTGGTTGAGTTTAGTAAGATATTTAGAGTCTGATAGGATCAACTTAATTTTTGGTGAATAGTAACATACCCTTATGAATAGTAATGTTACCCTTATGAATAGTAATATTTCCCTTATGAATAGTAATGTTAACCTTATGAATAGAAACCTCACCCATGTAAGTATAAATAAAATTTTAGAACCTTATAAATGAGAGTGAATATTTTAAAAACTAATAATTAAGTGTTGGTATTTTTGTGAGAAATAAATATTTAATTAAAATTTTATAATTACAAAAAATAATTTAAAAGATAATGAAATTTTATATAATGTATTAATAAATTAATATTTTTTTATCCTATGATTTCAAGATAATTTAACGGGGCCTTACTTAGTCATTTAGGGTATTATAAAATCAGTTATAATTTTAAAAACATTATTTTTCAAGTAAATTGTGATTTTAATTAAAAATAAATAAATATCTCATATTTATAAAATTATTTTCATAAAATATAGTTCATTTTTTATTCAACACATCGAAAATGGTTAGGGTGAATTTTTTTAATTTTTCTGAAATATTTTAATTTTTATGAATAGAAAAATACGGTAATTTATAGTATAATAAATTATAAGAAAAATACATTATTACTTACATCATGTTCGATTTAATAAACCATTAGTTCTAACTCACATATACTTATTACTTTTTTTGTCAAAATAATCAATATTACGGCTTGTCTTGAGAAAAATAATAAAATAATGAATAAAATATTAAGAAATCACTCCTCTCTTGCACTATAAAAACCACCCCTCACCCACCCACCATCCCTCTTCTACTTACTCCTATAAGCCTTGAAGATTCTAAAATTTATGACCAAATATTATTCCATAGTCCCTCCCTACATCCATGAGATCTTGTTCTTTCCAGAATACCAAAATCAATCCCCTTATGATGAGTCTCTTGGAGGAGTATCCCAGAGGTAAAATCATCTTCCTTTTCCTTTTATTTTTTTCAAGTTCCTTCTTTATTTTTTATTCCCTCCTCACCTCCTCTATACAAATGATAATGATACCTCCAGTATCATCTATATACTGTAATTACATCATTTTAATGGAAGATTCATCATCAATCTTCTTACTCTCTCTCTCTCTCTCCCATTTTAAAATTGAAATCATCGTCCGAGAGTTGTCGATTTACAACCTTTATAGATGATGAACATTTTTTATCTAATTTATCATTCATGAATGGACATGAAACCATTTTTATTATTGAAATATATTATAAAATAAGTATTATATCTCATTTAATGATTCTAGAACCATCATTAATACATGATATTAAATAACATAACAAAACTAGTTCATTGTGATCGAAAAACTGTTGTAATAATCTAAGTGATTATCACTATATCTATTATCTAATGTTTCACCCTCATAATATATAACAAAATGATATATATAACAATTTAAACTTATATATGTTCATTAATAACATGTAATTTCAATTCTGTATAATTATTTTAATTCCACATGAACTTTATTACTCATAGTCAAGCGAACTGGTCATGAAAATCATGTAAATGAACACTCAGGTATGACGAAATTAAATCTTATAACTTATAAATAAGTCCATAAATGAACTTAATAAAACTATAATTAATCAAATATATGTATATAAGTTTATTAATTATTTAATTAATAGATTTACTTTTACTATCTGGGATGTTAAGATCAAAGGAAGAACACTTTTGGAAATAAGGTAACGTGTTTCTCATCTCACTTTTATTTACATGATATTTCCATTGTTCTCCACTTATTCCTTGTATGTGGTGTATTTATACTGCCCCTTTGAGATACTTTTTCATTTGAAATTACATTCCTAATAAATATACATATTCTTATATAATTTATATGATTATTTTCTTAGTCGTATACCCTTTTACATACGATGTTTATTTTGAAAGTTGTTTTAAGTGTGGAAATATTGATAAATTGGTACCCTCTACTCTATATAGATACTGAAAAGGAATAATGTTATTCTATTAAATCTATGTATAAATAATTATTTTGAATTTTAGCGACGGTTGGGGCCTTCCATATCCCCTCAATGCATCGATAGGTCTCATGAGACAAAACAATTGGTGAAAAACACTTTGAGTTTGCTTCCAACACATAATTAGATAGGTTTTTACCCACAGACATAAACTGTATCAACGGTATGATGGTTCATGTTTCAGATATAAGACTCTAAATAATAAACATCTTATTTATTTATTTTTCAATTATTAATTTTGATGAGGTTTTCACTATGAAAAAATCTATGGATGCACTTTCATTCTTAATATATTGATGGTGTGTGTTTCTCAATTATTTACCATGCCATATTGATTATGTATAATTGATTATGATTAAATTATTATTGTTTCATACTTCCACTTTATATAACCCTTACTGAGCATTTGATCCCACCCCCTTCATTTTTTTCCTTCCCCATTTTATGAAGAAGATATCATTTATTCAGTTTACAATGATGTAGTTTATTATCTTTTGTTATTTTTTCTTTTCCCAATATAAAATGGGTTCTATTTATGTATATAGTTTCTTCAATATAGATAAACTAAATATACGGAATACGGGGAACGGCGCGAGGGGTTCGGCGAGGGTTCGGCGCCCGTCCAGCGACGGCGGTGGCCTCCGAGCAGGTTCCTCCCCCTTCGGGGGAGGGACCTCCGCAGTATTTCACTCCATTTTCAAACCCGGACTTCCTTCCACAGTTTCCCCCATGTTCTTTAAGCCCTAAGGTGCAAGAGCTTCACGATGGGCGCCCCAACCTTCCAATTTCGATTGCTGAGTTTAACGAGGCGGTGGGACTTCATAGCTTCTCGTTAATCGCTCGATTTTCGAAGAGAAGACCTCCGGTTGATGTTTTTGACAGGTTTGTGTTCGGTTCCTGGGATTTACAAGAAAGGGAAACAGTAGGTTTGCTGGACAACCGAACCATTTTGATTCGTTTCGTTTCGGAGGAAGACCTAATTAAAGCATGGTCGAGGGCTCCCCGCATCTGCAACGGCTCTCGATTCTTCCTATCTCGATGGTCGTACGACTTCTATATGAAGCGCGATTCTCCGTCAGTGGCGGTCTGGGTAAGTTTCCCGAATCTACCGCTCCCTTTTCAGAATCCTTCAATTGTTAAAGCCCTGGGTAATCTTCTGGGTAGATATTTGTGTTCCGATAGTCGGACCAATGCGGTATCTCACCCGATTAATCCTCGTGTGTGTGTGGAGGTGGACGCATCCAAGGATCCTTTAGACTTTATTTGGATTACCATCGGGGAAGAATTCCGGTGTAAACAACCTGTGGTATATGAGTCGTGGTTTCAATTCTGTAAGGCTTACAAGCAGTTGGGCCATTCGTTGGAGAGTTGCAAGAAAGAAGCCAAGGTTTCTAAAATTCCAGAGGACGTGCACAATGGAAATCGTGGAACCCCTGTGAACGCTTTGAGGGAGGATGTTTTAGCCGAAGGAATTGATGGGGATGGAGGCAGTAGGCGTTGTGTGGGAAGTGGTCCACTGAGCGATGCTATGACGACTCAGTTGGCAGATTTGGGCAAAAGTGATACAGGGTCTGGCACGGAGGCTATTGGCACGGGGCTTCTTCCTTGTGATAGTCAAGTGAGAAAGGAGAAACCACAAGTTAGTCCTGCTAATCCGAAAGTTAAAGAGGTGTTTAGAAGACTGATAGGTGATCTCAGTGGCGGGAGCAGATCTGTAATAGGGCGCAAAGGCAATGCAGTGGACAAGAATGTCCAATATCAGCTCCCATGTGACTTCACTCCTAGTACAAATGTGGAGTGTTCTGAAATACAGACTAATGGGGCTACGCAGAGAGTGGTTCTTGAGGACTTCTGCATGCTACCACAGTTCATGGAACGTGTCTTCATTCAACCCAGCCAGGCCGAGAATCCTGGTATGACAATGGCAGATGGGGAGGTTGGTTTGAGCGAGGGAAATCCTCTACTGGGAGTTAATGAAGACCAGAGGTTGGGAAGGCAGAGGCTGAATAAGGAGGTGGTACCTCCAAGCAATGTGATTTCCTCAGGGGACGACCATGCTGGTGTTTCCCCCTGTGAAGAGGTGGTTAGGGGGTCCAGTACTCCATACCTGTGGGAAACCAATTTGACGGCCTCAATATGGAAGGGCTTAACAAAAATCATGAGGAATCAGATTGTGCAAATGGGGACCGAGTGGAGCCTTCCATGGGAGGTAGTAAGTGTACCTCGGCTGGTGAAACAAGCCCGAGGGGCAGGAGCAACAGAAGGAGGAAATGCAAGAAGAACTACTCTTCCTTGCCACCTCCCGCAAGGACTCGGTCTGCAAAAAAGAGAGTGGATGAGAGGGTGGCCTGGGAGGCGGCAGGTAAGCCGGAGCTCCCTGATCAACCCGGATCATGGGGTTTAATTCTGAGTTCGGTTGATGAGGTTAAAGATCAGGTGTTGTATCTTAATGCGTCGGAAGAGGATGCATCCAAGATGATGGGCCGGAATATTGAAATCAATCTTAAGGAGGAGGAATACTCTTGGGTTGACAAACAAGACTCTATTCTTGTTTGGGGATTCAACCAAGGGTTGTTAAAGCTTGAGGAATACATAAAGGTATGGGATAAACTATCTTCGGCTTTAGAAGTCCTGCTGACAGAAGTGCCACATATTCAGGTAACAGATATCTCATGGAAGCTCTTTAGGGATATGAACTCTAGCAGGTTGAAATTTTATTTCAATGACTCTATTATTTCTTTTTTTGACTAAAGCCCGGTCTTTCATTTTGATTGAGTATTTGTTTATGAGGACCTATCTTCAGGCAGTGGGCTGAAGGTGATTTTGGGGTTTTATTCCCAGCATTTTCTGGTTCTACTTCGGATGAGGTTTAGAGCAAGAGTTCACCACTACGACATGACACTTGGACTCTGAGAGGGTATGGCCTGGCCATTGGGATTGTGCCTACGCATCTTTGCAAGGGACCGTCTGAGTGCTCATGTCTTGGTGGCGGACCCATTCACGGAGAATATGCTGGGCAGAGGTAGACTCTTTTGTGCTGGGAATTTTATGTTTTTGGTTGTTTTTCTGAACATTACGGTTTCTCACTTTCCTTACAAAGTGATTTGATAAGCAAATAAAAAATAATTTTCAGAATAGATAAACTAATAGGTCCTTTGGGATTGTTTCTTTGTAATCATTCTAATGTAATAATGTAATGTACCAGCTATGGGCTTCTAGTGTTATAGCGTTACAATTGGTATCAGAGGAAGTTTAGTAGAATCCTTGGAGATTGGATTTGGGAAACATAGATTAGGGAGAAACCCCAAAGATAGACGTTAAGGATAAGTATACAAGATCCTCCCAGAATTTTGGTGAGGTAGAGACTATGTGGGTATTCCTAGTAATACATGTATTTATGGATATTACAAGTGGACATGGTTATGGAAAAGATGTACCTAGGAGTAACAAATCTATTGGGTGTTCTGAGCCTAACTCAGGGTAACCCGATACACAACAAAGGGCCTTAATGTGCATTTGTTTTGACACTCCTAGGGGATAGGCTTATAATAATTCACCTTTTCTTTACAAATAACTATATAGGATTTAAAATTAAATAGAAATTGGGTTTATTATTGTGATATTATCTATGCGTAAACTTTCAATTTATGTTAATTGTTTTTCTAGATTTATGTTATGCACTATTATTTATAACCTAATTGTGTGTATGTCATTTTTTAGTGATGTCACCTAATGGAAGAAATAGAATCAATACCCGTGAACAATGTAGGGATTTCCCCCACTGATCAAGTCAACACAGTTAGTGTTGGAGCTGAGCAGATCATGACCATGTTAAGAAATATTGATAGGGTTGTGATGAATAACCATACTAAACCTATATTGGATTGTTTCATGTGGAATAATCCCCCATATTTTAGTGGGACTACTAATCCAGTGGTAGCTGAGAAGTGGTTCAAGTCCCTTAAAAAGATATTTCTAGCATTAAGAATAAATGAAAATTAAATGGTAGTACTTGAAGTATATTATATCAAGGGAGATCCTAATAAATAGTGGTCATTGATCTTGAATACCATAGAGGAAGTTAAAATAGAATATATGGAATGGATAGCTTTTAAGGAAGTATTATTTGATAAGTATTTCCCTTGTGAGCAACAAACTGAAATTAAGATAAAATTACATAGCTTAAAACAAAGGGAGAAGAGAGTGTTGTGTAGTATGAGGCTACCTTCGCAAGACTATCTAGGTATATTGTAGATTATGTATGTGATTTAGAAGACAAGATTAATTATTTCTTTCAAGGTCTTAAGACAAGTCTTCTAAGGGAACTGGATTCTCAATCATTTTCATTATATGATAAAATAGTATTAAGTGTCATCAAAATGGATAAGTAATTTTCTAGATCCAATTTGTTCAATTGAAGTCAAGATAATAATAGGTATTCTAATAATAATGGAAAAGGTGAATCTCAAAATAAGAATAATGGAATTAATCAATTCCAATTATGTGAGAATTGTGGAAAGAAGCATCCTGGAAAATGATTTAAGGGAATGGAATTTTGTTATAAGTGTGGATAAAAGGGTCACCAATCTAATGAATGCAAGGGAAAGAAACAAATAAATGATGTTCAATACTATAATTATAGGGATATGGGACACTATGAAAATTAGTTTTCTAAACGTTAAGGGATCGTGCCTCAGAGAAGGTCACAATAGCAAGGGAAGGCATATGCAATCACAACTACGGAGGTTGAAGTTCCTAATGATGTGGTGGAAGGTACTTTAATAATTTCCTCCAATTTATCCAATGATTTATTTGATTATAGATCATCTCATTATTTCATATCTTCCCAGTTTTCTATGAAAATTATACATTTTTAATTTGATTTAATAAATGATTTGTCAGTTAAAACTCATAAGAGAAGTATCATTGTAAAAATGTTGTGTTGGTCAATCCTCTTTGTGAAACATAAATATACTTTAGTTTCTAACCTTATCATCATACCTATGATTGAAATTGATATAATTATCAGTACGGACTGGATCTCAAATTATGATGTGAAAATATATTACAAGAAGAATGAAGTTGAATTTTTTGAGAATGATGTAGAATATCTTTTTTTAAGCAGAAACATCATCATCTAGATCTTATCCAAATCCACCTTCAGTGGCTGTTTTAAATGAATTTCTTAGGTATAAAGATAAAACATCATCTATGGATATTCAAATTAAATATGTACTTATTGGGAAAAAAATCTTTTATGCATTTCCAGAGGATTTACCTGGATATCTTCCGGAGAAAGAAGTTGAGTTCTCTATTGATTTAATTATTGGTAAAAGACCTATATCAATGACTCGCTAGAGAATGTCCATTTTACAATTGTTAGAGCTAAATAAACAACAAGAGGAATTGAGTGACAAGGTATTTATTCACCCTAGTGTTTCACCATGGGGAGCCCTAGTTCTCTTTTTTAAGAAGAAAGATGGATCCATGAGATTGTTCATTGACTATAGAGAAATTAATGCTATTACAATAAATAACATGTATTCTCTACCTCACATTGATAATAAATTTTATCAACATCAAGGAGCTCAATATTGTTCAAAGATTTCCCTTTGATCTAGATATAATGTAACATCCCCAAATAATAAAGGGTTAAATGACTAAATGATATGACTCATGTCAACAAGGTGCACCTTCCTTTTCGAGAGCCTACCTAATTAGAACTCCACAGTTAAGCGTGCTTGGCCCGGAGTAGTGATCAGGATGGGTGACCTTCTGGGAAGTTTCCCAGGATGTGTGTGAGTGAGGACAAAGCACATTGTAAAGGACATGTGTTGGCCTGTGGGGACTATCATTAGTCAAATGACCTGTTCAGGCATGTGGGTGGACCCTGGGGTGGGCCCCACGTGTCTACGGGGCAACTGGTGGTACCTGGTGGGCAAGGACCCGACGACCATGTTAAGGCGGGGTGGTTGTGCTGTCACCGGGGCCCGGTTGTCACATTTGGTATCAAAGGAGGAACTCGGCCTTAAGTGCACAGTGCACTGCCTGGGTTGAGTTATAGGGCCCACAACGAGGGCGTTGTGCTCTAATGGGGGGGGGGGGGTGATTGTAATATCCCCAAATAATAAAGGGTTAAATGACTAAATGATATGACTCATGTCAACAAGGTGCACCTTCCTTTTTGGGAGCCTACCTGATTAGAACTCCACAGTTAAGCATTCTTGGCCTGGAGTAGTGATCAGGATGGGTGACCTTCTGGGAAGTTTCCCAGGATGTGTGTGAGTGAGGACAAAGCACACTGGAAAGGACATGTGTTGGCCTGTGGGGACTATCATTAGTCAGATGACCCGTTCGGGCATGTGGGTGGACCCTGGGGTGGGCCCCATGTGTCTGCGGGGGCAACTGGTGGTACCTGGTGGGCCAGGACCCAACGACCATGTTAAGGTGGGGTGGTTGTGATGTCACCGGGGCCCGGTTGTCACATATAATCAGTTTCATGTGAGAAATAAAGTTATTCCAAAGATAGCATTTCGAACCAATTATGGGCATTACAAGTTTACAATAATGCCTTTTGGAATCACTAATGTGCCCTCTATTTTCATTGATATAATGAATATAGTTTTCAAGTAATATCATGAAATTTTTTGTGGTATTTATTGATGATATCTTGATATATTACAAAAGATATGAGGTCCATGAGAACCTCTTACAGGTTGTTCTTAAGACTCTTAGAAGAAAAGAGTTATATTGTAAGTTTAGTAAATGTAAATTATGGCTTTAAATAGTTTATTTTCTTAGCCATATTGTCTCTAATGATAGAATCTCTATTTATCATGTGAAGACAAAGGAAATATATAAATGGAATAAACCAACGAACATATCTAAGGTATGTAGTTTTATTGGCTTATCAGGTTACCGTCAGAATTTCATACATATTTTTTACTGAATGGATAACCCGCTAACTAATCTCACATGTATATGTGTTAAGATCGTATGGATAGAAGAATGTAAAAAATGCTTTGAAGAATTAAAAAAAATATTGGTCAATACTCTAATTTTTACTCTTTCATATAGAAATTATGGGTTTCTGATATATAGTGACGCATCAATGAATGGATTGTGTTGTGTACTTATGAAAAATGATAAAGTTACTACTTATGTATCAAGGTAGTTGAAGAATCATACAAAACATTATCCAAATCATGATCTTGAGTTAGCAGCCATAATTGTTCTCTAAAAATATGGAGAAATTATCTCTATGGTGAAAGATGTGAGATATATACAGATCACAAGAGTTTGAAATACTTTTTTACATAGAAAGAATTCAACATGAGGCAAAGGAGATAACTCAATTTACTCAAATATTATGAATGTTTGATATACTACCACCTATGAAAGGAAAATAAGGTGGCATATGCATTAAGTAGGAAAGATCATGGACTTAGGACCCAAATGAGTATTGAGATAGATCCTATATTTAGGGATCTAGTAAATATGGATACAGTAATTGTTAAGGAATAGGAAACATCATTCCTTTTTCAAATGATTGTTAATTACTAGAGATGATAAAAATATCTCAATATAATGATGAGTATATACAAAATAAAATAAAATATTTTAAGTATGGAAGATTGGAAGACTCCGTGTATGAGGATGGTATTCAAAATTTACAAAGACGATATGTGTTCCATCAGTACTTGAGAAAAGGATGGAACTATTAGATGATGCTCATAGATCAAATTTCTCTATACACCCTAGTAGCACCAAGATGTATAGATATATAAATGAAAATTTTTGGTGGGATAATATGAAGCGAGAAATTTTTGGCTATGTGCCAAGGTGTCTAGTTTTCCAAAAAGTGAAGGTTGAGAGAAAACATCCTAAAGGGGTCATGAAACCTACACATATTCCTATGTGCAAATGGGATTACATTATGATGGACTTTTTCATAAGAATACCAATGAAACCTATAATTAATGGTTTAATATGGGTAATTGTTGATCGTATGACAAAATCAGCACATCTTCTTTCTATAAGAGAGGATTTACCACTTGAGTGCCTTGAAAGACTCTATATAAATGAAGTTTTAAGACTTCATGGTGCACCTAAATCAATTTTTTCCAATTGAGATCCCAATTTTACATCAAAATTTTAGAAAATTCTTCAGAAGGCTTTGGATACTGAGATTCATATGAGTATTTATTATCACCCACAAACCAACAGATAGTGTAAAAGGACTATTCAAACACTGGATGACATGTTGAGATCACACTCACTTAAATATCAAGGTATGTGGGATCATTACTTACCTTTGGTGGAATTTTCCTATGATAATAGTTTCCAATATAGTATTCAAATGGTTCCATATAAAGCATTATATGGAAAGATATTTCGAACTCCAACTTTTTGGGATGAATTTGGAGAGAGGAAACTTATAGTCCTAGAACTTATTGAAGTGGAAAATACAAAGGTTAAGAAAATTAAGACCCCATTAAAGCAGCCCAAATTAGGCAAAAGAGCTATGCTGACAACCAGAGAAAGGATTTGTAATTTCAGGTGGGAGATTATGTCTTTATAAAATTATTTACATGGAAGTGTGTATTGAGGTAATATAAGAATGGGAAACAGAGCCCTAGGTGCATCATACCATTTTAAATTCTAGATAGAATTGGAGTTGTAGCTTACTATTTGGAAATGACAAAATGTCTCTCCAAGGTTCATGATGTGTTCTACATGTCTTTGTTAATAAATTTCATGCCAGACCCAACACAAGTACTCACCTATAAAAAAATATAACTTGAACCTTACTTATCTTAATTTGAAGAGCCTATAAAGATTCTTGACTCTAGAGAGAAAGTATTGAGAAATCGGACGACTCGGCTAGTAAAGGTTATTTGGAGAAACCATAAAACGGAGGAAGCACTATGGAAAACTGAGGATGTTATGAATAGGAACTATCCACATATTTTTAGAGTGTTATATACATGAAAAAATTAAAGTAAAAAATTTCTAAAGGGGGGAAGAATATAGTGCCCCAATATTTTATGGTATGTTTCTTGTTAAATATTTTCAATTTATTAGATTGCTTATTATGGATGAAACACTGAGTCTTTGTGAAAAAAAAAATTATAGGAGATATTTATATCCTATACAATAAAAATAATTTTTCACTTCTATGATATGAATTTAAAAAAATGGACATACACGGTTGCATTCAATAAGATATTTAGAGTCTGACAGGATCAACATAATTTTTGGTGAATAGTAACTTACCTTTGTGAATTGTAATGTTACCCTTATGAATAATAACATTAGCCTAATAAATATTAATGTACCCTAATTAATTGTAACTTCACCCATGTAAGTATAAATAAAATTTTGGAACCTTATAAATGATAGGTAATATTTTGAAAATTAATAATTAAGTGTTGGTATTTTTTGAGGAATAAATATTTAATTATAGTTTTATAATTAAAAATTTAAAAAAAATAAAAGATAATTAATTTTTATAAAATGTATTCATAAATAAATATATTTTTTCCTATGATTTTTGGATAATTTAATGAGACCTTAGTTAGTTTTTCAGGGTATTATAAAATCTGTTATAATTTTAAAGTAGTATTTTTTGAGTAAGTGGTGATTTTAAATAAAAAAATAAATTTATCATATTTAGAAAATTATTTTCATAAAATTGATTTCATTTTTGGATTATACATATTGAAAAATGGTTATGGCGCATTTTTGATATTTTTATGAAATACTTGATTTTTTGTTGAATAGTAAAATATAATAACTTACGGTATAATACATTATAAGATAAATACACTATTCCTTGCATCATGGCTGATGCAAGCAACCATTAGTTCAAACTCACATGCACTTATTACTATTTTTTTTTGCAAGAATCAATATTATTGATTGTCTTGAGTAAAATAATAAATTAATAAATAAAATATTAAGAAATCACTCCCCTCCTCCACTATAAAAACCACCCCTCACCCCCCCCCCCATCTTCTCTTCACTCCTATAATCCTTTAAGATTCTCAAAGTTATGAATAAATAATATTCCCTAGTCCCACCTCACTTCAAATATCTCTTGTTATTTCTTAATGACCAAAATCAATCCCCTTAAGAAGATTCTCAAGGAGGTGTATCCAAGAGGTAAAATCTTCTTCATTTTCCTTTTGTTTTCTTTTCACGTTACTTATTTATTTATTAGTCCCTTCTAACCTACTCTATCCAAATTATAAATATACCTCCATTATAATATATATACTTTAATTACATAATTTTAATTGAAGATTCATTGTCAATATCCTTACACTCTCTCTCTCTTATTTTAAAAATGAAATCATTGTCCAAGAGCTGTAGATTTACAACCTTCATGGACAATGAACTTTTATTCTCTAATTTCTCCTTCATGACAGGTCATGAAAATATTTTTATGGTTTAAAACAATTATAAAATATTTATTATATCTTATTTAATGATTATCGAACAATCATTTCCACATGATATTAAATAATGAAACAAAATGATTTCATTGTGATTGAAAAACTATCATAATAATCTAAGTGATTATCACTTAATGTATTATCTAAGGTTTCATCCTCATAATATATAACCAAATAATATATATAACCATTTAAACTTATTTATTTTTATTAATAAAATTTAATTCTAATTCTGGAGAATTATATATGTTCCATTAGAACTCCATTACTCATAGTAAAGAAAACTGATCATGAAAAACAAGTAAATAAACACTCAGATACTACAAAATTCAATCTTATAACTTATCAATAAGTCCATAAATAAACTTAATAAAACTATAATGAATCAAATACATGTAGATAAGTTTCTTAATAATTTAATTAATGTATTTGATTTTACTATCTATGTAAGAACCTGGATCTTCATTTCAGGTACGGATCTTTATTTCAGGTTGTTTTTTAGGAAAAAGAAATAAATGTAAATTTAATAAGTACACATTGTGTACTTATGAGTACACATTTTGTACCCAGGTACCGCGTACAGTTGTGTACTGGCCGTGTAATGGCCGATTACATGGTCGTGTGGTGACCTAGAAGACCGCTTAAGGTGGGGGCTAGTTAAGGTCACTACATGGTGTGTACATTTAATGAACATGCCGTGTAGTTTTCTTTTTATTTATTAAATAGAATCGGGGTCGCATCTCATCCCTAGAAAAGTATTCTTCTCAAATTTAGTACAGGAATGCTCAGGAATGGATAATGAATATTTAGCCCCTGTTTCTCCATCTGACCTCCAATTGAGACGCTTTTGGGTGCGTTAGAATCCCACCAGTGAGTTCTCAATTCCCCTAGATCCTTTATTCTTGATTCCTCCTCTCTCATAAGTTATTCAAGGTTTAAACTTTTTCCCCTTTTGTATATTTATGTGATTCTAGGCTGATTAAAGGGTCAACATTCAAGAGTATTGACCATACAACATAATGGTAGGTGGTTTGTGCCTTTTTTCTTGTCATTGGATTATATGTTCTAAAAAGTGTTGTATACCTACATTTGGGGTATTTCATGATTGGAATTAGAAAATTTTTATTACCTATGATGGTTTGGTAGATTTATAATGGGTAATTTCTTATGCATAAGGTTATATACCTTGGTTAGGGAACACCGTGTTGTGTTTCCCTTGTTGACCGTTTTCTAACTGTTTGGTTTAGGATTCTTGTTAGGCTTCCCTTTTTTCTATGCCTTGTTTTTTAGGATAGAGTCAATGACTATATGATATTCATGTGATATGCATTGTGAAAGTTTGACCAAGGAGAATTAGACTATGAGAGCTTCTCAAGGTATGGTCGTTTATGTTTGAATTGTTACTCTATTGAACCAGAGGTGTTGGTTATGAAATCTCCTAGGTGGTTATAGACCAGAGGGTCTAGACCATGAGAGCTACACAATGGGTCATTATTTAATGAATTTTTGTAAGTTTACCAAGGGTGAATTGACCTTGAGAGATTCCATTTGGTAGTTTATAAATTATTATTATTATGTTGACTAGAGGGGTTAGACCATGAGAGTTTCCCAGAGGGTCGTTATTAAATGAATTGTTGTTATGTTAGACTAGGGGGTTATACTATGAGAAATTTCCTAAAAATAGTTGTTATTGAATGATTGAATGATGTTGACGAGTCTCCCAAGCCAAAGCACAAGCTTGGACTCTGTCTTACTTGATTGTTTGTATGGTCTTCTGAGAGTGCTATTGTTACTATTACACATGGAATATAGAGCTTAGGCTAGATCCCAAGGTTTTCATGATTTAACGAATTAAATGATAATTGAAAATGAATGTAATTGAAAATTATAGGATTTTTTTACTTTTGAGTACATCCTCATTTCTTTATTCATGTTCCATATTACATACTATATATATATTCATTGATATTTAGGCACATATCTTTTGGAGGTTGCATATTGGGATTCATATCCAACCATATTTGGGTTATGCTTTTGGACTCGAACAGATTATATGGTTACACTTATAGATAAGGGAAAGTTCCCTTCTTTATTAGGTACTTGATTGCTATATTGGAGCTGGAGAGCATGGAACCAAGCTGAGGCATGCGATGTTCTTGGAGTTTACTTGATTTTCTGTACTTTGGTTTTAGTATTTTGTTTCTAGAATCATTACTAGAAAAATTACCTATAGCCACATACCTATAGCCACGGTTTAATTAAACCATGGCTATAATATGATATATATATCTACACTTATTTTTAAAATCTTGTAAATACATCTCAATTTTAGGCTTTACTCCCCCTACCTATGATCATTTCTCTCCAAGCCTTATCTCCCCTCCCCCCCCCTCGCGGCTTTAATCGACTACTCGTGATCCTTCTCTCGAAACTTTCTCCCACAGCTGATCATCCCTCTCCCTCCTCTACTCTGGTCCCTCTTCCTCATCCTCTGAGCACTCTGCCTCCTCCTTCAGATGCTCCGCCTCCAGCTGCTCCACCTTCGGTCGCCCCACCTCTGGCTCCTCCATGCCTATCATCCTGCTCGTTCCTACCTCTTCTCTGGATCCCGACCTTATACCATAGGGTTCTGGTAATATCATTCCACCCCGGTCTCCTCACTACATCGAGTCACTCTATATTTCACCCTCACTATGGAAATTTGTGAATGTTGACATTCTCAACATAGTAATCTATAGGTATTATAGTTCTATTCTATTCACCTAATTTCTACTCTTTTATACTCCACTACTCTAGTTTTTTCAATGAGTTTCATGTGTTTAGGTAAATGTTTTCTCTAAGATAATGATAGAAATATTTCAAGTGTATTAGTCACACATAAATCCCAGGTCTAGTTAAAACACTCCCAAAAAGTTGGTTTATAATATATGAACAATATTCACCAAAATAGATAAATACAGTGATTTATAATTAAAGAAATAAAAATAAAAAAAGTGAATTATAGAATACTACCTTGCAATAAAGCTCTTATTTAAATAGAAAATCAGTAGAAAAATGGTGAGAATGTCTTCTTAGAGATATATGGAAAAGAAATATTGAAGATCAACTAAGCTTGGTTGAAAAACATGGATTTAAATGCATAGTAAGTGGAAAACACCAGTAATTTGATGTAAATCAACTAATCTATGCCAGTATTACATTATCCCAAAAAATTAACTATGAACAATCACCATTGGATAATATTAAATGATCCTTTAAAATATCTATATTCTTCTTAAAAATAAATACATTTACCATTTAATTTTCCTATATATCTCAAACTAGATGCATTAAGAACTCAATCAGTCATGTATGTGCTCTAAAATCTCTCTTAGCTAGTATATCTAGTTTAGGTGTGTCAATCCCCCACTGGGGTGGTTTTCAATTACTGTGTGTGTGTGTCACTCCTTACACTATACATTCCAAAATAATAAATCATCTATCCCAGATGCTTAAGTTCTTCCTTAACCTTAAATTTCTTCTTATACTCCTAGTTCCACACTTAATTATATCAATTTTCTAACAAGTGATAATGTAAATCTTAGCTCCAATTGTTTAATCTCTTACATAGTCATATAGTAAATCCCTCTAATTAGGAATTAATATCTATATAAGGATTCAATCATCCAAGTATTTAATAGTTGGGTGACCAAATTAGATTATCTAAAATAAATTTTAAATTTATATATTACAAATAGCCTATGGCACCAAAATGTTGGAAAATATAATAAGATATAAATAAATGGGTTTATAAAACTCTTAAAAAGAGATCTTTACTCCTCTTCTCAATAGTGAAAATTCACCTTTCAGCTCTAACTTCTTATTAGAACTCTACCTAGCCTATACTCAATTCTTATTTTCTTACATGTATTCACTTTGACCCTCTAAGGGTTGATCTCCCTTTTGTTTCTTTCTGCCTTACATAATTTTTTTTCAGATTTAATTCTCAAACAAATTTTTGTTATCTTGACATTTTTAAATGGATGTATGGATCACTACAATATTGGAAGATATATTCCTTCCTAGTAAGACTTGATTAAAATGACAATTTCTATGATATTTACTTTTTACCTCTCTTCGGTATATCCTTCCATGTGGTATTCTATTTTTATAATTACCGGTTTTAGTTAAAATAAAATTGAGTGAGAGATTTCGAATATGGTACCCTTGGATTTCATGTGTTCCATGCGGAGGGGATATGTTCTTTACAACTATAAAATAATCTATATGACCATTTCATGACTTCCTCTCTCTATGATGATAAATATGGTAATTGGATGATTTTCAAGGGTGATCAATGTTTTGAATATGATTTCAAACAATAAATGATGCATTAATGGGAAAAGGAATGATAAGGTTGAATGTGATACTTTGTTGAGGAATCGACGACATGTGGGGTTTTGGTGCGTGATAACATTATCATGAGAACAAACATTGCATTAATGTGTGGGGTACTTTTATCACCAGTATAGTTTCATGGAAGAATATAAAGCATTATTGGGGCTCTCTAAAAATATGTCACTTTGTTGTTTGATATTCTAAAAATATATAATATCTCAATACTACCTATGTTATATCAAGAACATATTGTGCATTGGAATATAAGGTTGTATTAGTTCACAAAAAAACATATTCATTTTATTTCTAGAACTGCATTAATGAGTGGTATAGTTCAAGGTTCCCTTTAGTGTTATATTGATTTACATTATTTAGCACCCATTTATTATTACAAAATTAAGATTAAAGCTTATTTATTCCTATGTATCCATCTTAAGTCCTATAGTGAAAATATACTACCTATCATTCCAAAGATATAATTACTTCTAAAAATGAATATCTAGAACCACAATGTATATAGAAAAATTAAACCATGTTAAAAATCCATAGATTAAGTAAGAGTAATATTTTCTTTATGAAATTGTAAAAAAAATGAGAACATTTTACATATATTGAGGGACATGAATGTTCCATGAATATTTAGAAACTATTATTGTATCACATTATCCCCAAATGTAAGGAATTATGAGCTAAAACATCATTACCTTCAGTATATGAATACATTTAATAAGTTTCCTTCAAAAGTTTCCCTATATTTAGTTGTGGATTTATGTACTAATTTTTAATATTTTCCAGTAAACATAGTAACTGAGGATGAACATATAATTAGGTGCTTTATTTATTTGTAAAAGGACATGCCTGAACATGACTTCTATAATAAAAAGAAAATTATTTCATCACATTGGAGTGTATCTACAATGATTTTATCAGAAGATTTTACCCTACATAATGACCCTTTTTTTTAGTAACACGGTCTACAATTTTATAGTGAAGGTTCAAGAATATTTTCATTATGAAATGGATAGATTCATGGATTAAAACCAAAATTTTCTTCAATATTAATTATAAAATTATATACTGATGTAATTATTCAATTAATAAATGAATGTGATGGGGGAAGACATTATTTGATACTATAGTAAGATTCCACTATGGTGTCAAAAATCATATGGGATCAAAAAAATATACATCATGTTAGCTGTTACCTCTCTAGAGAAGGAAAGAAAAGGAATAAGGGATATTGTGAATGTTTTGATAAGGAAAGATGGTGTAAAGTCACATATTGTATACATATAATGGAAGACAAAGAATTTTTTCTCAATGAACTAAAGAAAAAAAGTTAATATACTATTTTATGTTTTTCTAAAATTTCATACATTGCAGAAATTCTTACATTCAACCACGAGAATAATTAGCATATAAAATAGAGGAAGAAAGATACATTTGTAACTTAGGGAGAAAACTCATAATAGAATGGTCATATTCAAATATATTTAACACAGGATGGAATTATCACCAAAACTCAACTTAAAATAGAAAATAAATTTCAACAATGGTGTACTAGTAAAGTACCAAGTTCAATAGTATTCAGGTTATTAAAAAAGGAATAACTAGTGAGCATAATGAAACCATGATTCCTCATCTAAAAAGTTGATTTAAGATCTATGATTATACTCAAATAACTCAAGGAGATCATAGAACACCAATTAAATATGAATGGATTTATATAAATTAAAAATTCAATGTGTTCAAGGATTTATTGACTTATACGTGGGAACTAGGAAGGTATCCATAATTTTTAAATGTAAGTTGGGGAGATTTCTAAACAAAATATGACGAGAGTGAGGGAATGTTTCTTAGCAGCATAGAGAGAAATCAAAGATATGCATTGATATTTCCACTAGTGGAGGAAAACCCATTAGAGGGAAAGATTAAGAGATGAGTACAAAACCTTAATTGGAATAATGTGGGAAGTCTGTCCATGAATATAAATTTCCTTGTAACAAGAATCAAATAGGTGTGATCCATCATTTTACAACAGCTTTGATATTTCCATGGATCACCATAGTTGCAAATTGAAATATGATGAGGTTAGATCATTGGGGAGGGAATCCTCATTATCTTATCCTATTCATATTATTCTGTTTCTGGGGATTACTTATTACATGGATGTAGAGGTTCTTAAACATAATTATGGTATGGAGATCGATGTATGCAGTTTTGGAAATATTATGCACAATATACTTTGTGGTTTTTATACATGACGGTGTAATAGAGTTGTTGGATCATCAAAAATGGGCTCCAGCATGCTTTGTATTTATAATGCAAATTTCTCCATGAGAAGCATGAGAATGGAAAGCTTCGGTGTGACAACAGTTCATATATTGTATATTTTTTCTGTCATTTTTAGTTTTTTGAATGATGGTGCAAGATCATTGCACCTAGTGTGTTATTTGTACTCTTTTTAATAAATTCATGTGATTACTTAAAGCTATTTTTACAGTTAATATTAAGAGTATACATGATGTAGGATATTTAAGAATTCATATATAGCCCATTAAAAGGCATGAAATTTCCTTTATGATGAAATTCATGTTACCAAGGTTGCTTGGGTTTCTAGGCAGGCATGACTACAAGTGGTCCCAATCTTTGAAACTTTGTTAAATGGAGGAGATAAAAATCTGTTTATAAAAGGTACAACATGATTTTCCATTTTCCAATTCCTAATCACTGTCAGTAATTTTTTTTCATGAAATATACAATAAATTATTATTATGGATTTGCATATATGTGGGGCTATATTTTTTTCATGTGAGTTTAAGAGGATGACAATGAACTGGAGATCCTTTAAATAATTCACCACTATGTTGAGATACCGGACCACTATTTTGGCAGTGTGATATTTTCTTAGTAAAACATGAAAAAGTTAAAAGTGTTGATCTAAATGAGTAATTGTTTTCATGTTTATCAGGTGTGTTAACTGGACTTGATCTTTAATTTTCACAATTTATGTTTAACATTATTTTCTATATTTGAAGTTGTGATGTTTTGATGATAAAAAATGGTTGGCAGGCTTATTTATTAGATGAGTTTCTGATTGACGGGGAGCTTCAAGAATCATGAAAGAATATGGTGGTGAGACTTAGAGGTGTTTGGGTATGTTTAACATGCTTTTCTAGGAGTCATTCACTTTTTATGTTTTGTGTTCTCTTTTTTGTTTTTGTTTTTATAATGGAGAAAAACTTTTTCAATTTTCATAATCAATAATTGTATGTTTATCTTCTTTACTCAACAACATTTTCTATTTCATGTTCTACAAATCAATTTTATTTTATAGTTGATAAAACTGTTATATGTGGATAGGATATATATGTGTTGTGGAATTAGATGAAGTTGGAGGTTGAAACATGTTTTAATTTTATTTTCCTTATGCTTTTCATATTTTTTTATAATTGAATTTTGAATAACACATTATCATATTACCTAGTCTCTAAAATGATTGAGGGTTTCTAGGGGGGTCTAAAGTAGATTAGAGGGTTGGGGAGAAGGGAAAAGGTAACTTCATCTATCATTTTTTTATTAGTTTTACTGAACCTAGTTTGGTTATAGATTAACTATAGAGAGGGGGTGTGCTAGGGTCGGGGGGTGTAGGAGGTCTATTGGGGGGTGTGATGGGGCAAGGGGAGGGGGGTGTGCAGTGGGGAGGGGGCGTGCAATGGGTTGTGAAGGGGGGTGCAAGGGGAAGGGGGTTAAGGGGGTGCAAGGTGTGTGTGGGTAGGGGTGCAGGGGTAGGAGGAAGGGGTGCAAGGTGAAGGGGGTGCAAGGAATTCACATGGAGTGTGCATCGGGGCAGGGGGCAAGAAGAATTCACTGCTTAGTACCTAAGTAATTAGTTTTCTTTGAACTTCTTGAAGAACCTTCATCAGTTCTATTTGATTTTCCCACTCAGTTGAAGGTTCAATGTTCAAGTGAAAGATTAATAGGGTTCAAAGGGTTAATAGTTGAGTGAGAAATATAATGAACTATGGTGTTTCATCACTGTCTATCATCTAATTTCATGAAATTAAATCTCTTTCTAGAATAAATAATTTCATCTTGAAATAATGAGACTTCTGAAATATGATCTCTCAATTGAGAAAGATGCAATGACCATTAAGGCATGACTAGTAAGGTAAATCCTTTAGTGTCACAGTGGTAATGGGTTATTAATTATCCTAAGGGTGGGATGAATGGTGGGTTCATTGATGGTATCACTAACATTCATAGGTGAATGAGGTTGTTTTGGGAATATACCTTTAGGTTGTAACCACTATAGAAGTAGTACTAAATTGATGATATTAAGAGTGGAATGTAGGTAGTACTTTTGAGATGAAAAGGGTTATGTTCTATAGTCTATATAATAACCAAGGATGATAAGAAAATGAGTATGTTATAATAGGTATGGAATTTAAATAGTGGTGGTGTATTCTCCTCAATATTGGTACACAACTAATTTGGGACCATTATTATAAAACCAAAATTGAACTTATACTAAAATTAGGTACAAAACTTATTTGGTTTAAACCATATAGAAGATATTAACTTATAAGGATATGATGGATTTTTGATACCATTAATTAAGGATTAAGGTCTAGTATGACGGGTTGTTTTCTTTTCACCAACATAATAATTTTTTTAGAAACTCAACCTTAGAGAAAATACTAACTTATAGGGATATGGTGGAGTTTTTATACCATTAATTAAGGATTATGTGCTGGTGTGAGGGGTTGTAGAGGGTAGATAGTATGCGCTAGAGGGAGGGGTGTCCAGGGGAGGTGTGTCTATGAGGGGAGGGGTGTCCATGAGGGGGGTCTATCCAGTGGGTGTCCAGGGGGAGTGGAGGGGGGAATTGCATGGGGGAATTGGTGTTGCGGAGGGTGGGGGTCTATACAGGGGGGGTCCAGGGGGGAGGGGGTGTCCAAGAGGGGGTTCTGGGGCAAGGGGTGTGATGGGGGAAGGGTTAGGGGTGTTCAGGGAAGGGGGATGGGTGTGAGGGAAGGGATGTGATGTTTGGTGTGCAGGGGGTGCAAGGGGGTGTGCAGGGGTGCAAGGGACAGGGGGGTGAAGGGTGTGCAAGGTGTGTGGGGGGTAAGGGGTGCAGGGGGGAGGGTAGGGGGTGCAAGGTGCTGGGGTGCAAGGGGTGCGCATGGAATTTACAGCGGGGTAGGGGGAAGGAAGAACTCGCCACTTAGTACCTAAGTAATTAGTTTTCTTTGAACTGCTTGAAGCACCTTCATCGGTTATATTTGATTTTCCCACTCGGTTGAAGGTTCAATGATCAAGTGATCAATTAATAGGGTTCAAAGGGTTTATAATTGAGTGATAAATATAATGAACTGTGGTGTTTCCTCACGTTCTATCCTCTAATTTTGTGAAATTGAATATCCTTCTAGAATAAATAATGTCATTTTGAAATAATGAGATTCCTGATAGATGAGATCTCAATTGAGAAAGATAAAATGACTATTGATGCGTGACTTTTGAGGGAAATAATTTAGTGTCATAGTGGGAATGGGTTAGTAATTATATTAAGGGTGGGATAAAGGGTTGGTTTATTGATGGGATCACTAACATTCATTGGTGAATGAGCTTGTTTTGGGAATATACCTTCAGGTTTTAACCACTATAAAAGTAGTACTGAATTGATGATATTAAGAGTGGAACATTGGTAGTACTTTTGAGATGAAAAGGGGTATGTCCTATAGTCTATTTAATAACCACGGATGATAAGGAAATGAGTATGTTATAATAGGTATGGAATTTAAATAGTGGTGGTGTCTGCTCTTCAATATTGGTACACAACTGATTTGGAACCATTATAATAAAAACAAAAACGAACTTATACTAAAATTAGGTACACAACAGATTTGTTACTCAACCTTATAGATTATTTTAACTTATAGGGATATGATGGAGTTTTATACCATTAATTAAAGATTAAGGGCTGGTATGGGGGGTTGCTGTCTTCTCACCAACATAGGAATTTTTTAGAAACTCAACCTTAGAGAAGATACTAACTTATAGGGATATGATGGAGTTTTTATACCATTAATTAAGGATTAAGGGATGGTATGAGGGGCTTAAGGGTGCAGCTGGTATGTGCTAGAGGGAGGGGGTGTCCAGGGGGGTGTCCAAGAGGGGTGGTTTGTCCAGAGGGGGGTTGTCTAGGGGGGAGTAGAGGGGTGGCTTTGCATGGGGGAAGGGTTGCTACAGGGGGTAGAGGTATGTCCGGGGGGTCCAGGAGTGAGGAGGTGTCCAGGAGTGGGGGGGTTCTGGGGAAAGGGGTGTGCTAGGGGCAAGGGTTGTGCAGGGAAGGGGGTGTAGGGTAGGGGGAGGGGTGTGCAATGGGGAGGAGGTGTGCAGTGGGGTGTGCGGGGGGGGAGTCTCGGAGGAGGGGGTGTGCAGGGGTGTCTAGGGGGATGGGTGGTCCAGGAGGGAGGTGAGTGGGTTGTCCAAGGAGAGTGGTGGCGGGGATTTTCAAGGGTGAAGGGGTGATGTAGGGGTCGGGGTTAAGGAGGGAGGGGGTGTCTAGGGTCTGGGGGAGGGGTGTCTATGGTCTATCCTGTGGGGGTCTATCCAGGGTCTGTCTGGGTCTTTCCTGGGGGGTCAGTCCAAGGTCTGGGGGGGTCTATTTTGGGGGGTGTCCAGGGTCTGGGGGGTCTATTTGGGGGGTGTTCAGGGTCTGGGTGGGTTTGTCCTGGGGGTTTTCTAGGGTTGTCCAGGGGGTGTCCAAGGTCTGGTGGGTCTGTCCAGGGTCTGAGGTCTGTTTGGGGAGGGGTTCTATCCAGGGTCTGGGGGTCTATCTGGGGGGTGTCCAGGGTCTGTCCAGGGGGGTGTCGAGGGTCTGGGGGGTCTGTCCAGGGTCTAGGGGGTCTATCTGGTTTGGTGTCCAGGGTCTGTCCAGGAGGGGTGTCCAGGGTATGGGGGGGTCTGTCCTGGGGGTGTCCAGGGTCTGTCTAGGGGGCTTTCCAGGGTATGTCCTGGGGGGGAATTTTCAGGGGGTATCCAGGGTATGGGGGTCTTTCCAGGGTTGGGGGGGTCTATCTAGGGGGTGTCCAGGGTCTGGGGGTGTCCAAGGTCTATCCTTGGGGGTCAGTTCACGATCTGTGGGTGTTTTTTTTATGAAATGGGAAACCCTATAGCAAAGGTTTCAAACTGTGGCTATAGAACTATATGTTGGATTTGGTGGCCTAGAACCAACTAATTTGTACTTTATTCATTAATAAAAGCCTTATCACATCTTGTTTGTTCTTCTGTGTGATAATGCATGTGATAATTTCCTAAGGACAGCTGTTGCATTTAAGGGTCATAGTGGATCCTTACTATGATGAGAACCCAGAAGTGCCATAACACTATTCTTGAATATATGTTCTATAGACGGACGATGTTATTTGAGGGACAAAAATAATACAGGTCATTGGGGGTGATGACTCATAAAAATTTGAGGCACCTTCTAATGGTGTGTGCCTTTGGTAATATCCAAGAGGATATTATGAGAATGAGACTCGCCAGTAGGAAATCCACATTTCATAGTGTCATTGGATGTTCCTATCTACGGACGTGTGTATTGGTCCTTAGACTTTAATATTATTATTAATGGGTATTACAACTTGCGCACTTAGATGCATTGACAAAAACTTTGACGACACACTTTTCGTAGCGAGGTAGGATACGCTGGGTGCCTCATGAGTAATACCGCATTAATAGATAATACGAGAAAGGATTTTTTCCCTTCTGTTCCATAATAGAAGTAGATATCTTAGTCCCTTTGATGGAATTGATATAGCCTAAATAAATCCATGTACATGGTAAGGTATGGGCGAGTTCAATTGTGGAAAGTCAAAGAAAGAATAATCGAGCACATGTGTTGATGGCACTAGCATGCAACCCGCTTGATTCGAGATATCGAAACAAAGGGATTATATTTCACAGAAAACGTTCGTTGGAGGTGACACATCATTGCGGCGTTAACTTCTTTCTCTATGGGTGCCTTGCCGTGTTTCTAGACGCTAACCTTGGACTTTAGGCAGGCTCCGCCTAATGCCACTAAGAAATAGGCCTAGAGGGTCACACACATAGTGTGTCCATGTATCTCAGTTAAATATTAATTTAACAATTTAAATAAATATTATTCCCGACTGTGGTTTAATAATTATTTAAGGATGCCTGATCGTATTTATTTCAACACTATTTATTTGAGAGAATATATTGTGGGCGAAATAATACATTTATTAGCGAGTAATGCAGTTATATTTATTTAAGAAAAAAATAGCCATTACTCAAGGACTAATAAATATGGTGGAGGAAATAAAGGAAAGTGGACAATAAAATTACACGCCATGTATATTAAATATACACGCCGTATAGTTTTAAGGAAAAACAAGTACACGACGTGTATTAATTATTACATGGCATGTAGTTTTTCTAGTCATGATTTTGAGGAAATAATATCATTATTGTGATATTAATTATAATCAATGTGGGCACATGTCAAGGAATTAATAATTCGACATGGGGGTTTTAAATAAGAGTTAATGAAATAAATAAAACGTGTAACGCGTTCATTTATTGTCATAACTCTATTAACCTCAAACCTAATTATAAATATCCTCACACCCCCAACACTTTTACAGAGCCATTGTTGTGCACAACGGATTTGGAAATACTCTCAAGCCAAGAGAGAATTCCCTTTCCACCAAGAACGCCCTCAAGTTATGAGAGCGAGATCCTCCACTGGATCAAGGCGGTCGAAGGCGGACATCGCAAGCGAAGGTTCTTCCATGCTAGCACCCAGAGATCCCTTCGGCGACGTCCATAGATACGTGGACCACATATGGATCACCACTAGAGGAATCCTATACTTGGATTCTACGATGCAACGACGGATCACAAGATCATGATCGGAAATATCGACGAAGATAGAATTACACCGAGTTAATTCTTGTGAATTAATTAAATTAATTATAACCAACATATGATGATCCTATCTCAAGGGTTCCGGCGTTTTATATCGTGACGGATCTCTGATTGAACGGTGTTTAACACTAAAATTAAAGCTGGAAAAACCCACCAATGCGCTTCCACTGCGCCTGGAACCTAAAAGTTGTATCAGAGAAGTCATATCGTTGATTATAATTATTTAATTTTTCATTGGTGATTTATGCATTTAATAATTTAGTTATTTCAATTCATGTTTAATTGTTCTGTAAATATGAATCTCGATATCTTTTCCTCCTCCCTCATTTCTCGTTCACCTCACAGAAACGAATTTTTCTTTTAATTTTGATTAAAATAAAATAGAGGAACTCATCTGGAGGAGCCAAAAGTTTCTGGCCATACAACACTAGAATACACAGCGTGTATTCAGAAGTACACAACATGTAGTATAGGTTCAATGTATTGACTGATCCGCCAAATCAAGTCATGTATTATATTCTTTATAAGAATTTAAGACACCGTGTGTTGACCAAAAATAGGTGGCAAACGGTTTCCAGATTACACGTCATGTGGTCCAATGAACACAACGTGTAGTCCCTTCGGGTTAGGGTTAGACCGTGTACCATGTACATGGCCTGTCTGGCTGGAAACCGTGTAACACGGAAACTACACGGGGCGTGTCCCATTGTACACACCGTGTACTCTGAAAATTTCTGAAGTACATTAACACGCCATGTCCCCAGGTGTGTACTTCGGATGGACGGTGAAGAAAAATTACATGCTGTGTAGTCAGAACTACATGTTGTGTACCCACCCAAATTACGCAGATTTACTAAAATTTATTATTATATTATACAAACCCTTGAGATGTGTACCATAGTGCAGGTGTAAAGCTGAGGCACAACACATGATAGGTGTTTTATATATATGTGTTTAATTTAACATCTGTGTAATGAATGAGAATTCACCAGGTTGCCTCCAAGGTACAAGTTACGACAAGGATAATTTTAAATGAATTTATTTGTTTAAAATTATAATGGATGAGAATCTCAAGGAAGTTCATAAAAGGGTTTATGATAAAATAATTGATTAATTAAAGATAATTAATTAATTCGAGCGTGGTTTATCTTAAACAAGAATGATTAAAGAATTGAATGCTAGTTTTATTTATGCGTAAATATCGTTTTATGTATGGTTGATCATGAGCTAGATCGAGACCTTTGTATGTGAATGGTTTCTTTTAATTTATTTATTTAAATTAAATTTTTTGGCCTGCGAGCCATCTCCTCATTAATATGTAAGGCCTACGTGCCCAAGGATTCTTTTATGTAAAAACCCCCTTTTACCCCTCACCTACATGTGAGATAAATGCTTATGTAATGGATGGAGCTCCCAAGCTAGTGGAGGCAGCTCAAGTCAGGATCCAAGGTTAAACCAATCCAAGGAGATACAAAGGTGGACAGGTGGAAAGCTGTAAACATGAACCCGAAAGGTT
The DNA here is from genome assembly GCA_963277665.1 of Viscum album. NCBI lineage: Eukaryota > Viridiplantae > Streptophyta > Magnoliopsida > Santalales > Viscaceae > Viscum > Viscum album. The sequence continues at coordinate 149,192,080 of OY728129.1, read as the reverse complement.
CAAGGTGTTTCTCCCCTAGGTCTTGGGTTATTTTATCAAGCGCTAGATAAACTAACCAATAGAAAAACCTCATGACCATACCATTTATTTTATTTTTGTCAGTTGCATGGTTTATTTATTTTGGGTGTGTTGTCATGATCACACAATTAATGAATTAAACGAGCATGCAAGATGGAACTAAAATAAAACCGGCTTATACGTAAATATTATCTTAGACATGGTTAATAACTTAAGTATATCCCACTTAATATTAACAAGCATGTAAGAAAAGATAATAAAATGACAATTTACGTATAAGGATAAAATCCCTCAAAAGAAATATTAAGTCGGTATAGCTTTCCATAATCTTGGTTAGAATCGAACCATAGTTCAAAGTGCTTGACCAACCCTAGTTGGGGTGATTTCAATTATTGGGGAATTATAATTCAAGGTTTTGGGTTGACTTGACTTGGTGTTCATCAAGGGTTGACTACCACAGCAATACTTAGTGTGACCAAGAGGCAAAGGTTGAGGAAATCCAAAATAAAAGGATTTCAGGATTGGGGAGTCCACTCAGCGGATCAAGGAGCTGCGTGTTAATACAGTTGTAATTTGGAATGCCTACCTAAAACCCTTCAAGTTTCTTGACCAACCCTAGTTTGGGTAATGCAAAGGTCAATATGGATACTTTCCACTAGAATATTCAGGCAACAGAATATTCCGAAATCAATGGTGAGGGCTATTGGATTTCGATAAAATAGGTAGAGACTAATAAGTATTAATTTATTTATCTGTCTCAGTTTTATAATAAAGTACTAAACCTTTTCTCATCTTAATTTATAGAAACGACAATAAAATGACTTCAAACATATCATTGTGAACCATACTCAAGAAGGAAAACCTTCTCACTGGCACCAATTTCCAAGAATGGCAGAGGCGTTTACGCATCATCCTTTACCATGAAAGGAAATTGTATGTTCTAGAAGAGCCTATTCTAGTTGAGCCTGGGAAAGAGGCCAGTGATGAGGAATTATCTCTCTATATAAAACACATGGATGATGCCACAGATGTCTAGTGTTTCATGCTATCGGCCATGTCCAATGATCTCTTGAAGCAACATGAAAACATGGACGCGTATAGCATGATGTCTCACCTTAAGGATTTCTACCAAGAGAAGGCGAGACATGAGAGGTATGAGATCTCCAATGCTTTGTTTATAACTAATCTTGGAGAGTTTGCGCCAGCTGGGCCTCATGTATTCAAACTTATTGGCTACATTGAATGCCTGAACATCTTAGGGATTAAATTCCTGGATTAGTTGCGTATAGATCTCATCCTATCATCACTGCCCAAGACCTTCTCTAGATTCATTTTCAACTATAATATGAGTGGCAATGTGAAGAGTCTATTAGATCTTCTGGCCTTGATTTTCCAGGTAGATAAGGACATGGGGCATGAAAAACCCACGGTACTTATGGTGAACAAGAAAAGGAAGGACAAGGAAAAGGGGCCAAATACTTATAAATGGTCTGAAGCCCCCGTGCACCATCCCTCGAAGAAGGGGAAGATCTAGAGGCAAGGCAAGGAATGGAAGGCAGTTTGTTTTGCATGTGGCAAGCAGGGCCACTGTAAGAGGAAATTCACCTAGAAGAGTGGGGATGCTAAAGGTGCGTTTGTTATCGAATGCAATATTTCTATTTCTACACATTGGGTATTAGATACAGCTTGTGGGGATCACATCTGTATTAAAATTCAGTAACCAATTAGATTTAGAAAGATCGTCAGAGGAGAGGTGGATCTTCGAGCTGCCAATGGCACAAGGCTAGCTGTGTTGGCTATTGGCGACTATCACCTCTCATTGCCAACTGGCATGATTTTGGTTTTACAAAACTATTATTTTTTGCCTAGTCTTACCAAGAACATAATTTATGTACCTTGTTTTGATATGGATGGATTTTTTTTCAAGTTTGGAAATAAGGGTTGTCTCTTTTATAAGAAAAACGTATGTTATGGTATGGCACATTTAAATAATGGTTTGTATGTATTAAATTACAAAAACCAAGTGTTGGTAATCGATAACAAAACAAACTCACATGACTCATACATCACCCAGTAGTGGAATCACCGTCTCTGTCATGTAAATGAGAAGTGCTTGACAAAGCTCTTCCAAGATGGCTATTTAGACTCTACTGAGCTAAAACCACTTGATAGATGTCATGCTTGTTTACAAGGAAAAATGACCAAGCCGCCTTTTGGTGGACAAGGTGAAAGGTCCACAGAGCTTCTAGGATTGGTACATACGGATGTGTGTGGACCATTTCTAGTAGAAGATAGAGGTGGATATTCTTATTTCATTAATTTTACTAATGATTTGAGTAGATATGGATTTGTCTACTTAATGATGTATAAGTCAGATGCCTTAGAGAAATTTAAGGAATTCAAGAATGAAGTATAGAATCAGCTTTGTAAGAAGATAAAGAAACTTCAATCAGATCTAAGTGGAGAATATCTGAACCAAGAGTTCATCGATCTTCTACTGGAGCCTAGGATTCTATCTCAGCTCACTCCTCCTTATACACCACATTGGAACGGTGTTAGTGAAAGGAGTAACCTCACCTTGTTAGACATGGTGAGGTCGATGATGATTCATGCGGATCTTCCATTATCCTTTTGGGGATATGCGTTACAAACTACAGTATACACATTAAACCGAGTACCAACTAAGGCGTCAAATGGAATTCCCTCCGGGTTATGGAATGGAAAGAAACCCATTTTGTTTCATACATGTGTATAGGGATGTGAGGAATTTTTTAAGGCCTTCTCAGGCAACAAACTAGCACCACGGGGAACAAAGTGTATATTTATAGGATATCCTAAGGAAACGGAAGGATATTACCTATATAACCCTTAGGACAAGAAAGTGATTGTCGCCAGACAAGCCGTCTTTCTTGAGAAGGATCACATCCTCAAAAAGGATAGTGGGAGCAAGATTGGCTTCAACAAAGTTGATTCTCAAGATACACAGAAGTTGGTACAGGAACAAGTTCCACAGGTCCTCGTGGAAGAGGTTCCAAAAACAAAAGTACTATGTGGGAGCTCAAGAGAGCTAAGGGAACCATAGAGATTTGGTTTCCTAGTCATCAAGGATGGTGAATCATTATTGTTGGACAATGATGAACCTCTCTCCTACAAGGAAGCAGTAGAAAGCTCAGAAGCTACAAGATGGACAGAAGCTATGAATTCTGAGATGGATTCCATGTATCAGAACCAAGTCTGGGTTCTGGTCGATGAGCCAGTTGATGTAAAGTCTATTGGATGAAAATGGGTATTCAAGAAAAAACTGGACATGGAAGGTCAATTTAGCACCTATAAAGCAAGGCTAGTGGCTAAAGGATTTAGATAACATCAAGGAATTGACTATGATGAAACCTTCTCACCAGTTTCCATGTTTAAATCCATAAGAATCATACATGCCATAGCAGCTTACCATGACTATGAGATTTGGTAGTTGGATGTCAAAACAACATTCCTTAATGGGAACCTTCATGAAGATGTCTATATAACACAACCAGAAGCGTTTATGACACCAGGTGAAGCCAAATGGGTTTGCAATTTTCAAAAATCCATTTATGGATTGAAGAAAGCATCCAGGTCATGGAACATTCGATTTGATGAAGCCATAATAGAATTTGGTTTCATTAAGAATGGATGTGAGCCATGTTTTTATAAGTGGTTTAATGGGAATGCGGTCGTTATCCTAGTAGTATATGTTGATGAAATATTGCTTAGTGGAAACGACGTACCATCCATATAGTCAGTTAAGGACTGGTTGAACAAGTGCTTCTCCATGGAATATTTAGGTGAAGCAGCCTACATTCTAGGGATCAAGATCATTCCTGATAGATCCAAGAGGCTTCTTGGACAAATTCAGGGTACATACATTGACCAGATACTAAAGAGATTTAGTATGGAAAAATACAAGAGGGGATTGGTTCCAGTGTCACATGGCCTACATCTTTCTAAGAAAATGTGTCCTCGGATGCAACCAGAGAAAGATAGAATGAGTAATATCCCATACGCTTCAGCTATAGGATCCATCATGTATGCCATGTTATATACCAGGCTTGATGTTGCCTATGCACTGAGCATGGTAGGCAGATATCAAGCAGATCTAGGAGAACAGCACTAGACTACTATTAAGACTATCCTTAAGTAAATAGCCACGTTTTGAACTGTGGATATAGGTCTAGAGCCACAGTTTGAACCATAGCTATAAGTAAATAGCCACGTTTTGAAACTGTGGCTATATGTCAAGGCCTATAGACACGCAAAACTTAGACATGGTTCTTCAAAATGTGGCAATTACCTATAGCCACAGTTTGAACTGTGGATATAGGTCTAGAGCCACAGTTTGAACCATAGCTATAAGTAAATATCCACGTTTTGAAATCGTGGCTATATGTCAAGGCCTATAGACATGCAAAACTTAGACATGGTTCTTCAAAATGTGGAAATTACTTATAGCCACGGTTTTAGGACCTATAGCAACGGTTTTAAACTGTGGCAATTGCCCGAATTTCCAGTAGTGCATTGTGACTTTTTTGGGTTCCTTCCTAGACACATGTGACATGAATAATTTATATATATACGCCAATTATTATATTACTATCAGTCATTCATTTTTTACTTTGTTTGTATGGTATTACTGCTTCTGCTATTGTTTACTATTTTTTTATGTTGTGTATACTCTACCAATGAGGGAATAGTTTCCCCATTATCACATCGTGGCCCTCACTGTTATTCGATAGCCTCTGGAATTTGGGGAAATTCACTTGAGGTCATGTGGCCAATCATGTTCAGGGTACCTTTGGGAGACTCCTGAAACTAGGGCGTTATAATTTGGAACGTTAAGATTAAAGGAATAACACTTTTGTATATAATGTAAGGGGTTTCTTGTCTCACTTTTATTTACCTAATATTTCTATTGTTCACCTCTTATTTCTTGTATGTGGTGTATGTATACTTCCCCTTTGAGATCATTTTTCATTTGAAATTAAATTCCTATAAAATATTTATATTCTTGTATAATGGATATGATTATTTTCATAGCTGTATACCCTTTTACATACGATGTTTATTTTGAATGTTGCTTTAACTGTGGAAATAATAATGAATCTGTATACTCTAATCTATATGGATATTCAAAATAATATTGTTCTTATATTAATTCTACGTATAAATAATTATTTGGACTTGCAGTTATAGGTGGGGCCTGCTATATCCCCTCGATGCATTGACATGTATCATGAGACAAAACAGTTGGTGACAAACCCTTTGAGTTTTTTTCCAAAACAAAATTAGATAGTTTTATACCCACAAACTTAAAATGTCTCGATGGTATGATGATTCATGTGCCAGACACATGATGTCCAAATAATAAGCATCATATTTATTCATTTTTCATCTATAACTTTCTATGAGGATTTGACTATGAAAAAAAATCTATAGATTCACATTGATTCTCAGTTTATTAATGGTGTGTTTTAATCAATTATTCACCATTCCATATTGATTATATCTAATTGATTATGATTCAATTATTATTGTTTCATTATTACACTTTATGTAACCCTTACTGATCATTTGATCTCACCCCTTTCATTTGTTTTCCTTCACAAGGTTATGAAGAAGATATCATTTATTTAGTTTCCAGGGATATATTTTATTAGTTTTTGTTATTTTTTCTTTTCCAAATTTAAAATGGGTTCCTTGTATATATCTGGTGTATTTAGGACTACTAAACTAATAATTCCTTCGGGATTTTTTCCCTTGTAATCATGAAAATGTAATAAATTAATGCATCGGCTCTATGCTTCTAGGGCCGGGGCGTTATAGGATCCCTTATTCTCTGGTCAGTGTGATGTGACAGAGATTATAATGATAAAATAGTCAAGGGGCTAACTCCATAATGATGGAAATGTGGATATGTTCATTATAACTAGGTGAGATCAGTGTGCTCATGGTTCAAAGGAGGTTTCAAAATAGTTTGTAGAATTCAGACTTCACTATGTTGTGGTGACACCCTCAACACATCATGGTCTTTGATAAAATCTTTATTTAAGTGTATTTACTAATGTTTCATTATTATTAGTTCAATAGTTATTCTTAATATAACCCTTAAGTAATTAAATCATATCAAGCGTGACTTAAATAGTTGTAATAATCCAAAAAAATCATATATGAGTGGGACAAGTTAAAGAGAAGTTTGTCTTTCAAATTTGAATTTTAAATTCAAATTTCAATGTAAAGGGAAGTTTGGGTGTTTCAAATGGTATTTTGAGAGAATGGTAAATTGTATAGTAAGTTTTGCATAATTTTTTTAGTGAAACATAGATAGGGAGTGGAAATTAGGAGATAAGAAAGAAGAGAAAAAGAATATAAAAAGAGAAATAATAGTACACATTGGTTTCTGTGTTTATGGAATTATCATCATACTATTTTTTTGTGTTGGGTAAGAATCATATTTTTCACATCTTCTATTATTTTAATTATGATATATCATGATATTATAGGGATAGAATAGAAAAAAATATGGGAGTATAGATCCCTACCACATTGAATAAACCATAAAAATTTATAAAAATATAGATTGAAGGAAAAAAATTATCTTCTTGTGTTAGGAGATTGAATTATTTAGTATTGTATTAGAATTATAATAATAAACCATTCTCTTTGTATTATGTAAGATTATTTTAGTAGATTCTATGGTCTTAGGTTTTCTAGATCAATATAATGATTTAAATATTAGTTTTGAAGGGTTAACAAATTAAATGTTTTTTATGGAGGTATTTTCTAGTTTTCTATATATTTTACAAATGTAAAGGAAGTGTTAAGTGAATATACACAACACTTCTTGTATGGATTTTCAATTATGATTTCCAATAATTTAAAAATAATAAAGTCATTATCAACAATCTTGGGAAATAATTCATCAATCACCAAAATAAATAATCATTTATCAAAAGTAGATATTTTAAATACTGATGGAAGAAATACTGATAGTTTTTCGAGTAGTAGATATGTGAAGGAATTAATTATAATAAAGGATATTATTGAGTCAAGAAATGGAAATCACAGAAAATAGGTCTCATAAAGTGATCACGAGGGGACTTATGATTAAGAGTCACATGAATCTCAAATTAAGTTCATTATGAATAAGGAATTAAAGAATTTTTACTTTATGATTTTCAATTTTTTAGAAATAAAATGAAATTATAATGATTTCATCTAAGTAACTCAAATTATATGAGGCAGAATTTGAAAATAATGGATTCAGATTACTTTGAGGAATTTTTTGACTTAATAACTATGGATAATAAGAAATATTAAGTGTCAAAACATATGTTTCTTGAATAAGAGAAGGTTCTTTAATCTCTAAAAGTGTATTTTCTATAAAAATAAAATCAAATGAAGAAATTCGGGTAATATTTTTCTAATTCCAATCATGAAGAGGGAGAACAATCAATGTAAGATAAGATTAACGTGGTAGAATTATGACATGGAGTTTTTTTTAATAAATATATCATCCAATTATTATAATGTTTTGTGAAATTTTTGAATAAATTGATAGAGCCTAATAGAAAGAGAAAAGAGTGAATAAAGACACATAAAAGAAGAAAATTAAGAGTTATATTTTTTTAATACTGACATGGAAGTAAAATATGTTATTTTGTGTTAAGAGATTTGTTTTTACAGAAAATGTATAAAATAAATAAAAAATATGTAGATTATCTTAGTTTTATGTCTTATTTAAATGGAAGTCATAAAATATTTAAAAATATTGAATTTTAGAATAGTTTTATTATTAGAAAGATTTATTTTTAAGTGAGAATTTTATTCTTTATATCCACAGTTGATTTTGAATAGGTTACAGACACATGATATGATTTTTTTAGTTTATTTTTAGTATATTTTATACCATTATAAGAGTTATAAATAACTCATATAGGGTGATAAAACTCTTAAAATGAAATTAATTCTAGCAGAATAAGATTAAATAATGTCATGTCAAGTTGAATAATTTTTTGATGATTTGAAAACATTTTATAGAAGATGTGATCAGTAGGTTCATGTTGATAATGAGTGTCTCATGATATTACCGTATCACAATTTTCAACACCATTTTTCATGGATATGTTTGAATATAAATAAGATAATAATTTTTGTAAAAAATTATTTTCCCTGAAAGAAAATCAAGGAAGTGGATGAGAAGCCATTAGATATTATTGACTCAAAATTTGATAAAAATACATATCTATTAATAAATAAATATTAAATATTAGTCTATAGTGTTTTATATAAAATAATTATAGTTGAGGAAAGAGTTGAAAAGGTTTCATAATTTTAGGAAAACATTGTTCGTGTTATGAAAAACAAGATGAAGTGAAGTGCAGTAATAAGAAACAGACTTTGACATGTTATCCTAATGAAGTTGAGAAGAAGAAAATATATCCTAATATTAATTGAAATTTTAATAATAATGTGGATAATAAATGTTTTTTCTAGTCAAAGGTGGAGTTTTATTCCATTTATGGTAGTTAAAAAATAATATTCATCTGTCACCATTCAAGGTCTAAGGTATGAATTTTTTCCCCTCACTCCTTATCATTATTTTTTTTTAAAGATAAGAAAATAGTGTAAATTAAAAGAATATATTTTCCTTAAGGGGGGTAATATATTTAAGGGATTTTTTAAAATGGTAAATCTATGAATCCAACATGTATGTGTTGGTGAATTTATGAATTGATCTAACATGTTTGTTGAGTATGTATATAGGATGTTTATTTGGAATATGTATAAGAATGTTTTTGAGAAGATGGATTGTAAAGATAAGTGAAATATAGATATTTATAATTGAATATAAGTTAAAATTATGGATAAATTTGATATTTTTATTAATTATTCATCTTCCATGAACTAATTTCACGCATGTGGGATTGGAATATTTGAATGATGATTCATTGATAAATTGTATAATTATTTATGATAAATGGTTGGAATAAAAATAAAAGGGGGGTATTTTTATGACATGGAATATTTTTGAGAGTGAAGATACCCTACGAGATGTGTATCTTATAAAGGGATATTTTATTGGTTAAAGATTAATTAAAGTGGATATAAGATATGTAATTAGTGTTGTCTTTTATTATCAATATATTTTTCAACATTTGAATCACATTAAAAAAATTAATTTAGATGGTTCAAATAAGGTAAATATCATTTTGATATTTGGAAGTTTTCATAAGATTTATGGAGTTAAAATTTTCTATTTATATTTTTTTAGCATGGAGATAATGACATTTATACAATTTTTTAACTCAAAACATGACTTGGATTATGTATATAAGGAAAATAGATTAAGAAGATAAAAATGGGGTTTTTTTTGGGAAATTATAATTTATGTCATTGAGCTATGAAGAAAATTTCATGGTTAATGTATAAATGAAAATAAATTGTGGAGAAACAAAAAATAGCATTTCTGAAGTCATGGTTTCTAGATAATTTTTAAAAAATATTTTATTACTAAAAAGTGCCTTTTTACACCACCTTCTAGGGAAACTTCTTCATGGTATTTAGAAAAATTGTGATCTATTATGTCATGTTCTATGTGTTATGCCCATGTTTTGAATAGTGAAATGGTCGGGGGGTTGGTTGAGGGATGATGGAAACAAATATATATTTGAGGTTTTTGGATAATAAGTAAGATGATATGGTATTATTACATGGTAATATCAATTTTTTTGTGGTTAAAATGTGTTTTCAAGATGGTTTAGAGAATTTAAACTTTATTATACCATGGTAACACCCTCAACACACTATAGTCTTTGAGAAAATACATATTTAAGTGTATTTCCAAATGTGGATATATGATTAATTAAAGGGATACTTCAACTCAAATCCTTAAGACCCTAAAGCATATCAAGGGTGACTTTAATGGATATACTGATATAATAACTCAATTTAAAGTACGATAGGTTAATGAGAAGTTGGCCTTTTTAATATTAATTTGAAATTAAAATTTCATTATAATAGGAAGTGTGGATGTTTTGGATGGTATTTTGAGATTGTGAGAAAACATGGATTAAGTGTGACATTATTTTTCTAGATTAATACTTAGATGGAGAGTAGACAAGATAAGGTAAGAGAAAAGAGAAGAATAACAGAGAAATATAAAGAATAGTACACACGGATTTCTGTTTTTGAAGAAGGGTCATCACACCATTATTGTGTGCTATGGAATAAAAAGGCTTCATGCCTATTCTATGATTTAAACAATTTCATGATTACTTGATATTTTACAGAGACAATAGCATCAATAATGAATAATAAGATATCAATACCTCATTAAATAAATAATAAAACATTGAACAAAGTTAGGTTCAATAAAAAATTATTATATTCCTATATTGAGAAAAAACATTATTGATTATTGTATTGAGAGTTTAAGGATAAAATATGATCATTATATTTGAAATATTGATTCTAGTGGACATAAATGAAATAAAGTGTGATCTAAAAGCTTAATAAGGGGAGGAATAAAATAAATACATGAATTATTATGAGTACATGTGATAACTTTATTGTGTATACATATATAGATGTGTTTTTATATATGAATTAATGGAATATTAGTTTATTTATTATAATATATATACCTGATATTAATGTTTTGAAAAATTGTAGGCAGTATTGTAATTTGAAGAAGAAAAAACTAAAGTGTGGCAATTTAGGAACAAAATGACACTTCACATCGCAAGCGAAGTGAAGCGGTGCGACATTAGATTTTGAGAATGAAAAAGAGCACTTCTAGAGGCACAAAACTAAATAAGAAAGATGAAACATATATTATGGTTCTAAACCAAATTTTAAACATTATGTAACATCATTAAACAATGTATAGTTTCATTTTACCATTTGAATAAAGCTATGAAGAAATCTGTTAAGCAATCCATTATATGATGTGAACTATCCTCACATGACGTGAGAAGGGTTAAAATTCCAATATGAGGAATGATTCGCACAAGATATGTGGAATTTCAAAATATATGGAGAAGATCATGGATCATAATTACACAATTTGAATTCCCATTACACGTTGTATAATTCCCTGATATAGAAAAAAAAGCATTGATTTACAATAGATCTTCTAATGATATATTATGAGTTCGTATGACCTGTAACAACCATTGAATGCCATTTTTTCTAGAGTAATACCAATTATTAATTCCTTACCTATTTATATGGGGCTTCTCCAAGAGTTCATAATTCTATTTTCCAAGATTTAGGTGAGACCACCAGGACTCCTCCTTAGGGTTGGGTTCCTTCATAGATAATTTTTATTTCTGTTTTGTTTTCATTTCTTTGATATAATTGTTGAATGATTTCTAGTTTAATTAAAATATATTTTTTCATTCATTCTCATACTCATTATATCTCATTTATTCTCTTCCCAATGGAATATTATTTATTCATTATTGGAAGTCACCCAATAATGATTGGAAAAATCTATAGGGGGAGCAGAATAAGTCGAAATGGGTGTATATCAAAGTGTTTTATTTCATTTTTTACTTGTGTAATGATTATATTCAGTTGGTATCATACTAAGACTTAGTATTATAATATATTTTTTTAAATCATGTACCAAGTGTGTTTAATAGTTGACAGAAATCAACTTGATTAAGATAATTAATTCATAACCAATGAATTTGATTATTATTCTGTAATTGCAATTTGATCTTAATGCACTATGGTTATTTTAATTCATTAGACCACCATGAATTGAGATGATAGGTTATATTAATAGGTATTTTCCATATATCTATAGATTAAATATGATTTATTGTGCAGCCATTAAGTATTATTATTTTTCAAGTTCAATCATGATTTTTTTAGAAAAACCGCCCATGGAAACTGATTCCCCTTTATTTTGTTTCTCTATTTTAATTAATTTATTTCAATTTGAATCAATAGTTTAATTAAATAAAACCAAAATTGGGGTGACCTAACCTTTAGTTTAGAGTTTTTATCACTGTGTTCCCCTCTCTCTATGGGTTTGACACTACACTTCTACTATACTACACCTTTTTAGTTAGTACGATTTGGGGTAATATCAATTTTTAATTTGACCCACCCCCTGAGGAATTAACAATGCCTTTTGGGAACTTCAACATCAATGATCATATTGGTAATTTACATAATTTAATAATGGTAATATAATAATAGGTATAAGTAAAATATATCAGTAAGACAAGAAATTTGTCACATTTATAATAATGAAATATTATAAGTATAAGTTAAATATTACCACTAAGATATTATTACATAGTTGGGTTTGGCTAATACTCATTCCCCATGAATAATATATCATTATATAAATGATGAAAACCATTAATTATAGGGATTTATAATTACTAGCCTACCCATAAAATCATAATATGTTCAAAATCATGTGTACCATAATTAAAATAAAGTATACAATGATTATATATAAATCTAGAAGAATAACATGGATTACCTATGATAAAGTAAAAATGGGTTTCAAAATAATCTCATCATAAAAAAATCAACCCAAAAGTTATCATTGATAAGTGAGGTATCTAAAAAAAGAGATTAAATATAAAGGTATTATGATACATTTAATATAGATACCTATTTAATTATAATCATAAATTGAATATAGAGAGGCAATAAAATGATAATGGAACTCAAAATTAGAGTTGTGTACAAGTCAATATGGGAATTGTGGAGAGTCCCTATCATAGCCTAATTATACATCAAAGAAGAATAAATAAATATAGTAAATTGAATGAAGAAATATAAATCTAAAGAATAAAATAATGAGAAAATGAAATTATAAATGAAATTGAAATTACTTACAAAGCCCCTGAAAGAATATGAAGAAAAAGAAAGGATTTCCATGATAAGTGAACATTTATACAACATTATAGTTTATAAAAAATGAATATTTAAAAAAATATATCCTAAAAAGTAAAATTAAGTATAGGTTTATATAGAATATAACATAATAAATAAATAAATATAAATAATAAAAGATAAATTTAATCCAAAAGGGGAGATAATTGGGAAAGAAAACCCCTTATATCTAGTGTTACTTATTCATGCTTAAACCTCTTGACTAATTGCCTAATTTTAATTAAAAATTAAAAAAACTATTTTACATTCATTTTTTCCATTTTTATCATTTTTTACATTATTAATTAAATATTAACATTTTATTATAAATAAAATTCAAGAATAAATATGTTTTTAAAGTATTCCATGGTTTTTTTCAAATTATAGTATTGATAATATTTTTTTTTATTTAAGTTTCATAATTTTAAGAATTAAAAAAATACATTTATATAGTATTAATATATTTTATAACCACTCATGAAGTCAATGATAAATAAATAAAATAAATCACCCTTATAAGTGGTGAACTGATGTTGTAAGGACATATCTAAGGAGGGGAGAGATGAGATATATATATATAGTATAAATAGTTTAAATTAATTTTCTAGAATAATGATAGCATTAATATAATTTTACATATACAAATGGAATTGATTTAAAATTTAAAATAAGAAATATAGAATAAATAATGAAATGAAAAAAATGATGTTACCTCTTCTTTTGTACTATTCCTTTGATAAATGCCTGAATAATTGGGAACACAGGGTGTGGTGAGACCAAAAAATCCCAAAAGATAATGAGGATTACGAGAGGTAAAGTGAGAAACAATTAGGATATGATAACTTTTTTCAATTTATTTACAAGGTGGGTGGGAGGATGAATTTTTAGTTTGTGGGGAGGGGTATTTTGAGATAAAATATTGAATATAAAATCATTTAATAACCAAGACTTATAATAGTGTTCATAGTTTGGATTGTGAATGGTATATAATTATTTATATATATATATACTTTTAAACCCATGAAAAACAAAATTATTAGTTTTTATAAATTATAAAACATAATGAAAAAAAGGATAAAAAATAGTACTTTAATTTTATATTTATTAGACTTTAGAAAATACTTTATAGGCCTAGAAAGTCAATATATTATTTTTAAGTATGTTATATTCCTTATTATATATTTTTTGGGTTGTTAAATATATTATATAAATAAATTGGTCATTAATATATCAAACTCATTTCATCAAACATACCATATATCAAAATTTTATTTTTATAATTCACCCTAAAATTCATGTTTTTCAAAAAATAAATCAACCTTCATTATTTTACTCACTCCTAACTGACCCCCAAACTCACTCCAGACCTCCTAACTCAAGATAAATCCTTTTAAACATCCTCTCAATAATTTAAAATGTGTATATAAATGTCAATTCTCAATATAATTCAAAAAATATATCTCTCATGGTTCTAACCTCATTAAAACCTAGGCATTATTTAACTCCACCATCACACTTTAGTAAAAATATTACAAACATCATTGGTTTTCTTATCCTAAAATAAATAATCATAAAATCCTTGTTTTCTCATCATTTATTTTGACTAAAATTATTATGGTTTATAGAAATTATATATCCATGTGGAAAACCCATGATATAGAAAAGATTAACAAGTTGTGGTTTATGGTATGACCTTTGAATAAAATAGGTTATTCTTGAAAACCATAGAGTGGTTCATAATATGATCTTCTGAAAATTATATATCTAAAATGGATTTTATACATACACTATTTCAAGTATATTTTCCATGGTTTTTGACCATCATGGATCCTGGATAAATCCACATGACTTTTAATGGTATGAAAGGTGTTATTGATTATTATAATTTTCTAAAGTTATTATATGTCATGTTAAATATTTAAAATTGTTCATTTATTTATGAAATTCCTACTTAATATCCATGTATATAAATTTTCTATATAATATTTTTGTTATGATTTAGTTTAAATTTTTTAATCAATTTATAATAATTTTCATGTCATTCATATAATAGTTTCATGCTAAGAATGACATAATGATTTAGTTTCATTCGACCATGACTGTGATTTACTATTTTGTTTTTAAATTGAATAATAATGTTTGAATATTATTTATGTAAATTAGGGAACTATGCTATGTTTAGGCCTATGTGAGATTATTGTTTCTATATTTAGGTGATCCACACCATAGTTTAAGGATATGTGGTGTAGTGAAGGCTATTTAGAAGTATCCTTTTGGCCATGTAAAGTTAAATTTTTCTATGTGGGAAACATGTTTCACTAAAACCAATTAGTAATGCTTTGAGGGATTGCTTTAG
The DNA here is from genome assembly GCA_963277665.1 of Viscum album. NCBI lineage: Eukaryota > Viridiplantae > Streptophyta > Magnoliopsida > Santalales > Viscaceae > Viscum > Viscum album. The sequence continues at coordinate 149,176,773 of OY728129.1, read as the reverse complement.
GGGTAATGTATCATTCCACGTCATATGGGTATTATTTCTTGATTTCATGTTAATGGGGAGCTTTGTGTTGTGAAGGGGGAAGACTACACTATAAAAGCTTGAGCTTAGGTTTATGGTTTCTGCCAAGATATGGGATTCTATGTCGTATCTATTAGGTATAAATCAAAAGGGATATCTTGGCACAGTTATTCCACCATGACTATTTTTTTAAATACATAATTCATGTTTTGGGTAGTTTTAAAAGGGGTAAAATTATAAATTCACCCCCCCCCCTCATTTTAATTAGAAACCCACTCAGGGTTCCCAGATATTAGTAAATGTATAAAGAGGTAAGGTCATATCCACATCCCACTATTATTAATTATCTTATAATATCCATCCTAGGAAATATATAGGTGTTTTCCTTAAATTAATGTTATTTTCTAACTTATCCTTTGCATCTCACTTCCTCTTACCATTTTCTTTGATTTTGGAATAGTTGGAGTTATGGTTTGATATCGATTCCACTATAGTATAATTGAATTGGTCCAAGATGAGAGTTATATTTCTTAGGATGGATAAAGGATGTCCTGGAAGGATAAATGATGTAACAACCCATTATTTTATGAATTTTTTTCAAATTAATTTAAACTTTTCAATATTTTTCATTTCCCACCACACTGAATATAACTTCTGTTATATAAAAGAAATAAGTTGTTCTTTCTTTATACACGACACCAATTCGAGCTTATGTTACAAAAAAAAAGTATATTATCCTTTGGTATACACAATACTATGTTTTTCTTATATTACACACAATTTTAAGTTCCTTTGAAAACTTTTTTCACATGCACGACCTAGTTTTACCAAACTACAATGTACTTTTAATATTATTATTAAAATATTATTATAGTGGTCACTTAGATGTTAAAATTGTGGTTATGAATAAGATTAATTAAATTATTAAAATATGGTTTACATACGTTTATAACAATTATTATTTTGTTCCCAATTAACTATAAATGAAAATAAAACCCTTTTGAAAATACAGGAAATCTTTTGCTGTAAAACTATATTTATGCAATCACACATGTTTTAACACAATAAATTAATTAAACCACTTTTGAAAAATGACTTAAATAATATATATATATATATATATACATACATAAATATATATATATATATATAATATTCAACCAACTATTTAAATTTCAACTTTTGTGTTTTCAAGATATGAGATAAGAATAAAACCAATTTTACTGATAATGATATATATTTTTCTAAAATGTAATTTTACCGCCTTTTAAGGGAACGCCTATTTTAAATATAAATTTTGAAACTTTTATATATTATATTTGATAAAATAAACATATTTTTTTAATTCATAATGTCAAAATTATATTAGGGTGAATTTTTAATATTTTTATAAGAAGTTTGATTTCTGGATGAATAGTGAAAAATACTAACCTTTAATTCAAAATTGCATTTTCACCTAATTTTTTTATATAGTGAAATTATATTTTAAATTGTTTTAAAATTATAATTATATAAATTATAAAAAAATTAATCCAATTTATTTCATTGTAACAAATTTAACATTGAAATTGTATATAAAAATATCTAAATATTTTGAACTTTTCACTTTAGAAACCCATCGTCTCATCCCGTCTACAGGATTAATTTTAAATTAATTTATTCAACTTATAAGTTTATAATTTGGAAAAATGGATTAAATATTTATAATAATAATAATTTTTAATTTTTAATAAGGTAAAATTAGTTTTTTACCAAAAATATTAGCGAAAGTAATTAAAATTAATATTAGTGATTAAAGTAAAAATGATTTCATATAGTGGTTAAATGTTAACTTAAGGGGCCAAATAACCTAGACACATGTCCAAAAGTAATTTTATGGAAATATTTATAACATATACTCAATTTTATCAAAAATTGACCATTATTGGAGACACATTATTTAAGTTAGACCTCTCTATAGTGTTTACCTTTTTTATATTTACTAGAATGCCACTCCTCCACTATAAAAGGGCACTCAACCCCATAACTTCTTTACACCTCTCAATCCATTTTTCTTGTCAAAAAAATACATAAATAAGATCCCAACTTCCCTAAATTCATCCTATAATCCTATGTTTTGGTATAAATCCAACCAATAAAGCCTTTTGGTGCAAACCAATAGGAGTTACTCAAAGAAGAGGAGGTTTGAATGTGTATGAAGAAAAGTCAAGACTTAAGGTTAGGTTTTTTATCCCACTTTTATTTATATGATATATATGATATATTCACCAATTATTATTGTTTTTTTCTATATATACTTTCCTATGAAATGTTATATCATGATTTTTTTATTTCATGATATTCAATGTTTTAAATGATGTTATTATTTCATGGGGATCACGATTCAAAAGTTAATCAAGTAGTAAGGGAATTTCTAGTATAACTTTTATTTCAATTAGTATTATTACTTATTTACCAATGGTTTCTTTTTTGTGGTGTATATAATTACCATGAATGTATTTTATTATTCCTATATTTAAATTTATTATTGTTTATATATCCATTTAATGGTCTCTTTTTCATGGAATTTACAATTCAAAAGTTACCAAATCGATAAAGTAACTTTGCCTAAATTTTCCTTCTTTGAGATTCATTCCATGGCATGAACCTAATTTATTCCATGAGGAATATATAATACCCTTTTAAATGTCATATCATGAAACTTCTTCTTTTAATGATATTTTAATCTTTGGGTAATGTTATACATTCATGGTTATTATGATTCAAAGTTACCAAAGTGGTAACAATTTATTTCTAAAATATCATCATTTACCAAGTTTTTTTATTATTATGCTTAAATTGATTTAATATTATGATCCATATATCAATAAATATCATGAATTTTCTTATCCTATGGTTACACATGATATCTTCAAGTAATTGTACTATTTTCTTACTCTTTAGTACCTACTATAATTAAGATAATGTTTTTATGAAAATACAACTTTATTTATCTCTTTAGTCAGAAATATATTTTATTCCAAAAACCATGTTTTATGGAAAAAAATCTAAAAAAAATTCAAAAAATTTTTTAAATGATATTTTAATATTATTTTTAAATAAAATTATTTTACTTATTTCAAATCTTCTTTTATAAGTTTTCAAAGTTTTTTTCATAGAAAATTGATTTCAAAATTTTTTATATTTTAATAAATTTTTTCCTAATAGGAAAGGATATTTTCCTAAATAATTGTTTTAAATTATTTTTAAATCTTATTTTATAAGTTTTCAAAGTGGATTTCAAAGAAAAATATTTTAAAAAATTATTCCTCAAAAATTAATTTTCAAAGAATGGTTATTTTCCTAAAGAAATGATCCATGTTATATTTAAAATTCATTATCCATATAAGATGAAGTACTTTGACATAGTTTATGATTTACATGGGATATGATCTAAGTACAAAATTCTTATTATTTCTCTAAATGTTTTATGTTTAAGATGTCAAGTTATTTATGAAACCTGTTTCTCTTCCACGGGTTATGCCATGATAAAACTCTTATGAACCCCATTTTTTTTCATGGGTTATTATATGATTAAATTGTTGTGAAATATATCTATTTTCCATAGGTTATAATATAATGAAATCTTTATGATACCCATTTCATTTCATGGGTTATGATATGATGTTTATGAAACACATCTCTTTTATGGGTCATGATATGATGACTATTTTACTATCTTATGGAAAACATATTTATAATTTAATTATGAGAATTTTGGGAACTATATATCCTTCCAATTCATTGTGTAAATATTTATATCTAATGAGATATACATGGATTAAATGGGGAGTAAACCTGGTTTAGTAAGGGGTTTTTTCTGCTAAGATGGTCTTGGGAGTGAACCTTAACTGTTAATAGGGTCTTGGGAGTGAAACTTGACAACTAATATGGTCTTGGGATTGAACCTTGACTACTAATATAGTCTTGGGAGTGAACCTTAGATACTAATATAGGAAACAAGTCAATGTGATTGACCGAATATTGGAATAAGGTGAAACCTACTCCACTATAAGTAAACTTTTTTGACTTGGGATAGTGGTGTGTCCCCCATGAAGTGCATAGATATGTTTTGGAAATGAGTATTTAATTATAGGGAATGATTTTATATGATTATGTGTCTTCCACAATTCTACTTCTTATTCTTATGTTATGATTCCATGGATTATACTCTTTATTCCCTTTTGATTCATGTCTTATAAACTAAAAATATTTATTCCATGATTCTTGATTATGAACTTTGATATGCAGGGTATGATATTATAATGTTATGGTCTTACTCTCATACCCTTAGGTTCTTTATTATGATTACATATCTCCCTTGTTTACCCTTACTGAGAATTTGATATCACCATTTATTATATTTCCTCTCCCCATGTTATGAAGAAAGGTTTTGAGTAGGAGTACTAAAGAATAAGATATTTGTGGGAGACCTTAAAAATATTTCACCATGTTATAATGTTGTGTTCCATGTTTCCAAAGTTGCTAAAATATTATGGTTCCTGGTTATTTAATTTTTTAATGTGTTGAATATCCATCTAAAATGATGTAATATCTATACATGTTAAGCCTGGGTCGATATAGTTAGTATCAAAGTAAATATTTAGTCAAACATTGGAAACTAGGATAAGAAAAAATTAGTGATATCCCTAGGGATATTTCTAATGATATGTCTAGGTATGTCTCTAAGGATAAGCCTAAGGTGAAATATATTTTAAATAAGGTGTCATAATTTAGACATCATATAAGTGATTTTTCATGATTATTTGATTTTACACTATGATAATTGATTCTCACACTATTCATTCTAGTTTTAATCAATGGAGATATGTAGAAGGAACTCGGTTAAAATTGAATGTGTTAGATGATTTTCAGATGATAATCCAAATGGGGTGATGATAAGAGTAAGGGATATTTTGATTTTGTATAATCAGCTATTGAGACATATGATTAATAACTTGAAATTCGATGATATTCCTAACATGAAAAATAATATTGATATGGGATTTTATTAAATTTCATGTGATAATTAACATGTATAAAAGAATACTCATCTTCCTACATGTCAAGAAGGTGGGAAGAAAAATCTAAAGGAATATCTCAAATAGAGAAGAAGATGTTATTTGTGTTGAAAAAAGGGTCATAGGGTGACAAATTTTGGAGGATTTCAACATATTATATATAGAGAACATGGTAATTAACCAAATTAATTCCATAATATAAGAATTTACTTTTAGAAAAAGGTAGGAATTATTCCATGGTAATCATTAAAGTGTAGGGATTGAAGTATTTATGTATTTTGGATTCAAGAATTATGGATGGTTAATTATAAAAGGATTGTTCAGTTTATGTTTTTCTCTAGGGATTTACAAGAATATAATGAATGGTTTTTATGGACTAGAAATGTTTTTTAATGACAAGGTGATATTCATGGAAACCACGCGATTAAGGGAAAGATAACCCTTAATATGTTCTTGATGTTGATATAGTGATATTTGAATAAATATATGTTAGATAAGAATAAGTAAATTGAATAGTATTAATTACCTTGGAACTAATTAAGCATTTGTTGACAAAGTGGTTTATGATATCATGGATGGAGTTTATATATTTTTTTTATTTAAGTAATATATCCAAAAATTCATGTTTTATATGAAGAAGTATATATGTGTTCAATTAGGATTTATAGTAATTTAGGTTTTTATCATGTTTTAATAGAATACATGATGAAGGTATTCACATGTTTGGTATGTGACAACTAATAGATACTTTATAATATATATGGGGTCAATGTTAAGATGATTTTGAGAAATTTAGTGACTTTATTTCAAATTTTTTGGGTTTTTATATTTTTGAAGGTTTATAAGGTTAAATATTTATGGAAATTTTAAGTTAAATGTCAAGTGAAGTTTGTGAGATTAATGTTTTATCTCAATATATAGGGATTTATACATTTTGGGTAACCTATGCTAACCATTTTTCAATGATGTTATCTAAATACATGTGGGATGACCTATCATTCTACCTCACGATATTTTAGTATCTTATGAATAAAAAATTCACCTTTATTTCATGTAGTGAGAGTTGAAGTGGAAATAGAACAATACACAACAAAAGGTTTAGATTAAGTAAATTAAAATGAATAAAATCAAGTAATTATATTTCCTTATGTTATTATATAGTAAATTAATTCCACAACTCTTGGAAAAGGATACTGGAAAATATTTTTCCTAATATACCTTTGTTTCTATTTAATTAATATTCTTAAAAATAATCACATATTTATAGCTTCGACATCCATAATATTCCATTGATCATTTAATTACTAGTGACCAATGATATTTTTCACTCTCAATAATTATTTACATCTTTCTTCCATGTCCAATCTTCACTCCCAACCTATTTTCTCTTATTCAGAAACCTAGTTATGAGTTACTTTGGTTAACCATCATAGTTTTAATTTTCCCATTTTAAAAGGAGTGTTAGTATTCATTATTAAGATGTGTGTTAGTATTCATTATTATGATGTGTGTTTCCTTGATATTTGGCGAAAAAAATAAAATTGTATTAATTTAAACTTTTCAATATGTTTCATTTCACACCATAATAAATATAGATTGTGTTATATAAATAAACTTGGCTACTCTTTCTTTATACACAACACCAAGTTAAGATTTCATTACATGAAAAAAAAATATTAACTTGAGGTACATGTAAAACTATGTTTTTTTGTTAAGCACAATGTCGAGTGTCTTCGATAACATACGCAACATGAAAGACCTAGTTTTACCAAAACTATAATTGACTATTAATATTATTATTAAAATATTATTATATTTTTCACCTAGCTGTTGGAATGGTGGTTATGAACAAGATTAATTAAATTATGAAAATATTGTTTACAAATTTATATATGAATAATTATTTAGTGAATAATTTGCTATAAATGAAAACAAAACCCTTTTGAAAATATAGGAAATCTTTTTCTAGAAAACTATATTTTTTCAATAAAATATGTTTTACATAAGTATATTAATTAAAAAAATATTGATAAATTATTTTAATGAAATATATATATATATATATATTATTCAATAAAATATTTAATGTTAATATTTTTTTCTAAACAAGAGACAATAACAAATCTAATTTTACACATAAAGATTTATATTTTTCTAAAAGGTAATTTCACTTCCTTTTAATTGTGGACCTATTTAAAATCTAAATTTTGAAACTTAAATATTATATTTGACCAAATAATATTCATTTTTGAATTAAAAACTTCAAAATTATCTTAGAGTTTATTTTTGGAATTTTTTTGAGAAGTTTCATTTTCTTGATGAATAGTGACAAATATTGAATTTTAATTAAAACTGCATTTTTTGTATAATTTATTTATGTATTTAAATTATATTTTGAATTGGTTTTAAAATATAATTAGATTAATTATATATCATTTAATCTGATTTATATCATTGGAATAAAGTTTACATTGAAATTGGATATAAAAACATTTCAATATTTTTTAATTTTCACTTCAAAAACATGTTGTCTCATCCCATCTACAGGATTAATTTTAAATTAATTTTTTCCACTTATTTATTTATAATTTAGAAAAATATATTCTATTTACTTAGTGTTTAAACATTAGATAAGAGACTAAATAACCTAGACACATTTTGAAATCCATTTTATGGCCATATTTAAACTATATAATCCCTTTTATAAATAATATACCACTATTATAGACACATGATGTAAGGTAGACCTATTAATAGTGTTTACCTTTTTTATATTTATAGTAATTCCATTCCTCCTCCACTATAAAAGGGCACTCACCCACCTCACTTATTCACACCTATCATCCCCTTTGGCTCATTCAACCCCTACCTAAATAAGATCCCAAAATCCCATAATTCACCCTATAATCCTCCCTTTGGTAATAAATCCAACCAAGGAATACCTTTGGTGAAAAAAATGAGTTACTCAAAGAAGAGGAGGTTTGAACATGCATGAAGAAAGTCACTATTTAAGGCAAGGGGTTTCTTATATCACTTTTATTTTTTTACGATATATGATATATTCACCACTTATTCTTGTTTTGTGGTGTATATACTTCTTAATTACATTTTATCTCATTAATTTACTTAATTTAAAAATATTCAAAGTTTCAATTGATTTTATTCTTTCATGGGGATCCCAATTCAAAAGTTACTCAAGTAGTAAAGGGATTTATAGTCTCATGTTTATTTCTGAGAGACTTATGCCTTATTCACCACTCATTTATTTTTTTGGAGTATATACATCCCATTAATGTATTCTATTATTCTTATCCTGAAATTTATTATTGTTTATATATCAATTTTATGACCTCTTTTGTAGGTTTCGGGCACAGCGGAAGTGTGGGAGGGACATTTCCCAACTTTGATTTTTTCTATATTCAATGAACAATCCAGGATATTTGTGATTATATACGTCATGATCCATGGAATTTAATCAATTAAATAAGATTAATAAATAGAAACTCGGAACCAATAGATATGATCAAAATATATTTTCTATAATTAATTTAATTAAATAAGAATTACCTCCAAGGTTTATTCTTTCTTTGTTGATGTGTTCGGCCACAAATCTGTCATGTACCATCATTTTGTTGTATAGATCATGGGTAGATATCCTATAAAGGTGATCCACATTTGTTCCAAAAATATTTGGACGTCACCAATGGAGTCTCCAGGTGATAGCACAGAATATCCATGCACTGGCATCGTCCGCCTTCAATCGCTTTGAGAACTGCTTCCAAAGTGTTCTCATTGGTTTGGTGGCAGAGGATCGCTATTGTTCTTAAAAGAGTTCTTAGAGAGGAAATAACTCTATATAATTAAGTTATTTTCTCCAATCCATTGTGCAAAACCCCATTAGATTCACCTATCTAATAAGATAATAATATAACCTGGAATTTATTTTACTAAGGTAATAATAAAATAATTTTCACAAGTGACTTTAATTAGTTCATTAATCCTAGAGAAACCCCAATGTAAAATAATAAAAGAAAAATTATTATTTCCTAACATGTTATTAACTTTTAAGTTTTAATTAAATAACATTTAATCAAATAATATTCAATATTATTTTTTCTGATTAGACCCTTACACTCGGTCAGCCAATCCTCCTCAATATTTATTAATTATTCCACCCACAATATATTCTCTCAGATAACTAGTGATGGAATAAATTCGATCAGGAATAAATTAATAATTATTAAACCATTAATGGTAATAACATTTATTCGTCTTGTTAAATAATAAATTATTTAACTGATATTCTAGATACACTTAGTGTGTGACCCTTTAGACCTCTTTCTTAGTGGAATTAGGCGATGTAGTATAAATTCGAATGTTTGCATATAACAACACACCAAGTCACCCATATATAAATTAGGTAATTACGCAATGATATTTCACCTCATAAAAATTCTTACCATGTAATATAATCCCTTTATATCAATATCTCTAATCAAGTAGGTTGCATGCCAGTGTCATAAACCTATATCCTCGATATCTCTTTCTTTGACTCTTCGGAAATATAACTTTCCTATAGAACACCATGAATATGGATTTATTTAGGTTATATCATTTTTATAAAAGGGCCAGATATATTAACTTTCTTTAGAAAACATAAAGGATAAATCCTTTCTCACATTATTCAATAATGCAATATTACTCATGACGCACCCAACGTATCCTACTTCTCTACGAACATTTGTCATCACGGCTTTTATCAATACATAAAAGTATGCGACTCATAATATCCATTAATAATAATCTTAAATTATAAGGACCAATACAATAATCCATATATAGGATTGTCCAATGACATATATAAATGTGTATTTTCTACTATCTGGTCTTGTCATCATAATATACTACTGGATATCACCAAGGGTGTACACCATGAGAAGGTGCCTAAAATTCCTATGAGTCTACAACCCTGATAGATTGTATCATTTGTGTCCCTCAAATGATATCATCCGGCCATAGAACAAATATCTAAGAATGGTTTCATAGAACTTATGGGTTCTCATCATAGCGGGGAACTACTATGACCTTTTAGTATGACCGCTTCTCTGGGGACATTATCACATACAATGTTATGCTGAATAACAATAATTATGTGATAATGAGTTTATTAAAATTAAAAAAACATTAATATATGTTTTCATAAAGTACATAGAATCTGGTTCTAGGGAACCAACTCCAACAGAATCCCACTTGAACTAGAGCCAATTGTTAACAACCTTCAACTCGTTAACTATCACATGATATGTATTCTTATGTTGAGATAGGCCTTTATTAAATGGGTCTACCACATTCTCTTCCATAGAAATTTTTCTCACTACAACTACACCCTTATTATGAAAATCCCTTAATAGGTGATACTTCCAGAGTATTTGTTTTGTCTGTTGATTTGACATTGTCTCCTTTACAAGAGCCACTGCTATAGTATTATCACGATACAATGTGATAGGTTTTTTACTACTAGGTACCAAATCAATCTCTTGGAAAAAGTTCTGAATACAAAAGGCTTCCTTGGCTTCATTAGAAGCTGTTATATACTCAGACTCTACTGTAGAATCAGTTACAACTAGCTATATTGAACTCTTCCAACTCACTGCTCCTCTGTTGTGACAGAAAACATATCTCGATTTTAACTTCATATCATTCTGATCTATCTAAAAACTATAATCTACATACCCTATAATGAAAATCTCCTCATCTCATCCAAACACCAAGAATATATCTCTATTTCTTCTCAGATACTTAAGAATATCATTAACATTAGTCCAATGTTGTTCTCCTAGATCTTCTTGATATCTTTCTACCATTCTCAATGAATAGGAAACATCAATTCTAGTACATAAAATGTAATACATGATTTATCCTATAATCAAAGTTTATGGGATCATACTCATTCTCCCTTTATCTTATTTTGTCTAGGGACACATTTTCTTATAAATATGTGTTCCATGCGGAACTCGAACCAATACCCTCTTGGATTTTTCCATACTAAATCTCTTTAGTATCTGGTCAAAATATATACTTTGACTTAATCCAAGTAGCCTCTTTTATATATCATGAATGATCTTGATCCCTAGAATATAGGCTGCTTAGCCTAAGTATTTCATGTAGAATCACCTGTTCAACTATTCCTTAACTAATTGTAATACTGGTATGTTGTTTCCAATAAGTAATATTTCATCAACAACTACTACTAGAATAAACACTACATTCCCATTAAACCTTTGCAAACACACAACTCATATTCATTTTTAATAAAACCAAATTCTATTATGGATTCATGGAATCAAATGTTCCATGACCTGGATGTTTAATTTAATCCATAAATGGATCTCTATAACTTAAAAATCCTTTTGTAATAAGCTTATGTCAAAAACCCTTCTGGTTGTGTCATATAGAAATCTTCCTGAAGGTTCCCATTAAGTAATGTAGTTTTGACATCCATCTTCCAAATCTCATATTCATGTTAATCTTCTTTGGAAAGTATGATTCTGACGGATTTAAACATGAAAACTGGACAAAGGGTTTCATTGTAGTCAATTCTTTAATGTTGTTTGAACCCTTTAGCCACTATCCTTTCTTTATAGGTACTAAATTTACCTTCCATGTCCAGATTCCTTTTGAATTCCAATTTACATACAACAGGATTTACATCAACTGGTGCATCGACCAGAACCGAAACATAGTTCTGATAAATTGAATCTATCTCATAATTCATAGCTTCTAGCCATCTTACAGCTTCTTATCTCTCTGCTACCTCCTTGTGGGAGATAGGTTCATCATTTTCCAACAATAATGGTTCACCATCCTCGATTACTTGAAAACCATATCTCTCAGGTTCCCTTACCTCCCTTACACTCTTATGTAGTATATGTGTTTTAGGAACTACTTGTTCTATGGGGACCTATAGAACTTGTTCCTGTACCAACTCGTATGTATCTTAAGCATCAACTTCATCAAAGTTAATCTTTCTCCCATTATCCTTTTTGAGGATGTGGTCCCTCTCAAGAAAGACGGATTTTTTAGCAACAATCACTTTCTTGTCTAAGGGTTTGTATATTTAGTATCCTTTTATTTTCTTGGGATACCCTATAAAGATACACCTCATTCCCCATGCACTAGTTTTTTCACTAAGAAAGCCTTAACAAATTCCTCGCAACCTCATACACGTGTATGAAACAAAATGGGTTTCATTCCACTCCATAGCTTGAAGGGAATTTCATTTTCCAATTTAGTTGGTACTTTGTTTAATGTGTATGTTGCAGTTTGTAATACATTTCCTCAAAAGTATAACATAAGATCTACTTGATTCATCATCGACCATACCATGTCCAATATGGTATGGTTTCTATTTTAACTAACATCATTTCACTATAGTGAATAAGGTGGAGTGAGTTGATTTAGATTCTAAAATTCTCGTAGAAAGTTGATGAACTATTGGTTAAGATATTCTCCACCTCGATTAAATAGAAGCTTCTTTATCTTCTTACTAATATGATTCTCTACTTAATTATTGAATTCATTAAATTTATTAAAGGACTCAGACTTATACCTCATCAAGTAAATATGTCCATATATACTCAAGTAAGTAGTAAATGTTATGAAGTAATAATATCAACCTCTAGATTCTATTGTAAATGGTCCACACACATCATTTTGTACCAATCCTATAAGATTTTTGTCCCTTTCACCCTATCCACCAAGTGGTTGGTTTGGTCATTTTCCCTTGTAAATAGAAATGTCATCCATCAAGTGGTTTTATCTAATAAGAGTCTAAATAACCATCTTGAAAGATCTTTTCCATGTGCTTCTTATTTACATGACTAAGATGGTGATTCCACAACTAGGTTTTATATGAGTCATGTGAACATGATTCATTACAGATTGCCAACACTTGGTTTTCCTAATTTAATACATACAAACCATTATTTAAATGTGTCATACCATAACATATATTTTCCTTATAAAATTAACAAATTTTATTTATGAACTTGAAAATAAGACCATCTAAATATAAACATGATACAGAAATTATGTTCGTCATAATAGTTGGTACATAATAACAGACATTTAAAACCAAAATGATCCCAGTTTGAAATGAAAGTTTACAGTCACCAATGAAAATATTATCCAGCCTCTCACTATTGGTAGCTCGCAGATCCACCTCTACTCTAAATTTTTTCGAAATCTACTTGGTTTCTGCATTTGGATACATATGTGAGAACCACAAGTTGTATCTAATACCTAATGTATAGAAATGGAAATATTTCACTCTATAATGAACACACCTTTGGCTTCCCCTTGCCTCTGATTACAGTTCCTCTTCTAGTATCCGGACTTTCCACATCAAAAACACAATGCCTCCTTTTCCATGCCTTTCCTTTAGATATTCTTTTTCTTTGTCGGATAGTACTCGGGGGATTTAGACTATTTATAGGGCTTAGGACCATTTTCCTTGTCCTTTCTCTTCCTATTCACCATAAGTAATTCTAGTTTTTCATGCCCCATGTTCTTTTCTACTTGGAAAATCATGATCATAAGTTCTAATAGACTCTTCTCATTATTTATCATATTATAATTCAAAATATAACTACATATGGTCTTGGGAAGTGAGGAAAGTATGAGATTTGTACACAACTTATGGGGGAATTTAATCCCTAAGATGTTTAGAAGCTCAATGTAGCTGATAATCTTGACTACATAAGTCCCATATGGCATAGACTATCTAAGATAAGTCGTGAAAAAAGTGTTGGAGATCTCATACCTCTCTTGTCTGACCTTATCTTAATATAGATACCGAAGGTGAGACATCATGCTATAGGCATCCAATCCCTCATGTTTCTTTAAGAGATCGTTATATATGGATGATATCATGAATCACTGAACATCTATATCATTATTCAAATATTTCTCACATAGAGTGATCTCTTCATCACTCAACTCATTTCAAGGCATAACTAGTAAAGGTTCTTCCAGTACATACAATTTCCTTTCATGGAGAAGGAAGACTCGTATGCACCTTTTCCACTCTTAAAAATTCATGCTGGTGAGAAGGTTTTCTTTCTAGAGTATAGATCATAGTGATATGTTTGATGTAATTTTTAATTTTGTTTCTACAAATAAGATGAGCATAATTTTATTACTTTATCTGAAAAAAATTAGATAAATAAATAAAATTATATTTATTAGTATCCCACTATTTTATAGAAACCCAATACCCCCACCATTGGCTTCAGAGTATCATATTGCTTGGATATTATACCATAAATGATCCATATTCCATTCTAATTACCCAAACTTTGGTTGTTCAAGAAACTTGAATGGTTTTAGGTAGGCATTCCAAATGCCAACTACACTAACTCACAGTTCCTTGATCCATTGAGTGGACTCCCCAATCCTGAAATCAGTAATTTATATTTCCTCAAACTTTTCCTCTTAGTTACATCAAGTATTGCTTTGGCAGTCAACCCTTGATGTCAACCAACTTAATTCAACCCAAAACCTCATATTATAATTTCTCGATAATTGAAATCACCCCAACTTTGGCTTTTCAATCACTTTGAACTATGGTTCGGTTCTAACCGAAGTAATAGAAGGCTACACCGACATAATATTTTGTTGAGGGATTTTATATTTATGTGTAAATTTACAATTATTTTCTTCTCACATGCTTGTTAATATTATGTGGTATATGCTTAAGTGATTAACAATGTATTAGATAATATTTACACATAAGCCAGTTTATTTAATTCTGTCTTTCATGCTTGTTAATTCATTAGTTATGTGATCACGATAAAACATCCATAATGAATAACCATGCAACTGACAGAAATAAAATAAAGGGTATGATCATGAGCTGGTTCTAATGGGTAGTTTATTTTTCGGTTGATAAAATAACTGATGACCTAGAGGAGAAACACCTTGAACTATTTAAGGTTCATGTTTACAGATTTCCACATGCCCACATTTATATCTCCTTAGATTGGTTTCGCCTCAACTCCTAACTTGAACTGCCTCTACAAGGTTGGGAGCTCCATCAATTATATATTATTTTACTCACACATAGGTTAGGGGTAAAGGTGGGTTTGCGTAAAAGAAATTATGGGCATTAAGACATTATATGTTAATGAGGAGAGAAGGCACATAGGCCAAAAATTTAATTTAAAAATAAATTAAAATAAAATCAATTACATACAAAAGTTTGGTCTAGATCATGATCATCCACATGCATGAAATGAATTACAAATTTAATAAAACTAGAATTCAATTCTTTAATCATTCTTATTTAAGATAAATCACGCTTGAATCTCTTAATTATTATCTTTAATTAATAAATCCTTTTATCTTAATCTTTTTATGAATTTCCTTCATATTCTCATCCATTTAATTTTAAATAAATTAAAATTATTTTAAAATTAACCTAGTACATAAATGTATCTTGGAGGTAACACAGTGAATACCCGCCTAAATCTACTTAACATGTATTATACTTGTAAAAACTTTATTCCTTGTGACATATAGCATGCATGAATTATCACATACTTTCATTTCATGTACTTCACAGATGATTACATGAATTACATGAATTTTTCATAACATGTCATACTTTAATGAACATAGAATAATAATTATAATACAACTTATACATGATATGAATATCTGAACATTTTTTAGATATTAAATTTATAATTTGGTGTAATTTGGTAACAGTACACGAAATGTAGATCCGATCTACATTCCATATACTACCTTCACTATCTATCTTAAGTTTATTCCTAGGGACTCATTGTGTGAGGATTAAATCTGAATTCATGGTGTACATGGCGTGTCTAGTGCGCCACATGTTGGGTTGACTCCATGTTACACAGTCATCGGTCGGCTAAGTTGTGTATGGGATACACGACTTAACCATAACCCTAAAAGAAATACATTCCATGTCTAGTGGGCCACACGGTGTGTAGTCCAGATGACCATGCTCTAGTCTGTCCCAGTCAATATGCAGTGTAGGAATTAACTACACCATGTGTCTTTAATGCACACGGGTTGAGTAATTTTTGAATTAACTTCTAGTGCATTAATCATAACTACACAACATGTAACTCCAATTACACAACATGTACTATTGTGATATCCATGCAGATTCCTTAGCACCTCTTAATGAGTTCCTTGATTTTATTTTAGTTATAAAATTGATTATTTATATTAGATCTGTGAGAAAATATGGAGGAAGAAAATAGATCTCATAATTCAGATTAAAATAACAATTAAACTTGAATTGAAAAACTAAATTATGAATGCATAAATTACCAAGTCTCGGTGTGCTGAAGCTCTGCCCCTCTTCAAATTGGTCGTTCACTTTTCTGGGTTTTTTATACTCTAGATGTCTCTTGAAGTTTCTCTGTATAAATAGATGTCTTCAACCAAGGAAAACAGGGATTAGAAAATCTACATGGAAAGGTGGGTTGACCCAAATTTCTTTTCTAAGTATAATTCATTGATTATGAAAAATATCAAGCTAAATGGATGGGAGAGTATTTTTTCTTACCAAGATGAAGTGTCAGGATCTAATTTATCCTAACCTTCTCAAAGATTTTTATAATACCGTTGGTTTTTATAAAGAATAGGGAAGGGAAAAATTTTCCTTTAATATCTATGGGAAAACTTATTCTCTATCTTTCAATATGACAGAAAATATTCTTGAAATTTATTATGTTGGTGAGCCAATCCTTTTCTCTCACAATTTTCCAGATATGTCAATAACCTTTGAGAAGGAAAATTCAATTTAGTACCTCGGACTAAAGGGAGTAAAGTTACATAAGATCAACCACCTTTCAACAAATTTCAGGATGTTAGCCTTGTGGGTACAAGGTTTCCTTATTCCAAGAAAGGGAGATAAGGAATCCTTAAAGAAAAGTGATATCCTTATATTGGACTTTTTGGTTAACCTTGTAATGGTAAACTTGGTAAAGTATATCCTTTATAAATTCTCTAACATAAAAAATGGAACTCTCAAGTCTAAGATAATTATTATCCAACGATCTTGTCAAAGATCGTAGTACTTTACTTAGAATCATTTAAAATTACCTGCAGTTTTAAACCAAGAACCTTCTAGATCATATTTTTGAGTGATGATACTTTGATAATAATGAAATTATATTTTAATACCAAGTCAAGATAATATTATGATCTTTCTAAAAGTGATATTGAGGCTTTGGTTGAGAAAGGGGAAGTAGGAGAAACTTCAAAGAAATATTAGAAGAAGAGAAAAGAGAAGGAATTAGAAACCAAAGAAAAAACTATAGTTCTGGAAACATAGTAAGATCCTCCAAATTTGAAAAATAAAAAAACATTCTCTGATGAAGTGGTAGTGAAATATAGGAAGAAGAAAAAGAAGAATGAGGAGGGAGATCTATGATTTGGTTTAGATCCTTCTATGGAAAAGGACTTGAAAATACAAACTGTTGAATAACTAGAAAGGAAATAAAAATAGAAGAAGTTAAAGAAGAAAATTTAAGAAGCTGAAATTGTCCCAGACTTACTCAAATATATAGAAATAGACTCTGAAAAGATTTAGGTACGAGAATCCTTTCTCCAAGAATCAGTTCCTTTTGAAACTCCGAGAAAGAAAATTTCAATTCTGGAACCTATTGTGGAAAAAATAATAGTTCAATGAGAATAAGTAGAAAAAGAACAAGAGTAAGAAGAAGATGAAGTGATGGTGTGATTAAGCCAGTGTAAGAATACCATAAGAAAGAAAGTCCTTCAGACAATCTTTCAATTCAAACTTCTCAGGTTGAGTCTCCTAAAAAATGTCTCTCAAGGAAAAGAGGATGATAGACCAGAATATGTTGATAAACCTATGGATTATGAGAGTAGAAACCACAATTTCATCCAACCTAATTATGTTAAGGAATATACTGAGAAATAATATGTTGATGAATATAATATAGTCTAACTTTGTGATAGTGAGCATGAGTCTCTAAATCCTGAGAAGGTTATTTCCAATGTGGATAAAGGAAAACAGGTGGTTGTTGATATGCCTAAGAAGATAGTGATTGTAAAAGAAAAGAATGATGTTGGTGGATCATCCAAGAGAAAATATGAAGATCTAGAAAAAATATCCTATCCTACAAGGAAATAAGATTCTGAATATTTGACTTCGATGGGTCAGGATTTTCTCGTTCAGTCCTTGAATAAGTTAGTGAACACAGTACCATTGATTCCTAGTGTTAATTCGATATGTCAGTTGCTTCAACATTATTTTAATCAGAAGTCAGATTCATTAAGCATGCTCATGTAAAAGTTTATCAAGATTTAGGCATATTTCAAAACATTTTATATCAGCTATGATTCTCATAAAAGATCATGCAAGGTAATAACAAAATGGTCTAAAAGAATGATTGAAGAAATGAGAATCTTAAATGACCTCCAATATTCAGTAAAAGATGATTTTGATATGTTAGATGATAGAATCAAATATCATTTAACAATTTTTTCAAAAAAGTTGAATCTTGAGAATGGAACCCAAAATCAGGAGGATAAAGATCCGAATGGGAACTTAAATTCATTTTCTTTAAATTTAAATAGATAAAGGGGACTCAGAGAAGAGTTGCCTGAAAAGTTCAATCGGTAAGAAGAAGTAGTGAAGTCTCATGCAGAAATCCAAAAGTCTCAGGATGAAAAAATCAAGGCTCTGGGATAGAAGAATCAGGATCATGATCATTTTCTCATGTGGTTTGAGGATGATCATAAATATCTCAAGAAGTTTAAGGCTACCTTGAATAATATCATGCCAAAGGAAAATAAAGAAGAATGATTTTCATGTCAATACGATCTTTTGTTGTATTTTTTTAACCTTTAACAATTTTTCCCATCATAATGAAAAAATTTCTATCCTTCAATTATTATTTTTCTATAGTTATAATCTTTAAGGTACCATTTTTTCATTCTCTCTATTCGTTTTTGAAAATCAAAAAGGGGGAGAAAATAATGATCAAAATAATATTAAGTAAAGAGAAGACACTTCCCTAATTAAGGGGGGGTTTAAGTAAGGTGGATTCTACTTAAAGAATACTTTCTTATACAAGAAAAATTAACTTCTCTAAGAAATATAAGAATACTATCCTTAGGGATTTCAATACCTAAGGGGGAGTTTATCGTATTCATCATGGTTCGTAAGTAAAGGGAGATAAGTTTTTCTTTTATAGTTCAAAAAGAAAATTCATTATCCATTGTATTCTTTTTTGAAAGGTTGTTTGTGCTTTTCAAAAAGGGGGAGATTATTGAGTCAATAAGGTTTCCTTATGACTTTAAAAAATCCACTATGTTTTGAAAATCACAGACACATTTTCTTAAAAAAAATTATCTTTCTCTAAGAATTGTTTTCTTAAGGAAAATTTTCTTTCCCTAAGAATTTTTTTTCACTTACCTTGGTTTTAATTATCTTATTCACTATATTCTCAAAACCAAATATAATTTTTTAGAAAAGGAAAATATTTTGATCCTTATAAAAAACAATAGAATCATGTGGTTTATTAAACTACCAAGTACTACTATTTTTAGACATAAAATTCTCTAAAATTAAGTCTCTGAATTCTCTAAAATTCAAACTCTAAATTCTTTGAAATTCAGACTTCAAATTCTCTGAAATCCAAACTCTAAATTCCTTATAATTCAGACTAAGAATTATTCAACATTCAGACTTAGAATTCCTCATAATTTGAACTCATAATTTCTCATAATTCTGACTCTGAATTCCCCCAGAATTTAGACTCAGAATTCATCAGAATTAATAATCCGAAAACTATAAAATTCAGATTCTGAATTCTTGGTAAAACATAATTTGAATATCCATTTGTTTCTAGAATCTGATAGTTTATCTGTTTAGACTCCAAATTTTCCTTCCCCTAGATTCTATATTTTTGAGATATGGCTATGCTACTTTTTTTCCTTTCACATATTTTTATTATGAAATGATGTCATACAATTTGTTTCTAACTAACCATTGGTTGAGTGACATGTGTACAGGTCCCTTTGAAATTCAAGGAAAAATATGATTGTTAGAGGAGGGACCTGACCGTTGAATTTTTTCCTACAAATAGAAGCTCATTTGAATGGGCTCAAAATCAATCTATCGACTAATGATCCTAGAGATTACATATTGTGAAGTGATTTATAGAGGTAGAAATAATCTCATGCCATGTGCATTTTGTGAACATCTTGTTTAGATGTGCAAATCGTCTTCAGCTTGCTTCGTGCGACTCTAATTGTTGCTGAGTATAATTGAGGGTTTCTAGGGATATGAAGACATAGGTTATGACTACCTTAAAGTTTGAGGGCTTATGGGCATATCCAGACAGACTCTAATATTATTATCGAGGGCTTACCCTGGTGTGGGTAAGGTAGACTTTCTTGAAATTATAAATCAAGGTACATTTATCCATGGTTGTTGGATACCCTACTCTTTGGTTTAAAATATTTCCTACTTGTTTACTTGATTTTTATTTCAAGTTTTATTTTTCTTATATTTTATTAAATAAAGAAATTATATCTTTCTTATACTTTTTTATACTTTCACTTACTCTGAAAAATAATATTCTATGTGCTTTAAGTTAAAATATTCCTATAAGTAAACTGTTCTTAAGTTTATTTTCCAGATTCATATTTTCAGACCCTAATCAAGTTAGTTTCTTGGTTATGAACCAAAGAGAGTTTGTGAATTTACCTTATTTTACTTTGTTAAACATAAGTTTCCTTACGGTTAAAAACTAAAGTTTGTAAACGTACAATTCACCCACCCTCTCTCTTTTAATTAAGTATCTACATATACTATTTATATCCTACAATTGGTATCATATGAGGTCTCTGAAATACTTATACTTATATATAAGTTTTCATTCTCAAGTTTTCTTTGTTTTAAATTTTTCTTGCTTAAATTTTCTTGTTCCGGTTTTTCTTAAAAAATTTATCTTTGTTTATAAAATGTTACTATTAAAAAGTTTAGTGGAAAATATTTTTTCTTATAGAATGATAGGAATGAATATTGGTTCTATTGACAACTTTAATCCTACAAGACCACCAATATTTAATGGTAATGATTATGAGTACTAGAGAGATAGGATGAATACTTTTTTCATTGACACTAGAGTGAACAACTTTTTTATGCTCACGGAAGACTACAAAATTCCATACAAGGAAGTCAAAACCTTCACCAATCAAGAAAAACCATAATATAAACTAAATTACAAGGTACACAATACTTTGTTGTGTTATATGGATAAAAATATATATAGTTAGATATCTTCTTGTGAATCTTCCAACTGCATTTAGAATAAACTTGATGTTACACATTTTGGAATTTCTAAAGTGATAGAAACTAGAAGATCTATGTTAAGAGATGAATATTATGGATTCTTATTTCTTTATGGAGAACTTTTTTTCAAAGTAAAACAAAGATTTATAACCATTGTCAAAAGTATTCAATCTATGGGATAGAAAGGTCTTGATAGTGAAGTTCTTATGGATAAGATAATTGACATCACGCACAATGAGTGGGAATATTAAAGGATAGATATTTATGAAGACATATAAGTATCTAACCTTACTATTGATGAGTTATTTGGAACTCTTCTTCAGTATGAAATAATAATGAAGAGAGATGTTGATTTCAACAAAAAGAGGAATAGTAATGAAAGTGTAGCATTCACTACTACATCTAAAGACAAGACTTCAGAAAGGATAACTATATCTAAATCTAAGAAAGTTGTTTTTATATCAGAATCAAGTGACAATGACCATTCAGAGAACGAATTATCTAATCTTACTCGAATGATGAGAAATATTATGGGAAAGAAAGATTATCATTATAGATATAAGAAGAAATATAGAAAGTAAAAGAAAGATTATGAACAAACCTATTATGAATGTAAAAGGGATGGACATATTAGACCTCATTTTCCTATGCTTAAAGAGAAAAGATGGGATGGAAAAATCATTCTGAAAAAAACAGAAAGAAGTATTACAAGTCTAAGGCTAAGAAAGTCCTAAAAGCAAATGACAGTTGGAGTTCCAGTGGTGGTGACTCTTTAGACGAATCTTCAAAATATGAATCTTCTTGTAAGAATAATGTTGTTCTTATATCCAGAGTACCTATTAAAAATCATTGTATAATGGATAAGGTACACGATGTTTAATCCTTAACGAATATTTATTTAAATGAAAATTTTCCAAATAAAGAATATTATGAATCTTCAAATGATGAATCTTCCTCATCAGAAGATAATATTTTACCTTCATTTTAATATGTTTCAATATTTTATAAACTACTTGATAATTAAAATTGTAAGATAAAAACGAAGTTAGAGATAGAAAATTCTAGAATTTTTTTTCTAACAAATGAAGTATTGGATCTTTCTAAGGATCTTGATAAGAAAAACTCTTAATTTTCAAAGTTTTTCTAAAAACCTTAAGGAAGTTAATTTTTAGAAGGATATAATTTATAAGGATCTTGAAAATGTTATTTATAAGGAAAATATTATAGAGAATAACCAAAGTTCTAAAACTAATGACTTTGAGGATAATAATTTATTTATCAGACTAAAATCTGAAATTTCTTCCATAAATAAACTTTTGTCAAATTTTACTTTAGTAAGGATGGAATTTGGTAAAATGTATTCAAAAATTAATCCTATTAGGAATAGTTTTGGATTTGGTTATACTCATTCAAAACCTATTTTTAGTAATAATTATTTTGTTCCCCAAAGTGATCCCTTTTGAACTAAGTGTCAACGTGGTGGCCATTGGTAAAGAAATTTTTCTTTAAATAAAACCTAATCCTTAGGTTTTCATAAAGCCTATTTTTTCAAGAAAATGTGGATTCCTATGATCTTACTTTCTGAAATTTCTAGATCCAAGAAATTTTGGATTCTGAAATTCTATCTCTTTTATTTTCAAGAAAATAAAGAATGTACCAACAAGAATACATGGTACATGGATAGTGGATATTCCTAGTACATGACTGGTAACAAAAACTTCTTTGAAAATATTATCAAGATGAAAGGATTAAAATTAAATTTTGGAGATAATACTCCAGGAGAAATTATTGGTATACGTAACATTTTTCTTCTTGGAAAAACATTAATTTTAAATGTTTTATTTGTTAAAGGTCTTAAGAATAACCTCATTAGAATAAGTAAATTATGTGATGAAGGTTACCTTGTGAATTTTAGTAATGATAAATGCTTAGTACACAACTCCAACGAAGAGTTTATTCTTTATAACCATAGGCATGAGAATGTTTATACACTAAACTTAAATGACCTTAGGAGAAAAAATCTACCTTGCCTTATTGCAATGGAGGATCAATCTTGGTTATGGAATAGAAGACTAGGACATTGTAACCTTAGGAACCTATGAAAACTCCTAAATAAAAGACTTGTTAAGGATCTACCGGATCTTAGATTTGATTCTTCAAAAAAAATTTATCCTTTTCAACATAGAAAGAAACATAAGTCAATATTTAAATCAATCGTTGAAGTATAAAATTCTAATGCATTATATCTAGTGCATATGGATCTTTTCATTCCAATACAAACTGGAAGTGTTGGAGTCAAATACTATGTATTTTTTTAGATGATGATTACACTATATTTACATGGGTCTATTTTCTAACAAAGAAATCTTAAGCTTTTTCTTATTTTAAAACTTTTAGAGCTCATGTTAAAAATGAGAAAAATCCTCCGTAGATAATTATTCATAGTGATCATGGAGTAGAATTCCAAAATTAAAATTTTAAAAAAAAATAATAAAAAATGAATTACTCATAACTTCTCATCCCCAAGAAATCCTTCACAGAATGGTGTTGTTGAAAGAAAAAATTAAATTATTCAAGAAATAACTAGAATAATGTTTAATGAATATTCTATTTCTAAACACTTTTGGGATGAAGTTGTTAGAACTTTATGTTATACTATAAATTGAGTTTTAATCAGACATTTTCTTAATAAAACACCTTATGAATTACGGACTGGTTGAAAACCTAGAATTTCTTACTTGAAAGTATTTGGATGCAAATTACAAATTTTGAATACTAATGATAACTTACATTAATTTTCACCCAAATCTGATGAACAAATTTTCTTAGAATATTGCACTACTTATAAGGATTATAGAATTTTTAATAAAAGTACTTGTACTGTTGAAGAAACAGTGCATGTTAAATTTGATGAAACTGGTCCTTTTGTTTTTAAACAAACCCAACCTACATCCTCAGATGTGTTTTCAAAAACTAATTATCAGCCTTTGATAGAATATTCTTATAATAAGGAAAATACTCAGGAAATTTTTTTTGAATTATTTACCCCAAAATATTTTCTAACTTATGTTAATGAACAGGTTTTACAAAACCTAAATCAGTTGTTTCTTAATAATCATTACAATGATTATATCATTGGTGATGTAAATCAACCTATAAGGACTTGAAGTTCCTTAAGAAATGAAGTAGAAAATCTAGCAATCCTTTCCCAATTAGAACTAAAAATCATTGATGAATCTTTAGGTGATGATGATGGGATTACATCCATGCAAGATGGGTTAAATGAATTTGAAAAGAATAAAGTCAGGACATTGGTTGAAAGACCTAAGGAAACTTCTATAATTGAAGTAAAATGGGTGTTCAGAAATAAATGTGATGAAAATGGAATCATAGTAAGAAATGAATCTTAATTAGTTTCTAAAGTCTATAATCAACAAGAAGGAATAAACTATAAAGAAACATATTCTCTAGTATCTAGACATGAGTCTATTCTTATTTTCCTTGCCTTTGCAGCATTCTTTAATTTCATAGTTTTCCAAATTAATGTGAAGTGTTATTTCTTTAACGGATATGTTTAATAGGAATTTTATGTTGAAAAACCCCTATATTTGAAGACAAAAAATATCATGAACATGTCTTCAAACTTACCAAAGCTTTATATGGACTTAAACAATCCCCTAGAGCCTGGTATGATAGAATTATAGGATTTTTGTTACAAAACAATTATGTTTAGAGAACTGTTGATCCAACTCTTTTTATAAATAAAGATAAGAAAAATGTTTTTTTTTGTTCAAATATATGTTGATGACATTATATTCAGATAAACTCAGTAGTATTTAACTAATTTTTTTTTGAATCTCATGAAATCTGAGTTTGAGATGAGTATGATGGGTGAGTTACCATTTTTCCTTGGTTTTCAAATTTCTAAAAAACCATAAAGAACCTATATATATCAATATAATTATATTAATTATATTTTTAAGAATTATGGATATAAAAACACTAAAATTATAATAACTCCAATTGGTACCTCAAATTATCTTGATCTTGATGAAGCTGGGAAACCAGTATATCAAACATATTTTAGAGGTATGATAAGAAGTTTATTATACTTAACAGCTATTCTTCTAGACATAATTTTTTTAGTATGTTTCTGTGCAAGAAATCAATCTAATCCAAATGAATCTCATTTAAAATTAATAAAAATAATTTTTATCTATTTAATGGGATCCATGGTTTTAGGACTCTTCTATTATTATTGAAATGATTTTGTTTTTAAAAAAATCAGATGTTGATTTTGGTAGATGTAGAATGGATAGAAAAAGTACATTAGGAACTTTTCATTTCTTAAGATAATCATTAGTTTCTTGGTCATGAAAGAAGTAAAACTTGTTATTACTTTCCACTACTGAAGCTAAATATGTCGTAGCTGGATGTTTTTGTGCTCAATTTTTGTAGATGCAACACACACTCACAGACTATGTTAGGAGTTTTACCAAAACACATATATTTTGTGATAACACAAGTTCCATTTCACTAATAAAAAATCATGCACATCACTCTCGTGCAAAACACATAGATATTAGGCATCAATTTCTTAGGTATCACACACTAAAAGGAGATATTTTTTTACAATTTATTGGAATGTAAGATCAACATGCAAATATTTTTACAAAATATTTACCTCCAATAGATTTGAATACATTAAACAAAAGTTAGGAATGATAACCATATGGTAATACTCTATATTAACTTTTTTTTAAACCCATATCCTTATATAAGAAAACTCCTTTACATAGGGGGAGTACATTTTCAAAAAAAATCATTAACCAAAATTTTTCAGAACCTAAATTATTTTTTTCTTAATCAAATTTTTCAGAACCCCAAATTTTTTAGAACCCCAAATTTTTCTTTCTTAATCAAATTTTTTAGAATCCAAATTTCCAGAATGAAAAATATGACTTCCTTAATAATAATTTCTGGAGTCTAGGGTTTTAACCTTATCAATACTAACAATTCTTTCTAAGCAGTTTGAAAGGTATTTTTCCTTACTTAAATTTTAAAAATTGAATTTTTTTTCCTTTCTTGTTGGAATTTTTATCTTGTTTTAATAAAATTCTCTCATATTCACTTTCCATAAATACAATTTTTTCCCTAAAACCTTAAAATATCGAAACCTATCAAATTGTTCTTTGGAATTCATCTCAACCGTCAGATCAGTTTGTGATTATTTCAACTGGTAGATCAAATCAAGAATTCGAACCTTCACCTTGAAGCCTATATAAAGTCCCCATATTCTTTGTCCCACATCGGTTTTTCAAGTCTCTGTGCGCTGAAACTCTTTCGGGTGTCCTACCATTAATATGGTGACCTAAACTTTTATAAAACCAATTTTTTTAAAGGACTTAGACCCATACCCACCTTATCCTCTAAATAAATTCTTTTTTAGTAATTATAAACCTAAAATCATTTTATTATAAAATAATATTTCAGTCTTTTCCTAAGGTTCCCCTCAACTCTCTTATAAAAGGGAACTTCCCCTTATCTTAATTTCACAACTCCAAATCCATTTTTATAGGCCAAAACATACCCAAATATCCTACCAACTTACCTCACATCAACCTAGAGTCCTTACTTTGATCATAAATCCAACTTAAGGAACCTTTTTTATCAACTCAAAAGGAAAAACCTGAAGAAGGGGTAATAATTTCACCCCCCCCCCCCCTCTTCCAAGTTCTTTTCTTCTTCTACTTCCTCTTTATTTGTTGTTTCCATACCAAAATAATAACTCCAAAAAGTCCAAAATACTTTTATTTTATTATAAATATTGTACAACCATATTATTTATTTTATCTATCCTATAAATGACAAATTCACCATACGTGCGTACATACGGCTTACCGTCACCACATCGTGGTGTAGTTTGTTATTCAAACACTTCATTATTTGGATGGGTATAATAATGAGTACAACTGATTTAAATAATAACTATAACATGTTAAAGATTATTTATATATGATATACCATCAAATTTCATACTATTTCACCATCAATATAATGATATTGTCGCTCGTACGTACGTACGGATTAACGTCTCCATGACGTGATAAGATTCATTTCCACATTCACCATTCAATGATGATTATAAAAATGTATATTATTAATAATTATGTAATATATTAAATAATAATGCTACTTAATATATATATGTGTGTGTGTTTTTATGTATGTATTTACTTACATATATCTTATTCACTTACTTCCATTCAATACAATATGAAAATAGAAACAACGTTTATGCGTACATATAGCCTACCGTCTCAATAAACGGTGTTTTACATTTCATATATCTATATATTATACATATTTATATTATAAATATATATTATATATAAATCATGTGTTATATTCTGTGTTTAAATCATGATCTAAATGATACGATCCAGAATAACAAGTTAAAACATGTACGATAAAGAAAGTGATTATTACCCGAAATGTTAATTTAACATGGAAATCATTATAAAATGGGTAGTATAGAGTCATAAATGAATTATGTATGATATAATAAATATGAATATGGTTCTTGTATAATTTAATAACATACTATTTTCATTATACATGAGGATAAACGCACCCTCGACCAAAGGAATGTGCAAGGTAAGGGTTAATTCTACAATCTATTTATTATCTCAGATTGTTTAAGTGTAAGTATTTATTGAGAAATATTTATCATAGATTCGCATATTTCATAAAAAAATTCAAAAGGAATCTTTAAATGTTTTATGGGAGTGTCTATTTAACTAGATTATCATTTTAAATGTTTTAAAGATTAATCTTTTTAAATCATTTTAATTAATGTCCATGTTTTCAAAATGATTTTAAGGATTTATTTAAATTGTCCAGAATGTTTTGAAATGATAATTATTTTCAAAAGATTCAAAGTGGTATAGGGCACTTTGATTCAAAAATCTCTTTTAAATTACTTCCTTTATAAATTTTTGGCTTTAAAATGTTTTCATGAAAAAAGAATATTTCTCTCAAAGAGTTTTACAAATCATTTTCATCTATGTCAACATCCTTTGATGGATTTTAAACTTGTTTTTAGTTGATTTATTATGATAAAAATCTTCCATATTGTATAGAATGTTTTATGATATATTTGACTGTGGATGTATTATTTTTATACCATTCATGGTTTATGGTTAAAGTATTGACATTTTGTATGCTAGTTTTAATACGAATGTTTATGTTATATTTCAACCTTTTCATATAACGAATGTATTAGACTTAGTATGTGACGGGTGGAGCCCACTATAGCTCCTTGGTGTATCAGTAAGTCTCATGATACAATTAGATATGGAATTAGCTGAGGCATTTCCCAATTTGATATATGGTTTTGTCCGAGGCCTTAATCACTTTTATTTGTCTTGGCCGAGGCCTTGACAAAAAATTTCATAATGTCCAGCATTATAGATTCCCTCATTATGAAAATAATATTGGTGGTTTGTGTGGTTATTTAACTAGTAAAATTCCCATGATTATGTTTTATTATGGAATTATTTACTCAGATCATATTCCTACCATAAAGTGTACATGTTTATTATTTGTAAAGGTGTGTGTTTTCAATTATTCACCTTGCCTAATGTTCATGTTATCTTCTACTATATTTCTTACTCATACTGAGCATTTTATATCACCCATTTCTTATTTTTTATTTTCCCAGGATATGAAGAAGTTAGTTATGAGTGACTTGGAGGCATAATCTAGGAGGATTTCATGTTTCTAATGGAATAAATTAATGTTGTAATTTTTTCAATTTGTAATGTTGAACTTATTTATATATCTTGTTTCCAAGGCTACTAAACTAATCGGTCTTTCTGGATTTGATCCCTTGTGATCATGCCAATGTATTAAAACAATTCACTGGCTTTGGGAATCTAGGGTCGGGGTGTTATAGTTGGTATCATAGGAAGTTTATTACATACCTTGGAAACTAAATTTAGATAAACTCTTATTTGAGCACATTACCCTAAGATAGACTTTGAGGATAAGTATAAAATAAATTCCTAGAATTTTGATAATATAGATATTTTGAGAGTTTTCCAAGAAATACATCCTTGTCTAGATACGAGGAGGTAGAGGTGGCTCTAGCACAGATGTACCTAGGAGTGAAAACTATGACAAGGAGTTTCAGGCTTGAACTGAGGTATCCTGGTATATGAAAATGGGCTTTGCTGCACTCTTGGTTACGACACTCCCAAGGGATATGCTAAGGATAATTCACATTTTCTTTAAAAACCATGATAAAGGATTTAGGTGTAAATACTTCCTCAAAGAAAACATTTTATGATTATAGATTATATGCATAACCTTTTCAATTTACATTAGGTATTTTGAAATTTTGGAATTATGCATTGTGATTCATAAACTAACCTAGTGTATTCCACTGTTTAGAAATGGAACCTAGTATAAGGAATGAGAATTCCAGCAATATGCATGATTGAAAGATTAAGAAGGATCATATCTTTCATGGTATTAATCCAAAATTTAAAAGGGAAATAGTCTCCCACGTATTCTCAACATGTATAGAAATAGTATCATGTGTTAATAAGATAAGTAAATAATTATCTGATTCCTATGGCTTTGAAGGGAAGCAAGAGTAGAAAGGTATGTAAGAGATAAAGATTGATAAAGGGAAGAGGGGAAAGAAGGATTTTCCCTTATATGATAACTATGGATAGAATCACCTTGGTGAATGCTTAAAGGGAATGGGAGTTTGTTATGAGTGTGGAGAAAAAGGACATTGATTACATGATTGAAAGGGTAAGAAAAAGGTTTCAAATGTATAATGCTTCATCTACAAGGTTTTTGGACACTATGCGAATCAATGTCCAAATCATCAGAGTATACCACAAATGATGATGTTGCATAATAATCATGTTATGATATTACCACAGATGAAGTTTAATGGCTAGTTTTATTATGTTTATATGAAAGTATTGTGTTATTTGAATATTTTATTAATGATGTACATGTTATAAGAATTATAGAGTATATAAGTATTATATTGTAGTTCCATTTCGTTAAGGACTTGAGATTGTGTGGAACCAAGAAAAGTGACTCAACAGTAGATTAAATTTTTTGGAAAATATATGGTTTAGAAAAAGATAAACCATAATATGGTTGTGATACTGAGGTAGTGATTCTGGAATAATATATGATTGATTTGGATAAATTATATTGGATATTCTTGACTACCTTGAAACTGATTAATGATTTCTTTATTCCATCATTGTTGGAGTCTAAAACATTTTTGGATAGAAAGATAATATCTAGTATTCTATAAGAAATAAGGGAGCATGAATGTATCAATAAGGTTTTTTGGTAATTCAAGGTGATATAATTTTTTAAAAAATGCATGATGAAGGTATTCATGTGTTATTACATGGTAAAAAGGATCTTCATTATGTTTAACTTCCTTAAAAAATTTGGACTGTGAGTTTGGAGAGAAGTATTTTTGATATGTCTATAAGTTGGAATCAATAAATTTTGACATTGGATACTATTTTTAAGGTTAAATAATTTCTTGAGATTATTTTTGGATTTTCATAAAATGGACAACCTGGATGTCGGGTGACAACCCATCCCGTCCATCAAGGACTTGAGATTTGAATCCACAACTGAAGGGCGACAAGGGTGAATCACCTACCACTAGCCTACGTGATGTCCTGGTTTGTATAATGTAGTTTTTTTTAAATAGTCTGAAAAACGAATTATAAAATCACTATTTTTGTAACCCTATACGATTAGTATAAATAGAATATTTTTGAATTTTATTATCTTTTGGAGTGAAAGATGAGATTGTGGTAGGAATTAGTTGAAGGATGATACTCTACTTGTCAATTATATTTTTTTCCTCTTATTCTATAAATAAATTAATTCTTAAACTTTATGTAAGGGATCTTAAAACCAAAAATGTGTTATCCTAATAACTTATGTTTTGTTGAACCGATGATATTTTAAATCATCATAGATTTATGGCTTTGAGGCCCTCAATTTTACATTTGTTTGTGATCGATGACCTCAATTAATCCCAATAAATATTTATGTTTTTTCTCCAATTATGTGTCTCTAATTTCCACCAATGTTATTCTAATCGAGATCATAATTTGGTGGTGACTTTTTCATTTCCCTTTCCCTCTTATTAAGACTAAATTTTATTAACCCAAATTCTGATATAGGTTTTCCACAAAGGTATTTTTTCTATTTCTAAATATTTATTTTCGAAGAAAAATTTCAAATTGAGAGGACGCAATTTATTTAAGGAGGGGAAAATTTAACACCCCAAGATTTGATAGTACATTGTCTGTTCAAATAAATTTAATAACTTG
The DNA here is from genome assembly GCA_963277665.1 of Viscum album. NCBI lineage: Eukaryota > Viridiplantae > Streptophyta > Magnoliopsida > Santalales > Viscaceae > Viscum > Viscum album. The sequence goes on along the minus strand of OY728129.1, from coordinate 149,144,935 downwards.
CGCTACACTCAACACCGAGTTCGAGCGCACCACGACTTACCAAACTTGCTGTTCAAAATGCAGTTATGAATAGTATTAACTTAATCTTGAATTTTATATACTCCATATAATTTTATAATCCATATTATGTGTTTCTTATACATAATATAAGAACAAATTCAGTTTTTTCAGATAAAAGAATTATTTTCCAAAAAATGCAATTTTACCGCCTCTTAATGGTGAACCTTTTTTGAAATAAATGTTTGACACTTTTATATATTAAAATTAATGAAATTAAATTATTATTTATAATCGGTAGATAAAAAATATTTTGGATAAATTTTTGGTACTTTTCTGATAACTTTCATATTTTGATAAATAATGAAAATACTAAATTTTAATTAAATACAATTTTTTTAATTGAAATAATTTATAGTGTAAAATTATAAATTTGAATGTTTTTTAAGTATCATTATATTATATTTTTATCATTTAATATAATTTAGTTCATTGGATGTAATTTAAAATTTAAACTGGATATAAAGAAGTGTCAATCTTTTGATAGTTATTATTTCTTAAAAACATGCTTTTTATTTCGACAACGGGAATTAATTTTTACATTAATTTTTTCCGCTTATGTGTTTTGAATTTGGAAAAATGTATTCCATATTTGTAATTAGGGGGTTTAAAATGTGTAAATAAGTACCTTTTATTTTTATAAATTATAAATATTTACTTCAGTAAATATTTTATTTACCATGGTTAAAGGGTAAATCTGGTAAATAAGGGTAAAAAAATATTATTATAATATTATTAAATTAACCTAACATGTATCATATTCCTATTGTTTGATATATTTATGACCATAGTCATCCTTATGTCGATTTTGGGACAACTTGGATCCACTTGAGAGTGATAATGACACTTTATATTAATTAATTTAAAGTAAAGACAATAATGATATAAACATATATCTTTTAGTAAAACAAATTTTACAATGTATTATATACATTATATTTTTTACTATAAATATTAATTAGAAATATAAAAATATTTCCTCAATAATGGTATTTTATTTATAATTTTTAGACCTTAAATAATTAAATTTATTTATGACACAATGATGATGTTGTAATTACCTTATTAATGAAATAATCAAATAAATCGTATTATAATTTTTAAAATAAATATAATTTCAAAGTTTTTATGACATACATGGATTTTCTAAGTTAATATGATATGTTATAATTGATTCAATGTATATTTTTTAATTAATAAAGTTGTGATGACTTTCACAAAAACCAAATACTAAATAGTGTAAAAATTGACATAAATGAGTTTTTAAAACAAATATTATATTATTAAATTATGTAATATTACTAAAAATATAAGGTTCATCCAAAGAACTTATATAATAATATATATTTCATTAATGATCCACTTTCTATTCTCTTTTAATTTTATAGTAAGTTTATTTACCATTTATTATAGTAATATAAGAGGACATTGTAAAAGTTAAACTTTTTAACTTAGAGTTAAATCTAAAAGATAGGGTTAATATGGTGACTTAAACTTTTATAAAACCTATTTTTTGAGAGTATTTATAACCATACCCACCTTATCCTAGAAATAAATCCTTTTTGAGCCAATAGAAACCAAAAATGATTTTATTATAAAATAATATTTCAATCTTTTCCTATGGTGCCCCTCACCTCTCTTATAAAAGGGTACCTTCCCTTATCTTAATTTCAAACCTCCAAAGCCATTTGGATCAGAAAAACCATGCCCAAATATTCTAAAAACTTCCCTAACATCAACCTAGAGTCCTTACTTTGATCAGAAAGCCAACTTAATGAGCCCTTTTGATCAACTCAATAGGAAACACCCGAAGAAGAGGTAATAATTTCACCACCCTCTTTCAAGTTCTTTTCTTCTTCCTCTTCCTCTTTCTTTGTTGTTTCCATACCAAAATAATAACTCTATTACCTCCTACATACTTTTATTTTGTTATAAATATGGTACAACCATATTCATTTTTCTATCCATCCTATAAATGACAAAGTCACCATACGTGCATACGTACAGCTTACCGTCTCCACGCCGTGGTGTAGTTTGTTATTAAAACACTTCATTATTTGGATGGGTATAATAATGAGTATAAATTATGTAAATAATAAATATAACATGTTAATTATTATTTATATATGATATAAAATCTAATTATATACGATTTTACCATCAATATAATGATATTGTCTCTTGTGCGTACGTACGGATTATCGTCTCCACGACGCGATGAGATTCATTTCCATATTCACCATTTAATGATGATTATAAAATATATATATTATTAATAACTATATAATATATTACATAATAATGATACTTAATATATATATATGTATGTATGTATGTATATATTTATGTATATATGTATGTATTTATTTACGTACTTACATATATCTTATTCACTTACTTCCATTCAATACGATATGAAAACGGAAACAGCGTTTATGCATACGTACGGCCTAAGGTATCCATAAATGATGTTTTCCATATAATATATCTATCTATTAAACATATTTATATTCTAAATATATATGATATATAAATCATGTGTTATATTCTTTAAGTATGTAAATCATGATCTAAATGATACGATCAAGAATAACATGTTAAAACATGTACGATAACGAAAGTGATTATTACCCGAAATGTTAATTTAACATGGAAACTATTATTAAATGGGTAGTATAAAGTCGTAAATTAATCATGTATGATATAATAAATATGAATATGGTTCTAGTATAATTTATCAACATACTATGGTCATTATACGGGAGGTTAAACATACCCTCGACCAAAGGAAAGTGCAAGGTAAGGGTTAATTCTACAATCTCTTTATTATCTGAGATTGTTTAGGTGTATGTATTTACTGGGAGATATTTATCATAGATACCCATATTTCATAAAAAATGTATTCAAAAGGAATCTTTTAAGGTTTTACGTGAGGGTCTATTTAACTAGATCACCATTTTAAATGTTTTAAAGATTTATCTTTCTAAATCCTTATAATTAATGTCCATGATTTCAAAATGATTTTAAGGATTCATTTATATGGACTTGAATGTTTTGAAATGATAATTATTTTTAAAAGTTTCAAAGTGTTATGGGACACTTTTATTCAAAAATTTCTTTTAAATTACTTCCTTTATAAATGTGTGGATTTTAAATGTTTTCATGAAAAAGGAATATTTCTCTCAAAGAGTTTTACAAATAATTTTCATCTATGTCAATATACTTTGAGGTATTTTAAACTTGTTTTAATTTGATTTATTATGACAAAAATCTTCTATATTGTATTGAAATTTTTTCAATATATTTGACTATGGATGTGTTATTTTTATACCATTCATGGTTTATGGTTAAAGTATTGACATTTTTTATGCTAGTTTATATACGAATGTTTATGTTATGTTTCAACATTTTCATATGAGGAATTTATTAGACTTAGTATGTGACGAGTGGAGCCCTCTATAGCTCCTCGGTGCATCGGTAGGTCTCATGATACAATAAGATGTGGAATTGGTCGAGGCCTTTCCCAATTTGTTATATGGTTTTGGCTGAGGCGTTAATCATTTTTATACATCTTGGTCAAGGCCTTGAAAAAATGTTTCATAATGTCTTGCATTATACATTCCCTCATTATGAAAATAATATTGATGGTTCATGTGGTTATTTGACTAGTAAAATACCCATCATTATGTTTTATTACAGCATTATTTACTCATCTCATATTCCTGTCATAAAATGTACATGTTTTTTATTTGTAAAGGCATGTGTTTTCAATTATTCATCATTCCTAATGTTCATGTTATCTTCTTATATATTGCTTACTCTTACTGAGCATTTTATCTCACCCCTTTCTTATGTTTAATTTTCCTAGGATATGAATAAGTTAATTATGAGTGACTTGTAGGCATAATCTAGGAGGATTGGATGTTTCTAATGGAATAAATTAGTTTTGTATTTATTTTCAAGTTATAATGTTGAACTTATGTATATATCTTATTTCCAAGGCTACTAAACTAATCAGCCTTTCAGGATTTGATCCCTTGTGATCATGCAAATGTATTAAAATAATGCACTGACTATGGGCTTCTAGGGTCAGGGAATTACATCTTCTACCATGGAAATAAAGTATTTAAAAATCTAAATGGAAAGGTTGGTTGACCCAAATTTATTTTATATGTATAATTTGTTTATTACAAATAATATCAAGTTGAATGGATGGGAGAGTTTTTGTCTTGCTATGTTGAATAATCAGAATCTGGTTTATCCTTACCTTATCATAGGTTTTATGATATAGACAATTTTTATGTAGAAGGGGGAAGGGAAAAGTTTTAATTTAAGAGATATAGGAAAACATGTTCCCTATCATTCAATATGGTAGAAAATATTCTTGGAATTCCTTATGTAGGTGAGGAAATATTTTTTTCTCACAAGTTGCCCAATTTTTCAGGAACCTTTGAGAAGGAAAAGGAAATTGAGTGCCTCAAACTCAAGGGAGTAAATTCATCTAAGATAAACCACATTTCAAAAAATTTATAGATGTTATCCTTCTAGGTAGAAGGTTTTATTATTACTATAAGGTGAGAAAAAGAATCCTTAAAGAAAAGTTATATATTTATATTGTACTTTTTCGTTGACCTTAGAAAGGTAAACCTGGTGAAGTGAATCCTTCTGACAATCTCAAACATAAAAAATGGAACTCTCAAGTCTCAGATAATTATGTATGCAGTGATCTTGTTGAAGATCATAGTTATTTTCTTATAATCCTTTAAAATTCCCTTGAGTTCTAAACCTAGAACCTTCAAGATCATGTTGTTGAGTGATGAAACTTTAGGGAGAATGGAAGTAGTTTTTAGTACCAAATCAAGATAATTTTATGATCTTTCTAAAAGTGAGATTTATTCTTTGGTTAAGAAAGGGGAAGTGGTATAAACTTATAAGAAATATCATAATAAGAGAAAATATAAGGTACCAAAAACCAAATAAAAAATCTACAGTTCTAGAAACACAGTAAGCTCCTCTAAAACCAAAAAAGTAAAAAACATTCTTTGATAAAGTTGTAGCGAAATGGAGAGATAAGAAAAAAGAAGAATAATTTGGGAGATCCAATCTTTGGTCTAGATCCTACTAAGGAAAAGTCCTTAAAAATCCAAACTACAAAAGAACTTGAAAGGAAAGAAAAAGAGAAGAAGTTGAATAAGAAAATTTCAGAAGCTAAAATTGTACAATCATTACTAAAAGATATAGAAATATCCTATGAGATGATTTAGGTACTGGAATACTTTCAACAAGAATAAATTCCTTTGGAAAGTTTGGGAAATAAAATTTCAATTTTCGAACCTATTGTGGAAGAAGATATAGTTCAAGAATAGGAAGTAGAAGAAGAAAAATAATAAGAAAACGATGAAAGTGATGATGTGATTAAGCAAGTGGAAGAATACCATAAGAAGGAAAGTCCTTCAGACAAGATTTCAATCTAAACTCTTCAGTTTGTGTCTACCAAAAATGTTTCTCAAGAAAAAGAGGATGATAAATAGGAATAGGTTGATAAACCTACTGATGATGAGAGTAGAAACCATGATTTCATTCAACCTAATGATGTTAATGAGGATTCTAAGAAAGAAGAGTTTGATGAAGATAAGATTGTTCAACATTGTGATAGTGATCTTGAGTCTACAAAGGATGAGAAGGTTATTTCCAAAGTGGATAAAGGAAAATAGGTGGTTGTTGATATGCCTAATAAGGTTTTTATTGTAAAATAAAAGAAGGATGTTGGTGGATCATCCAAGAGAAAATCTGAAGAGCTAGAAAAAATATCCTCTCCTACAAGAGAATCAGATTCTGAATCTTCGTCTTTGATGGGTTGGGATTTTTTTGTTCAATCTTTTAAGAAGTTATTGAACACAATACCTTTTATTCCTAGTATTGATTTGAGATGTCAGTTTCTTCAACATTCTTTCAATCAAAATTCAGATTCGTTAATCATGATCATGGAAAAGTTTTTCAAGATTGATGCATATTTCAAAACTTTTCATATTGGCTATGATGATCATAGGAGATCATGTAAGTAAATAAAAAAATGGTCTAAAAGTATTATTAAAGACATGAGAATATTTTATGACTTCTAAGATTCATTAAAATATTCTTTTGATAATTTAGATGATAGAATCAAAAATCTTTTAACAAGTTTTTTAAAAAATTTGTATCTTGAGAAAGTAGCCTGGAAGCAAGAGGATAAATATCTGAATGGGAAGTTAAATTTAGTTGCATTAAATTTTAAGGGATAAAAAAACTTAGGTAAGAATTTCAAAAAAAAATCAATCAGCAAGAAGAAGTAGTTAAGTCTCAGGCAGAAATCATAAAGTCTCAAGATGAAGAAATCAAGGCTCTGGAAAAGAAGAATCAGGATCAGGATAATTTTCTCAAGAGGTTTGAGAAAGATCATAAAGAGCATAAGAATTTAAAGGCTACCATGAGGAATATTGCTCCAAAGGAAAATAAGGATGAATGATTTTCATGTCAATCCAATCTTTTGTTGTATTTTTTTACCCTATAACAATTTTTCCTATCATAATGATACTTTTTCTATCCTTCAATTGTTTTTTTGTATAGTTATAATCTTTCAGGAACCATTTTTTCATTCTCTCTATTCCTTTTTGAAAATCATAAAGGGGGAGAAAATAATGATCAAAAGAATACTGAGTAAAAAAATAAAATAATTCCCTAAGTAAGGGGAAGTTTAAGTAAGGGTGAGTCTACTTAAAGAAGACTTTCTTATGAAAAAAAAAGTAATTTCTCTAAGAAAAATAATAATATGATCCTTAGATATTTAAAAACCTAAGGGGGAGTTAGTCATATTCATCATGGTTCATAAGTAAAAGGAGATAAGTTTTTCTTTAATAGTTCAAAAATAAAAAAATTTATCCCTTATATTCTTTTTTGAAAGGTTGTTTGTGCTTTCCAAAAAGGGGGAGATTATTGAGTCAATAAGGTTTTCTTATGACTTTTCCATTCATCTATGTTTTAAAAATAACAAAAATATTTTCTGAAGGAAAATTATTTTTCTTTAAGAATTATTTTCTTAAGGAAAATTTTCTTTCCCTAAGAAAGGTTTTTCCCTTACCTTGTTTTCATTATCTTTTTCAATGTATTCTCAAATCCAAGTCTATTTTTTTACTAAAGGCAAAATTTTGGATCCTTATAAAAAACCTCAGAATTATATAGTTTCTTAAACTACCAAGTCTTAATATTTTTAGACTCCCAATTTTCTGAAATTCATACTCCAAATTCTCTAAAATTTAGACTCTGAATTCTCTGAAATTCAAACTCTGAATTCTCTAAAATTAAAAATATAAATTATATGAAATTCAGACTCCGTATTCTTTGAAATTCAAACTCCATATTCTCTAAAATTTAGAATTCAAATTCATAATAATTCTGACTCTGAATTCCTCAGTATTCCAACTTTGAATTTATCAGAATTCAGACTCCAAAAACTATAGAATTCAGATTCGGAATTCATTGTAAAACAGAATCTGAATATCCATTTGTTTCTAGAATCCAATTTTTTATATGTTTAGACTCTGATTTTTTTCCCTAGATTCCGGATTATTCATATTTGGCTAAGCTAATTTTTTTCCTTTCACATGTTTTTGTTATGAAATGATGTCATACAATTTGTTTCTAACTAACCATTGGTCGAATGAAAGGTGTACAGGTCCCTCTGAAATTCAAGGAAAAATATGACCATTGGAGGAGGGAGCCAACCATTTAATTTTTTACTATAAATAAGATTTCATTCGTACAATATCAAAATAAATCTATTGACTGATGATCCTAGATATTACATTCTATGAAGTGATTTCTAGAGAGATAAAGACTCTCATGCCTCGTGTGTTTTAGAAATATATTGTTCAACTGTGAACATCTTGTTCAACTTGCTTCATGCGACTCCGATTGTTTTTTTAGTACAATCGAGGGCTTCCGTGGATAGGACGATGGATGTTTCGACTACCATAATGTTAAAAGGCTTGTGGGGATAGAAATACAAACTATGATATTCTTATCGAGGGCTTACCCCGGTGTGGGTAAGACAAACTTTACTGAAAGTATAAATCAAGGGACCATTATCCAAGGTTGTTGGATACCATATTCTTTGGATTAAAAGATTTCCTAATTTTTTACTTTATTGTTGTTTCAAGTTTTATTTCTGTTTTATTTTGTTAAATAAATAAATTATATATTTATTATACTTTCTTTTACTTTTACTTACTCTGATAAATAATATTCAATACACTTTATGGTAGAATCCTTCTCTAAGTAAATGGTTCTTAAGTTTCTTTTCCAGATTCATATTTCCAGACCCTAAGAATGTTTGATTCTTCGTTAATAACAAAAGAGGGTTTGTGGATTTACCTTATTTAACTTTGTTAAAGATAAATTTTCTTAAAGTTAAAAACGAAAGTTTTTAAACATACAATTCACCCACCCCCACCACTTGTAATTTAGATTCTACATATACTATTTCAATCCTATATCGTTTTTGTTCCCTTTCACCCTATCCACTAAATAGTGGTTTGGTCATTTCCCTTTTAAACAAGAATGAAATCTATCAAGTGGTTTTATCGAAGAACATTCGAAATAACCATCTTGACATAGCTTTGTTAGGAGCTTCTTGTTTACATGACTAAGATAGTGATGGAACAACTAGTTTTTATATGAGTCATGTGAAAATGATTCATTATAGATTGCCAACACTTGAATTTTGTAATTTAATACATACAAATCGTTATTTAAATGTGTTATACCATAACATATATTGTTCTTATAAAATAAAAAAAAATTATTTGAACATTAAAATAAACCCATATATATCTAAAATTGATACAAAAATTATGTTCTTGGTAACAGTTGGTACATAATAATAGTCACATAAAACCAAAATGATCTTAGTTGGGAATGAAAGGTTGTAGTAGCCAATGGAAAGAGTATCTATCCTCGCACCATTGGTATCTCATAGATCCACCTCTCCTCTAGAAATTTTCTAAAATCTACTTGGTTCTACAATTTGGATACATATGTGAGAACCTCAAGCTATATCTAATACCTAATTTATATAAATGGAAATATTGCACTCAATAATGAACACACCTTTGGATTCCCCTTTCCTATGAGTGAAGTTCATCTTTCAGTGTCCTGACTTGCCACATCCAAAACACACTACCTCCTTTTCCTTTCCCTGCCTTTGGATCTTCTTTTTCTTGGTTGAACAGTGCTCAGGGGATTTATACTTTCTATAGGTATTAGGCCCCTTTTCTTTTTCCTTCCTCTTCCTATTCACCATAAGGACTTTGGGTTTGTCACACCCAATATACTTATCCAATTGGTGAATCAAGGTCATAAGTTTTGATTGACTCTTATCATTATTTATCATATTATAATTCAAAATAAAACTAGAGAAGTACTTCGGAAGTGATGAAAGTATGAGATCTGTATGCAACTCATCTGGTAATTTAATCCCTACGATGTTTATATTCTCAATGTAGTTGATAATCTTGACTACATGAGGCCCATATGGCAGAGACTCTCCATGATTAGTCATGAACAAAGCTTTCTATATCTCATACCTTTCTTGTCTGGCCTTCTCTTGATAGAGATCCCAAAGGTGAGACATCATGATATGAGCATCCATTTCCTCATGTTCCTTCAAGAGAATATTAGACATGTATGATAGCATGAATCACTAAACATCTATAGCATCATTCTGATGTTTCATGTAGAGAGATTTTTTTTTCATCACTTGCCTCATTTTTATGCATAACTAGTAATGTTTCTTCCAGTACGTACAATTTCCTTTCATGGAAAAGGATGACCTATAGGCACCTTTTCCACTCTTATAAATTCATGCTAGTGAGAAGTCTTTACTTCTTGAGTATGGATCACAGTGATATATTGATGTCATTTTTAATATTGTTTCTAAAAATAATATGAGCACAATTTTAGTGCTTTATCTGATAAAATTTTAGATAAATAAATAAAATTATATTTATTAGTATCCCACTATTTTATCGAAACCCAATATCCCTCACCATTGGATTTAGAATATCATGTTGCTTGGATATTATAGTGGAAAGGATCCATATTCCATTATAATTTCCCCAAATTTGGTTGTTCAAGAAACTCCAATGGTTTTAGGTAGGCATTCCAAATGCCAACTACATTAACTCACAGTTCCTTGATCTTTTGAGGGGACTCCCCAATCCTGAAATCATTAATTTATATTTCCTCAACCTTTGCCTCCCAGTTACACTAAGTCTTGATTTGGTATTCAAACCTTAATGTTAACCAAGTTAATTCAACCCAAAACCTCATATTAAAATTCCCTGATAATTAATATCACCCCAACTTTGGATTGTCAATCACTTTGAACTATGGTTAGATTCTAATCAAAGTAATGGAAGGCTATACCGACTTAATATTTTATTGAGGGATTTTATCCTTTATGTGTAAATTTACAATTATTATCTTCTCACATGCTTGTTAATATTAAGAGGTTTATGCTTAAGTGATTAATCATGTTGTTGACCTCACCTATTTTCATAATCTCAATTATGTTTCAATATGCTTTGATAATCCCAAATAATGTTTATCCTTATACTAATTATTTTTTCAATCTATGACATCATATTTTTAAGTTGATAAAATATCAAAATGATCATTGGAATTTGTTAATCAATGGTTATCTATGTTTATACTTGTTTAGAAATGTTACTGAATTAATCTGAATATGATCTGCATTGAACGGATAAGTATTAAGTGTTGAGTCACTAATACATACCTACTGGTACATTGTCTAACGATAAGTAAAGGTCACTGAAAGACCAAGCTTCCTGTGACACAAGGTCACTGGTACATAGTTACCAATACAAGTTGCCGATACAAACAGACAGACAGACAGCTACCGATATGAAGTCACCGATACAAATACACAGCCACCAATATAGATAGACAAAGTCCACTGATACAGACAGATACCGATAGACAGCTACCGACACAAGTCTGCTGATACAGAAATATGGCTACCGCTACAAAATCTTCCAATACAAGAATGTAACCAGTATGGGTCACTAATATTGGAGCTACTGATAGAAGGAGATACCAATTCAAGTGGTCTACCGTTATAAAGAGTAAGAGCTACCAATACAGACCTACTGACTCAAGTCCACTAATATAAGCTCACTGATACAAAGAGCTACTGATAAAAACTAGTCACTATTTCTCTAAACCCTATTTCTATTTTTTTATTTAGCAACGGTCATATTTGATGTTTTTAATTCATCTGCTATTAATTAATGATAGTTGTTGACATGAAAAGAAACTGTACCTCGTACCTATAAAAAGGTAATAATTCCCATTGTTGGATCTGAGGACATATATATAAAAGGGAACCTCAAAAACAACTAGGGAATGGAGTCGATCAGTCTTTCCATGAACATATGAAACAATTTTCGGGAGATACACAAGGACTTACATGCATATAAGAAAAAGAAGAATACATTCTGAGTCTGTAGAACCTGATCATTCAAGGAGTAAAGATCTTCAATGATTTCTCTTACACTCATGCTGGTCAGACTGATCAACTTGGACCTGGAAGTCAAATACAAAAAATGACACTCTATTTTTCTTGATGAAAAACAGAGAAGAACTCAAATCTTCATCGACATCAATCCAAGGATTCCGAAGCTTCACTCAAAACACATAGAGCATTCAAAACTCATCTCTATTTGTTTAGCTCTATTGTGTTTCTTTTATTCACATTTTGAGCAGTGTGTGTTCGGTATTTACACACTGACTCCTGAGAATAATTGGAGGATATCTAATATCCTCACTCAATATTTCTAAACCCTTTATTTATTCCCACTATGAATTGTGGTAGAGGTCAAGTGTGACCTGGATAGTCTGTGTGCTATTTTTTTGGTTTTTCCCATGTAGAATTGTGGTAGAGGTCATAGGACCTGGACAGTGTTTATACAGTTGTTAACCCCGATCTAGGGTGTGGATCAAAGTTTATATAAACTATTTGAGAGTACTAAGTCTCTTCTTGAGACTGAACATCTTAGTTAAATCTATTGTGCGACTTATTTAAGTTTAAAGTATATTTTCTATTCTTCTGGTAAGTACTTTAAATATAAATCAGTTTTAGAGTAACTATGATAATTAAACTAGAAATTGTTTGTAATTATTATGAGATAGTAAGTTAGTTTCAATAGATAACTTAATCTTCAGATTGAGTTAACTGAGAAGTAATCAATCTTGTAGAAACTGATTGAACACTTAAAATATTTATAAATTCACTATAGTTTAACTTGTTTCATGAATTGGGGGATTTTGATACATATATTTTAAACAGAAATTTTAAATTAGAACTCAATTCACCCCCCTCTTAAGTGTCCAGTCCGACCAACATTTGGTATCAGAGGTTTTTTTATTAATAAAGGATTTCCAAATACTATGTTTTTCAACTGTGATTTTAGTTGTATCTCAAAGATCTTAAATTTATGTTAGTTATAAATATTATCTCTTTAAATATATTTTATAAAATCTAATTAAGGATAATAGACTAGAAGGTGTTGCTACCAATAGGACACCTTTCTTTAATGGTGTTAATTATACCCAATGGAAAATAAAAATGAAAATTCATTTAGAAATTATAGGATTTGAAATCTGGTCTGCTATAGAGTCTGAGTATGAAATTCCAAAAACTGCTAGAGCTACTTGAAATGATGCTACAAAATCTGATTACAACAATAACTATAAAGAAATTAATGCCCTGTATTTTTATTTAGGAGATGAATAATTTAATCTAATTTTTTCTTGTGAAACAGCACATGAAATCTCATAAACTTTGGTTATTTCTCATGAAGGAAAAACCAATGTGAAAGAAATGAGATTAAACACTTATACTATTAAATATGATAATTTTAAAATGAGACCTGATGAACCTATTTCTGACATGTATCTCAGGTTCAATGAGATTATTAACACTATGAGCTCATTGGGAAAAGTTGTTCTAGAAAAGGAGAAAATCATGAGATTACTTATATGTCTTCCAAAAAGATGGAGAGACACATCAGTCTCAATAAGAGAATCGTGTGACAAAATTCCACTACCTGTTAAGGAGTTAATTGGTAAGTTGATGATGTATGAAGAAGAGATAAAGGTAAACAAAGAGGAAGATAATGAACCAAAGAGGAATTCAGTGGCATTTAAGTATACTACCTCAAAGATAAAGGACAAGGAGAAAGTTAACATACCTACTGAAAGCTCAAGAAGTGGAGGTTCATATTCTGATAGTGATAAAGAGATGGCTCAAATATCCATGAGATTCAAGAAATTCTATAGGAAGAAGAAATTTTTCAAAAAACCAAATTATAAGGGTAAGTATGACCAATGAGGTGATTAGAAGAAAGATTGGAAGAAAGAAGATAAGGATGATGAGATAGTGTGCTATGAATGCAAAAGGAAAGGACACATTAAGTCTGACTATCCAAAATTGAATTTCAAGAAGAATATGATTATAAGGACAAAAAATACAAGAAAGATATGAAGGCAACATGGAGTGCTTCAGAAGACAGAACAAGTGAGTCTGAGGTTTCTGATTTTAAAAAGAATCAATGCCAACATGTGTTTCATGACTAATACTTCTGAGGTACCCATTTCCCCTATGCTGAATGATTATTATTCTGGGAATTAAAGTGATTCAAATAGTGATGATAATATGTCTAAAGATGAATTATTTGAATAGTGTAATATGTTAGAAGATACCTGCAATGAGATGAAGGATAAGTACAAGTCATTAAAGAAATAGTATGCCCAGTCCAGTACTGTTAAATCTGATCTTAGTATAGAAAAGGAAAATAATGCTCAACTGTTAAAGGAGAACACTCAACTAAAATTTTCCAATGAGAAACTTAGAATGGATTTAGAGAAGTTCACTAATGTAAAGAACAATCTTACACAAATTCTAGGCAAACAAGTAGCACTAAAATATATTACTGGTTTAGGCTATCAACCTGGATAGAGACAGATCACAAAAAATAGATTTATTCCTAAATATGGATAGTATGCTGCTAGTTCCAATTTTGGAAACTCTTATGTCTAAACCAGCTACTCACATAGTTATAGATCAAAAAAAAATTATCTTTCAGAATCTTTTGAATCTACTGATTATATGAAACCCATTAGAAAAATATTGGTACCAAAATTTTTGCTTGCTAACCTGTCTAGAACCAAGAAAATTTGAGTACCAAAATCATTTTCTATTTAAACCTATTTTTTAGGAAACCTACTTAAAAATTTCTTGTAGGAAGATATGGTACCTAGACAGTGGATGTTCAAGACACATGATAGGATATTTTTCATGCTTCAAGAGCTTAATCAAGGTTTATGGAGGGCATGTCACCTTTGGTGATAATTCAAAAGGAAAAAATCATCATCTTAGGCTAGATTGGTAACACTGATTCAATTTTAATTTCTAAAGTATTATTTGTTGGTGAATTAAAATACAATCTATTAAGAATTTCTCAGTTGTGTGATGATGGTTTCAATATTAAATTTGAAAATTATGCTTGCAATGTATTTGATTATAAAAATGCTTTGGTATTTACTTCCTTGAGAAATGAAAATGTTTATGCTGTAGATTTAAATTCTTTATCCAAACAAAATGTTACTTGTTTAAATGATTTTCATAAAGAGTCTTGGATATGGCACAGAATATTAGTACATTGCAATGTTCATTCACTTAAGAAATTGAGTAAGAAAAATTTAGTTAGAGACCTACCTCAACTAAAATTTCCATCATACAAAGTTTGTACTCCCTATCAAAAGGGAAAGAAATATAAAGTTTCATTCAAATTAAAGAAAGAAGTTTCAACTTCTCAACCTCTCGAGTTGGTTCACATGGATTTGTTTGGACCCTCTATAATTTCTAGTTTAAATGGGAAGCACTATGTTTATGTCCTAGTAGATGACTTTTCTAGATATACTTGGGTATATTTTCTTTCTCACAAAAGTGAATCTTGTTCTTAATTTATTAAATACTCCAAGTTTATAGATAACTTTAGTGGACTTAACATTAAGACTTTGAGAAGTGATCATGGCCGTGAGTTTGAAAATCGTGAGTTTTAATCATAATGCTCACACAATGGCTATAATAAAAATTTCTTTGCCCCTAGGACACCTCAACAGAATGGTGTAGTAAAAAGAATTAATAGAACCCTTCAATAAATTGCAAGAACTATGCTTAATGAGTATGAACTACCTATTTACTTTTGGGAAGAAGTTGTAAATACAGCTTGTTATATTATAAATAGAGTCTTGATTATACATGTTCTTAAAAATAACCCTTATGAACTATGGAATAATAGAAAACCTAAAGTTAGTTACTTCAGAGTTTTTGGTTGCAAAGTCTTTATTCTCAATACTAAGGATAATCTTGAAAATTTTTCTTCCAAAAGTGATGAGGGAATCTTTATAGGTTACTCTATAACCAGTAAATCTTATAGAGTCTTTGAAAAAGGAACCAAATGTGTGGAGGAATCACTATATATCAAATTTGATGAAACTGATCCACATGAACCTAAGTCTTCTCTTGAAAATCTTGAAGAAGATCTGCCTATTCTGGACCTTAATGATAAAAGCAGTGAACCTTCTATAAAAACAAGTAATTCTAGAAATTTTCCAGAACCTGATTCTGTTGGAATCGAACCTACAGAAGAACCTAAAATTTTTATTCCAACCTTTACCAGATCAACTATAATTATAAATAACCATCCCTTAGATGTTGTTGTAGGTAATCTTGATATAGGGACATAGACTAGAGCTTCTCTAAGAAATCAGGTTGAACATCAAGCCTTTATTTCATAGTTAGAACATAAAAATATCAATGATGTGATCAATGATGAATTTTGGGTAATACCTATGCAAGAAGAATTAAATCAATTTGAAAGAAAAAAATTCTGGGAATTAGTTGAAAGACCTAAGGAAACTTTGACCATAAGAACTAAATGAGTTTTTAAGAATAAAGTTGATAAATCGGGAAATATTGTTAGAAACAAAGCAAGAATAGTTGCACAAGGATATAGTCAAGAGGAAGGAATAGACTATGAGGAAACCTTTTCACCTGTAGCTATGTTAGAAGCTATTAGGATTCTACTTGCCTATGTTACTCATCTAAATTTCAAGTTATATCAAATGGATGTTAAAAGTGATTTTCTAAATGGTTTTATAGTTGAAGATGTTTTTGTTGAACAACCACATGGATTTACTAATCCTCAATTTCCATATCGAGTTTTTAAGCTTTCTAAAGCTTTATATGGTTTAAAACAAGCCCCATGAGCTTGGTATGATAGACTTAGTAGTTTTCTTATTTCAAAAGGTTTTTCTAGAGGTATTTCTGATCCAACTCTCTTTATTAAAATAATTTCCAAAGATGTTTTGATAGTACAAAACTATGTTGATGATATTATTTTTTGATCTTCTAAAAATACTTTGTGTATTGATTTTTCAAAGAGTATGAAAAATGAATTTGAAATGATTTTAATGGGAGAACTCAAATATTGTCTTGGATTTCATGTTTTTAATAATGTAAATGGTATTATTTTAAATCAAAATAAATATACAAATGATCTTTTAAAATGTTTTGTTTTAGATAGTATTAAGGAAAGTGATACACCTATGAGTACTATTTGTAAGTTGGATGTTGATGAAACTGGAAAACCAGTAGATCAAACCAAATACAGAGGTATGATTGGGTGCCTACTCTACCTTACTGCTAGTCGACCTGATATTATGTTTAGTGTGTGTATATGTGCAAGATTTCAAGATAATCCAAAAGAGTCACACTTTTTTGTTGTTAAAATAATTTTCAAATATATTAAACATACTGCTAACTTAGAATTATTTTATCCAAAAGGACAATCATTCGATTTAATAATTTATTTAGATGTCGACTTTTCTGATTTCAAGTTTGATAGAAAGAGAACTTCTGGAATATGTCATATTCTAGGTAAGTCCTTAGTATCATGGTTTAGTAAAAAGAATAACTCTGTTTCATTATCTACTACTAAAGCAGAATATATTACTGTTGGTAGTTTTTGTGCACAAATTCTGTGGATGAAACATACATTATTGGACTACGGATATCGGTTTAGACATGTATCTATAAACTATGATAATACTAGTGTGATCAATATTTCCAAGAATCATGTGTCTCACTCTAGGACTAAGCACATTGATGTAAGGCACCACTTTTTGAGAGATCATTACCAAAAATGTGATATTACTCTTGAATTTATAGGTATTGAACATCAATTGGCTGACATATTCACCAAACCTTTAAGTTAAGATAGGTTAAGTTACATTAGACATGAGTTAGGAATTATAGAATTTGTAAGTTAGAAACCTCACCGTTAGAAACCTCACCATTAGAAACCTCACCATTAGAAACAACACTGTTAGAAACCTCACCATTAGAAACCTCACCGTTAGAAACCTCACCATTAGAAACCTCACCATTAGAAACCTCACCATTAGAAACCTCACCGTTAGAAACCTAAACATTAAAAACATCACCATTAGAAACCTCACCATTAGAAACCACACCGTTAGAAACCTCACCATTAGAAACCTCACCGTTAGAAACCTCACTGTTAGCAAATCCTCACCGTTAGCCAAATCCTCATTGTTATCCAAATCCTCATCATTATTCACACCTCACTATTAGGAATACCTCACTGATAGAGTCCTCACCGCTAGAGTCCTCACTGCTAGAGTCCTCACTGCTAGACACACCTCACCGCTAGAGACATTTCATCGTTAGAGAGACAATACCGATAGGTAAATTTCACCATTATGGTGCTCACTGGTAGTTATCATCGATATGTATTGCACTGTCTAATTTTTAATTTTCTCTAGCCAAAACTCTTAATTGTTTTTAGTATATTGTTTTTATTACATTTTGATTCCTAAATGATAAAAACTAAGCCTTAGTCACATTTCAATCCACCGCAAACTCTCCCCTCTTTGAATCTCTCTTCTTGAACCCCCACATTTCACAAGAACCCTAAGTTCTTCGATTGGGGATGAAAGGAACAAAGATCCCGATAGTCAGGGATGAGAGTGATGAGTCAAATGCGAAGAAGCAGAAAACAGGACCTGAAGCTAGTAGTAGTGGCAGTAGAACAAGGTCATGAAAGAATGTAGTGAACCCGCATTTGCAGAATAGAGAAATTGTAATAGAGAAAGATCTTTGTACAGACTGGCTTATGTCTAGTAAGTTGTTTACTCTGGGGATATTGGAGGAGCTGGGATGGATCAAATTCTTTGAAAACAACAATGGCCCCTATTATCCCAAGATGGTAAAAGAGTTCTATACGTTTGTGCAATTTGAGAAATCTGAAGAGGAGAATAGAATGGTTTCAATTGTGAATGGAAAGGAAATATATTTTTCCTCTGTTGAATGGGATGGATGTTTGAAAGTCCCACATGAAGGCATTTTTGGGTATTTCTCGAAGACAATTCCTCCTACCAATGACATTTTTTATTACGATATTGCCTTGGAAGAGCTCACTGGTAGTGTAAAAAAAAGGAAAGTAGTGGCTGCAAAGATGGATGGAGAAAATATATTGCTTTTCAAGTTCATCCAACATGTGATAAGTCCAAGAATAGGGGACTTTGAAAATCTGAGGTATCAAGATATATATTTGTTTCATTTGTTAAGACATAGTGTTAAGGTGAATCTATGTATACTATTAATTATTCAGATTGAGGATATGACAAGGCCCAAATCAAAGTCCAATGCTTTATTCTTTTCCAAGTTAATTTCAGTTATGATCAAAGTGAAGGAAGTATATGAGTCTTAGGATGAGACAGTGGTGGTAAGGAACAATTTTTTCATCACAAGAACAGTTTGTAAATATATGATGATTGGGTGGAACCCATGGAAAAGGCAGTGGGTAATTGATGATGAGAGGTTTTATGATATTTTTAACCCTATTGACCATCCTAATAGGCCAAAATATATAAGAGATCTAGGTCTAGGACCTGATGAATAGGAACCATAGTATAGTGATGATACTGGTGAGGAGGATACCTCTATAGAATATGGAGGGGATCCTGATTTTCCCCCTAGTCCAGCTGGTGAAGTGGTATCACATGAAAAGGAAAATATTTCCTTGAACCTACCTAGCAAAGAAATAGTTATGGGTGTAAGCAATGAAGAATCACCTGTTGATGAGGAAGACCAAGCTATTTTAGATCATGAGAAGACTACCCCAGAGAATAAAGAAGAAATTGAATATGAAACTGAAGCATTTGTTTCTTCTTGCTTTAGTCTTAGTCCACTGATTGGGAACTCCTCAATGCCTACTGAGTAAATTGATGAAGTAGATAGACCTATACCTATTCCTAAGGATCCTCCTGTTGTTGAATTGGATATGGTTGTGGAAGATTCTTCTAAGGAAGACCTACCTGTTGGGGCTGCTATTAATGTACATATATAGGAGAATGCACAGATTGAGGGGGAGTATCCCACCAAACTTGGTACTGTATCAGTGGCTCATGAGAATGAAGACTGGGCCAAAGACCCAGTTTTTTTAGTTTTTGGGTTGGACTATCCTAATTCTGAAGATGAGACACCCATCAGTAGACCACATGTTAATTATGGTATCTTTCTGAGTTTTTACCTGAGAATGTGGTAAGAAAATCTGATTTATACCAGTTAAAGTCTGATCTTAAGGCCTCATTTGTGGAAGAGATAAAAATAATGGAAATATCTTTAATATAATCCATTAAATCTATTATTAATGACTCTGTGTCTAGTATTTTGTTTGAAATAGAACCTGTAGTTGTGCCTGAAAATCTGGTTACTAAGGCCGATCTTGAGTCTTTACAGGCTAAGATGAAGGAGACTTGGACTGTATCTTTTGCAGACTTAAAGAGATGCTTTGTTAAAGAGATGAGAAAAATGGAAAGATCATTTGAACTCTCTCTTGTATGTGTTGTGTCAAGAATTATGGCATAGATGGTGAATGAAGTCAAAGTATGTCTTTCTCAGATTGAAACTTGGATAGAGGTTGTTATTGCTTTGAAGCAATCTACTGATTCTTTCCATCCCTTGGTTAGTTCCCAAACCCAAGTTTCCACTAACATAAATTATCTCAAGAGTGTAGTAAAGAAGTTTGTTGATGTGTTTGGAGACTTTAAAAAGACTATCAAGGAGCATCTTAGTACATAGGATTTGGTTGTCAAGAAGTTGATAAGTAGTTTGACCCAATCGTTTAAGGAAACTGTTGCATTCACTAACAAACCTCTTGGTTCATCCATTTATTCTGTAGATGTTGATCATATTCGACCAGTGTTGAGAGAAGAGCTTGGACAGTCTTCCACCAGTGGCTCTGTATACTCTGCTGCCTTGACCCAAGTGGTGACTACCACTAGGGATATAAGGAAAAATGTTCAGGATTTTATGATAGAGGCCACTACTTCTCTAAAAGAAGTAAAGGACAAGGTCAATTACTACTTACAAAGGTTCTATACTAAACATCAATTGAACAACAATTTCAAACTTTTGTTAGAAAACATGATGCTACCCCCAGTCACTCAGGCTTTCAGAGAAAAAGTAAGTAAGCTGAGGGAGTTGACTCCTGCTCTAGATAAATTTATGGAGAATAAGTATGACTTCATTTCTGATATGGAAAGAGTAGGAGGGATCATAATGGACTTTAGAAATATGTTGCGGCCATTTTTTCAGGTGGACAGTACTCCAATTATTGAACCTCCAGCTCTGCCCCTCTTTCCTCAGTCTGCCTCCATTCCTCATATGACACCAACTCAAGCAATCAGCCGTCTCACTCCTACAATCACTCAGAGAGCTACCCAATATAGGCTAGGCATTGTATCAGTCACTCAGTCTCCTCTAATTATCACTGGTGTTCCCAAGCCTCCACCTGCTTCTACCCAGCCTAAATCTAGTTTTGATTCTAAGGGAAAATCCAAATCGCATGCTGAGGATGTGGATTGAATTGTGGCTGGTACAATTTGATAGGAATCACTTGTATTATTTTTGCCTCAATTCTGTATCTCTCAGTATATTTTCCTCAAGAAATATACCTGATTTCATTCTCTTTTCCTGTATTTCTATTGCTTACTATTTTTTTTTCTAATCACAAAGGGGGAGAACTATGATATGAAGCCTAATATATTTTACCTTTGGCACATTTGTTTTATAGTTTTACCTCTGATACATTACTGATTATTTTGGGATTATAATATCATAATTTGTGACTATTAAAAAGGGGGAGATTGTTGACCTCACCTGTTCTGATAATCTCAATTATATTTCAATATGCTTTGATAATCCCAAATAATGTTTATCTTTATACTAATTATTCATTTAATCTATGACATCATATTATTAAGTTGATAAAATATCAAAATGATCATTGGAATTTGTTAATCAATTGATATATATGTTTATACTTGTTTAGAAATGTTACTGACTCAATATGAATATGATCTACATAGAACATATAAGTATTAAGTGTTGAGTCACTGATACAGACCTACTGGTACATAGTATACCGATAAGTAAAGGTCACTGATAGACCAAGCTTCCTGTGACACAAGGTCACTGGTACATAGTAACCGATACAAGCTACCAATAAAAACAAACAAATAGAAAACTACTAATATGAAGTCACTAATACAAATACACAATCACCGATACAGACAGACAAAGTCCACCTATACATACAGATACCGACAGACAGATACCGACACAAGTCTGCTGATACAGACAGACGACTATCGCTACAAAGTCTACCGATACAAGAATGTCACCAGTATGGGTCACTGATATTGGAGCTACCAATAGAAGGTGCTACCAATATAAGGAGCTACTTATTCAAGCGTTCTATCATTATAAAGATTAACAGCTACCGATACAGACCTACTGACTCAAGTCCACCGATATAAGCTCACTGATACAAAGAGCTACTGGTGAAAACTAGTCATTATTTCTCTAAACCCTATTTCTATTTGTTTATTTAGCAACGGTCATATTTGATGTTTTTAATGCATCTGCTATTAATTAATTATAGTTGTTGGCATGATAGGAAAACGTACCTCATACCTGTAAAAAGGTAATCATTCCCATTTCCAGAGTTGAGGACATATATATAAAAGGGAACCTCGAAAACAACTGGGGAATGGATTCGATCAGTCTTTCCATGCACATACGAAACAATCTTCTTGAGATACACAAGGAATTACATGCATAGAAGAAAAAGGAAGAATACATTCTGAGTCTGTGGAACATGATCATTCAAGGAGTAAAGATATTCAATGATTTCACTTACACTCAAGCTGATCAGACTGATCAACTTGGACCTGGAATTCAAATACAAAAAATGAAACTCTATTTTTCTTGAAAAAAACCAGAGAAGGACTCAAAGATTCTTCTGCATCAATCCAAGGAGTCCAGAGATTCACTCAAAACACATAGAGCATTCTAAACTCATCTCTATTTGTTTAGCTCTATTGTGTTTCATTTATTCACATTTTGAGCAGTGTGTGTTCTATATTTACACACTGGCTCCTGAGCATAACTGTAGGATATCTAATATCATCACTCAATCTTTCTAAAACCTTTCTTTATTCCCACTGTGAATTTTGGTATAGGTCAAGTGTGACCTGGATAGTCTGTGTGCTATTTTTTTGGTTTTTCCCACATAGAATTGTGGTAGAGGTTATAGGACCCGGACAGTCTTTGTACTATTGTTATCCCCGATCCAGGGTGTGGATCAAAGTTTATGTAAACAGTTTGAGAGGAATAAGTCTCGGATTGATACTGAACCTCTTGGTTAAATCTGTTGTGTATCTTATTTAAGTTTAAAGTATATTTTCTATTCCACTTCTATGTACTTTAAATATAAATCTATTTTAGAGCAACTTTGATAGTTAAACTAGCAAGTGTTTGTAATTATTGTGATCCAGTAAGTTAGTTTCAAAAGCTAACTTAATCTTCAGATTGAGTTAACTGAGAAGTAATCAATCTTGGAGAAACTGATTGAACACTTACAATCATTATAAATTCACTAAAGTTTAACTTGTTTTATGAATTGGGGGATTTTGATACATATCATTTAAATAGAAATTTTTAATTGGAACTCAATTCACCCCCCTCTTGAGTTTCCACTCCGACCAACACATGTATTAGATAATATTTAAACATAAACTATTTTATTTTTTTTCCCATCTTGAATGATTATTAATTAATTAATTATGTGATAACGATAAAACATCCATAATGAATAACCATTAAACTGGTAGAAATAAAATAAAGGGTATGATCATGAGAAGGTTCTAATGGTTAGTTTATTTAGTGGTTGATAAAATAACTACTGACCTAGGGGAGAAACACCTTGAACCATTTAAGGTTCATGTTTATAGATTTCTACTTGTCCACCATTATATCTCCTTTTATTGGTTTCACCTAGACTCCTAACTTGTACCGCCACCACTAGGTTAGGAGATCCATCCATTATATATTATTTTACTCACACACAGGTTAGGGGTAAAAGGGGGTTTTCATAAAATAAACCATGGACATGAAGACCCTACATATTAATAAGGAGAGAAGGTACGCATGCCAACAATTTAATTTAATAATAAATTAAAAGGAAATAAATCACATACAATGGTCTAGTCTAGCTTACGATCATCCACATGCATGGAACGAATTACAAATTTAATAAAACTAGCATTAAATTCTTAAATCATTATTATTTAAGAATAATCACTCTTGAATCTATTAATTATTATCATTAATTAATCAATCCTTTTCTGAATTTCCTTCAGATTCTCATCCATTATATTTTTATGCAAATAAAAATTCATTTTAAATTAACCTTTTACATAAATGTATCTTGTAGGTAACATGATAAATAATTGTCTAAATCTACTCAACATGTATTATACTTGTAAACACTTTATTCCTTGTGACATATAGCATGTATTATGTATCATGTACTTTCATTATGTGTACATCATGGATGATTACATGAATTACATGAGTTTTTGGTAACGTGTCACACTTTAATGCACATAGAATAATAATTATAATACAAATTGTAGATGATATGAATATCTAAACATTATGTAGATATTAAAGTTTTAATTTTGTGTAATTTGGTAACAGTACATGGCATGAAAATCTGATCTACATACCATGTACTACCTTCACTATCTATCTGAAGTACACGCCTAGGGACTTGGTGTGTGAGGAGTAATTCAGAATTCATGGTGTACATGGCGTGTCCAGTGGGTCACACATCGGGTTGACTCGGTGTTACACAATCACTGGTCGGCTAAGTTGTGTATGGGATACATCTATTGACCATGACCCCAAAGGGAATACATGATGTGTCCAGTGGGCCACAAGGTGTGTAGTCCAGCTGACCATGAACCATTCTGTCCAAGTCAATAATCAATGTAGAAATTAACTACACAGTATGTCTATAATTCACATGGGTTAAGTAATTTTCGAATTAACTCTTGGTGTATTAATCACAACTACACAACATGTAACTCTAGTTACACATTATGTACTGTTGTGTTATCTGGTAAAACTCCATGGAACCTATGAATGAGTTCCTATATTTTATTTTAGTCATAAAACTGATTATTTCTGTTACATATGTGAGAAACTATGGAGGAAGAAAACAGATCTCGTAATTCATATTAAAAGAATGATTAAATTTGAAATGAAAAACTAAATTATGAATGCATAAATCACTAATAAATTTAAATAATTATAAAAAATAATATGCCTCCTCTGATACCACTTGTAGGTTCCGAGCACAGCGGAATTGTGGGATGGATGGTGTCTAACTTTGATTTTTCCATATTCAATGAACAATCTGGGATATATGCGATGATGAACTTCATGATCCACATAATTGAATAAAAGAAATTAGAAAAAAGGAATTGAAACCTATAACCAAGAGATATGATCAATATATATTGTTTATAATTATTTTTATTAAATAATAATTACGTCCAAGGTTTATTCTTTCTTTGTTGATGTGTTTTTCCATAGATCTAAAATACTCCATCATTGCGTTATAGATATCAAGGGTATATTTCCTCTAGTGGGGATGCAAACATATTCCATGAATCTCTAGACATCATCAAATGTGTCTCTGAGTGCTAGCATAGAATATCCTTGCACTTGCGTCATCCACCTTTGATCACCTTGAGAACTGCTTACCAAGCGTTTTCCTTGATATGGTAGAGGAGGATCACTCTTGTCCTTGAGAGAATTCTTGGAGAGGAAATAACTCTCTAGTTTTTAGATATTTTCTCCAATCCATTGTGCACAGACCCATTGGAGTCTCTTGGCTAATGAGATAATAATATAACTGGGTATTTATTTCACTAAGGTAATAATAAAATAATTTTCACAAGTGACTTTAATTATTTCATTAATCCTAGAGAAACCCATATGTCAAATGATAACAATAATATTATTATTTCCTAACATTCTCTTAACTTTTGAATTATAATTAAATATCATTTAATTAAATAATATTCAATATTATTATTTCTCACTGGACCCTTAAACTTGGTCCGTCAATCCTAATCAATATTTATTAATTATTCCACCCATAATATATTCTCTTGAATAACTATTGACATAATAAATGCAATCAGGCATACAAGAATAATTATTAAACCAAGATTAGGAATACTATTTAATCAACTTGTAAAATAATAAATTATTTAACTAAGATTCTAGATACACTTAGTGTGTGGCCCTCTAGGCCTCTTTCTTAGTGGCATTAGGTGTATTATCCTAAAGTCCTTGGTTCGTGTCTAGAAACATGCCAAGGAACCCATAGAGAAATAATTTAATTCTATAATGACATGTCACCTCATATGAATGCTTACCGTGTAATATAATACCTTTATCTTAATATCTCTAATTGAGTAGGTTGCATGCCAGTTTCATCCACTTATATGCTTGATATCTCTTTATTTGAATTTTCAAAAAAAGAACTTGCCTATAGAACACCATTGCCATGGATTTATTTAGAATATATCATTTTCATCAAATGTATTGATATAATAACTTCCGTTAGTGAATATAAGGGATAAATCCTTTCTCACATTATTCATTAATGCAGTATTACTCACAATGTACCCAACATATCCTACCTCATTGTGAACATTTGTTGTCATAGTTTTCATCAATACATCAAAGTACGTGACTCGTAATATCCATTAATAATAATATAAAAGTATAAGGACCAATACACACGTCCATATATAGGAACATCCAATGGCACATATAAATGTGGATTTTCTACTGTTAGGCCTTGTTCTCATAAAATCCTACTAGATATCTCCAAGGGAATACACCATGAGAAGGTACCTCAAATTCCTATGAGTCTCCACCCCTAATAGACTATATTATTTGTGTCCCTAAAATGATATCATCTGGCCATGTAACATATATATAATAATAGTTTCATATCACGTCTGGGTTATCATTATAGCGGGGAACTGTTATGACCTTTTAGTGCAATATCTACTCTTGGGACATTATCGTGTACAATTTTACACAGAAGAATAATTTTGATTTGATAGGAAGTTAATTGATATTCAAAAACCATGAATATATGTTATCATAAAGTATATAGAATTTGGTTCTAGGGAACCAACTCCAACATCTTTTTTATGGGATTTATGGTTCAAAAGTTACCAAATCGGCAAAGTAATTTTTTCTTGGTTTTCCTTCTCTGAGATACATGTCATGGAATGCAACTATATTCTCCCATAAGGTGTGTATATTTCACTTGGACATTTCATGACATGAATATCCTTATTTTATTGATATTTTAATATTCATGTAATGTTATTCATTCATGGGGATTATGATACAAAGTTACCGAAGTGGTAACAGTTTATTGTGGCAATCTCATTGTTTATCGGAATTATTTATGATTATGATTCCATTGATGAAATATTATGATCCATATCATGATAAATCTCATAAATTTTTTATTCTATAT
Organism: Viscum album; assembly: GCA_963277665.1. NCBI lineage: Eukaryota > Viridiplantae > Streptophyta > Magnoliopsida > Santalales > Viscaceae > Viscum > Viscum album. Next base: position 149,117,753 of record OY728129.1, on the reverse strand, counting down.
TTATTCATGATATATTAAAGTAATGGTACCATTTTTTCATGCTTTGATAGTTATTATAATTAAGAAAATGTTTTTAAAAAAATCCGGTCTAATTTATCTCTTCGGTCAAAAATCTATTTTATTAAAAACCCCATGTTTTCTAAAAAAAGTCAAAAATGTTTTTAAATATTCTTTTAATATTAATTTCAAAGAAATGGATTTCATTTTTCAAAGTGGTTTTTAAATAAAATTATTTTTAAAACTTTTATTCTTTAAAAAGTGATTTTCAAAGAAAGATTATTTTCCTAAAGAAATTATCCATGTTATCTTTCATAATCCTTCCTTATATAAGATTAATTACATTGATATAATTTATGATTTATTGGGGATATTATATAAAGAAACCATTCTCATTATTTCTCTGAATGGTTCATTTTTAAGATGTCAAGTTTTTTATGAAACTCATTTCTCTTCCACAGGTTATACTATGATAAAATGCTTATGAAACCCATCTATTTTCATGGGTTATTCTATGATGAAATGATTATGAAAACTGTATATTTTTCAAAGGTTATAATATGATTAAATTTTTATTATACCCATTTCATTTCATGAGTTATTATTTAATGTTTATGAAACCCATCTCTTTTTATGGGTCATGATATAGTGAATTTTGTATTATCTTCTAGAACATGCATGTATGATTTAATTATGTGATCGGATGGACTTATATATCCATCCAATGAATTGGGTAACGATTTATATCTCATGATATAGACAATTTTGAAATGGGGAGTGAACCCATTTCAGTGAGAGACTTTGTTTTCTACGATAGTCTTGGGGGTGAACCTTGACTATTAATATGGTTTAGGGTGTGGACCTTGACTACTAATATGGTCTTGGGATTAAAACCTTGACTTCTAATATGGTCTTAGGAGTTAACCTTGACTACTCAGATGGGAAACAGGTCAATGGGATTGACCGACTATGGGAAGAAGGTGTAACCAGATCCACTATATAGAAATGGATATCACTTCATATTGTGGTGTATCCCTCCAAGTAAGTGTATCCCCCATAAATTTCCTTGATAAGTTTTTTCAATGAGCCTTTCCTTACAGGGAATTATTTTATAAGCTTATGTGTCTTCCACAATTCTATGTCTTATTCCTATGTTATGCTTTCATAAATTATTCTCTATATTCCATTATGATTCAAGTCTTATGAACTACCTATATATATTCCATGACTCTTGATTATGATCTTTTATATGTAGGGTATGATCTTCTAATGTTATGATCTTGTTCTCATACCCTTATGTTCATGATTATTCTTACATATCTCCCTTTTTACCCTTACCAAGCATATGAGCTCAATCTTTCTTATGTTTTCTCTCCCTAGGTTATGAAGAATGGTTTTGAGTAGGAGTACTAAAGTGGGTGATATTTTTGTGAAACATTGAAGATATTTCACCAAGTTAGAAAATTGTATTCCAACTTTCCAAATACACTAAACTATTACGGTCCTCAGGCATGAACTTTTGTAATGTGCTCAATATTCATCTAAAATGAAGTAATATACATGTATGTTAAGCATAGGTTTTTATAAATGATCAATATTTCTTGTCGTTTTTCTTGATTTTTATTGTTGGATGTGCTATCAGAGATGTTTCAAGCATAGAATATGCCCTGTGATATAAGGTTTCAGCACAATTATAGTATATAGTGAATTATACATTAATTATGCCTTAGGGACTTAATTTTATTAATTATATTTGATAAATATAATCATTTTATAATTAATTAATTTAGATGTTTGATAGATATAGGACCATATATATGTGTTCGAAGTTCAAAATGGTCTTAGAAGATATTAGGTGATGCTGTTTAAGTGTCGCGTAAGAGGATAACTCCATATTGAGGTAGGTTTTTCATAATATTTCTTATTTAAATGTGAATACCTATATTTTTTAAATGGTAAGTGTGGGTGAGGAAGATTGAGTAACCCTAATTGGGACCATGATTGGGTTCTTGATTGTGAGGAGAGACTAGCGGGTTATATTATACCATTATAAATCCCTTTGTAGTTTCACATTTATGATGTTTCCATTTATGACTACATAGACTTTGCGAGTGGATTGGTAAAGAGGGGATTAGAACCTAACGTGGGTTCCCATCATGGGGATAAGTATTGGTTAACCTAGAGATGTATTTTAGAGTTATGGTATGCTCACTGTGGGAGGTGTCTAGGGGTGAACTGATATTTTTTATTGAGTCAAATGTATGATATAATGTCATGAGAGGGTGTGTGATAATGATCCGTGATAAAACCAGATGGGGTTATTTTACATTTCAAGTGATGTGATTGGGATATCTTGATCATAATAGGTCCATTAAATTGATTGTGTTGATCTCATGGACATTGATAGCCATATTATATATGGAAAGTGATGAGATGCTTTAGGAATGGGATAATGAGTGGTTCCTTTATCCATAGCTTTGGTGGTAAGACTTGTGATACTTCTTTGGGTGGTATCTCATGTGGGATACTCACATGATCATTAGGTTAAGTGGTGGGTTATCCTTGTAATATAACTTTAGAATTATGAATTTTTTGATAGCCTAACCTTTGAGGTTTGAGAATTTTACCCTCAATCCAGAGTCATGTCAAGGAAGGGTTGCTCTTAATGGTTGGGTACAAGGTACACTATTCCAATAGTGTGGGTATTTTAGTGAGTTGGTTGGTTTAGAGAAAAAAATTTATAGTGTGATGGGCCATTGGCCATGGGAGGAGCTATATTTGTTAAGTTTGTGGTATTAGGTGAGCATCTATCCACCTCTGTTTATTTCACGGTTATGGGTGAGGCACTAATCACCCATTCAATGTTATAATGATGTGGGAAACTTTGTTTTGGTCATAATTCCACCAAAAGTAAGTGTTTACTCTTCCATGTGGGACATGATGGCCTTATGAATACATATGTGGTAGATAATGTACTTTTTTAAGACTTGAATGATTAGCAAGGGATGTTCTATCATAATGATTTATTTTACATAGGATATCTCAGGTGGGATTTTCTTCCCCTATTGGATGATTCCAATGGGAGGTTATTTCCTCGTAAAATATTGATAGTAGGGATGTGTTCCCCATAATACTAGTTTTGGATTCAAAGTGATGATCCATGTAGATGATTTTATATATAAGGTGAGAATTTATGCCCCATGAAAATTGTTATGGATGTGAGGTGGGATGTCCTTCCACCTACAAAAGGTGATAATTTAAGGTGGGATATACTTCCCCTTATGGTTTATGGTGTATTTTATGTAGGGTGTTATGACCCTATGATGTATTGTGATGTGATGTGGGATGTATTATCCCTACAATGTATTATTAATGAAATATGGGATGTGTCTCCCATTGTGACTAAGGGGAATTCCATAAGGGATTTACTTCCCCTGTGATAGGTTGTGGCATAGTTAGATAGGATATTCTGAGATTTTTTGTATGATTAGTGGGACATATTGCTCCCTAAGAATGAATTTTTTTCTAGGTTGGATGTGATGCATGTTAGAAGATGTGAAGAGACACATAAATTGGGATCTATCCTCAATAAAGGTAATCCCATATATATAGACACTCTATCATTGACTGAAGTAGGTATGAGCTAACTATTGGGGTTTATTACCCATGGTATGATAGGTGCATGCATGTAGTATTTATGGATTAATTTTTATTTGTTTTTTCATATTAATATATACTAATTTTTATAAGGAACACCATAAATGGTAGCCTATTGAGTTATTCATTCAAACCTTTCATGGGAACTATGGTTCATGTGTATCCTTGGTGGTTTTCGGGCTTATTTGAGCCTTGACTTTGTTACAAGTAGTTAATTTTTTAGGAGATCATTGTGGATGTGGATATGAGTTTGAGGTGATGTTAGGGATCATGGTTGGTATTGATCCAAATACCACTTTCATATCCTTGTTTTAAAAATCACAATGAAATTTAGTTTGTATTTTATTTAACTTGAAGTTTTATTTTTTTGATTATATTGTGTAGGATGAAAATCCAGTGACATTAATTCTAGAGGATTTATGTTTAAACTGAATTATATAAAAATAAAAATAACTAATATTTCATACTAGATTATATTCAATTGATGTATGATAACTATAGTGGTGTTGATTCACTTTATCAAAATATAAATAGTTATGTTTAGTTCATCAAAAGATGATGAATACGCTTATAATGCAATTACAACTGATCTAGAAGAATTCAAAATTCAAAAATTTGAGTTATTTACAAAAATCATCCATAAATAGGACTGCAACCTCAAGTTTTGGGAGGAAATTCTTTGGTTATTTGAATGAAAGAGCGTTAGATTATTGTTTTGATGTATTTCTAATTTTTAATTTTATAATCAATTTTAATATTTTAATATTTCTTTTTATGTGTTTTCCTGATATTTTTTTTAAAAATAATTTTATTGTAAAGCATTCATAATTTTATGTTATATTTATTCTTTCCAATCCTGTGTGATCAAGTGATTTTGTGAGGAAGACATAGCTTTATTAAATCATTTTGATTGTGAGATTTTGATTTGGGAAATTATTCTGATGTATTTCAGTTGTGATTGAGGTATTATGGGTGTAGAAGAAATATATGCCTTTCAATAGGTTAATGTCAACGGATTTTGGGGATATAAAGATAAAGATAACTTCTAATTGGTTAAAGTCTGGGGATTTTGGAGATGGGAATAGGGGATACTTTGGATCCGGTTTATCAATTCTTCATGCACTTTTACTTAAATGTGTGAATTTATTAATAATATATTTTTGGAGTTTTAATATTTTGATAACTAATTTGTGCATTGGATTTAAAAAAAAATTGAGTTTCATTATATTTTCATTATGTTATTTATCTTTTCATAAGTTGTTGAAAGTCTGATAGTTTAATTTTATAATATTTTTATATTATATTACTTTGTATTTTTGTGTTGAATTTAAGTTCATATTTTCTATCATATTAAAATTTTGGGTTATAAAATATGTAGTTAGTCTTTAAACTAAAATTCACCTTACCCCCACTCTTGTTGTTTACCTTCTGGTTTATTTGGGATAGCATTTAATATCATAGCATGTATCTATGTTTAAGACTAATCTTGATCTTTTTATTTTTATTTATAAAAGTTTATTAGAATATTATTTTTTGTTTCCTTACACAAACTATGTTTTATATAATATATAATATATATTTTTAATACGTAAAATGTTATAAAAGTTAGAATTTAGGATAATATCAAACCAAATAGACCTATTTTTTATAGAAATGGATATGTGTATTATAGTGAATGTATAAAAATACTATCTATTATTACTTATGTGCAGAATTTTTTAATTCTTATCATAAGTTAGAAAATTTTGGAGAAAGAGGATTATTTTTTTACTCAAGATGACCAAAATGAGTTCTCTATGAATTTGAATGTTAGGGATAAATTTTTTTGTTCAATCCAAATGCATATCTATATTCATGTTTCTTCATGTAGAATATCATGTGGTATCTATAAAAATATTAGAGTCATACACTTTGGAACTTCAAATTTTTTGGATTCTAAATGAGCTATGTAAAGATCTAACTACCAATTTTTTAGTTTTTTCCTATAGAAACTTTTTCTCAAATATATCATAGGTTTATAAAAAATATTAACAGTTTATAGTCTCTTTGAGAGAAAGAGTTGGTTAGTGATCAACTTATAGAGAATTTTATTTACTTTTTTATAAAATAATGGGAATTAAAAATAACAATTATAGATGATACAAATAATATTACTAAGATGAGTCTTGATAACATGATTTGAAGACTTATGAAAAATGATTGTATGATTAAAAGGGGTATTGAAAAGGAGAATAAAAATAATTATTTTGTTTTTTAATTAACTTCTTAATCACTAAATTCTAAAGGAAATACTATGAGTACTTATGCTAAATTATCTCTGGATAAAAATTTTCTTAAAATTTTATAGGATTAATTTTAATATAGGGAAATAAATATGTTATTAAGTGGAAATTTAAATAGAGATTATAGAAAATAAATAATAGAGAAGAGAGTAAATAAAGACTCTTCATAAAATATATGTTTTGAGTGTATAAATCTTAGAAATATTAGAATATATTATCCTAACATGAAAAAAATGGATCGAAAATATTATAATAAGTCTTTAAAGAATAATTTTAGGAAAAGAATAAAGGCCTTAGATATTTGGAGTATAGGTGGTGGTGATACTTATTTTCATAATTCATTGAATGAAATAGATAATAGTGGTAATATTATAAAATTCTATGCTAATACAAAAAATCATGACAGTGTGAAATATTTTATGTGATAGATAAATAGTGATGAGGATTTTTTACAATATTCATTGAACAATTTTCCACCAGGTTTATCTTTTATGGAAGAAAGTGACTATGAAAATTCAGATTATTCTGATTATGATAATAAAGTTAAATCTTGAGAATATATAGAAGATTATATTTCAAAATTTTATGAATCTTACAAAAATATATTCAAAACCAACATTGGGCTCAAGGATTAAATGGGTTATAATAAAACTGAGCTAAGTAGAAAATTATAACTAAGTACCACTGGATGATGTTTTATAAATTCTACCATAAAAACATTATCAGGTGGAGGAATGTATTATTTTTGGGAAAAAAATTTATAAATATTTTTGGATGATGAACTTCATACATTACACTAGATAAAGATTTTCTATTCTACTAGATGGAACCTAAATACACTATGGTGATGTATATAAAAAAAATCTCTTAGATGAAGATGATGTGTTGATATTTTAAAGCTAATAAGGAGTGTGTCTGATATCCTTTAAACTAACTCTAATATATGTGGAATAAAACCATTGGATAAATGACTACAAATAAAGTTTAATTTGAGTAGGGGGATCTTTTTTCAACTCTAGTGCTATAAAGTTGTTGTAAATATTCTTTTATGTTTTGTGACTTAGGATTTCTTCAATTGTAACACTTAGAGGAACTTTTTCTTGAGGAATCCTTTGTGAGGATTAATTTTTAAAATTACTTAATAATTTTTTTTGAAATTTAATGTGTTTGATCTAGTTTTATTGATTGATTCCATTACAAATGAAGAAAAAGATCCTTTTTATATTTTGATCAAGGATTCTCAAGGATAAGTAAACATAGGTTATTCTGATCTTTGTATCAAGGGATTTCTTGGTTTAATAAATACATCCCTTTATTGTAAGGTTAATTCCATGGATACCTTAAGTCTAGTTAAAAATTCCATAACACTTAATGATAAAATGTGTAAATATTATTATAAACATTTCTTCAAGTTTTTTTTACATACTTTATATAATTTATTTATTACTTTTTTACAAGTTCTTATTCTATTGTTTATTTTATAAGAAAATTTTTATGTAGTTTGTTATAAACTTATCTAACTCTGATAATAAATTAAATCCAAACAAATCTTCACCTAATATAATTTCTTAAAGACTTTAGGGAAAATTTTATGTTTTATTTTATAAATTACAATCCCCCCATACTAAAACATATACCATTTTGATCCTACCTTTGGTATTAGTTCTATTTATATAATTTTTATAAAACATTACATTAAAATTTATTTATAAAAAAACAGTAACTTTGTTTTCTAATATAGTTGGTTTGTATGTTGGTAACTTAGAAAACTTGAATCAAATAATAACACTAATATTTGATGGTAATGATTATGAATATTGTATAGATTGAATGAAAACATTTTTTATAAATCCTGGAGTTGAAAATTTTGTTATGTTGACTGGGAATTACCAAATTCCTGATAAGAAAATTATAACCTTTACAGGTTAATAAAATTTGTAAAATGAACATATCTATTGAGTTATAAATACCCTTCAATATTCAATGACCAAAAATATATGTAGCCATATTTCATTTTTTAAAGTTGCAAATAATACATATATGAAACTTGATCTTACAATATTTAAGAATACTAAAGTAATGGAAACTAGAAGAAATATTATTCATTTAAATTATGAATATTTTAATTTATTAACTGGGGAATATGTTTTAAAAATTTATCAAATTTTTATGAAAATTTTTAAGACTACAATTTCTTGGAGATAAAAATTTTATTGATGAAAAACTGGTTGAGAAAATCATTGATATTATGCGCAATGAATTCGAATCTATGGGAATAGCCCTAGATGATAAAAAGAAAATTAATAATAATAGTTTGGATAATCTTATTGTAACTCTCATATAGTACGATGGTATGATGAAAATATATAATAAAAAAGAGATGAAGAAAAATGGAGTGGATTTTTCTTCTACATCTTATGTTTCTAAGAAAGTTAAATCAACTAAAAAGTTACTAAATCTTCAAATAAAAAGAAAGTAAAAGTTGAGAATGATATCAGTTCACATTATGACTGTTAAAATGAACTTTCAAATAGTATCAAAAGGATTAACATGATAGTTGGAAAGTGTATTTTCACTATAATTACAAGAAGAATAGAAAATAGATAAGTGATAATAAATAAACTTCTAATGTGATGTGTTATGAATGCAAAAAAGCTAGCCATATTAGAAAAATATTTTCTTATGTTGAAAAAAAGGATAATAAATAAAGTAATTCAAGAAATTTCAAGAAGAACAAAGGAAAAAAAAGTTTTATGACCTCTGACACTTGGTGTGAAAGTGGTGGAGAGGGTTCTTATGACAATATTAGTGATAGTCAGAGAGTAATGGTTTTCTATAAAACTTTTCCCAAAACAAACCAATGCTACATAGATAAGGTATCTACTGAATCCTTGTCTAATTTAAATATAAATGAAAATTATTCATATTTAGATTATGGATATAGTACTTATTATAATGATGAAAAACATATTACATCTAATGATGAGGAAACTTTACCTAGTTTTGATGATGTATCTAGATATTCAACCTTACTAGAAAAATAGAATAAAAAAGTTAGGAAAAAAAAAGGAAAATTATAAGGCATGGATTTCAAAATAAAATTCAGGAATTTATAAAATTACCGTATAAATTTTATATCTTAATAAATATTTGGATAATAAATTTAATTCTTCTTCCACAAAATAATATCATAATTTAGTTGTAAAACTAAACTATAAAATATTTAGTCATAAATTTTTTTTATCAAAGTTTACTTTTGGTAAGTAAAATTTTGATAACATGTGCAGAAAAATGATTCCTCATAGAAGTATATCTTTTATTGGTTTTTCTAATGAAAACATTATTTTCAAATCAACTACTATGTTCCTAAAAGTGGTCCATTTTGTATGAAATTTTAGAGAGGTGGGAACTAGAAGAAAATTTTTCTTTGATTAAGGATCAATATTTTAGTTTTCACAAAGACTATTTTTCAAAATAGTTAGCAGTTATACAACATAAATTTTTTTGGAATATCTATATCCCTTACGTTTTATTTGTTAATAATTATGGACCCAAGAATGTTTTGATACCAAAATCTTAACTTTTCTATTTTAAGAATAAAAGAAAAGTAAAAACAGAAAATATATTTTTGTATATGTATAGTTTATGTTCCTGACATATGACTATAAATAGGAATTTTTTTGGAATATTATCATGATGAAAGGTTGTAAAGTCACTTTTGGAGATAATTTTCATGGAGAAATATATAGTATAGGTATATTGTGCTTTTGGTAATCCTTTGATTTCTAATGTTTTATTTTTGGTTGGACTTAAGCATGAGGTCATTATAATAAGTCAATTATGTGATGAAGGATATCTTATGTAAGAACCCAAATCTTCATTTTAGGTATGGATCTTTTTTTTGGGTGTTTTTGAGAAAAAGTATTGTTTTTGGAAATTTTAGAATTACACGCTGAGTACTTGGGAGTACACATCGTGTACCAGGTTTTCACGAGTAGTTGTGTACTATCCATGTAACAGCTAAGACATGGCTGTGTGAGGTGACCTGGATACTGCCTAAAGTAGGGGCCTATTAAGGCATGTACACAGCATGTACATTAAATGAACACACCGTGTACTTTTTCTTTTATTTGATAAATCAAATTGGTGTTGCGTCTAATCCCTGGAAATGTCTTCTTCCTTCTGTGTCTTGAACATGAGAGTGGCATATGGTCAATTATTCTCTGATCCACTATTTCATCATCTATTCTCTGATTTGATCTCTGATGGGTGAGTTAGAATCCCACTGGTGAGTCCTTCCTTCTTCTAGAGCCTCTCCTCTATATTTATTCTCTCTCTCAAGTTATTCAAGGTTGAAAGTTTTTGACATTTTTGAATATCTATGATGTTCTAGATTGATTCAAAGGATGAGGTTCAACTATATAGATCTTACAATGTATAGGTAAGTTGTTTTTCCCTTTTTTTGTTTTTATTTGAGTTTTATATGCCAAAGTGAAAATTACCCATGTTTCAGGTATTTTGGGTTAAATAAATTGAACCCTATTTTATATTCCTTAGATTTATAGTTAGATTAAGGGGTTTTTATATGATATTACGTGAAATTTCAGGTTTAAGAAACACCCCATTAGTGTGTTTCATTATTTGAATGTTTAGGTTCATTTGGTCCAGGTTGCCTCTGAGGTATACCTTTATTCCTTATCTTTCTTGATAGGATGAAACTATTTGACTTTTGTTGCTTGTTAAATGCTTTTGATATGCATTGGAATTTTTTATCCATGTAGTAGTTGAGATTACTTGGGGATGATTTATATCGTTTATGAATGATTAAATTGTATAGGTCTGTGAGAACCTAATGTAGTTAGACTATAGGGGGAATTGACGATGAGTGCTTCCTTAGAGTGTCTGTTATATTTCATGCTACGAGACTACATGGGATATTGGTAGTGAGTGCTTCCTCAGAGTGTCTATAGTTTATGTTACGTGACCATAAGGGTAATTAACATTGAGTTCTTCCCTAGAGAGTCTTTAGTTACTCTAGAAAGACCATAGGGGGAATTGATGGTGAGTGCTTCCTCAGAGGGTCTGTTCCTTTATATTGTATTACTTGGACAGAGGGGTTAGACTATGTGAGATACCCAAAGGGTTAAATTAAATATTGAATTTTCATGAATCATTTTCCAAGATAAAGCACAAGCTTTTATTCGGTACTATTAGGTAGTATTCTGAGACACCTACTGTGAAACTTGATTAAATGATGAACATTAAAAGTTAATGAATGTAAATGGAAACTATAGGATTTGGTTAATTTTGTGTAATCATAGTTTCTTTTCTACATTTCCATTATTACCTACTATATATATACTCACTGATAGTTAGGCATATATCTTGTGGTGTTTCCCTACTGAGATTCATCTCACACCTATTTTGGGTCATGCTTTTTGACCCAAATAAATTATATGGTTGTAGGTATAGATAAGGGGAAGTTCCCTTCTACATCAGGTACTTGATTTATAAGGAGCTATAGGTAATGGGGCCAAGATAAGGCTTATGATGATGTTGTAGTTACTATTTTTAGTACTTTGGTTAGTATTGTACTTCCATCATTGTGACTTGTTTGGCTACTTTCCTAGATATATGTGACATGCATCATTCGTATATGTGCTCTAGTTGTTTATTCACTTTCATTCTTCAATTGTTCACTTACTAGGTATGGTATTACTGATTCCGCTAATGTTTATTATTTTTTATTCTGTTGTGCATACATTTTCAATGAGGGTATAGTTTCTCCACTATCACACCCAAGGCCCTCACTGCTAGTCTGTATCCTCTGGAATTCGGGGAAATGTGCTTGGGGCCCTGTGACTAATTGGGTACCGGGCACCTTTGGGCGGCACCCAGAACTGGGATGTTACAAATTTGTATTAGAGGGATTCTTTTCTTATTTTACTTACTATTTAGAGCCTATATATAGGGATAAGAAAGAATGTATATTTGGTAATAAGCTATTCCCGGGAGTAGCTAACACGTGTATAGAGAAAAGCCAATTTACCTCGATTATTCCAATTTTTCTAGTTTTGAAATTGTTAAAGTTTATTTGATTTCACCGTTGGGTGATTCACATGATTTTTTTGTTATCATTGATATTATTGAGGTTCTATTTTTATTGCAACCTAATGAGATGAGGGTATTCCATCTCATGCATCATATAGGCACTTGATAGGGATCACATGTCATGCATTCTTTTCATGACATTCAGGGTTCATTACTGATTGCATATTGTTGTGATAGATTTTGTGCTAGATATGGATGTTGTAGTGATAGATGTCGTGATAGAATACATGTTATTTTGATAGGGTATTGGAAAAATTTAAAGTTTCATTTCGATAGACACCAAACTTTGGTCCTTGAAGTGTTATGGGCCCTCTTGGAATGGAATTTGATGGAACATATTGAACTTTAACTGAATTATGTTATGATATGACATGAATATGATTCCAACCATTGATTTGTGGGGATTATAGGCCCCCACAGATCGGAATTTGGCACTTTAATTCTTGTTTTAGTGTTTTTATGGGGTTTTAGAATAGTTTATGGGGATTATAGTCCAAAGAAACCCAGAATACATGGTGTGTGATGATGAATACACACCATGTATCCTTCTATCCAGGAAGAAATTTTGTCCCTTAAGTACACGTCTTGTAGTCTTTGATCATTTTACTGAATGTGTGGGAAAAGAAACGGGGTTAGGAAATGTTTGGTGGAACACGTCGTGTACTGGGATTACACGTTGTGTTGTAGAGACCATGTATCCAACCATGTGACTAATGACACGAGTGGATAAACTTCGGGTAGTGCATGTTGTGTCTAGCACAAACACGCTTTGTGTAAGTTGACAGTGTCTCCAGTCCTATGACCAATGACATTGGTCGGTAAAATCCTTTTAATACGTGTTGTGTATGACTTAAACACGCCATGTAGTTTTGTTCTAAAGGAACTGTGTAGTTCTAGCCATGTAGAATAATTTGGGAAGGAGGGAAAATTAAAGTACACACTGTGTCACTGGATGAACACACCGTGTGTAGGGGTGTTACACGACTAGTTTTGGCATAATTACATTCCCATATTGAAACCCAATGGAACACATCTTGTGGAGGGTATAAACGTCGTGTAACCATATTTTGTAAAAATTGAATGTTGTATTTATCATGTTTCTTTCCTTCACTTCTAAGTTTCAGTATTTGATAATCTTGAACTAAGGTGTGGGCTTGACCTTTCATATTCATGCCACCAAGATGTCCTCTGATTGTATGTCGTATAGAGGGAAACGATCAGACATGAGAAATGGTAAATCAGGGACTACCAGCAAATCCTACCATCGTGCATGTCTTGGAACCACCTATTATACTAGATGCAAGTGTTGAAGAACAATTCTTTGAAGGATTTATGAGGATGATGCAGACCTTCTAGGTAACACTGCATCATGCCATGTCTATGGAATATTTGACACGGATTTTTTAGCAGTAGTATTCTCCCACTTTATCAGGGGATAGAGGAATTCAGGCTACATATTCATGGTTAGAATCCATGATGGTTGTATTCAAGCATCTTGAGACACCTCCAAAGAGTAGGTTGAAGATTTCAACTTACATTCTTTGGGATTCCTCCAAGAGATGGTGGGATGTGATATCACAGGCGGGACACCAGTGGGCTATGTCTTGGGATGAGTTCCAGCAGAGCTTCTATGACTACTTCTACTCAGATACCTTGAGGGCCGACTGAGCCTAATATTTCTTGAGTTTGGAGCAGGGTGATCTCTCATTCATGGATTATTTTTATCGCTTGACAGAGCTATAATTCTTCACGCACATTCTAGGGGGTGATGAGTTATTTATGGTGAGGAAATTTGAGGATGGTCTCAGACATGACATCTGATCCCATGTGAACATCTTCATGTTGACTTCCATATCATATATAGTCAATTAGGTGCTGATCACTAAGTGAACCCTGAGGGACTCTAGAGATATAATAGAGGTTGGTTCAGCATCTAGAGTTTGTACTCTTTCAACTGATAGAAGGAAGCACCACAGGGAGTCTACACGTGGAGATCCGAGTAGGTGGGATTTTCCTTCAGGTAGCCAGATGGTGTGCTAACAGTGCAAGAAGGGTGGACATAAGAAACCTTGGTTCCTAAGAGACCCATTCAAGTTCCGATCTTGTGAAAATACAGGACATCTTCAGTGTTTCTGTAATGCCCTCCTTCCAGCAGCTTGCGAGGGAGGATCTTTTTCGACTCCTCATACCAAAACAGGACCGCCATTCCCACATCAGGTGGGGGATGGAGTTCTTTAGGCTGTTCAATATGAGGTAGTGGTTGTGTACATAGTGTTTAGACATATGGTTTTCAATAGCCACTGGGTGGATCATCTCAAGGATCTATGATAGCTGCACAGGGCTGCAATTCAGTTCAGGATTTTGCGCTGGAGAAAACCCAATAGGAGTAGGATCCCAAACCCTCTACGGTTAGAGGTATGATTTTGGTTACCTCAGTTTTATCTTCTACTCTTTTCGACATAGGGGTTTCCCATAGCTTTATATATGTTACTATTGTGAAGATCCTTGGGCTCTATATCTTTACTTTTGCTGATATCTTGACATCAAACACTCTATTAGGGATAGAATGGTTAGTGTACGTTAGTGGGAGTATTTTCCTTTTGAGGTTGGTGGATCTAACTTTTTATGGAACCTTTAAATCTTAGATATGATGGGTTATGATTTCATTCTAAGAATAGACTGGTTAGTTCCCTTCTAGGTTGTTGTCGATTTCTATCATTATTGGATGAGTTTTACATCACCATTGGGCATATTGTTTCTATATAAGGGAGAATGGGATGTCCAGGAGAGAAGAGATGGACCCGAGAATCACGGTTTAATAGGTATTATAGCCCAGATTTATAGACTGTATCTGGATGACCAAGGGAATTCACTGATGGACTCTCCTCCGGTAGTCGATCGTTTCAAGGATGTCTTTCCAGACAATTTTTTAGGTTTTCCTCCAGAGCGAGAGGCAGATTTCTCTATTTAAATTATGCCAGGGGCAGTACTAGTGTCCATTCCTCCTTATAGGATAGCTACACTAGAGTTATAAAAGTTAAAGAAGCAGTTAGAGGAGTTACAAGAAAAGGGTTTCATCTGACCCAGTACTTCTCCTTGGGGTTTTCCTATCCTATTTTCAAAGAAGGTAGATAGAACCTTTATAATTTGTATAGATTATCCAAAGATAAACTAGTTGATGGTCAAGAACTGATATCCCTTGCCTAGGATTGATGATCACTTTTATCAGTTTCGAGGATCCTGGGTGTTCTCAAAGATTTACCTAAGATCCAGTTATCATCAGTTGCACGTTAGACCATCAAATATATCTCTTATAGCCTTTCGAAGAATGTATGGTCTATATGAGTATGTGGTTATGTCATTTGGTCTCACGAACATGCCTACAGTTTTCATGGAATTGGTAAACTGAGTGTTCCATCCATACATGGATTCTTTTTTGGTAGTCTTCATGGATGATATCATGGTGTGCTCTCACACTCGACATGATCATGCCACACATCTTGAGATCATTTTGAGTACACTGAGAGAGCATAATTTATATGATAAGCTCTAAAAATTCCACTTTTGGATGGAACAGATTCATTTCATGGTTCATGTTATCTCAGAGATAGGAGTATCAGTAGTCCCAAAGAAAGTGAGAGCAGTAGTTTCCTAGTAGTATCCAAAGAATGTATTTGTGGTACGAAGTTTTATAAGGATGGATGGTTACTACATGCACTTTATATTGGACTTTTCACACTGATAAGTGCCAATGATGGACCTGACTAAGAAAGGGGTGAGGTAGTTGTGGAAAGATTCTTATGATTCAGCCTTTCAGAAGCTGAAAGGAATGTTGACTTCATCACCGATACTGATTTTTCCAGAGTCGAGAAAGAGTTATACTGTTTACTATGATGCATTAGGTATCGGGCTAGGAGAAGTGCTTATGAAGGGGGGAGGAGTCATTGCTTATGGGTCTTGGTATTTGAGGCCATACGAGAGTAATTACCTGACGCATGATCTCAAGTTGGCTGCAGTTGTTCATGCCTTGCATTGTTGGAGACATTACCTTCTGGGAGATCATTTTTTGGTTTCCACTGACCACAAAAGCCTCAAGTATATCTTTACTCAGCATGATCTGAATTTGAAATAGTGAAATTGGGCTGATTACCTTAAGTATTTTGACTTTGAGCTTTCCTGCATTCCTAGGAAAGGCAATGCAGTGGATGATGCGTTGAGCAGGAGGACTCAGATACAGGTAGTTCAAGAGGCTAGTAGTGAGTGGTAGCTTATGTCTATATTCTCTGAGATCCATTTGGAGGTGCATGATAGATAGGGGAAGATGTTTCTTTCTTCTTTAGATGTTACCTCTACTCTACTGAATCAAGTTATAATGAGGCATCTATCAAATTCTAAAGTCCCAGTCATACAGGATGGTGTGTTAGGAGAGGACCGTACTCCTGGATGGACCATAGGGGAGGATGAAATCTCGCATTTTCATGGGCACGTATGGGTATTAGTAGACATACGTGAGGAGATTATTTGGTGTTTTTTTTCCTCAGTTTGGGTAGTTCATCCTGGTACCCCCAATATGTATCAAGATCTACACCGTCAGTATTGGTAGCTAGGTATGAAGAGATATATTTTTTGGTTTTGTTATGAGATGTTCCAATTGTCAATAGGTGAAGGTGGAGCATCAGCGACCAGTGGGTATTTATAGTAGTTACCCATTCTCAAGTGGAAGTGTAATTATTTCAAGATGGATATTTTGACAGGTTTACCGAGGTTGCCTCAAGGTAATGATGCAGTTTGGGTTGTCATTGACAGACTCACAAAGGTTGCTTGCTTTTTACCGATCAAGGAGACCTTCAGTGTGGATGAGCTAGGAATGTTGTGCATCCAAAAGATTGTACATTTTTATGGGGTTATGTGGTCTATCATTTCAGATAGGGATGCCCTCTTTACTTCTCATGTCTGGCAGGGACTATAGAAGGCTTTGGGTACACAAGTACTTCTGAGTATAGCTTACCATCCTTAGATAGATGGCTAGTCTGAGCGCACGATTCAGGTTCTGGAGGACATGAATCAAGTATGAATCCTAGATTTTGGAGGTTCTTGGGAGAATCACATACCTCTGGTGGAGTTTTCCTAAAATAATATTTTCCATGAAAGTATTCAGATGGCATCTTATGAGGCTTTGTACGGTATGCCATGTTGATCACCCCTATGTTAGCTGGATGAAGGAGAGACAGCTATAATGGGACATAATATTCTCCAATAGACCACTTAGTAGGTGGAGTTGATTCAGAAGAGGATGGCAACAACATAGTCTCGGCAGAAGTATTATGTTGATCGACGGAGATGAACTCTGGAGTTCGAGGTCAGATATCAAGTTTTCATACATGTCGCACTAAGGTTGGGGCATAGAAGGACTAAGAGACAGGGAAATCTTTAACCAAGATACGTTGGGTTGTTTGAGGTTTTGGAAAGAGTCAGACTGGTTTCCTATCAGTTGCAGTTACCTCAGAGGTATCAGGAAATGCATGACGTCTTTCACGTTTTTCAGCTACGATGTTACTTCTTAGACTCATCTCATGTTTTTCAACCCGAGGAGGTTGAGTTGGATGTGTACACATCATATAAGGAGAATCCTATCTGGATTGTTGATCATAGTTCAAAGGTTCTCCATGTCTAGTATGTTCCTATGGTATGGGTGTTGTGGCAACACGGACAACTGTAGGACGTGACTTGGGAGAGGGAGATCGATGTGAAGTTGTAGTGGTTGAAACTATTCAAGGATTCATATTTTCCACCTTGTTAGGGAAATTTGAGGATGAATTTCTTTAAAGGGGGAAGTTTTTAAGAACCCAAATCTTAATTTTAATTGTGGATCTTGTTTTAGGGTGTTTTTGAGAAAAAAGGGAGTTTTTGGAAATTTTAGAAGTACACGTCGTGTACTTGGGAGTACACGTCATGTACCTGGTTTCCACGGGTAGTCATGTACTAGCTGTGTAACGGTTGAGACATGTCTGTGTGAGGTGACATTAAGATCGCCTAAATCGGGGGCCAGTTAAGGCATGTACATGGAATGTACAATAAATAAAAACACTATGTACTTTTTATTTTATTTGATAAATTGGATTGGGGTTGCATCTAATCCCCAGAAATATCTTCTTCTATCTGTGTCTCAAACAGGAGAGCGACATATAGCCGATTCTTCTTTGAGCCACTGATATATTGTACATTCTCAGATTCAATCTTCAACAGGTGTGTTGGAATCCCACCAGTTATTCCTTCCTGCTTCTAGATCCTCTCCTCTTGATTTCTTCTCTCTCTCTCAAGTTATTCAAGGTTAAATATTTTTTATTTTTTTATAGATCTATGACATTGTAGGTCAATTTTAAAGGCTTAGGTTTAACTATATTGATCGTACAACATCTCGGTAGATGGTTTGTTTCCTTTTTTTGTTTGTCTTTGAGTTTTATATGCCAAAGTGTCGATTACCCATATTTCGGGTATTTCGGGTTAAATAAATTGAACCCTATTTTATATTCCTTAGATTGATTGTTGGATTAAGGGTTTGTTGATATGATATTATGTGAAATTTCATGTTTAAGGAACACCCCATGAGTGTGTTTCCTTGTTTGAATGTTTAGGTTCATTTGGTCCAGGTTGCCTATGCGGCATACCTTGCTTCCTTACCTTGATTGATAGGATGTAACTATATGAATTTTGATGCTTGTTAAATGCTTGTAATATGCATTGGAAATATTTATCCATGTAGTAATTGAGATTAATTGGGGCTTCTTTATATCATTTATGCATGATTGAATTTCATAGGTCTATGACAACCTTATGTAGTTAGACCATAGGGGGAATTGACGATGAGTGCTTCCTCAGAGTTTCTGTTATATTTCACACTATGAGACTACAGGGGGGATTGATGGTGAGTGCTTCCTTATAGTTTCTATAGTTTACTTTACGAGACCATGGGGTGAATTGATATTGAGTGCTTCCCTAGTGATTCTATAGTTACTCTAGAAATACCATAGGGGTAATTGAGGGTGAGTGATTCCTCAGAGTATCTTTGCCTTTATATTGTATTACTTGGTCATAGGGGTTAGACTGTGTTGGCTACCCATAGGGTTAACTTAAATATTGAATGTTCTTGATGAAACTTCCAAGCCAAAGAAAAATATTGGATTCATTCCTATTAGTTATTATTTTAAGATACCTATTGTGATACTTGATTAAATGATGAACATTAAATGTTAATGAATGTAAATGGAAACTGTAGGATTTTATTACTTTTTTGTACTCCTAGTTTCTTTGCTTCATTTATATTATTACATGCTATATATATACTCAATGACAGTTAGGCACAAATATTGTGGTGTTTGCCTACTGGGATTCATCTCACACATTTTTTGGGTCATTCTTTTCAACCCAAAAGGATTATATGGTTTCAGGTATAGATAAGTTAAAGCGCCCTTCTACATCAGGTACTTGATTGCTGAGGAGTTGGAGAGCATGGGACTAATCTGAGGCTTCTGATGCTATTGGAGTTACTTATTTTTTTCAGTAATTTGGTTTAGTATTGTATTTCCTGCATTGTGACTTGTTTGTCTGCTTTCCTAGACATATGTGACAAGAATCATTTATATATGTGCTCCAAATTTTTATTCACTTTCACTCTTCCGCGGTTCACTTACTGGGTATGGTTTTATTGCTTCTGCTATTATTTATTATTCGTTATTCTATTGTGAATACTCTACCAATGATGGAATAGTTTCCTCACTATCACACCCAAGGCCCTCACTACTAGTCGGCAACCTCTGGAATTCGAGGAAATTCACTTGAGGCCATGTGAGCAACTGGGTACTAGGCACCTTTGGGAGGCACCCAGAACCAGGATGTTACATCTTATGAACATCATAAATTATAAATGTGTTGTTCAAAGTTTAAAATGTAAATTCATTATGTTTTCTAATAGGAATGAGAATGTATAAAACCTAAACTTGGAAGACCTTATAATACAAGATCTACCATTACTTTGTGAAATAGAAGTTCAATTTTGGTAATGGAATAGAATATTAAGACATTGTAATGTTAGATATTTAGACAAACATTATAATAAATGGCCAGTTATAGATTAATCATAGAATATGTTTAGTTATTCAAAAAATTTATATCCTTATTAATTTATAAAGTAACATAAGTAAATAATTAAATTTATTAGAGAAGTTTAAACTTTAAATTATTTACAGTTAGTGCACATGGATTTATTCATTTCAACACAAACTATAAGTATTTGTTAAAAATACTATGTACATATCTTAGTCGATGACTATACTAGATACACGTGGTTCTATCTTCTAGAATAAAAAATTAAAGCCTTTTTCTCTTTCAAAAACATTGTATCCCATGTTAGAAATGGGAAAAGTTTTCCATTGGTAACTATTCTTAGTGACCATGGTGTAGAATTTTAAAATTCTAATTTTTATATTTTTTGTAATAAAAAAGGAATTATATAATTTCTCAAATCCTAGAACCCCTCAGAAAAAACATTTAGTTTAATAGAATGAAATAGTTCTTTAGGAAATCACTAGAAACATGCTCAATGAATACTCAATTGGTAAAAAGTTTTGGGATGAATTAGTAATTACTTCTTGTATTAATATAAATCAAGTTTTACTCAAACATTTTCTTCATAAAAGTCCGGATGAGTTTTGGACATGAAGAAAGATAAAACTTTATTACTTCAAAAAAAAATATTTAAAGTATTCATTTTGAATACTGAATATAATATGCATAAATTTGATCCAAAATATAATGAAGTAATTTTTATTGTTTATTCTATAACTAGTATAGATTATTGTGTTTTTAATAAAAATACTAGTACAATAGAGGAAATAGTGCATGTAAAATTTGATGAAACTGATCCTTTTGTTTTCAAACAACCTAAAACCACATCTTTGTATGACTTTCCTAAACTTATTTTTAAACCTAAGTTGGAAAATTATTTTAATTAGAGAACAAATAGAAATTTTGTTAAAGTTGTACCACTAGACGAAATTTAACCTATTACTTAAGAACATCATTTTACAAACCTAAGAAATTAGAAAATCCTTAGGAATCATCCCACTATAAATATCAGTGGTGTTTTAGTTCATCCTTTCATAACTAAATATTCTTTGAAAAATGAATTTGAACATTGTGTATTATTGTCACAATTTGAACCTAAGACTCCTGATGATGCTTTAAGTAATGAATATTAAATAAGGGAAATGCAGGATGAACTCAATTAATTCAAGAGGAAAAAAGTTTGTAAAATAGTTGAACATCCTAAATATTTTCCTATAATTGTATTCAAATGGGTTTTCTTTAATAAATTTGATAAAAATTGAATAACTATTATAAATAAAGAAATAATTATTTTAAAGGGTTATAATCAACAAAAATGAATGAATTATTAAGAAAAATTTTCTATAGTATCTAGAATTAAATCTATTTATATTATTCTATCATATATGACATTATTAAATTTTACACTTTATAAAAAAGATGTGATGTGTTATTTTCTTAATGGATAGGTATAGGATTAAGTTAATGTATAATAAACACCTCGTTTTGAAAACAAAAAATCCTACAAATAATGTTTTTAAATTTTTTAAGGCACTCTATGGATTTTAATAAGCCCCAATAGTATTATATAATAGACTAAACATATTTTTGTTACAAAATTTTTTTTAAGAGAGATGCGGATCCAAATATTTTTATTAAAAAATGTTTTTAAAGAAACCATCACTGTTTAAATTTATATCAATGACAAAATATTTATATCAACTCAAAAAACACTTTTATATTCCTTTGAAGATATTATGAAGTATGATTTTGAAATGGGCATGATGTTTGAACTAACATTTTTCCTTGGTTTTAAAATTTTTCAAAAACTAGAGGAGAAATTTTTATGTAAATAAAATTATATAAAATATCTACTTAGAAATATTTTATATGATAACACTAAATGTATTATTACTCTTACTAGAAACTCAAAATATTTATATCTTAATGGATATAGGAAACCAGTTGATCAAACACTTTTTAGAGGAATTATTGTTAGTTTACAATACCTTACAACAAGTTAGAAAGACTTAATTTTTTGTGTATGCATATGTGAAAAATTATAAGCTAATATAAAATAGTCTCATTTTATAGTATTTAAATGAATTTTTCATTACCTTAAGGTAATTATGTATCTTGTACTATTTTATTCTTCTGTAAATTATTTCAAATTAAAAAAAATGGATGATGACTTTTGAGGATGCAAAATGGATTGAAAATGTAAAACTAGAACTTCTCATTTCATATTAGTGGATTTAGTTTCTTGGTAATGTAAGAAATTACATTCATTAGAAATTTCTACTGCTAAATCCAAATATGTGGCAGCTAGAAGTTGTTGTGATCATTTTTTTTGATGTAACTCACACTCACGAATGTTGGGATGAGTTTTAGTAAAACTTTTATTTTTTATGAGAACACATGTTCGATATCTCTTACTAAAAATACTTCACATCAATAATGATCTAAACACATAAATATAAGAAATATTTTCCTTAAATATCACACACAAAAAATAAATATCATTTTTTAATTCATCATAATTCCTAAACAACTTGTTGATATTTTAATAAAACCAATTAACTCTTATAGATTTGAATATATTAAACAAAATATTTTAATTTTTAAAATAAAATGATTTTTTTATAATTATTATTTATCTATCTCCTTATAGTAATTTAATTCTCTAAAAATGGGGGAGAAAAGTTTTTTCTATGTTTTTAAAAATTAAAAATATATTTTTTTTTCTTTATTAAAAAATTCCTGGATAAAATTATTCTTAAAAATGTTTCGGACAAAATTTTTCTTAAAAATATTTTAGACAAAGTTTTCTTAAAATAAATTTGGACAAATTTTTCTTACAAACTTTTAGAAAAAATTTTGAAACTTATTAATCTTTTTCTGACTTAGCTTCACCTGAAATATTATCAGAAAAACTCTTTACTTTATCTTTTTAGAGAATTAAGAAGTTCATTTTACCAGAAAAAAATTCAAGAAATTTTATAAATTTTTCTCAAGGAGGTATATTTTTAAATTTTCTATGGAAAATTTACTATATTATTTTTTATAATAATTTTTATACTATTTATCATTTTTATGAAAATTTATTTCTAAAATTCTAAAAAAACTTTAATTTTCATTGGAATAAATGTTTGTTTACTAAAACTAATACTAAAATTTATAAAACATCAATAGTTAAAAAAAATATCTTTAGGAAAACATTATCACTCTTTAATATTTTTAAGTGATTCATTCTAAGCCATTGTATTTTAGGAAGTTGAATCAACTCTCTCTTATGGGTCTATAAAAAGGATAAGTGGGTACCCATTCCCTCTTCACCACCTATTTTTAGAGGAGAACTCCTTTAGGTTATAATTTATTACATACATTTGTTTTTGGTACATCTATTGCCTTCAAGGTTCATATAATCAATTTTCTTGGATTCTACAAGTGATTTTTCTAATATAATGTCAATTAATGAAAGCTGATTTTGAGAAAATGGTATGATAAATATGATTCATTTATAAATTCTATAATTTTTCTCCAAGGATTAGAATCATTATGTATCTCTAAATATGACTTTTATCTTCACTTTCTTGAGATTCTAAGAGAATTATATTCATATACTATTTTTAGTGAAGTTGAAAGACTAAAAAATGTTTTATTTACATTTTTTGGAAAGTCTTATAACCTAAACATCTAGAAATTAGCTGAGTTGGTTAAAATACCACTTAAGGTAGTATCTAATATTATAACACACAAATTTCATAATAAACTTGGTAGTTTTGAAAATTCACATACTAAAACTTTAAGAACCTGGATTTTCAGCCTATAAGACTTTGAATTTTATTTCTTGATGTTATTCCAGAGCAGGGCGTTCAGACAGCGTGTGATTCCGAGCCCCGGAGTGGCCAGAATTAAATTTTATGTGCGTTCACACTAGACATGCCAAATAAACAGAATAACTCCTAAATGGTTGCTTGTATGGGAAAACTGAGGGCATCGTTGAGTTTGGATCATGCCTTTTACACTAGGAGGGGTGTAACTTTCGCGGGCATGGCCCTTTTGTGGAAAACTCCACCAGGGGCATTTTCGTAATTTATCAGCCTTGGGCGTGAACTTTATAACTTCTAAACGGGGGTTCGAATTAAAATTTTGAGACCACAATTGCGCTCGTAATGTGGATTTTACCCTAGGAGCGGCTTAACCTCGACCACGTCGAGAGTTCGAGTGTGGGCCTACTGGTCGGTGTTTAAAATTAATTTAATTTTAATTAAGTTCTCCCTACTTAAACACATCCACCCCCCTTCTTACCCCTTAAAATTTATCTGGTGTAATCTCTCACAATAAAGAACCTCCACCTTCTTCAAGCTCCTCTTCCCACCTCTCCAAGGTGGTTGCGGCTCCAGCGGATCAATTGTGAAGCGACGGGCTACGCCCTGCGATGTAGGATCGTTGTGTTTTCTTTTTAAATTCCTGCATCTTATTTGAACTCAATTTATAGCATCAAAATTCTGTTTAATTATCAAGAAAAGTCCATATTTAAATAGTTCTCGATCTGAGCTTTCCAATGATTCTTTCGGATCAAAATTTTGTGTCACGAGCTGTCCGGGGTGACCTTGGGAAGTTTTTTGGCCAAAACCCCTATTTTTCGATGGTTCTAGGGAGGTCTGGCAGTTCCATGTGGAGGTCCAGTGAGTCCCGGTGGCGGTGGCTCCTTAGGTGGTCCAGGACAGCAGTGGTACAGTGGGTCCTCAGGCAGTGGCGTGGCCGGCTACGGGCGAGCAGCGACGGGCGAGCGGCAGCGGGAGGTGGCTTCAGCGGCGCATGTGCGAGGCTAGGGGAACGGGTTGGCTGGCTTTGTCGGTCGGCATGCAGTGGGACCCCAGGGACTTTATGACCCCGGGAGCAGACAGGGACCTGCGAAATGCAGGTCCCATGGAAAAGATCCAGACCGGCTTAAGCCGGTCCGGGTGAAGCGGTGCGGCCCACGCGGTGAACCACGGGCTGCGGTGGACCGGTTGGTCTGGGCGGCCGAGCCGCGGACCATCGGTCTAAAGGGGTGGACTGGCCGAACCGGTCCAGCCCACCCCGTCTTCGTTCGTTGGTTTTAAAATGCCTCTAACTCTCAAACCGAGTATTGGATTTGCATGCCGTCTGCGAAAACACAATCTTCGGATCAAGACGGAGGTTTTGAGATAGTTTTGAGTATTTTTAATTCCTAAGATAGGGGCTTGGTGGCATGACACGCCCGTTAAGTGTTATTTAGTGTCTCACCGAGATTCTTGTTTCAGATGGCATGAGAACATCCATAGTCCATTTTAGGCATTGTGACCCTTGCATCGAGACGAAGTCGTCCAGGGTGGTTTCAGGTGTTGAAGCCAGAGTTGAGGCATGGGCCCACGGGTCGTCATTCAAGCTACATGCAGCATTTGCGACTTTTTCATCAGATGTCCTTTCAGGGTGAATGAATAGTCGATTTGGTGTGTTTCTTCGATATCATTGTGATGGCTCAGTTCTCTCGAACTTTTTCAGGACTGAGGATTGGGCCCCATGAGACGTCGTATGGGCATAAAGCGGTGTTGAATAACTTTTTGGCGGGAGTTTGTTTCAAGCAAACAAATAGTCAACCTCACATGTTTTTTTCACGAGGATTGAAATGGTGTAATCTGTTTGGGCATGTGGAGCCTCATTTTAGATCTCATTAAATGTGGAAACATGAAAGGGTGTTGGTCGGAGGTTCCTTTGACGCACTCCGAACCAACGCACGGTAGCGATGTTAGTGACACCCAGTGATGGCACGGGTAGTGCAGAGTTGTCAGACCTATTTTGGTTTTACCCTCCAATGGGGCTAGGCAGTGGGTTACCCACTAGCATATCAGGTTTTACCCTCCAGCAGGGCTAGGTAATGGGTTACCCGTTGACCTTAGGGTTTACCCTCCAGCGGGGCTAGGCAGTGGGTTACCCATTGACCTTAGGGTTTACCCTCCAGCGGGGCTGGGCAGTGGGTTAACCGTTGACCATAGGGTTTACCCTCCAACTGGGTTGGGCATTGGGCTACCTGACGACCTCTTAGGGTTTACCCTCCATCTGGGCTGGGCAATGGGTTACCCCATGACTTTATTCAGACTCATCCCTTTCTATGAGGCTAGTTAGTTACTTTTCTCCATGATTACCGGAGTGGGACCCTTGGATGTACGGTTCAGCGATTAGACATCTTTGACATGCCGAACATTTGGGTATCAGTGATGGATATCCTTAGAACTATTGGAGACTTTTCCTGGGCTGAGCTTGAAGATGGAGATCCCCTTACACACTCGTTTGAGTTTCTTGTTGAGAATATATATATACACCCTAATTTTGTTCCCACTCCTTGGGTTCAGTTACTCTCCTTCTAGGAGGGGTGAATACATGTGGGGTATTCCACATGCTTTCCATGTCTAGATCCTCTTGTTTGGATGAGTCTTCTTCCTTTATCTTGTTGGGTTGATCTGCACTCTATTTACTATACTCTTTCACTATTATTTGTTCTGTCTACTGCTCACCTCTTAGTACCTCCTTTGTTTCTCCCTGAAGATTTAGGGGCATCGTATTGAGTATCTTCATACTCAACCCTACATGGGATTTTCCCTCACTTGGTGTGCCATTGGAGACAACGGACAGGTCGATCAAGTCTACGGAAGAGCGTAGAGAACATAGGAGCTTGGCCAGTGTTCAGTGGTCATAGTAGGACTTTTAGGTGTGAGACTCACCAGCTGTTTACTTTCATTTACCTATTTCCGGGTTATGGCACCCTTTTAGTTGGGCATGTGTTTTTCCCTTTACTGTTCAGTTTACTTTTCAGTCTAATTTTCATCACTTTACTTGTTCTGTTTTAGAGTTCAATTCATGATTTTGTTGGGATACTGTAGTTCGTAATTTGGTTTCCTTTTTACTCTGCACTTCTGTATTGAGTGGTCTGTGTGTGTGTGTGTACGGTTACTTAGGAAAATGCCTCCCTGATATTGTTACGCCTTTGGAACTTGTCTCCAGCCCCTGGCCTATGGAGGCGGGCTTGGGGTATTTGCGGCTCAAGACCGATAGGGTCGGGTCTTGACAAAGTGGTATCAGAGGATGGTTCCTTACTTAGGGAATTGTTTGGATGTCCCTAAAAATGAATTGGTTGAGATTTAGGGCAATAGTGTCGATGTGTCTTGAGAGCGGCTGTCAGGCCAGGGAGTCCAGTGATGGTATGGGCGGCCGATGTATCCATTCACCAGGACCCTGATAACCTTCTTGTCGACGCAGCACACTGAGACAGTTGTTGCAGGGAACTTTGGAACATGAATCTGGTAGAATTGAGTATTTAACTGTCCTTTTTGAGTCAGCTCCCCTTTGTGATTACTGTTATATATATATATATATGCTCATCTGATCGCGGTAATCCTTGATAATTTTCAGGATGCCCCCATGACAGCAGCCAGCCAGGTTACCCTCTCCAGTTCGTGATGACGGCCTGGCGAGTGACGAGGCGTCAGTTCAGGGACCCTCATGTGATCCCCTTCCACCCAGTGGTTCAATAGTATCCCCTCCATCTGGAGAGAGGTGGTTAGTATCGGTAGCATAGGCCGAGGTAGATCGCAGGCTGAGTGCGCTCCGAGACTTCCAACGTCAGTGGCCGCAGAAGTTCCATGGGGACTCAGATCCCCAGGCAGCGGAATACTAGCTAGAGTCTATGGACAAACTTTTCAGGATGGTACGGACACCGAAGACTAGATGGTAGCCCTAGCTTCCAGTCTTTTCCTCGGGACGTCCAGGTGTTGGTGGGGGTTGGTTACGTAGACCCACAAAGAGTCGTCTCTCACATGGGATAGCTTCTATAAGCTCTTCTAGGAGGAGTACTCCCCCTCTTGTTGATGCTCTGTTCGGATTCAGGAGCTTCTGGAGCTGAAGCAAGGGGGATGACCGTGGCACAGTACTCAACCCAGTTTACCGATCTGACATTCTACTCACAGGATATAATCTGCGATAGTTACTTTCGGGCACAGAAGTTTGAGAAGGGTCTTCGTAGGGAGATTTGTGCTAGGGTGCTAGATTGGGTTCTCATGATAGAGATATTCTTGGAAGAGGGATGCTAGCTGGCAGGGCCTAGCAGTGGCTGCTTCAGGGTAGAGTCTCTGGTAACAGGCAGGCAGTAGAGAGCAGGGCCTCAGTCGAGGAGACCCTTCTGTGAGAAGACTCAGGGTCAGGGTCGTACACCGAAGTGGCGTCGTAGCTCACTGTAGCAGTCAGGAGAGAACTGATGCTATGCTTGTGACAGACGGGGTCACCTAGCATGGGACTGCCCAACCATGCATACCGAGAAGCTGTGGCAGGCAGTGGGTGCACCGCAGTTTCAGAGGCAGCGTCGTGACCAGGGATCTCCCAGGCGAGGACAAGGTGGACCTCAGGGAAGCGGTGCAGGAAGAGTGGAAGGACCTAGAGGTGGGGGATGGCGTTTTGAGGTCTTTCCACTACCACCATCGGGCGGACCACGCTAGGCTCAAGGAGCTGGCGGTAGGGGCCACGGGCAGCTTTAGGCTATAGGTGTTCGTGACCCCCCAGCACACGAGATGATCTGAGGTACATTTTTTGTTTACTCTATACTTTCTTCGGTACTAGTAGAAACAGGCGCTATCCAATCTTTTATATTGCTGCTTTTGGTATGGGAGTTGGAGCTCATAGTAGAGGCACTAACACCTACGCTTTGCCTCGAGGTTTTTATGGGAAGTGCCTCATTAGTGACCTTTGTTTGCAGACAGTGCGAACTATCGTTTGGAGGAGAGAGTTTCGCTTGGGACCTACTGGTCATCGCGATAGAACCTTATGATGTCATCCTGAGCATGGATTGGATTTCTAGGGTTCACACTCAGATCGACTGTCGTCGCAGACGAGTCAGAGGCATGAATTCTGATGGGATGAGTTTCACCATTCTGGGTGAATGAGAACTCATGGTAGAGCAGACGGGTACTCTGAGTAGGAGACCATGGACTTTTTCTCACCAGTTGGCGAGCATGGCTTTCGGAATAGTAGAAACTATAGGCACCTGGATCCCTACTATTTTAGAGTACTACATGGATGTCTTTCCCGAGGATGTCCTGGGACTACCACCGAAGCGAGATATGGAGTTCTTCATTGACTTGCAGCTGGGGAATACCCCAATATCATGTGTGGCTTATCGGATAGCACCCACAGAGCTTCGGGAGCTATGAATTCAGTTGGACTACCCTCGTGAGAAGGGATTCATCAGGCCTAGTGTGTCCCCCTGGGCAGCTTCGGTTTTGTTTGTGAAGAAGGCAGATGAGAGCCTATGGCTTTGTGTGGATTATCGTCACCTGAATCAAGCCATGATAAAGAACAAGTGCCCTTTTTCGATGATTAACAAACTCTTTGACTAGTTGAGAGGTGCGAAGTGGTTCTCCAAGATTGATCTTCGATCCGGCTACCACCAGTTGGGGGTTCGTGAGGCTGATATCCCGAAGTTGGCTTTCCTTTGTCGTTATGGGCATTACCAGTTCATGGTGATGCCATTTGGCATGATGAATTCCCCTTCCATCTTCATGGATTTGATGAACCAGATTTTTCAATCATACTTGGACTGGTTTTTGGTCGTCTTTATTGACAACATACTCATCTACTCTACGATAGAGGAGGAGCATGTGGAGCATTTAAGGATGGTCCTAGACTTACTTTGGGAGCACCAGCTATATGGGAAGCTCTCGAAGTGTCAGTTCTAGATTCATGAGGTTCACTTTCTAGGGCATGTCATTTCGGAATAGGGTTTAGCTGTAGATCCCACAAAGATAGAGGTAGTGCTTACTTGGGATCCACCCAAGAATGTGTCTGAGGTGCGGAGCTTCCTTGGTTTAGCAGGGTACTACAAGAGGTTCATGGAATATTTCTCCAATATTTCTGCTCCTTTGACTGCATTGATGCGGAAGAGACAACCATTCACCTGGACTGATCAATTCCAGAAGGCCTTTGAGGAGTTGAGGTAGAGGCTGAATAGTTCTCTAGTGTTGAGGCTGCTAGAGGAGGGCATTGAGTTCGTGGTATACTACGACACTTCAGGAGCTGGGCTCGGGTGTGTGATGATGCAGCAGCAGGTAGTGATTGCATATGGGTCGAGGCAGTTGAGGCCCCATGAGCGGAATTATGTGACTCGCGATTTGGAGATGGCAGTGGTGGTCTTCTCCTTGAGGTTATGGAGACACTACCTTTTAGGTGAGAGTTTTGTGGTCTACTCAGACCACCAGAGCCTCAAGTATATCTTCACTCAATGGGATCTGAATCTAAGGTAGAGGCGCTGGCTAAAGTTTCTGCAGGACTATGATTACGAGATAGTCTACACTCTAGGGAAGGGAAACATAGTAGCAGATGCCCTTAGCAGGAAGTCCCAGGCTCATCTAGTGCGAGAAACTTCAGATCAGTTTCCTTCCCTAAATTTTACCTTGGTGGAGCAGGAGGGTACGGCTTTTCTGCAGTCGATTAGGTTTACTCCTTCTCTCCTTGAGAATGTGAGAGAGTCGCAGCTGGGGGATGTCGACAGCGAGGTACTGCGTGATCAGATATCCACGGGCGATGCAACTAATGGGTATTCTGAAGGAGGCAATCATGAGATCTTGTTCCAGGGGTGAGTTTTAGTACTAGTGGAGATACAGGAGGAGGTGATGTGGGAATTCCACACTTCTCCCTTGGTTGTACGTCCCGGTGTGGGGAAGATGTACAGAGACCTTCAGCGACAGTTTTGGTGGTCTGGCATGAAGTGGAGTGTAGCTGATTTTGTTTCTCAGTTTCTTACCTATCCACAGGTGAAGTCAAAGCATCAGGTTCTGGTAGAGTTTTTGCAGCCCCTTGATATCCTGGAGTGTAAGTGGGATGGAATATCTATGGAATTCTTCACAGGGCTTCCACACATAGCGAAGGTCCATGATTCCATTTGGGTGATAGTGGACCGACTCACAAAGTCGGCATACTTCCTTGCCATTAAGGAGCATAGATCGGTGGATCTTCTAGGGAAGTTGTACGTTAGTGAGATCGTACGCCTTCATGGATTACCCTCGATGATCGTCTCAGACCGTGAGTGTGGTTTACATTGCGATTGTGGTGAGGCCTACTAGAGGCATTCAGGACTCAGCTGTAGATGAGTACAGATTTTCACCCCCAGACGGGCGGGCAGACCGAGTGCACTATCCAGGTGTTGGAGGATATGCTCAGGTTGTGCGTGTTAGACTTTGGCCTAAGTTGGTAGGATCACCTACCCTTGGTGGAGTTCACATATAATAATAGTTACCACTATACTATCAGCATGACACCTTTTGAGGCCCTCTATGAGAGACCCTACAGGTCACCATTATGCTGGACGGAGGTTAGAGAGACCTCCCTCATAGGCCCAGAGTTGGTGCGGGTAATGATGGAGAAGGTGAAGGTCATTCATGAGCGGATGAGGATAGATCAGAGCAGATATAAGTCATATACATACCATCGTCATAGGCCTTTGGATTTCAAGTAGGGGGACCATGTCTTTTTTAGAGTCTCCCAGTGGTGTGGAACACGGAGGTTCAGTCGGGGAGGCAAGCTATCCCCAAGGTTCATTGGGCCTTTTGAGATCTCACGCAGGGTTGGAGAGGTTTCCTACCATCTTTCTCTACCCCCACAGCTGGAGAGAGTGCATGATGACTTCCACGTGTCATAGCTGAGGAAATATGTGCATGACCCACGCACTTCATCGACTGGGTAGAGCTATAGATTGAGTATGGAGCCACCTTTGCGGAGCACCTAGTGGCGATTGAGGACCAGCAGGAGCGGACTCTACATGGATGGACCATTCCTTTGGTTCGAGTGTTGTGGCAGCACAGGAGGGTGCAGGAGAGCACCTGGGAACGGGAGAGCCAGATGCGGGCTCAGTATCCCAAGTTGTTGTGGTAGTATTGTTTTTCGAGGAAAAAACATGAAGGAGGGAATGATGTAAGAACCTAGTTTTTGAGCCTATAAGACATTTAATTTTTTTTCTTGATGATATTCTATAATAGGGTGTTCATACGGCGTGTGATTCTGAGCCTCGGTGTGGCTGGAATTAAATTTTAAGTGCGTTCACACTAGACACACCAAATAAACAGAATAACTCCTAAACGGTTTCTTGGATAGGAAAACTGAGGGCACCGTTGAATCTAGATCATGTTGTTTACCCTAGGAGGGGTGTAACTTTCATAGGCACGACCCTTTGTGGAAAATGCCACCAGGGTTTTTTGTAATTTAGAGGCCTCGGGTGTGAACTTTATAAATTTTTAATGGGGGCTCGAATTAAAATTCTGAGACCACCATTGCGCTCATAATGTGGATTTTACCCTAGGAGCGGCTTAACCTCGACCCCGTCGAGAGTTCGGGTACGGGCCTACTGGTGGGTGTTTAAAATTAACTAAATTTTAATTATGTTCTCCCTACTTAAACACATCCACCCCCCTTCTTCCTCTTTAAAATTTCTTTGGAAGAATCTCTCCCAAAAAAGAACCTCCACCTTCTTCAAGATCCTATCCCCACCTCTCCAAGGTGGCTGCGGCTCCGACAGATCATTTGTGAAGTGACAGGATATTCCCTACGAGGTAGGATCATTGCGTTTTCGTTTTAAATTCCCACATCCTCTTTGAACTCAATTTAAAGCATCAAAATTCTGTTTAATTATCTAGAAATTTCCATATTTGAGTAGGGATCGATCTGAGATTCCCAACGATTCTTTCAGATCAAAATATCGAGTCTCGGGGTGTCCAGGGTGACCCCGGGATGTTTTCCGGCCAAAACCCCTGTTTTCCAATGGTTCCAATGTGGTCTGGCGGCTACGTGCGGCGGTCCGGTGAGTCCTGGCGGCGGCGGCTCCTCAGGTGGTCCGGGATGGCGGCGGCGCGGCGGGTCCTCAGGTGGTGGTGCGGCCAGCTGCGGACAAGCGGTGGCGGGTGATCGGCAGTGGGAGGCGGCGTCGACGGCATATGCGGGAGGCCAAGGGCGCGTGTCGGCTGACTTTGCCAGTCGGCATGGAGCAGGAGACCGGGGTCTTCGTGACCCCGGGAGCAGACCGGGACCCGCGAAACACAGTCCCCATGGAAAAGAGCAATATTGGCTTAAGCCAGTCTAGGTGAAGCGGTGCGGCCCACGCGGTGAACCGTGGGCCATGGTGGATCAGGCGGTTCGGGTGGTCGAGCCACGGACCGCCGGTCTAAAGGGTTGGACTGGCCGAACCGGTCCGGCCCACCCCGTCTCCGTCCGTTAGCGTTAAAACGCCTCTAACTCTCAAAATGAGTATCGTATTTGCGTGTCATCTACAACAATGCGATCCTCGGATCAAGAAAGAGGTTTTGAGATGGTCTCGAGGAGTTTTAATTCCTAATACAGGGGCTCGGTGGCACGACATGCCCGTTAAGTGTTATTTAGCACCTCGTCGAGATTCTTGTTTCAGATGGCGTAAGCACATCCGGAGTCTGTTTTAGGCGCCATCAGTGGATTTGTGACCCTAGCATCGAGACAAAGTAGTCCAGGGTGGTTTCAGGCATTGAAGATGGGGTTGAGGTGTGGGCCCACAGGCCATAATTCAAGTTGCGTGCAGTGTTTGTAACTTTTTCATCAGATGTCCGTTCAGGGTGAATGAATAGTCGATTTGGTGTGTTTTTTCAAGAGAATCATGATGGATCAGTTCGCCCGACCTTTTTAGGACCAAGTTTTGGGCCCCATGAGACAACATATGGGTATAAAGTGGTGTTGAATAACTTTTTCATTTGGGCATCTGTTTCAAGCGAATAAATAGTCTATCTCGCTTGTTTTTCAACTAGGATTGCAACGGTGTAATCTGCTTGGGAGTGTGGAGACTCATTTGAGATCTCATTAAATGTGGAAACATGAATTGGAAGTGGTCAAAGGTTCCTTTTATTAACTCTGAACCAATGCATGGTAGCGATGTTAGTGACACCCAGTGATGGTACGGGCAGTGCAGAGTTATCAGACCAGTTCCAGGTTTACCCTCTAGTGGTGTTGGGCAGTGGGTTACCCGTAGGCCTTAGGGTTTACCCTCCAGCGGGGTTGGGTAGTGGGTTACCTTTTGACCTTACCCTCCAGCGGGGCTGGGTAGTGGGTTACCCATTGACCTTAGGGTTTACCCTTCAGCTGGGCTGGGCAGTGGGTTACCTGATGACCTATTAGGGTTTAACCTCCAACTGGGCTGGGTAGTGGGTTACCCGATGACTTATTTCAGTCTCAGGCCTTTCTATGAGGCTAGTGAGTGACTTTTCTCCGTGATTACCAGAACAAGACCCTTGGATGTATGGTTCAGTGATGAGATATCTTTGATGTGTGAGACATGTGGGCATCAGTGATCGATATCCTTAGAACTGTTGGCTACTTTTCCTAGGTTGACCTTAGATATGGAGATCCCCTTACACACTCATTCGGGTTTCTTGTTGAGAATATATATATACACCATAATTTTTTTCCCACACCTTGGGTTCAGTTACACTCCTTCTAGGAAGGGCGAAGACGCACGGGGTATGCCACGTGCTTTCTGTGTCTAGATTATCTTTTTTGGACGAGTCTACTTACTTTCTATTGTTGGGTTGAGCTGCACTCTATTTATTGTACTCTTTCGTTATTCTTTGTTTTGTCTACTGCTCACCTCTTAGTACCTCCTTTGTTTCTCCCTCGAGTTTTCGGGGCATCCTACTAAGTATCTTCATACTCACCCCTAATTGGGCTTTTCCCACACTTGGTGTGCCCTTGCAGATGATGGACAGGTCAATCGAGACTACGGAGGAGTGTAGAGGACCCAGGAGCTTGGGCAGCGTTCAGTGGTCGTAGTAGGACATTCATGTGTAAGACTCACCAGATGTTTACTTTTGTTTACCTGTTGTCAGGTTGTGTCACCTTTCTAGTTGGGTGCATGTTTTTTCATTTACTATTCAGTTTACTTGTCAATCTACTTTTCGGCACTTTACTTGTTCTATTTTTGAGTTCAATACATGCTTTGGTTGGGATACTGTAGTCCGTACTTTGGTTTCCTTTTTAGTCTGCTCTTCTGCATTGAGTGGGTTGTGTGTGTGTGTGTGTACAAGCAATTAGGCAAATGCCTCCTAGAGATTGTTATGTCTTTGGTGCTTGTCGCCAGCCACTGGCCTATGGAGGTGAGCTTGGGGTAGTTGCGACTCGAGACCGGTAGGGTCGGGTCGTGAAAAAAATCACTTTTTACCACATATTAGATATTATGGAATGTTTTTAATTTATATTCAGACATAATGATTATATATTTGTGGATTTGTATATTTATTATACTAAGGAAAGTAGATAAGGAAAACTTAAAGTTTAGAAAATTTATGTATTTAATTTATTATATAACATTAGGAACATAAAAAATTTTAAGTTCATGTTTAGTTACATTAAGGCTATAAAATTTGTATCTTTGATGTTAAAGATTCTCCTCTACACAATTTTTATAAATAATGTTTTGGTAAGATTTATATAGGCACAAAAGGTAAATAATTTGGTAGTTCCTTTCAGGTAAAAAAATTCTAATATTATAGAAGAAACAATCAACGGAATGAATGTTGTTTATGTTCATTCTCTAAAAAACTTTGTTGCAAAAACATACATATCTACATCCATTCATGAAATTAAGAAACTTAAAAAAAATGGAAAATAGGAAATATGGTGAATTTTCTATCCCAGTTATGAGGAAGAAGGAATAAATTATTTCAATTGAAGACTTCTCTTAATTTCTTAAGAATAAACATGAAAATATAGATAATAGTCCATCTTTTAGACTACATAATGTTGTAGCTTTGACTCTAAAGGAGAAAACTTACAAGAAACATGGTGAATAGAAAAATAAAAAGTGTCCAGTAGAAAGATTAATAAAATAAAATATTTACAAGGATATCCTAAAGGGAAATGGAAAAATTAATTAAAAATTTGAAGTTACAACCAAAGAAAAATCTCCTCAGTTTGTTCCTACTCTACCCATTCAATAAAAACTGCCTCATTCCATTCAATGAGAAGGAAAATTATCTTTTTATTCAGTTCATACTCTTTCCATTAAAAAGTAAAAATTAAATGAAGTTAATATTAATAAAATTCCATCCAAAAATGTTCATATTTAATTTTAAAAAGTGTTTGAAAACAAGGAAAGGTCCAATTGAGAAAGGATGATGTTGTTATTAAAAATTTGAAGAAATTTTTAGATATTAAAGAGATGTTTGTTGAGTCCTCGACTCCCCAATATTCCTAATCACAAAAAAAATATTGATATTACTGTTTAAAAATAATAATAATCCTCAAAGTTAGGATATCAACAATATCAGATGAAATTATCAAAAAAAGTTGTTTTTTATATAGAATTTTATGTTTTAAAAGTTTTTCATACTCATTTTGATGAAACAAAAGATCCTTAACCTAGTATATATTCCTATTCTAGAAGATTCTTTTGATTCTATTAATTCTACCCAATTACAAGTATAAAAATATATAAATGAATATGAATTATTTCAATTAATTCATGAATAATTTTGAATTAATCATGAAACTATCTCCAGACATATAAGTCATATGAAAATATATTCAAGGAAAAAATTTATGTGTAATAAAACCTAATTTCCTTGAAGAATATTGTAGAAATAATTATTAAAAATGAAGGATATTTTGAGGATTTTAATGGAAAATCAAAATTTGGGTCAATAAAATTGAAAATTATTATCTAGTAGCTAAAAAATATGAAAGGATATATCAATAATTTTGAGGAACAATTTAATGGTATAATAAAATAAATAAATTTAACTTCCAATTTTATGAGAGTTGTAAAATATATGTTTTTTAAAATTTTAAGGATTGATGATAATCTAAAATATCTCATAATGTAACAATATGAATAAATCTATAGTAAAAAATAAAATATTACATTTTAAGGAAATAAGATAGAAGTTATTGAAGAATAATTAGTGAAGATGAATACTTTTACTAATTAATATCATAAAAAACAAGTGAATTCTCAGAAGAATCAAGAATACCTTAAGAAGATGAATGCCATCATCAAGAATATTTCTAATAAATATTGATTTTTTCAATATCTTTAAGGTTTTATAATATTTAAATGTAAATACTAATGGATTTATATTATTGGATGGATGTTCTTACTCATATTTTTTGGAATGATATTTTTACCCAAAAAAATGGATGAATGTATTTCTTAAATTTGTTGATGAATATTTATTAGTATATCAAATATATAATATAGAATTATTTTCCCCTACCAATTCAAGTGACACTTTCTACCTCTTAAATCTTTTTTAAAATCACAATGGGGGGAGGGGAGAAAATATAAGCTCTTGAAAAATAGGGGGAAATTATCTAAAATTATAAACAAAATGAGGTAAAGGAATAAAATAGAAGAAAGGAACTAATGGTTTGGGAGAAAGTGAACATTCAGACAAAGGGGGAGAAAGGAAGAAAGTTCCAAATTTTCATGATAAAGGGAAAGGTTTATTATGTAATGTAGGGGGATTAAGTTAATTTAAAGATTTTAACATTATTTTTTCCCTTTAAAAGTTTTGTTTTTTGATTTTCAAAGGGGAGATATTGTTGATCTGAAAGTATTATTTCAACACTCTCTAATCATACTTTTTAAAATAAAAATCCACTTCCATAAAATTTTATACATTTATTACTTCTATACTTCCTATTTTTATTAGAATTTTTTTTTGAAAAGTTTTTTTACAATATGGATAAAAGTATTTTTAATGGATGGAACATTCTTATAGTTTTCTAGATAAAGTAAATTAGATAGAAATTCCTTATCAAATAGAAATATACTTTGTACATCGAATGTAAAGACATAAAGTTCACCAGATATAGGTTTATAAAGTCCAGTAGACAAAGTATAACTAATTCCCACAGAATAATGTTTTACAAAGTCTACCGAACATACATTATTATATAGAGGAAAACATGAATCCTGAATAAACATTTATAAATATTACCAGATGAAGAACTTCATAAATTCCACCAGAAGAAGATTTTATATTCTATCGTATAGAAAATAAATAAACTATAGTGGTTTATATCAAATAGACTATTAAGAAAAGATGATGTGTATAAATTTTAAAGTAAAAAAAGAAGTGTTCCTAATGTCATTGTAACTAGATCTATATAAATTGTATAAATTCTTATAAATAAAAATTTATTCAATGATGAGGGATATTTTTAAAACTCTTATAATATAAAGTTGTTTTATATAATTTGTAACATCTTGTTACTTTATAGTGCTTCAATTGTAAATTTTAGAGGGGATTTTTTAAAAGGAATCAGTTGTAAGGATTACTATTTTAAATTCCATAAGAATTTTTATTTTGAAGTTTTTTTTGTATGATCTAGTTTTCTCAAGGGATTCCATTATAAAGGAAGATAGAGGTTATTCTGATCTTATGATCAAGGGTACTAAAGGCTAGGGAAATAGATTTTATTATGATCATTGTACCAAGGTATTTCTTTGTGTAAAAAATACAAACCTTTACAGTAATTTTAATACTTTGGATACCTTAAGTCTAGGTAAAACTTTTTTAAAACTTAAGGATAAAGTGTATAAATCTTCTTATAAATTTTTTTATAAGTTTTTCTTGAATACTTTGTGTAATTTTTTTATTTATTTTTTTCACAATTTCTTATTATTCAATTAATTTTGTAAAAAAATTATGTAGATTGTTATAAACTTTTCTAACACTGATTATAAAGTAAATTATAATGAATCTTCATATGATATAATTTCTTAAAGTGGTTGGATAAAATTTTAAGTTTTATTTTATAAACTATAATTCACCCCTGGTAAAACATATACTCTTTCAAACCTACACTTATTGGTTGAAAGAAAATAATGCTTCTATTACTTCAATGGAATATAGTTTTTTCAAAAGTCAAAAAATGATAATATGAAACTTATTTTCAATTTGGATAAGTGTTGAGAAAATATTTCTAATATAGATTATAAAATAAAATATAAAAATACTATTAATTCATTATATTATATTTATAATCAAATTTACCTCAAAAATTTTGATTCTATTTAAAAAAAGAAAAGAAAAAAGGTTGTTACTTCTACAGAAGATCAAAGTGTTTTTGTTAAGTTAAAATATGAAATTGAAAGTCTAAAAAAATACTATATAGATTTAATACTATAAGAAAAGATTTTAAAATATTTATATTGATATGAGACCAAAAATAACTACTTTTTGAATTAAAATTAAATCCATTAGAAGACCAACCTATCAAAAGAATATTTTATACCGAGCCAAGAACCTTTATGAACCATGTTCTAGTGAGGAGTACATTGGAAGATATACTATTCATTGAATAGAATTCAATAATTTTGGAGTACTCGAGCATTTATTTCAATGGAACTCATTGCCTATGATCACTATAAAAATAGATTTGGGTTATGAATTTCATATTTTCAAACACTCATGGACCAAAAAAGGTCTATCTTTCAAGGACCTAAATTCTGAAGATATGAATTCATTGTGTACTAGCAACTGAGTTTCTATATCTAGTACTTGGTAACTATTCTATTTAATTTTAAAAAATATATATTTTTTTTAATTTGTTTCTCATAGTAAGTTTTTTATTTTTTATTTTTATTGATTTTTTTCTCAATACTAGGGTTTAATTCCTTCTATTTAGGTGGAGTTTTAGTTTATATTTTTAGATGACTTTTAAAATGGTTAAATTTTTTATTTAAAAATAGTTTTTAAGCTTTTAAGATATAATTTATCAGGAACCATCTTTTATGGAAGAATATTTGGCCAGTTTATTAAAAGATAACTTCCATAGGATTGTATCTTTTTATTTTAAAACCTATGCATTTTTTAAGATCTGTTTTTTATTTTTAGTAGAATTTTTATTTTTTTACCTTATGATATTTTCTAATCTAATAAGATGATAATTCATGTAATTTTAATAAATTTAATATTTAATTATTTAATAGTTATTACCTCATATGATTTCAGCATGATTCTCTATAAACCATCTGACCATGAAAGATCAATAGTCTCCCAGATTTCCAATATAAAGGGTAGTAGACCTAGGGGTAGTTGGGCGCATTTTTTTCTAAGATGATGCTACAGTTTTTTTTTTTTGAATTTACAGTTATCAATTTATATTGAAATCATGAAATTTAATCATCCAAATATATTTCTTATAGTGAAATTATTCTCTAGAGGTTGATCGATCAGGTGTTGTATTCGAAGTGTGAATTCCTTCTGAAGGATGTTATCAAATTCTAGGGTTTGGAATCTATTGTTCTGCCCAAAGAAGATTACAATTTATTTTTTTCCATAATCTCATTCATGGTGTCTACTAAATAGTTAAATTTTATAAAATCAAAGGAGAGAGAATAGTATCCTTTACTCTCTTTGATCATAAATTTTCATTATTATTGAAGATATTTGTTGACTTGTTTGAGTTATCTCAAGAAGGGGATTCTCTCTTCATATCACATATGTTATAAGAAGTATGTGGTTCTTTTTAAAATTCAATAAATAAGTAATGATTTTTCAAAAAATAAAAATAGTTTATAAGATTAATCAACTTTCACTGAAAACAATTATAGTCTTCTAGTGGGTTTAGTTTTTCTTGTGACAAAGAAAGGGATACAAAGACCCAATAAAAATATAGGATGTTTATCTATTGGATTTTCTGGTAAACATGAAGAATATAAATTTGGTAAATTTTATGTTGTTCTATGTTGAGGTAATTTATATGAATATGGTGAAGTTAAATATTTTTTTATACTCATAGATATTAAACAGGATTTTACTAAGGTTGTTGAAAGAAGAAGGTGTTAAGAATAAGGATCATACTAAAAGGGATAATCAATTAAATGTTTTTACCATCTCTCAGATGATATTGGTCTATAAACTAAGTGTAAAAAAAATTTAGAAGAACTCACACATAGTTTATTCTGAAGCTAAAAAATCCATTAAGAATAAGGTGGATGAAAAGTGGAAAGCATCAGAGTTTCCTCAGTTGAAAAATATCCTTCTCAAAAGAATAATAAATATAGAAAAGTATAAGTTCAAATTATCTAAAAAATTAATCTAAGAGTAACTTATAAATACTAGTTTTGGAAGTTTTTAGAAAATCTTAGTAAATCTTGGAGGGAAACTCTATAAAAATAAAAAAAGAGGGACATTGGAAAACCATATTTTGGTCTTGACAAAGCTTGAGATACTAAATTAAAAGTAAAAGTTAATCAGCTATTTGAGGAATGGAATAATAATAAAGGTTATTATAAAAAAATTATTCAATATTATGTTTCAAGAATAATTCTACTATCTATTTCTATATGTGAACAGATTATTTAATAATCTTTAATTAAAGAAAAACATGATTTTTATGAAAGAGAAAATGATATAGTGACATAAGTTTAAGATAAATCTTTATTACTATCCCTTTACTTAATGAATAAGGATAAGGCATAGGTATTTCCCAAGTTGAAATTCCTTTAGAATTTCAATGTGTAATTCCATCAGAAGAAGATTGAATTGTTACTAATGAGGAAGTTTCTCCAGTGGAATTTGATGTTCACATTAAAGATGTTATGAAAAAAGCTGAAAAATATTATTAACCAAATGAATCTAAAATTCATAACTATTAATATTTTACCTCAAATCCCTATTTTAATTCAAAAAAAATATATTTTTTTAATATAAAGAAGAGTCTATAGATCAAGTTTTAATTCATCTACCAGTTCTAAAAGAAATCAAAAAAAGATCTCTATAACCAAATGGGTAGAATTGAACTGATGTTGAAACAAATATTTTGACACCTCTTTGTTTTAATTCTCACAAATCATGTTAATTTTTTTTATAATGGATTTAATATTTTATGATATAATTTTTAATATAAGTCATTCTGATGAAAATTTGGATAAGTGTTCAGATGAGTCACCATTAGTTCAACTTGACTCACCGCCAGAGAGTACTCACTGTCACACTTGAATCACCACTAGAGATGAGTCACTACCAGATTTGACTCAATTCTAGAGATGAGTCACTTCCACACTTGACTCACTACCATAGATGAGTCACTAATATACTTGAATCGCTATCATAGATGATTCACTTTTAGACTTAACTCATCGCCAGAGATGATCTATTGTAAGATGACCTACCATAAGATGACTTATCATCAGATGAGTAAC
The DNA here is from genome assembly GCA_963277665.1 of Viscum album. Classification (NCBI taxonomy): domain Eukaryota; kingdom Viridiplantae; phylum Streptophyta; class Magnoliopsida; order Santalales; family Viscaceae; genus Viscum; species Viscum album. Next base: position 149,075,369 of record OY728129.1, on the reverse strand, counting down.
AACTGAATATGAGTCACCATCAGATGACCCACCATTAGATGACCTGCCACCATCCTAACTTATTACTACACTAACTCACCTCTAAACATGATTCACCATTAGCATGTTCCACCATTGCTATTCTAAGGCATTTGAATTAAATATTCCTGATGGATATTTTATTGAAGTTAATGTGAAGAATTATTTTATGATTTTTATATAATAATTTCAAAGATGTATTAAGGAAAAAGTCAAATACCAGTATTAGGTTTTAGGAAATATTTATGATTATCCTTCTATAGTTTTATATTCCTTCGGTTATATATATTTCTAAAGGAATCCATCACTTCAATGATGCATGATAAATAAGTTTATTTACTAAATACCAAAAAGATCATCACTCAATATATTACACATTAAAATCCTACATACTTCCATTTATGAAAGATAGAAACTCATCAAAGATCAACAACCTTTCCTACAGATAGAAAAAGGGAACTTTACAACACTCTTTTTTACTTATACTCTTATATAAATAGCTCAAGATCCTCATCAACCCACATTCTAGGAGATTCAAACATCCAGATAACTTTATATTGAGAAACACTATCTTTTTCTATATCTTATTTATTTCCCTTTATGTTTTTTACTTTTACATTTTAGTAGTGTGTTGTTTTATTTTTTTTAACAACACGTACTGACTCCTACACTAGAACTGGTTAATACTAGATATTCTCTTATGTCTATTTTTATTTTTTACTCATGGTGTTTTTGGAATATGTCTTTATGGGTCCTATATTGTTTTTCTTCCCACTGTTATTATGGAAGAGGTCCTTACATGGCGTGGACATATTGTATGTTGTTGTAGGTATACCATATCCAAGTTGTGAATCAGATAATACTTATATAATCTACTTTATAATAGTTTATTTACATGTAGATGAGATTAGGTATTATCTTGATACTAAACTCCTTATTTTATTCCATTTCATTATTTTGGTTTATTTGATTCTTTACAAATATTTAAACTATATTTTTTTTTTAACTATAAAAAACCAATACTTTGATAGTTAATATTAACTTGTGTTTATATAATTATATGATTGATTAAATTGATTTAAAATGTTAATGTAATTTTATATTTTTTTAACCGATCACTAATAAATATTTGATAAATATCTTAAAAGATCAAAATTATATTAAATTATTCTACTGATTAACTGGGTGGATTTATTTAAATTGGGGGGTTTTATTTGAACTTGTTTCTAATATAAACTTTTACTGGGATCTCAATTCACCCCCTTATTATGTTACTCACTCCAACCAACATTTGGTATCAAATGTTTTTTAAAATATTTTCAACAGTTATTTTATTTGTGTTTTAATGATCCTAAATTTATATTAGTTTTAAATTTAGTTATTTAATAGATAATAGATAATAATGTTTTTCTACCAACAGAACTCCCTACCTTAATGGAACAAACTACTATCAATGGAAAATCAAGATGAAAATGCATATTGAAAAAATGGATTAGAAATTTTGTCTTATATTAAAGATAAATATTAATTACCTAAGACTGTTAGAAATACATGGTTTGATGCTACTAAAAATGCCTATAATAATAACTTTAAATATATTAATTCCATGTATTGTGATTTAGGAGATAAATAATTCAATTGAATATCTTCATGTAAATTTCATATGAAATTTGGGATACTTTAGCAGTTTCTCATGAGGAACAACTAATGTTAATGAAATTCAATTAAAAACTTATACAATTAAATTTGATTCATTTAAGATGAAACCTGATGAAATTATTTATGAAATGTATCTCAGGTTCAATGAGATAGTGAATACATTTCACTCTTTAAGAAATCCTATTTCTATTAAGGATCAAGTCATACGACTGGTGATGTTTCTACCTGAAATATGGAGAGTAACATCTATCTCAATTAGAGAATATTTTGATATTAGTAAAATACTTGTCAAGGGGTTGATTGGAAATATAAAGTTTAGGATGAAAGTTACAGTGATGAGGAATCACCATCTAATAGTGATGAAAAGATGGCTTATCTAGAAAAAATATTTAAAATATTTTATAATAAGAATAAATTCTTTAGAAAACCAAGAAACAAAGAAAAATATAAAAATAGATGAAATTAGAAGAATTATTGGAATAAATATGTTACGTCAAATGAGATCATCATCTATGAATTTAAGAGAAAATGGAATGTCAAAGAATATTTTACTAAGTTGAAATATAAAAATAAATATGATGAAAAGGATCGTAAATACAAGAAAGTGATAGAGGAAACTTGGAGTGCTTATGAAGATAGATCAATTTATTTAGACTCTACCCAAGAGAAAAAAAGACAGAGAAAACATGTGCTTCATGACAGACACATTTAAGGTAACCTTCTTGAGAAGCTATATTAAAAGTCAATGTTACCTAGAAATCATTTATTCCAAACATATGACTATAGATTATTCAAGCTTCAAAAATTTGATAAATTTTTATGGTGTACATGTCACCTTTGGTTATAATACTAAAGTGAAAATAATTATCCTTATCCAAATTGGTAATTCTAACTCTATTTTAGTTTCTAATTTACTATTTTTTTGGTTTAAAATATAATCGGTTTATCATATCATAGCTATATGATGATGGTTTTTATGTAAAATCTGAAAACAATGCCTGCAATGTTTTTGATTCTATAAATTCATTATTATTTAATACTTTAATAAATAAAAATATTTATGTTGTTAATTTACACTCTTTATTGTCTAAAAATGTTTCCAGTCTAAGTGCTTTTCATAAGGAATTTGGATTTGGAATAGTATACTAGGACACTATAATAATTACTCACTTATAAATCTAACTAGGAAAGGGTTAGTCAAAGATCTAAATAAATTTTAATTCCCAAATGATAAATTCTCTAACCCATGTTAAAAATGGAAATAACACAAAAATATATTTCAAATCAAAGAAAGAACCTTCAACTTCTCAACTCTTAGAGTTGGTTCACATAGACTTTTTTAGACCATCTTGAGTATCTAGTCTAAATGAGAAGCACTATGTCTATGTCCCTAGAGATGAGATTTCTAGGTATACTTGGGTATTCTTTTTAGCTCACAAAAGTGAATCCTGCTACTAATTTACCAAGTATGCTAGATCTGTAGAAAATCTTAGGGGACTTAGATTAATAATTTAAGAATTGATCATGGCTGTGAGTTTAAAAAACAATACTTTGAATCTTTTTTTACATAAAATGGATATAATAACAACTTTTTAGATCCTAGGACCCCATTATAGAATGGTATTTTAGATATAAGAAATGTAAAACTTCAAGATAATTCTCATACTATGCTTAATGAATAGGACCTTCATATTTACTTTTTAGAAGAGGCTATGAATAAATCCTTCAATATAATTAATATAGTTCTAATCAGACCTCTCTTAAAGAAAAAACCTTATGAGTTATGGAATAATAGAAATCCTAAGGTTAATTACATTAGAATTTTTGGTTCAAAATTCATTATTATTAAAATTAAGGATAATCTTTACAAATTTGATTCCACAATTGATGAAGTGATATTCCTTGGTTATCTAATATTTAGTAAATCATATAGAGTATTTAATAAAAGAACCAAGACTATGGAAGAGTATGTTCATGTCAATTTTGTTTAAACAGATCCATATGAGCCTAAAACTCCTTTAAAAACCTTATGTATGATTTTTCTACTTTGTACATAAATTCCAAATATTCTAACAATTCTGTGAAATAAGAAAAAAAACATCCAGTTCTAAGGAACATTCCCAAATTGAACATGAACATATATATAACAATGAGAGTACCAACCCTTATTTTCAAAGAGTTATTAGGACTCATGGATATCATCCTCTAGATGTTGTAGTTAGAGACCTAGATAGAGGTACACAAACTGTAGCTTCTCTTAGAAATATGGTTAAACATCAATCATTATTGTCATATCTTGAACCTAAGAATGTCAATTATGCAATTAGTGGTGAATTTTGGGTAATGTAAATGAAAGAAGAACTTAACCAATTTGAAAGAAATAAATTTTAAGAACTTATAGATAGACCTAAAGAAACCTTTATTGTTTTCACTAAATGAGTATTTAGAAAACAGTTTGATGATTTAGGACATATAGAAAAATAGTTACGCATTCCCTTAATGCAAGAATGAAGGAACAACTTTCCCCACAGCCACCACTACTGATAAAGTAACTACCTCATCAGATGTTGCAGCATGCTCTTATTAATCTAACTTTGAATAGTAGTACAGTTAGAATGATGACCCCACATATAGGGATGCCTAAAAACTTTTGTAGGATCTATATCTTACAAATTAGATTGAATCATGGATTGAAGAGAAAGATAACATTGCTTTTAGTCAGTATAAAAATAGAGATATGTCAGCTGATACCTGTCTTGATCTCTGAAATAGGATGTTTTTCAAAGGGTTTGAGGAATTTTAGAATGATCCAAGGTTTAATTTTAATGAAATCATTTGGAAATGACCTTTGTTAAGGGATTATGGTTGAATAATTTCTAGACACTCTCTCAAGTAGTGTACCCAGATTTTGTCCAGGTCTATGCTACACTTCTTCTTTGTAGTGTACCTAGTTTTACATTGGTTCGATTCTTCATCAGCCTGTTCTTTTACTGGAGATCACATAGGGGAAAACTTTCCTCTCTGGTTTTGACTTACTTGTGCAGATGTAGGCCCTTCTCTATCTTTCTCTGATACTCCACAATTTTCCATTCGGATTCATCATGTCCTAATAGTATTTTCTAGTTTATAGTTGTATACCTTCACTTTGGAGGCTCCACTATTGACTTATTTTCATAGATTTACAGCACTGGAGAGGCTATCTCATGTGTCCTCCTTGAGTGAAGGTGAATCACGTTAGAGAATTCTTTTTTGGGTCATCATTTCATTTTGTAATTTCTATAATTTTATGGTGGTGTAAGTGAATTACACCTCGTGCTTTTTATTTTAGAAATTTTAGTTTTAATAGATTTATTTTGGCATGAATTAGGTGACTAATTAATGTCATTTCTCTTAAAAACTATTTGGAAGCTTTTCCACCTATAGTCATATTTGAATCCATTATAATATTTTTTTCCTATGAATCACATTTGGATTTAAAATTATATCAAATAGAGGTAAAAAGTGTATTATTTAATGGATATATAGTTGAGGATGTTTTTTTGAACAACCCCTGGTTTTTAAAATCCTCATTTTCCAAATCATGATTTTAAATAAAAAAATATCTATATAGTTTAAAAGAGTCTCCTAGAACTTGGTATGATAGGCTTAACTCTTTTCTAATTTCTAAAGGATTTTTAAAATCTATAGATGATCCTACCAATTTTATAAAAAAAATAAAAATATTTTTTAGTTGTCCAAATCTACGTAGATGATATTATGTAATGGAATAGACCTATCTGGTCCATTACTTGTGAAAAATCGAGTGTTTGAATTGTTATGGGAGGTCAAGGTGACTCATTTCAAGAGTTTTCCAAAAATCCAGTTTTCCAACAGTAGCTCATCTAATGGTGGATCAGAGCAGGGAGTCACCAGTGGTGACTCTCACTAGTAGGTCACCAGCAGTGAGTTGTGACGGTGACTCGTGATGGTGATTCATCCATCGATAACTTGGAATGGTAGCTCATAATGGCAATTCATCCACTGGTATCTCAGAATGGTAGCTCATAATGGTGAGTCACAGCGGTGAGTCATAGTGGTGAGTCAAGACCAGTGAGTTAGGACTGGTAAGTCAAAATGGTGACTGGAACCAGTGAATTTTAATGGTGATTCATTTATGGTAGGTTGCAATGGTAGGTCTCCAACGGTGAGTTGTCTGATGGTGACTCATCCAATAGAGACTCATCCAACGGTGAGTCAACCAATAGTGACTCATCCACCAGTGTCTTTCTAATGGTTAGTCACCCAATGGTGACTCATCCACCAGTATCTCATCATTGGTATCTTACACTAGTGACTCATCCACCAGTGACTCATCCACCGATGACTCTTTTCCAGTAATTTTTCAAAATTACTGAATTCTTTATTTTCTCCAGTTTCACCACTTTAACATTTCCTTTGATGTAAAATGATTTTAAAAACAAATTTAATGGTTTTTATAAACATTTTTAATCATATCTATCTTCCAAAAACCTAAATCTTCCTTTAACCTTCCAAACCATGTAATCTTGGTCAAGATCCTCCTTTAATGGATTTTCAAAACCATTTCTCCCATTGTTATATGATTTTCCTTTTCTAGAGATGATATCCTTTATTCCTTGTGGGTTTCCCTTTTCCCTTGGTGCACCCTGATCCATTCTTCCATGAGGATTCATGCGGTTGCATTTCCCCTTTTTGGATCACATTTTCCCCGGAGGCTTTTCCTATATGCACACCCCCTGTTCTAGTCCAATAAGGAAGTTTTGATCATTTTTTCTTCTAGGTAGGTATCCCTCATCTTTATTTTATCTATAAAACATGTGGGGTGAGTTTATAAATGTTTATTGAGAACATATTTTATTTTTTATTAATTAATATAATTGAATCAACTTTAATTCAATATACAGGGGCTGGGGAAAATTGATGTATGATCTGCTTGTTATTTTGTTTTTAGTTGTTGTTGAGAATTCTATGGGATATATTCCTACTAAAAATCATGGTTGTTAGGGGTATTTTTTTGTAAACCAAATAGATTTTAGAATGCATGTTTTTTGGTTTCCAATCAAACAATTGTTTTGAAATCGATTAACCACATACACTTGGCTAATAAATGGATTCCCCAGGATCAAATTTTTTCTACGATAACCCTAAAAATTAAGATGTGGAATTAAAGAATGGATGACTTGTTAAATCTGAATATGTGATGTTTGGTTTGTGTGGTGGTATGGTTATAGGAAAGGCTAGGTGATATGGGGTGGCAAGGGTGGTGTAATGGAATCTCATGTTAAAAGATTGATTGATTGTAGAATGGATGGGTAGTGTTGTGCAGTAGGGCTCTAATAGGGTTATGCTATGTTGTGTTGATATGTGTGATGGGTGTGGTGTGGTTATGCAATAGGGCTTCCAAGAATGGTTGTGATGGGTGTTTTGTAGTCGTAATAATATGTGTTACTAGGTGTGGCTATGAGTTGGGGGTTTTCGATGGATTGGGCGGAATGACTTTGAAGAATGATTATGGTAGTGGTTGGTATGGGTAGTTATAAAACCTCAAACATTTTATGGTATGTTTCTCTTAAATACTTTCTATTCATTAGATAGGCTCTATTTCATGCAGCAATGAGTCTCTATGAAACAAAACTTGGTTATTTATAGGATAAGTTCAAAACCTAGCCATTAAACTTAAATTGTCCACTTTTTTTAATTTCAAAAAAAATGGTCATCTACGATTGTGATCTGTAAGTTATTTAGAGTCTGATAAAAGAAACTTGTTTTTTATGAATAGTTACATACCCTTAGGAATTTTAATTTTAATAGTAATATGAAGCTTATGAATATTAAATCATATTATTATTTTATTTTCTTAAGTTTATAAGGTAATGAGATATTGAATAATTTTTCAAGGTATTAAAAAAATGAGTTATAGATATAAAATTGTTATTTTTGAATAAATTATGATTTTATTTAAAAATTAAATTAATAATATTTAGAAAATTATTTTCAAAAAATGGAGTTCATTTTTGAATTATAAATTTCGAAAATGGTTAGGGTGAATTTTTAGGATTTTTATAAAATACTTGAATTTTTGTGAATCGTAAAACTACAGTTCTGAGTTTTTAGTATATTTAATGACATAATAATGATGTAATAATTAATATAAAATTCTGGTTGAATTTTGTATAGTAAAATATGACATGAGGTGTCCCAAGTGGCTAATACCATGGGAAATCCCATGGTTTTTCAATAACCACTAATGAGGTGTCCTTTGAAATTAATAAAAAAACTCCCTCTCATTTACTATAAATACCCACTCATTACTTAGTTTTATTTCATTAAAAACTCATTATACTCAAATATCTGATATTTTGGCCTCCCTAGTAGTCCTCCCAAGGTTTCCTTAATCCTCCAAGGTCCCAACATTTGTTTTTTAAGAGTTACTTTATAAGGTAAGGGAATCTACCACCCTTCTCTTTTTAAATATTTCATTTTATGTTTTTCTTTTTTATTTTAAATTGGTTTATGTTGGTATATATCATTACATATCCACCTTCATGTACATATTTTTTAAGAATTATTAGATAACCCTTTTCCCTCATAAAAATATTTTATGAATTTTTAAGTGATATCATTAGGCTGGCGAATTTTCGTGAGGGATTTCTCAACTTTTCTTTTATTTTGAGTTCCTTTATTTTATTTTTATTCCTTTATCTCCCATCATAAAAATTCTATGATGATTCAATTACCTTACATGAACTTTAATTTTATTATTATAATGTAATATTTTATCATCATCACTCTTTTCCTACCTCCTTTTACACTAAAAATGAAAACACTATCCGAGATGTGTTAATTTATCACATTTAAGGATGATAGGTTCTTAATTTTTATTACCATGTCAAATTCTAGTCATAAAACCATTTTTATGGTTAAAATAGATCATAATATATGTATTTAATCTTATTCAATGTTCTTTAATCCTTACACACTCTTAATATAAAATAATAATACAAAACAAGTTCATTACGCACAAAACTGCCATGTTAATCCAAGCATTTATCATTATTTTTTTTATCAAACAAGTCATCCTCATGGTATATAACCCAAAATAATTATAATATCAGTTATATATCTTAAATATCACTAATAATATATATTAAAAAAATTTATGTTTAACCACATTTCAAATTAAGTTCCAATCATGAATACAAGTAAACTGATCATGAAAACCAAGGAAGCGAATGCTTCCAAAACAATAAAATTGAACCTCTTAAACCCATAAAAAAGGCCATCAATGAGATTAATAAGGTTATAATAAATCAATTACATGTAGGGGATGTTATGTAATTATTAATTAATGAATATAAATTATATTATTCTAGTCTTTAATTTCAATAGAAGAACCCATTCGGGCATAAGGTAAGGGGTTTCTCATCTCACTTTTATTTCCAAGAGATTTCCATTGTTTGCCACTTATCTCTTGTATGTGGTTTAATTTTACTAAAATTTTATATATATAATCATGATTATATTTATATTCATGATATTCAGTGACTCACTTGATGATTATTAACTCAATTGATTACAATTTTGTAAGGGACTTTGTTTTATTTTCCGTTTCATTATGATTTACTTGGTATTGTGCACCTAATCATTATTATGTGGTGTACCTATTTCCACTTTGGGATCATTTTTTCATTTTTAATTATAAATATATAATATATACATATTATGGTTTCATGGATATGATTATTTTCTTAAGAAATATAGCCTTTTACATATTATGTTTTTTTTGGAATGTTGTTTTAACTATGGAAATATTGATAAATATGTATCATCTACTCTATACGGATATTGAGAAGGCATATTTTAATTGTATTAAATCTATGTATAAATAATTATTTTTACTTTAATTTATTGGTGGGGCCCTCTATATCCCCTCAATTCATCTAAAGGTCTTGTGATAAAAATTTGTTAATGACAATCCCTTCGAGTTTGTTTCCAAAAATCAGATGAGTTTCTACCCACAGACTTAAACTGTTTCAACGGTATAATTGTATCATTTTCTAGATTATTGATGTTCAATTAATAAGAATATATCTTTATACATTTTTAGTTATTACTATCCATGGGTTTTTTACTATGACAAAATCTATGGATGCAGTTTCATTCTCAGTTTACTAATGGTGTGTGTTTTTCATTTATTCACAATGCCATATTGACTATGCCAATTTGTTTGTGATTTAGTTATTTTTTATTAATTCTTCCACTATTTGTAACCCTTAATGAGTATTTGAGATCACCCCTTTCATTTTTTACCTTCAACAGGTTATGAGGATGTGACCATTTATTGAGTTCTATTGGATGTAGTTTATTAGTTTTTGTTATGTATTGTATTTTTTTTCCTTTCCCAATGTAATATGAGTTACATTTATGTATCTAGTTTCTCTAAGACTACTAAACTAATCATTCCTTCAGGATTTCATTATTTTTAATCATTCCAATATAATAAGTAATGCATCAGCTCTGTGCATTTGGGGTTGGGGTGTTATAATTGGTATTAGAGGAAGTTTAGTAGAAAACTTGGAAACTAGATTTAGAAAACTAAGATTAAGGAACAAACCCCTAATATATTATTTGAGGATAAACATAAAATAACATACTATTATTTTGGTAAGGAATATATTATGTGGATATTTCAAGAAAATATATCCCTCACTAGATACTACAAGTGGAAGTGGTTCTAGCACAGATATACCTAGGAGTGAAAACTCCTATAAGAAGTTTTGGGCTTGACCTGGGGTATCTAGGTATATGAAAATGGGCCTTATTGTGCCCCTAGTTTTACACTCTCGAGGTATAGTCATAGGATAATTCACATTTTATTTACAAACCATTATAATGGATTTAATAGTAAATATAAACAATTTTTATGATTATGATATTAGTTGTGCATAAATTTTCAGATTATTTTAAGTGTTTTCTAGTTATAAATTATGAACTATGATCAAATTTAGTGTATTTTATTGTTTAGTGACGGTTCAATATGAAGTATTATATGGTAAGAGGTGTCGAAATCCAACTTTTTGGGATGAATTTGGTGAGAAGAAACTTATAGGCCTAGAACTTATCAAAGAGACAACTGTAAAGGTAAAGAAAACTTAGGCCCATATTAAAGCAGCACAAATTAGAAAAAAGAGTTATTCTAACAACCAAATAAAGGGTTTATAATTTAAATTATAAGATCATTTCTTTCTAAAAGTATCTCTATGGAAGGGTGTCTTAAGGTTCGGTAAGAAATGGAAATTGAGCCTTAGGTGCATCGGACCGTTAAATTTTTTTGAAAGAATTGGAGTTGTAGATTACTGTTTAGCAATGCCACTAAGTCTCTAAAAAGTTAATAATGTGTTCCATGTGTCATTTTTGAAGAAATACATGATATACCCGATTCATATACTCACCTATGAAAAAATATAACTGGAACCTGATTTTTCATACTGTGAAGAGCCTATTGAGATTCTTGACATAAGGGAGAAGGTATTGAGAAATCAAAAAACTTATCTCGTAAAGGTTATTTAGAGAGACCATAAAATAAAGGAAGAATGTGGGAACCTAAGGATGTTATGAAGAAGAACCACCCACATCTTCTTTAAGGGGTTTATTAATTAAATTGTTTTGGGAGAAATTTACGAAGGTGGGAATAATATAAAAACCCCAAAAAATTTATGGTATGTTTCTCTTAAATATTTTCTATTCATTAAATATACTATATTTCATGAATTACTAAGTCTATATGAAACAAAAATTGGTTAATTATAGGATAAATTCATAACTTATCCATTAAACTTAAATTTTCCACTTTTGTGTTTTGAATTTTAAAAAAAATAGTCATATACAGTTGTGATCAGTAAGTTATTTGTAGTCTGATAGAATCAACTAGTTTTTTATTTATGAATAGTAACATACCCTAATGAATAGTAATATGAATAGTAATATGACCCATATAAAAATTAAATCATATTATTATTTTAATTTAATATGGTTATAACATAATGATAGGCTGATTAATTTTTCAAGGTATTAAAAAAATGCGTTATAGATTTAAAATTATTATTTTTGAATAAATTGTGATTTTATTTAAAATTTAAATTAATAATATTTGGAAAATTATTTTCATAAAATTGAGTTCATTTTTTAATTCTACACACCGAAAAATTGTTTGGGTGAATTTTTTGAATTTTTCTAAAATACTTGAATTTTCGTGAAAAGTAAAAATACAGTTTTGAGTTTTTGGTATGTTTAATGACATCATAATGATGTAATTATTAATATAAAATTCTATTATAATTTTTTATAGTAAAATATGACATGAGGTGTCCCAAGTGGCTAATACCATGGGCAAATATCATGGTCAAGCCCATGGTTTTGCAAAAAACACTAATGAGGTGTCCTTTGAAATTAATAAAAAAACTCCCTCTCATTTACTATAAATACCCACTCATTACTTCATTTTAATTCATTCCAAAAATCATTATCCTAAAATATCTAGTATTTTTACCTCCCTATTAGTCCTCCCAAGGTTTCCTAAATTATTCAATGTCCCAACCTTTATGTTTTTGGAGTTACTCTACAAGGTAAGGGAATCTACCACCCTTCTCATTTTAAAGCTTTCATTTTATGTTTTTCTCTTTTATTTTTAATTGGTTTACCTTGGGATATGTCATTACATATACTCATTTCTGTAAATATTATATAATAATTATGAGATACCCCTTTTATCTCATCAAAATATTTTATGAATTTTTATGTAACGCCGTTAGGCTGCCAAATTTTCGTAAGGGATTTCTCAACTTTTCTTTTATTTTGAGTTACTTTATTTTCTTTTTATTTCCTCATATACCCTCATTAAAATGATATGATAATTCTGGTAACTTAAATGAACTGAAATTTTATTATTCTAATGTAATATTTCATCATCATCTCTCTTTTTCCCTCTCCTCTTATACTAAAAATGAAAACATTGTCCGAGATATGTTAATTTATCACATTCAAGGACGACGGATTCTCAATTTTTATTACCATATTCAATTTTGTTCATGAAACCATTTTTATGGTTGAACCAAATAAAAATATGTGTATTTTATCTTATTAAATGTTTTTTAATCCTTACGCACTCTTAATATAAAATAATAATACAAAACTGGTTCATTACGCACAAAACCGCCAAGTGAATCCAATCGTTTAACATTATTTTTTTATCAAACTAGTCATCCTCATGGTATGTAACCCAAAATCATTATAAGATCATTTACATATCTTAAATATCACTAATAATATATATTAAAAATTCTGTATTTTTTACCATATTTCTAATGAACTTCCATTCATGAATACAAGTAAACCAATCATGAAAACCAAGGAAGAAAATGCTTCCAAAATAATAAATTTGAACCTATTAAACCCCTATAAAAGGCCATAAATGAACCTAATAAGGTTTTAATAAATACATTTATGTATATTAGGTTATTTAATTATTAATTAATGAAGCTAAATTTTATTATTCATTCCTTTAAAATCAATAGAAGAACACATTCAGGCATAAGGTAAGGGGTTTCTCATCTCACTTTTATTTCGGTGAGATTTCCATTATTCTCCATTTATCTCTTATATGTGGTGAATTTTTACTTAAATTTGATATATAATATCATTATTCTATTTATATTAATTATATTTAGTGATTCACTTGATGATTATTGACTCAATTGATTACAATGTTGTAAGGGACTTTGTTTCGGTTTCTATTTCGATGTGATTTACTTAGTATTGTGCACCTAATCATTCTTATGTGGTGTACATATTGCCCCTTTGGGATAATTTTTTCATTTTAAATAGTAAATATATTATATATCCATATTCTGGTTTCATGGATATTATTATTTTCTTAAGCCTTATACCCTTTTATATACAGTGTTTATCTGTAATGTTGTTTTAACTATGGAATTATTGATGAATCTGTATCCTATACTCTATATGGATATTGAGAAGGCATATTTTACATGAATTAAATCTATGTATAAATAATTCTTTTAATTTTCATTGATGGTTTGGTCCCTCTATATCCACTCGATTCATTGACGGGTCTCGTGAGACAAATTAGTCGGCGACATTCGAGTTTGTTTCCAAAAATCAGACGGGTTTCTACCCACAGACTTACACTGTTTCAACAGTATAGTGGTATCATGTTCCAGATACATGATGTCCAATTAATAACCGTATATCTTTATTTATTTCCAATTATTATTATCCATGAGGTTTTCACTATGAAAAAATCTATGGATGCAGTTTCATTCTCAGTTTATTAATGGCGTGTGTTTTTCATTTATTTACCATGCCATATTGACTATGACAATTTGTTTATGATTCAGTTATTTTTGATTTATGATTATTCTATTTTTAACTCTTACTAATCATTTTATCTCACCCCTTTCAATTATTTACCTTCAATAGGTTATAAAGAGGAGACTATTTATTGAGTTATCGTGGATGCAGTTTATTAGTTTTTGTTATGTATTATATTTTGTTAACTTTCCCAATGTAATATGAGTTACATGTATGTATATAGTTTCTCCAAGACTACTAAAATGATCATTCCTTTGATATTTCATTCCTTTTAATCATTTCAATGTAATAAATAATGCATCGGCTCTAGGATTTTGGGGTAAGGGTGTTACAGTAGTTCACCCGGAGTTTCTCCATTAGTAGAATACTGAAAGCTTCACAGCGTGCCTCGAGATCGATAATTTTTTATATTATAAATTGGTGTTAAACAAAGAGTAAATTTTAAGTGTTTTAAACTAGCATGCTCTTCACCTATTGAAATGACTATAGTGGTGTTGATTGTTTTCCTGTGTTTCTTATTTCCTGTTGTGCTTAGTAGTTGCTCAGGTAGATATTAAATGATTAAATGAACGGTTTAATAAATAATGAGAATTGGTTAAATGATTTGGTTGGAGGTATGATTTGAGTTGTGACTGGTTGTGTGGTCATTCATTTAGAGGTAGCAGAAAAGGTGGTGGTGTGAGATGTTTATTGATTTAAAACTCGAAGGTTGGGCTTGAGTGTTTGGTAGAATATATATATGTGTGTGTGTGTGTGTTTCATTATGATTTCTATACGTACCCCACCCTAGTTGAGAACTATATGTCAAACACCCCCATTTTCATGAGGAAGAGTGTCCTTGAAAAACATCATGGTGGGAGGAATGATGGCTGGCCACCCTCTCTTCCCTGATCATTCTTCTAGGTGGTGATAGACCAAGTTTCTTTGGGCAGGTTGTGGTTTGTGAGGCCCATGTGTGTGCGAGAAAGTAGTGTTTTCCAGGTGTTTTTGGGATGATATGTGTTGTTCTTCCTAGGTGTCTTCGGGATGAGATGAAATGTGTTATGCTTCCCAGGTGTCTTCAGTATGGGATGTGATGTGGTATGTCGATCAGGTTTGTGTGGGAACGATGTGATGTGGTATGTAGCCCAAGTGTGTAAATGCAGGATGTGATATGGAATGTGGTCTAGTAGTGTGTAGTTGGGTTGTGAAATGGTTCTTTTAGAAGAGGTGGGAGCACCATAATGTTTTTCTTTAGGGTGTGAGAGTTTCTAATCAGTGGGAAAGTGGTGTGGGGTACCCTATCATCGATGTTATTACTATATTACTTTACTGGGCTTGTGTTATTTGGTGGGTGTGCCTTGGTGAGGTGGGGATGGTTAGTAGGACTTTTTAGGTGATGTTTCTTATTTTGTTTTCTCATAGGATCATTAGTATTATTCTCTTACTTGTGCATGATAGACTTTGGTTTTTCCTACTAAGTATACTTGTATACTCATCCTACCTACATAAAACTATTTTCAAGTTTCTAGGACGACTACGTGGACTATGTTGGGCATTACTAGCTCAAACTTTGGGGATAGTTTCTATGTAACTACTTATCTTTTCTTTCGGTACATACCATGTAATTTTATTGTATTTGTAATAGTTTTATTTAAACATGAATATGGGATAGATTTTGGATTATATATGTGTGTGTGTGTCTTGGAGTTGTTTTGAGGTTGATACATCTTATCTCCCAATCTTGTTTGCTATAAAAATGGTAATGCCTCCCATTTTTTGAGATTTTATACCCTTGGTTCTGGTCACAACTCAGGGGCCTACTAGAGGTGGGACTCATAGGTCATTATCTCTCTTTCTCCATTACCATCTCAGGATGGGCATCTTTGGAGGGAGGGGTTGTGATAGAATGGTATCAGAGGTGATAGTTGAGAGATATGATGGATTTTGGGGTTATAAACAGATATTATTTCATGGGTTGGTAGGGAAACAGTGTCAGGTGACCTTGGTGTGTGACATAGGCTAGGGAAGACTAGCTAGGACACTAGATTTTAGGTCCCCCCATGATCTTATGTGAGGACTCTAGGCCTATTGAACGACCAAGTAAGTATACACCATTTTCAGTGTAGAGACACTAGGGAAGGTTAATGCCTTAAAATGACTTGTGTTCCTATTTGATTTGGGTGTTTTTGGGAATTTTTAATGGATAAAAAATTAATTAAAATGAATATTAAATAAAATTCCATACTACTCAGGCTTAGGAATTCCTTATTCACCTTTTTTCAACTATGGAACCTGATCGTCATCCACATGTGGCATGGGTGGTTGAGGCTCAGCATGCCGACCCGGTTGATCGGTGGAGAGTTGATCCAGTGGGGGAGGATGACCAGTGGAAGATAACGTTACGTTATTTCTAGTGACAGACTCTCAGAAAGTATGATGGTAGTGTTTTAGACATGGTGATGGAGAAATATATTGAGTAGTTTGAGATCACATTCATTTTGATCTAAGCTCTGATAGAGTACTGGGTTCCTTTTGCAGTGATCCAAATGTAGGGAGCTTCATGTAAGTGGTGGATTCTATACTTGGGGATGAGGAAGGAGGTTGACGTTCTATGGGTTGATTTCAAGAAGGAGTTCTGAGCATAATTCCTTTCATCGACCATGAAGGATAAGAAGAGGTAGGAGCTACTCTCCCTCTAGTAGGGGAGTATGTTGGTACAAGAGCTGAGGATTGAGTTCAAGGATCTCCTTTATTTTTTCCTAGATCTCTTCTTGGATGAGGAGTCTCGTGTGAGATGCCTAGAGAAGGCACTTCATCCTTCTATCCAGTATGTGGCCACCCCCTTTACATTTCCACCGTACTGTAAGGTGTAAGTGATTGAGTGGATGCATTCATGAGGAGGTCTACTATGATAGGGGAGCCAACCGGTTTCTTCGAGAGGCAGGGTTACCAATAGTATGTCTCTAGTGCTATGGCCTTCAAGGTTTTGGCCAATGGGGATTCAACCTTAGCAGTTTCTGTTTTGACCTTCTAGTCCTCATTCCTTTTTAGTGGGCTTGGGGCCGATGTGTTTCTTCTATAGAGTCCACGTAAATATTCATAATTAGTTCTAAGTGGTCTTTTGAGATAATTTTGGTGGAGGTTGGAAGGTTCAGTGCCTATCTCAATAGAAATTTCCAGCCAGGCCATTTCAGTAGTAAGGACAGTAGGCTCATGCTCCACCGATGGGAGCTGAAGTAGGTAGAGGCCAACCTCTGGGTGTTTCTTAGGGAACTTGGCCTGGGTTTTTTTGTGGAGGCAGTTGTCAGGAAAGGGAAAGAGGATCTTTTCATGGTCAGTTTCACGCTGTGGAGGCAGCAGTTCCAGCAAGGCCATAAATCATTGAAGGTGTGATTATATTATTTAGTACCCTTAATTATAAATTGTTTCATTCAGAAGATACGCACTACTTTGTTTAACCCAGTATAGACCATGCTCTGGAACTAGAAGTAGAGAGGCTTCTTATGCCCCTGGTGTTGACTATTCCAATCAGAGGTTAGACCAGCATGTTTGATGTGTTTTGGGAATGTATACTGATGATGGGACTTCATCAATTTCATGGGGATCTCTTCTTGCTACAGATGAAACCATATGATGTAATTCTTGGCATTGATTGGATTTATTCTAATCATTCCATCATCTAATGTTTCTAGATAAGATTTGTGTTTTCAGACAAGGACGGTTGGTGTGTGGCTTTCATTGGCGAGAAGAGTTTCTAAATGTGCAGTCAGTGCACGGAGCCCCTTATTTCCTTGTTTGCTGAGCTTTCAGTGGAATCGGTGGATTCTAAGATGTTGTAGGTTCCTAGAGTTGTTGGGTAGTTATTGTATTTTTCTTCGAGGAGGTTTTGACTCTACCCCCCCCCCCCCAACATGACGTTGAGTTTGGGAAAGACTTACAACTCAGTGATTCTCCAATTTCGAGGACTTTTTATCGTATGGAACCTTATGAGTTGCGAGAGATGAGGATTCATATTTATGGCATGATGATAAGGGTTTTATCTAGCTCAATGTGTCTTTATGGGGTGATCCAGTTTTGTTTTCAAAGAAGGAAGATGGTTGTATGAGGTTTTTCATAGACTATCGGAGGTTGAATCTAGTGACAGTCAAGAACCGTTACCCTCTCCCAAGGATAGACGATCTTTTTTACTAGATGAGAGGGGTGAGTTTGTTTTCTATGATCAATTTATGCTATGGATATCACCATTTGAGGGTGAAGGAGAGAGATATACTAAATATTTCTTTCAAGTGCAGGTATGGGAACTTTGAGTTCGTAGTCATGTCGTTTGGTGTTACGAACACACCAGCCATGTTCATGGTGCTTATGAACTCTATCTTCCATGATTTCCTAGACCAGTTCATCATCATATTCATCGATGAAATATTTATTTATTAAAAGTTAGTAGAATATCATTAACTCAAGACTATCTTTCAGGTCCTTCGATGCCACCAACTCTATAGAAAGTTTTCCAAGTGCAAGTTCTGGTCACAATAGGTGCATTTCCGTGGGCATGTGGTTTCATAGTAGGGTGTATAATTGGACCCGTCAAAGGTCGAGGGAGTTTTTTCTTGAGAAGAACCCAATAATGTTGCATAGGTTTTTATTTTTTCTTGGTCTAGCAGGCTATTACCAGAGATTTTTACCAGATTTCTCTCAAGTTTCAACTCCATTGACTACTCTGACTATAAAGTACCAGGATTTTGTGTGGAGCAAGCAGTGCCAAGCAGCATTTAGCTATCTGAATGGGAATTTTTCTAGTTCTCTAGTGCTCCATTTTCTAGATGAAGGGGTGATGTTCAAGGTGTTTTTTAATTCTTCTTATCTAGGATTGGGATGTGTGTTGATGCATCATTAGAGAGTTATCTCTTATGGGTCTCGGCAGTTATGTCCCAGAAAATGTAACTATTCCACCCATGATCTGGAGTTAGCAGTTTTTTTGTTTGAATTGAAGTTGTGGTGGCGTTACCTCATTAGGGATGGATTTTTGGTCTTCACAGATCATAAGAGCTTTAGGTATATCTTTTCCTAGAAATATATAAACTTACGACAGCAGAGGTGGATGGAATTTCTTCAGGAATATGATTTTGAAATCTCCTATACCTCAAGAAATGGGAATGTCATGGTCGATGCCTTCAGTAGGAAGTCACATAAGTGGGTAGTTTGGAAATATGCAGATGCTTGGAAGGTGATGGAGGATTTATCGGTCTTTCACTTAGATATAGTAATGGATGGTGTCAAAGGTTGTTTTTTTCTAGTGGTGATGTGCGAGGTGGTCCTTTGTGAGTTTCACTGCTCACCCTTAGCAGTGAACCCTAGAGTTTCTAATATGTAATATGGCTTAATGGTGCAGTTTTGGTGGCTTGGGATGAAATGGGATGTAGCAGAGTTTGTGGTGAAGTGTTTAGTGTACCACCAGGTGAAGGTTGAACACCGTGTTCTTGGTGGTTTTTTGTAGCCTTTGGATTTCCCTGAGTAGAAGTAGGATTATATTTCAATGTATTTCATCACAGGTTACCTAGATCTCTGGGAGGATATTATACCATCTGGTTAGTATTGGATCAGCTAATGAAATCGGCTCACTTTTTAGCGATCAAGGAGTTGGGCATAGTGGATGCCTTGTAAAATAGGTATTTATATGAGGTGGTTCATCTTCATAGTGTTCCAAGATCCATTATCTTGGATTGGGATATAGGATTTACCTAATGAGTTTGGATGGGATTAAAAAATACTTTTGGCACTCAGTTATGCATCATCACTGCCTTCCACCCTCAGACAGATGGAAAAATAGAACACACTATCTAGATGTTGTAGGATATTCTATGATCATGGGTCTTGGACTTTGAAGGATCTTGGATACAACACTTTCCCTTGGTAGAGTTTTCTTACAATAATAGTTATCACTCTTCCATTGGCATGGCTTTGTTTGAAGCATTATACGGAAGACCATGTTGTTAACCTTTTTGTTGGGTAGAGGTTAGGGAGATAGTTTTCCTTGGCCCTGAGGTTGTGTAGATCATGAAATATAAGGTTCAAATTGTTCATTAGAGGATGAAGGTATCACATAACCGGAAAAGGTTTTATTTCGATCGTAGGAGGAGGCCCTTACAGTTTGAGTTTAGGGACTATGTGTTCTTGAAGGTTTCACCTTGATATGCTCATGTGAGTTTTGGAAGAGATATCAAGCTTTCTCCAACGTTCATTGGACCCTTCTATGTGTGGGGATGAGTTGGTGAGGTGGCATACCAGTTAGCATTGCCACCGCAGTTAGAGAAGATCCCTGACGTCTTCCACATCTCCCAAATTCATCGGTATCTTCATGATGACTCCCATGTAATTAACTTGGGAGAGTTGGATAATGAAGATGATGTTACATATGTGGAGTGTTCAGTAGATATCCATGATCATTGAGTGAAGGTTTTATGTGGATGTAAAATTCCTTTGGTTTACATGTTTTGGAGGCATGGTGTTCTAGAGGAGAGTACTTAAAAGCAGGAAGTACATATGAAATCCCAGTACCCAGATTTTTTTTGATTTTTTCTATGTTATGTTTTTCTTTTTAATGAGATGTTTGAACCTTCTTTTGATGAAAATATTTTTTTTCTTCATTCCTTAATGTGGGATAAAGTCCTGACATATAAAAAGGGGAAGACAAGATTCCTAATTGAGATGCGTTAATTGTGATGCGATTAAACCTATGCGGGTGAGTCAATACCATCCAAAGTGGATAGTATCTTAACATAGAGGACAGGATTATATGATTCATGTTTTCATACAGTGTGGTTGTTTTTCTTGTGTGGTGTTTCTTCTAGTTGTTTAGATTAGAAGGTGTTGTAAAAGGTGTTCTTGGATGTTGAATTCTCACTCTAGCTTTCAAACAGAACAGGGTGGTTTATCATTGAACCTTGATTTCAGTAGTGGTGTTTCAATTGTATTGGGATCTTTGATAGGTATATCATGGGGTGGTTTTTTGGACCCCTATTTCTTCTAGGTTTGGTTTTGAATTCTCAAGGGTGAGAATACTTTGAGAGGTATCTAATGAAATGGATTAGACCTCTCTAGTTTATTACTTGTGAAAATCTAGTGTTTCATGTGTTTTGGGAGGTCAAGGTGACTCATTCCAAGAGTTTTCCAATGGTATCTCATCCAAAGGTGGTTTGGACTATTGAGTTTCCAATGGTGAATTGCACTGTTTGGTCTCTAGTAGTGATTTATGATGGTGAATCATGATTTTGATTTATCCACCGGTAACTCAGAATGGTTTCAGAATAGTGAGTCATCCACCAATATCTCGGAATGGTAGCTCGTAATGGTGAGTCATGGTGGTGAGTCATTGTGGTGTGTTAGAATTGGTAAGTCGGAATGGTGACTCTCACTAGTGACTCACAATAATGAGTCGTTGATAGTAGATCGCAATGGTAGGTCACCAACGGTGAGTCATCCGATGGTGACTCATCCAATGGTTACTCATCCAATAGTGATTCACCCAATGGTGACTCATCCACTGGTAGATCATCCATTGGTGAGTCACCCAATGGTAACTCATCCACTGGTAGCTTGCATCAGTGACTCATCCACCAGTGACTCTTTTCCAATAGTTTTTCAAGATTCCATAATTCTGTAGTTTCTCTAGCTTCTCCCCTTTAACATTTACTTTGATGTAAAATGAGTTTAAAACCATATTTAATGGTTTTTAGAAAAAAAATTTAATCGTATCAATCTTCTAAAAACCTAAAACTTCCTTTGAACTTCCAAAATATGTAGTCTTTGTCAAGATCCACCTTTAATGGATTTTAAAAACTACTTCTCTCGTTGGTATAGGATCTGGCCTTTCTAAATTTGATATCCTCTCTTCCTTGTGAGTTTCTCTTTTCTCTGGGTACGCCCTGAGCCTTTCTTCTCCGAGGATTTATGTGGTTGTGTTTCACCTTTTTGGATTGCATTTTCCCTAGAGGATATTCCTGTATGTGCATCCCCCTATTCTAGCATAATAAGGAAGTACTAATCGTCAATTATTCTAGGTAGGTTTCCTTCATCTCTCTTTTATCTGTGCATCATGTGGGGTGGGTGGATCAATGTTTCTTTAGAACATAGGTGAGTTTGGATTAATAACGATAATTGAATCTTCTTTAAATCAATATACAAGGACTAGGGAAAAGTGATGTATGATATGATTATTATTTTATTTTTTATTATTGTTTTGAATTGTATGGGCTATATGCCTACTAAAAATCATGGATGTTGGGGGTGTTTTTTTATGCACTGAATAGATTTTGGAATGCATTTTTTCTGGTTTCCTATTAAACAATTATTATGAAATCAGTTAACCACATACACTCAGCTAATAAATGGATTCCCCAGGATCAAACTATTTCAATGATAACCTTGGAAGTTAACAAGTGGAATTAAAGAACATATGACTTGTTAAATATGAATATGTGATGTTTGGTTTGTATGGTGGTACGGTCGTGGCCATGGCTGGGTGATGTGGGGTAGCATGGGTGGTGTAATGGAATCTCAGGTTGAGAGATTAATTGATTGTGGAATGGATGGGCAGTGTTGTATAGCAGGGCTACGATCAAGTTATGATACGTTGTGTTGTTGGGTGTGATGGGTGTGGTGTGGTCATGTAGCAGGGATTCCAAGAATGTTTGTGATGGGTGTGTTGTAGTTGTAATGAGATGTGTTTTTGGGTGTGGATGTGAGTTTGGGGTTTGCAATGGATTGTGCATAATAACTTTGAAGAATGATTATGGTAGTGGTTGGTATGGGTAGTTCACCTAGAGTTTCTCTATGAGTAGCATATAGAAACCATCACCCCGTGACTCGGGAGTGGTACTTTGTTATATCATGAATGGGTGTTAAATGGAGAGTAAATGTGATGTTTGTTAAATTAGTAGTCTCTTCACCTTTTGAAATGACTATGGTGGTGTTGACTATTTTACTACGTTGCTTGTTGTCAGATTTGCTTAGTTGTTTCCCTGGTAGATATGGAATGATTAAATGAACAGATTAATATAGAATGAGAATTGGTTAAATGATTTGGCTGTGGGTATGATTTGAGTTGTTACTTGTTGTGTGGTCGTGCATTTAGAGGTAGCAGCAAAGGTGGTGTTGTTATTTGGTTGTTGTTTGAAAACCCATAGGTTGGGCTTAAGTGTTTGGTATCATATATATATATATATATATATATATGTATTTTTCCCTTGTGATTTCTATACGCACCCCACCCTAGTTTAGAAATATGTGTCTAACACCCCCATTGTTAGGGGGCAGGGTGTCTTTCCCAAACATCCAAGTGGGAGGATACATTTTTGTCCACCCTCTCTTTTATGCTCCTTCTTCTAGGCAGTGATATCCTAAGTTTCTTCAGGTGGGTTGTGGTTCATGAGGCCTAAGCGTGTGTAGGCGAGTTTTGTTTCTTAGATTTTTTTGGGATGAGATGTTTTGTGCTTAACAGGTGTCTTTGGGATGATATGAGATGTGTTGTGCTTCACAGGTGTGTCTTTTGGATGGTATGTGATGTGGTATGTGGCCCAGGTGTGTGCGGATGGGTTGTTACATGGTTCCTTTGGAAGAGGTGGGGAGCCATGACGTTTCCCATTAGGGTTTGAGAGTGGCTAATAAGTGGGAAAGTGGTGCGGGGTGCCCTATCATTAATGTTCTTACTATATTACTTTACTAGACTTGTGTTATTTAGTGAGTGTGCCTTAGTGATGTGGGGATGGTTAGTATTCCTTGTTAGGTGATGTTGGATCTGTAGTTTTCTCATGGGAGCATTAGTATGATTCTATCACTTGTGCATGAGAGACTTTGGTTTTTCCTATTGAGTAAAATTTATGCTCACCCTACATATATAAAACTGTTTTTTGGTTTTTAGGAGGTCTATGTGGACCATGCTGAGCATTACTACCTTGGACTTTGGGGAAAGTTTTTATATCATTTCTTATCTTTTCTTTTGGTACTTAATTTGGAATTTTATTGTATTTTAAATAGTCTTATTTTAAACATGCATGTGGGATGTATTTTGTCTTTATGTGTGTGTGTGTGTCTTGGAGTTTTTTTGAGGTTGATACATCTTATCCCCTGATCTTGTTTTCTATAAAAAAGGGTAATGCCTCCCATTTTGTGATATTTGTATACCCTTGTTGTTGGTCACCACCTCGGGGCCTATTGGAGGCTGGACTCAGGGGGAATTATCTATCTTCCACCATTTCTAGCTTAGGAGGGGCATATTTGGAGGGAGGGGTTCATTAAATATTATCATTGGATCTTCTAAAAATTCTTTTTGTACTGATTTTTAAAAAATGCTCCAAAATGAATTTGGAATGATTTTAATGGGTGAACTGAAATTCTTTCTTGGTTTCATATTTTTTAAAATAAAGAACGAATTATTTTAAAATTAAGTAAGTATAAAAAATATATTCTAAAATGATTTGGTTTGGATAACACTAAAATTAGTGAAACTCCCATGAGTACCATTAGTAAGTTGAATCCTGATGAATCTAGGAAGCTAGTGAATCAAACCAGTTACAAAGGTATGATTGGAAGAATTCTATACTTAATTGTTAGCCGAACTGATATTATGTTTATTTTGTGTATGTGTACTTGTTTTCAAGAAAACCCAAAAGAGTCTCATTTACTTTATGTTAATAGTATTTTCAAATGCCTAAAATATACAACCAGTTTTGAATTGTAATATCCTAGAGTACAATCATTTGACTTAGTGACTTATTAATATGCTGATTTTGGTGGTTTAATGTTATAAAAATTACCTCTAGAACATGTCATATTTTGGGAAAGCCTCTATTATCTTGTTGTATTAATAAAAAAAATCACTTTCTACTGCTAAATATGAATACATACTTTCAAGAATTTATTGTGATCAGATTGTGTGGATGAAATACACATTACTAGACTATGGATATAAATTTATACATGTACCTATAAATTGTGAAAACATGGGTGAAATAAATATTTCTAAGAATCTTGTGTCTCACACTAGAAAAAAGTACTTTGATTTAATCCATCACTTTTTTAGAGATCATTTTCAAAAGGGTGATATAAATCTTGAATTCATTGGAACTGAATATCATCTTGGTGTTATTTTTATTAATCCATTGAATTATAATATATTAAACTTTAATTAACAAGAATTAGGAATGATAAATTTTTGTTATACATCATTATAAATTACCCACCATTGTAAATTACCCACCATTGGAAATTAACCGCTGTTGGAAATTGCCCACCATTCAAAAGTACCCACCATTGGAAAATACGCACTTTTAAAAACAAGACACCATTGGAAACAACCAACTATTGAAAATAATCCAGTGTAAATAATTTTTATTTTCGGGTTAATTTTTTATTTCTTTTCAATTTAAATTTTTTATTTATATTTTAAAATACCTAAATGATATAAATTGGGGATTTAGTCTAAATTGGACTCACTATCTCCATCGCATTGATTTCCCTTCGAACTTCTCCACTACCCTTTCTCTCTTGACCTTGATCCTTCTCTCATTCTCTCCTGAAAATTTACATTTTTGCAATGGTAAGATTAAATCAGCTTCCTAAGTCATTTCCTAAGGATTCCCAACCTTCAAATAATCATAGAGAAGAATTGAGCATACTGTTACTCGAGCCATATATCTCACAACTCACAAACCTCACAGTGGTTTTTAAGACAGAATTATATTTCTATTGGTTATTTTTTTGAAAAGCATTGGTGGTTAGGGTGATCTGGGACCATTGATGGATTAACTAGTTCTCAAATAATGAGAGACTATTCTATCCTAGGTTGGTTCACCAATTTTATCAATATTCTAAGTTTAGTTTTGAGGAAAAAAATTGATAAGAATCATGATAGATGGACAAGTGGAATTCTTCTCTTCGAAATAGTTGGTTAAGTACATTAAATTGATTTATGAAGGGGTTTTTAATGAATATCAAGGGATCATTCCCAAATAAAATGATTCTTTTGTGTTTGAGAATGAATTAATAGAGATAACAGGAGATGGAACTCTAAGAAGAACTGTTGCAATTGAATTGGATGGTGGGTATAGATTGTTGTTTAAATTTATACAGCACATGTTATACCCTAGAAAAGGAGACCTAAGCATGATGAGATATTAGGATGTGTATCTACTATACATTATGAAACAAGGATAAAAAATATATATTTAGATATCTAATGGTTTATACAATAGAGATGTGAAATACTTCATCCATGTCTAATTCCCATATTTATCCTATGTTAATTTTATCCATTCTTGAGGACAAAGGTTCATTTGATGAGGCTGGAGAATATGATGTGAAATGTGGTAGATTTTTCTTGACTAAATTCATCTGTAAAAGAATAAAGATAAATTGTAACCCATGTATGAAGTAATGGGTGGAATATATTGATAATATCTATACAGATTTTAATCCTATAGATCACTATACCAGACCAAATAACCTTTTTGGTCCAAGCTTGGAGCTAGATGAGGTGGTAGAGTACTCAAATGAAGAGAAAAAAGTATAGGTTTCTGCACCTATTGATGAGGAAGAAATATTAGTTGAGGAGGGTAGTGAACCGTATATACCTAAGAGCCTAGTGGTCTCTTCTGGTCCATCTATTCCTCCAAGATCTCTACCTGCTAGAGAAATTATTTTAAGTAAAGAAGATGAAGAAGAGGAAACAGAATTTTTAGGAGAGGAACGGTTTAAGTGTTCTTCATCTAAATATTATAAGGAAATTATGGATGTATTTGATAATGAAACTAATGGTGATGTATATGATAGAGATGATAAAGATAAATAAGATGACGGAACTGAGGGAGATGATAAAGATTTAGGAGATGGTGATGTAGATGGTAGTGGTGATGGATATGATCATGGTGGTCCTAATGATCATGAGATGACTCAGGCTCATCATTCCTCTCTAGTTGTATCTATTTTACTAGGTATGAGGAAAGACCATGTTTTGTTCAATAATTTTATGAATATTCTTTTGATATAGATGAAATAATGTAATATATTAAGGGGGAATCCTCTAGTTTTATTATTCATTGAGTTGGCCCTGCAGACTTATCTTCTTCCAGGGTGGATGTCACAACTTTTGATGAATGGGAAAAATTACTTGGGTATATGAGACTTAGCTTAGACTATTCTGATTCAGATTATGATGAGAGAAGTCCACCAAATCATGGTATAAATACTGTCCTATTTGAGTTGAGATATATCCTAAGGGATAATTCGTTGAGTAGATTGATGTTGCAGAAGATCTTCCTAGTTTTACTTCATATGCTTCTGTTAGACCTAATCTAGCAGAATCTGTTGTTCCTCATGCTGAGAGAGATGTTTAACACCTTCTTACTACTACTACACCTGTTCTTTTGGATACTGTTTCCAGAGCTGATCTGGAGTTTTCATCAAAAAACATATTTCATATTTTAGTAGTATTATGAGGAATTAGGCACCTCCAATCACACATCTTAGAGAGACTGATGTTAGGCACATGTTTGAGTTGGTTATGTTCCACATTCATTAGAATATGATTCATCGCATTTTGTAGGTTTATATTGATAATAGACGGTTAGCTAGTGATATGGAGACCTTGAGGTCTATGATGGAGAATATTATGACCTATTTTTCTACTAGTTTTACTGATTTGTTAGAGAGGTTAAAGAATATACCTTTAGTGGATTCTACTTCCAATGCTCCATCTACCTTAGGTTCCCTTGATATAGAGTTGATTTGGTCTATTGTTAGGGAGAAACTTCATGTTGTTCTAGAAAGTTTTCATGAAATACATCAGGAAGATCTAAGGTAGATTAGATATCATGGTGAAAGTATTTATAAGTTGGTCAGTTAATCTCTAAATTATTCTAGAAGTGATAGGGAACACATCTCACGGTTCATTAAATATTACCTTTTCAGGACTTACACCAAACATGAATTGAACTCTCACTTCAAGTTTTTAACAGAGAACCTTAAAATTCCACCAGTTACCCAAGACTTCAAGGAATATATCAATTAATTGAAGGTGATGACACCTGTTATTTAGTTTCTTATAGAGGAAAATAAAGGCTTATTTAGTTCCATGGAGCATAGAGGCAAAATTATTATGGATTTCATCAATCTCATGAATCATTTCTTTAATGTTCCCAGTATGGTAATAGTATCTCCTAATTCCATTTCTATTATCTATCTTATATCTACTATATCCACTAACCCTATCCATTTCAGACTGATGGTTATTTAGAATCCAAATTCTCCTTTACCTGCTCAGTTTCATCCTCTCAGTTTGTCTCCAATGGCAGTAGTTAGGCATATTTTTATAGTGATTATCATAGAGATACCCTCTTATACTTCAGTCCCTACAGCCACTACCTAAGTTTCATTAGCCTCTACCTCTATTCCCCCAATCCCTAATAAGGGAAAAGAACTTATTGTTCCTAATACTCAGGATGAGAGTGGTTGATATTAGACATTTTCTTTGATAGGGACTTCATTTTATTTTTCTTATCTTTATTTATAGATGTAATGAAATAAATTTTTTATTTAATTCCATTTCTATTATTATTCATATTTTTCCTCTTTTAATTTACTATTTATTCTCTTCACTTTTTGATAATCCAAAAAGGGGTAGAATAATTATGGAATTTAAATTATGGGGAGATTGTCACATTATGGGTATTTATATTTATGATTATAATCATTTTATATTAACATATTTACTTTTGATGTCATCAGTTTTCATCTCTATTTATATTCTATTTTTAAAATTTATGTTCAAACCCTTAGATTATATTTTTGAAGTGTTAATAAGATATCATTACTTTTTAAAATACATATATTTTATGACAAAGTTTATTATATACATGGTTTATAAAATTCCATGATTTATGATCATGAAAAAGGGGGATATTGTTGGCACCTTCTTATTTTAATTCTCACAAATCATGTTAATTATGTTTCTAATGAATTTACTCTTTTATGATAGAATCTAATAATATATGGTAGTCTGATGAAAATTTGGATAAGTTTTGGGATGTATCACTTTTATTTCAACTTGACTTATCACCAAAGATGATTCACTACCATACTTGAATCACCACTAAAGATGAGTCACTACCAGAATCGACTCACTGTCAGAGATGATTCACTGCCAGACTTGAGTCACCACCAGAGATGAGTCACCGCTAGACTTGACTCACCGCCAGAGATGATTCACCACCATACTTGACTCACTTCCAGAGATGAGTCATCACCATACTTGACTCACCTCCAAAGATGAGTCACCACTAGACTTGAATCACTACCAAAGATGAGTTACTATCATACTTGACTCACCACCAGAGATGAGTCTCTTCCAAACTAGACTCACTACTAGAGATGAGAAACTGTCACATGACCTACCATTAGATGATTCACCACTGAATATGATTTACTATTTGATGAATAACCATCAGTTGGCCTACTTCCATCCTGACTTACCACTAGAATGACTCACCATTGGACATGAGTCACCATCCTCATGCGCCACAGTCTCTATTCTGGGACATTTGAGTAAAATTGTCTCAATTTCTATATTATTGAACTTAATGTGAAGGATTATTTTATGATTTTTCTTTAAGAATCCCATGGATTCATTAAAGACAAATTAAGATCCCAGTAAAAGGTTTTAGAAAATATTCATGATTATCCTTCAATGGATGTTTGTTTCTTCAGTTATATATATTTTTGAAATATTATATCTCTCTGATGATGCATTATTAAGAAGTGAACTTATTGAATATGAAAATGATCATCACTCGACATATTAAACACTGAAATCCTACAGAATTCCATTTGTGAAAGAGAGAAAATCATTGAAGATCAATATCATTTCCTAAATATTGAAAAATAGAACATTACGATGCTCTGTTTTACTACTAATTTCATATAAATAGCTCAATGTCCTCATCGAGCCACATATTAGGAGACTCAAGCATCTAGATCACTTCATACTAAGAAACACTATCTTTTTCAAGATCTTATTTATTTCACTTTCTGTTTTTTACTTTTACATTCGAGTAGTGTTTTGTTTGCTTTGTTTATCAACACACACTTACTCATGTGCTAGAACTAGATAATGCTAGATATTCTCATCAATATATTTTCAATTTTTTACCTGAAGTGTTTTTAGAAGAGGTAATTGTATGTCCTATATAGCTTATACATTGTTCTTTGTATACCTGATCCAGGTTTTAGATCATATTATACTTATATAATCTACTTGGAACTGGGTGATTTCCAAGTGGAGTTGATTAGGTCTTGGATTGAGACTGGACCCCTTACTTTATTCCATTGTGTGATTTTGTTTTGTTTCATTATTTATAAATATATAAAATTCATTTTTTAAAACTATAAGAAAAACATATAATTTGATAGTTAATATTAACTTGTGTTTATATAATTACTTGATTGAGTAAATTGATTTCAAACGTTAAAGTAATTTTTATATTGTTTTAACTTATCACTAATCAATATTTGATCTATCTTTTAAAATATCAAAAATTATATTAAACAACTCTTTTGATTAACTAGGTGAATTTATTTTAATTGTGGTATTTGATTTGAACTTTTTTCTAATATAAATTTTTATTGGGAACTCAATTCACCCCACCCCCCTCTTGAGTTACTCACTATGACCAACAAAATAGATAAGACAATAAATTTTTTTGATGTCACTCTCGAGGAAAATAATTCTCCAAAAGTCAAACCAGAATAGATTTCATAAAGTGAATTGAAATATTAAAGTTTATCATATTCAATTTCAATCACCTTATCTTAAATAATTGATAAAACTATGGATTTTCAAACTGATGTGCTATGAAGTTTGATTGTATGATCACTGTGTTTCCTGAACTTAATTCCATATTTAATGTTATGCATGATTAGAGTGTTATATTTAAAAATTTTAAGTAGAAAAATTAGTTAGTATATTAAATTATATATATAATAGGTAGTATGAGAAATATTATAGAATATTGTTACAGTTAATTTTGAAAGTTGAAACTAATTTATAAATATATAAGTTTGATTGATAAATATATTCAAGTTCTTATTAAAAATGATTCTACTTTTATTGGTAATGTTTATATTATTTATGAAATATTAGAATATATTTAATATTTTTACAATTATCAAGTAGATAAGTTGTATGAGAATAGTTAATCAATCAAATAGTTGACGAGTCTTATCATCATTTTAAACCAAGAGGAGGAAGAACAAAAAAAGGTGATTAAGGATCCGGGTATAGATTTCACGAATCAAAAAAAAATAGATTAATAAATCTAATAATTTTATTAAAAAATATTTAATGAACAATTAACATTTTTCAATTTCTATACTTTTAAACTTCTGGTGATTGTAGTTGGTAATACTCATATTTTCTATAGATGTAAGGGGGATTTTTTAAACATGTTGAATGATTTTTTTATTGTTTTATAATATTTTTTTGAATATTTTTTATTATTTTTACTTTAATACTCTATATTTTATTACCCTTGTAATTATTTATGAAAATAATAAATGGGGAGAAAATTTGGAAATGATAAGTCTTATTCTTTTATCTATTTTATTCATTGGGGGATATTGATTCTTTATAATGTTATTGAAATTTTATCTGAAATTTATCTATGTGTTTAATAAGTTTTTTCATATGTTATGGGGATATATTTTGATCAAAACTAAAGAGATAATTTATTTTTATGTTTTCAATTAAACTTATAATTCCCTATGTGATTTGTTTTTTTTTCAAAATGGGGATATTGTTGGGTCAAATATCAATTTCATATCCTTGTTTTGATAATCAAAATATACTTTACTTTTTATTTGATTTATATTAAAGTTTGTTGTAGTTTCTTATTTTGTTTAGAATAAAAATATAGTAACATTAATTCTAGTGGATCTAAGTTTATGTTGAACTGTATGAAAATCAAAAAATTGATATTTAATACCAGGTTTCATCATTGAATATACAACCATTGTAGTGGTGTTGATTGACTTTATTGAAATATGAAGATATATATTGAGCACACTTGAAGATAATGAAAAAGATTCTAATGTAGTTATAACTAATCCTGAAGAATGTAGAATTTAAATGTTGTAGTTAGTTATAATGTCATCTATAAATAAAGTCAAATCCTTGAGGATCAATATGGAATTTCTTATTCAGTTGAAAGAATAGATTCAGTTAATTATTTTTATGTTATGAAAATGCTTGTTTCTATGGGAACTTTCAGTCTTGGTAATCTTTATTTCAAAGTGTTTTTATAAAATTTCATCTAGATAGGTATTCATTGTAAATATATTATAATTTTCTATTATATAAATTATTTTCTATCTTTTGTGAATAAGTTATTATATGAGGAATAAAATGATTTTATTTATCATTGACAATATGAGATTTTGGTTTGTAGTAGTAGACTATTATATATCATATTTAATCAAGGTATTCTAGGTGTGGAATATTGAGATAACTTTCAACACGTCAAGGGATTTTGAGGATAATATGATAGAGATACCTTTTGATAGGTTAAAGTAGAGGGATCTTGGGGATATGAGGATATGATACCTTGGATTAGGTTTATTGATTCTCTGTGCACTTTGGGTTAAAAGTGTTACTTTGGGAACAATATCCTTTTGGAGTTTTAGGAGTATAATCTTTACTCCATGCATTATTTTTTAACCTTTACTGTGTTTTATTCTATTTCCATTATTCTATTACTTTGTTCATAAGTTATTGAAATTATAACAGTTTAATTTTACACTACATTTATATTCTATTAATTTTTATTTTTTGGTTTGATTGGAATTTCATATTTTTGATCAAATTAAACTTGATGTGGTTGAAAAAATATATTTAGTATATAAACAACAATTCACCCCCCCCCCCCTCTTATAGTTTACCTACTTTCTTATTTGGGTATAAAGTTTGGTCTCACTTAATTTTATTTTGTTTTTATTCATATAATATATATGTTTGGTCCTTTGTGTGATCTTTTATTGTTGTATGAATTTCAGCCTGCATGTGTTCACTTATTATAACATGGTGTATTTTTTTCTTGATGGTTTTATTTTCACTATACTTCCATATAATGTACTATGATGATCATTTATTGTTTCAATGATATTAGACACTATAGTCTACCCGTAATGTATTATTATACCATCACTACTAGTTGAAAACCTTTGGTACACTGAGAGGTGTTTCTAAGGTTATGTGGAGATCCATTTTTATCATGATTTTAGTATAACATGTTGTGAATATTATAGTGTGTAATTATAGATTTTTTTATCTTAACATTTTTGATATGGTAGATGAATAAAGGACTGTTCATAACTTGGGATGGATATTGTGTTTTTTCCTGGCCACTACCTAAATGATTTTAAGTCCAAGTAGATGAGGATTTGGGATTTTTTTATCTTTTACTGTTGAGTTTTTTTATAGTTAATATGATGTTTTGTGTTTTTTGATTTATGGTTTATGGTTTTTATCATGCCATAGGGTGGAAAGAGAGGCATACATTCATGTATCATTTTTATAACATAGGATTCTCACGATATTTGTGTGATTGTGTGTGGTTAATGGTTTCATTACTAGTAGAACCCAGTTATTTAAAGTGACAACCAAAAAATTATATAGTGTTTTATCATATAACTTCTTGGTGGAATTTTACTAAACTAAAAAATGGTTACTGGTTCTTTTTTTATATATGATGATTGGTTATGTGAATTTATATTTATTGTATACCTGGATTGAGAGTGAGTAGGTTAGGCTAGAGCCAGGCCCCAATGATATGAAACCCTTATATCA
Organism: Viscum album; assembly: GCA_963277665.1. Lineage (NCBI taxonomy): Eukaryota > Viridiplantae > Streptophyta > Magnoliopsida > Santalales > Viscaceae > Viscum > Viscum album. Next base: position 149,041,414 of record OY728129.1, on the reverse strand, counting down.
TAGGTTGTGTATGGATTAGTGAGGAATTTTTTTACTTCTACCTCTCCTCTATTATGTAAGGATATGAGTGTGATAATGACACTATATTGGGTAGTATGGATATAGGGGGACTTGATTTTTATCATATCCATAGGATGTGGTGATGGATTGTGAGCTTCCTTGAGATAATTGAGATTGAATAATGGATGCTACTTTATATAGTGTGAACTATGTGAGATATAGACCATAGACTGGGTTAGAGAGCCTAGTGATGATGAGTTTGAATCAAGATCATGGGGAGTCATATATTGGCCATATAGAGGAATATTTATCCCTATTTAGGCCTAAAATGGGTGGTGATAAATGAGAGTATCCCCTGCATGGGAAGGGTTATCCCATCCATGAGGATTTATTATAGATAGAATCATGGTAAGATGCTTCATGCTATGCATCAATGCATGGGAGGTGAAACTAAGTAAATTTTATTGGATTATTATGGGTTTCTTAGATATATATTATAAAAAAAGGAATGAATGATGTTTCATGTGAGGAATGTGTCAAACATACATGGGATACATGGTTAGTTGATTGATTAATCACATGAGCCTATGAATTATGGGATACAACTCATGTTGTCATGAGCTAAGTGGAATGGAAGGAAGCCACTAGGGTGTTCACCTTCTTAGATATGATTTTTTTAAATGGAGAAGTTGTGCACTATTATGATTTCCTGCTGAATAATCTCTTATGGTGGAAATGAGAGAGGGTTCTACTACTAGAAATACAATATATATAGATGGATATGAATTTCCCCTAGCTAGGGATTAATGATCTTAGTGGTGGTTTAGTAGGATTAACCTAGATGACATGTGGTATATTCAAATTAGTGGATTTTGTGAAAATCTCTTGAATTAAAAGATTGAGTTGTAAAAGTCACTTAACTCTGTGGGACTTGTTCATGGTGATGTTTTTAATGCATGGAAATTGCATGATATGCCTTCCCAATGTATGCGTAAGGTCATATGGGATGAATATTAAATATATTAAGGATTATATAGTATTTTTTACCTTGAGGGGTTCCTATATGTTGTGATAGGATTTTGAACTCTTTTGATCTCCTTAACTTGTTAGAATGAGGTCATGGTGCATCGATGGTTCTAATGAATGATCACTCTTTAATGGTGATCTTGGTATAATGAGATCATGGAAAATTGTGAGACACCTTTTTTGGATAAGGAAATGGTTAAGGTTGTTATCCCTTTATGATGTACCCTATGATGGATAGAGAAAGGGGTTTCTCTAAGGATATTCAAGTGTGAATTATCCAAGGAAAAATTGTGGATTGGGGTATGTTTGATTCATGATAAAATGTCTTGGTGTGGTAATTTTGTAGTGACTAGGGGGTTATGAGGGTTTTGGTTATGAAAACAGATAGCTTGTATGAGAGATGAGTTGTGATCCTTGTGAGATGATGAGGGGACAATTGGATCAATAAGACTAATAAGTAATTGAGAGATTACCTTAACTATGGTGAGTTGGGAACTAATGAGATTGTAAACATCTTTAGGGGCCATGTGGGTTTCATAGTAAGTTGGAACAAGGGAGTCATGTGACGTTGATGGGATTGTTGTGAATAGATGTTTCATTTTTGGTTCATAGATGGAATTAAGTAGTGATGTCATAGATAATTGTGATGAAATAATCCCTAGAGTGGGGCTCATGGAATTAATTTATTGGGTTGTAATGAGTGGGGGTCATGGGTGTCAGCACTCAGCTAATAGAAAAATTTGATAGGATCGTTCTAATTTAGAATAAAGAAGAGAAATTTTATGGTGGGGTATACACCATTAAGATATGTATTTGGCCCTTTTTGGGAATAATGTTGTGAGTGTCAGATGTTACATATATTGAAAACCTAGATCAGCAATGGATATAAGTTTCATATGTGCATGTATATATCTAGTCATTGGGAGAGAAACATATTTTGGTATTAGATTGTGGTGATTGAGTGGGTCGGTCTATTTGGTGATTAGCTGGTGGTAAATAAAAAATTTAACTAGTTACAGGACCAAGTTTGTGGGTTTCAGTACTCATAGAAAGTATATCGACCTATCAAATGGAGTAAGGATTTGTGTTTTGGTTGATTCTCATGTTTGAGATTGTTTTTTGTAGGTTATGTATTTTTTGAGGTGAATGGGTGTACTGTTGGGTGTGTGGTGGTATGGCATATACCAACAACATCGACCTTGGGTTTACAACCTCAATAAATTAGGAATCTAATAGTGTCACTACAGGTGATCCATCATTGTAAATTTAGTGGATTAGATGGAATTGAGGTGTTTAGGTCATCGGTTTTTTAGGGTGAGTCGATGAAAATAGGTATTGGTTAGTGTGTTTCACATGAAATTAGGAAATATGGATTATATTAGGATCTACACACATCATCCAGGTGATGACTAGTGTTTATGATGGGATAGAGCTAGAGGTTTCTAGAGTTTTGTGTAGTTTCTTCAATTCAATTGTGGTGTTGGTAAAATCATAGAAAAAAAAATCAGATTGTTCATTGGGTTTAAGTGACTGATTTGGTTCATGAGATATTCTTTATGTAATGACCTGAATTGGGTCACTTGAATGGTACTCATATGGGGATCATCACATGACCTTGGGTGAACCTCCCCATATGTTAAAGGCTACTTACTAGCAGGGAGGGTCTAATATTTTTATGGGGTGGTTGTTCCCTCATTAATAAATCCCTAAGTTCATGCCTGATTCTACCACAAATTGGCATGACCAATATATACAATGGACATCCCAAAAACATATAGATAAGAAATAGGGATCCAATAAGACCCCTTAAATATAGAATTGGAAATATTAAAACTATATATTTAATGAATCATATCATAATAGAGAATCTATATAAAGTAAAAAAGTATAAAAAACACCATCATGTAAATAGTCATACTTACACACAATCCAGTACAAATGCAAAACAATAATTGAAAAGTAAACTATAATGGCCTCCATCCCAACTCACAAAATAATCCTACAGATTTCTCACCCAACACAACCTTCTATAACAGAATCATGTGTTACAATCTAAGGGATACCTATTCCTGAGAGAAAACATGAATTTTTACCTGCATACATTGAAATCCATGTCATGTGCATGGGAATAGGGTGATTCCAATAACCCAGTAGGAATCCCTAATGCCTAAACATACTTAATTTTATTTTGATTAAATGGATATGCATAAAATACATATAAGGGTGTTTTTCATTCTTGTGAAACACACTCACTCATAAACATAACACAAAATTCAAACATAAACATATGTGTCATGTTATCATGTGTTAATCGGTCCACCACGACACCTAACATCACTTACTTCGGCCAATACCAGTAATATGTTAGTTTTAGTCACATCACATAGAATCCCATCAAGGAAAATAATTGCAATAAACAATCTTGGGTGTGAAGGAAGTCATCAGGGAAAGGTGTCACAAAATCCATTCCCGACATATAAAAAATGCATCGTGTTCTACAAGTGATCTAAGGAGGGAATCTTAGTATCCAACCTCTCCCATGTGCCAAATTATCCGCTATAGAAAAGATTACATGGATACATCTCATGTCCACTATTTATCATACAAAAATTAGCCTAAGGATGGAATACCGATAGCTACCCTATCACACAATCCAAACCACACCAACATGAGGTAGGTTCCAGGGATATATCTCATATCCAAAACATACAATAATAATTTAAAGAAATCATCTCGATATCCAACCTCTCACACTGGTTGAACCACCCACTCAATGTAATGTATAATAGAATGATCCGGAGCATATCACCACTAGGAAGGTCCCATGGAAAATCGTATCAAGCCTTCAAACACACCCTCTTCTTCGGGATTGGGTCCCATAAACATCAGTCTTAACACATCACATATTAGGAAATAAGAACAATTAAATAAAGTATCATAAACAAGTCATCAATAGACCAATGGAATATTTTAATCATAAGGGTCCCATAAGGATAGACCTTGGATTTTATCTTACCAATCCCTCTAGGTTACTTAAATCAACCATGTTTTTTCACCTGGTACCATCATAAATAAATTATTTAATATCTAAAACCATATTCTAGACCTCTAGGTTATCCAAACCTTAATTGTTCTGGAAAAAAATCATTCTAGACCCTATATACCCAAGAGGGAATACCTACCACATTTCATGGTATTAGGCATGGTTCTATTGGACCTGAGTTATTTTACCCATATCTACCCTCTAAGGGGTCAACTACCTCATTTTACCCACCTAGTCACTTTGATACCAAAAATAGAACATTGCCGGGCCAACTCATGCCCTTGTATATGCAATGGTCCATACAATCACATATTAATTCCATAACATGGTGAAGTATTACTATATAATTACAAATAATCATGTGAAATAGGCCACATAGTATTCAATCATAATCAAGAATCATATACAAATAAACTAATCCTTTGAAAATAGGACATTTCCCACATGTGGTAAACCAAACTAGAATAAAAAATATCAAACAAGCCCTTATGGTTTCCTTTAAAAAAATAAAATCCTATTTATTAATCATTTAGAAAAGTAATTTCATGTTGTATTTACTCACACTACAACATTTTCAAAAAACCCAATAAAACATTATTTAGAATAACCCACAACTATTTTGAAATAAATTCTAAAAACATCACTTAAAATTATTTTATACCCTTGAAATCACAATTTTAATCATTTCCATAATGGATACATTTTTCATTAAACCCCAATTTTTAAATCAAATTTAGAAATAAAAAAAATCCTTGAGAATCCAACTCATGCCGCAAAATGATCCAAAAAGCGTTCCACCGACACTTATGTAACCAAGGCACCAATAATGAAACATTTAACATGCTATGCATACTTTAATGACTATTAGTTCTATGTGATACCATCCCAATTTATGGGAAAACACCAAAACAATCATGCAACCACATAAAAAAAGGAATATTGGTCACACATGATCATATAATTACCAAATAAGAAAGAGACTCAATAATGTCAAGGAAACCTTTATCAAACAAAATTAATTATACTCAAATTTCCAAGAAAACTTTCCCAATACAAATACATTCATAAAAATATGAAAATATGTCAAAATACCTAATTTAGGGTATAAATAATAGTAAATAATCAAATAGTGAGGGAAACTAGAAATAAATGCTCAAGAGAAGTTATCCTTACCTTTTGATACTTCATGCAATATACAGTCTGAAAATCCAACATCAATCGTTGAAGATCTTCGTTGGGGTGAAGGGGGAAATGATAAGGAGTTATGGGATGTGTTCATTATGTTATAACCAAAACGATTGAATCCCCTCTTATTTTTTATTTAAATAAATTAATTCTTAATTTTGGATAAATATGGAAAAAAATTCACATTAATTTTTTAGAAAACTCTAAAACCTTATGAATCAACTTACCCATACATAACATACAAAGAAAAACCTTACGTAAAAAGACTTTACCAAAAATACTTATGTATAAAAATAATCCTTTTGTTTTAAAATTAAAATCCTTATATATAATCATACATATGGTTTACCTTCACCTAGACTGTTTTTCCTTTAGGTAGAAATTCAATACATAAAATTTTCTTCCAAAACATAGGGTTTTCTCCATAAGAAAATTATATACCTTATCCAAAAGACCCATACATTAGATATTCATTATATGTAATGTTTTTCAATAAAATAAAAAAACCTATACATATTTTTTCCCTCATATTTATCGTTTTTCACTTATATATGGAAACCTATATGTAAGAATTTATTTATACATAATATTTTTTTCCTTAACTAAATTTCAGCATAAAATCCAACCAAAAACCATATACATTCCCAAAAAAATATACATAGAAATGTAAGGTTTTCTCCTTGTCCACATTTCAATAGGGCCTCTAATAAATACTGAACACATGCTCCAAAACATCTATGTATATAGGGATCTTCAACAATTAGAAAAATTTCAACCTAAAAAATCTATAACCCCCCCCCCCCTTATTGGATCAGTCATATATTATGACTCAAACCTATTAGACCCTAAAAATTTGCACATAGATTTTCTATAAATCTATTATAACTTTAAAACCACTAAAATTAATCCCCATGATTCTCAACAACCTAAAATCATATCAAAACACCTCCATCCTTCTTCTAATTGTAGAATATTATCCCCGAGCACTCGGGACACCTACCGAAACACCAAACACTTAGAAAACATATCCTAAATATTTTCCAATACTAGAAATCTGAATACAAACCCAAATTTAATGAAAATACCCAATAATAGAATAAAAATTTCAAATTTACCCTGAAAACAAAAACCAATAAATTTATGGGTCCTTACAAACTCCACAAAATGATGCTTCTTATCCCCAAGAATCACCCATGAATGTTTCTAGATTACCCACCCATCAGTTGGAATCTGATACCATCATTTTTTTATAATAACATTTTCTTTTTATTAATTTTCAAAAATACTAAGGATATAGGAAATTGAGGAGGTTTGAAAAAATGAAACCCAATGGAATCCACCCTAACAATATCAACACACCTGGGGAGTAAGGGGGGCTATTTAAGTAAAAAAATAAATGAGTTATCCTATGAGTATCAGGACTCTAGGAATTTGTCATCCTTATTTCCTTCTCTCCATCATTCATTCTCAATTCCAAACTATAATAGTTATGGCTCAAATACCCATGAACTAAACTTGGATACACAAAATGTTTCTCAAAAATCTCTAGTATATCTATGAAATACACCATCTATATCTTGAATAATCATCCTAATGTGGTTTACACCTCATCATACCCAATTACGCACAACAACACCAGTCGGTCTTCCTCTGGCCTACTTTCCTTAAAAATGCCCAGCCCTACTTTCCTTAAAAATGCACAGCCCTACTTTCCATCTTATCTCTACATTCCCCGATCAAGATGTATTAATTCCCAAAAGCATCATAGAATCATCCAAACACCCACATCAAAGTTAAAATCTGAAATCCAAGGTAATTATATAGTAATATCATTGACTAACCAAACCCTATATCATACTCCACCCATGGGTACTAATGAATTTAAATATGAATCACTCTCATATTACAAAAAATATTATCTGGAGTCCAATTCTAACACTTGGACATCCTTCAACACCGCATCTAAATCTCAAATCTTATATTCAACAAGGAACTAAATAAATTGGATCTATATTCTCATAAAAATCCAAGTTCCATACCTATTATTCTCTAACTGGTTTCACTATATCCTCAACACTTCCAACACATGGTACATACATCCATGACCAATTCGATAATCCCCTTCGTAGGATTATCCTTATCATTTCCTTATTGAACCAAATAAAAAATATGCATATCCCATGTCTTATCTATTACTGAATGTAATGAATGGATGTGACCACCCCACTCATACCCAAGTGCTAACCCAAAATATTTATCATCACTCATTGTTATCTTACCATGAATGAAATTATTTACATTCACCAAAAAAACAACCATAATGAGGTTTATACCCTCCAGCGGAAAATGGTACACTCAACACCATATAAATTACCTTAAATTGAAAATTGAGGACTAAACTTCCACTATATCACTCTAATAAAACCATGATCATAATAATCTCATTGGAATCATTACACCTTGATCAAACTTTAAATTCTCTCAGATCCCAAAACTGCTCTACTAAACACTCCACTCATAACCAACACTAAACATCAAGATTACGTTTAACCACACCCATTAATCCTAAGACACCAAAGTGTAAAAAACATGATTAATTTATTGGTTTATGGTCTCCCAATCATAAAAAATAACTCATAAATAATGATTATAAGAAATGGGGCTCCCCACCATAGGAATTTCCCACCAAAAATGCACTTCAAGTAGTCCCAGTCAAAGAACCATTAAAACTAACATATGGATACTCGATCCCAAAATCAACATCTATTGCAAAATAATAAATATGAAACTCTTTCAAAATAGACTTCACATACCCAATGAGTGCACAATAAACACCCATTTCATCCCCAATATTCCACTAAAAACCAAGAAAATCCATCTATATGGGAACCAGTTGTGGTGTGGTTTGGCTCTATTTAGGGGTCATCACATGAACTCAAGCACTCCTCTGTATATTTTATAGGCTTATAAATAGTGGATAGGGTCTAAAACAATCATGGTAAGATTGTTCCATCGATAATAAATTCATAGGGTCATGCTTGATTCTACTAAAAATTAGGAATGAATAGTTTGTATAACAGGTACCAAAAAACCTATAGATAATAAACAAGAAGCCAAGAGGGATTCCACAGTCTAGAATAGAAAGTATTAAATAGTCTATATGATTAATCATAGAATAACAAAGAAAAATTAGAAAGTACACATGTATAATATGAATCATTATGTAAATATACATGTTGTAACACTTTCTAGTATAGATGCAAAACAATAATTTAAAATTAAACTATATTATCCTTCAAACAAACTCAAATAATCATCCTTCTAAATACTTTTCCTCCACAACCTTCTAAACTTGAAACAATTATTAGTATCCAAGTGACACCTATTACTATGAGAAAAAATGAAGGTCTACCCACATACATCAAAACCCATGCCATGCATTTAGAAAGGGGGTGAGTCCAATGACACGGTAGGAATATCAAATGCCTAAATATACTGAATTTTATTATAATAAAATGGATGTGATTTCAATAAATATTTGGTTGAAATCCATGATTGTACAACACATACATTTAAAAACATAACACAAAATAAACACACAATCATACTCATTAGAATAGTGTGTGCTAACCAGGCCACCACGATTCCTAGACTCACCTTCTTTTTTCAATTATGGTAATATGTTAGTCAGAGTCACATCATAAATAGTCCCATTAGAGAAAGGAATCATAATAGATAGCCCTATGTATGGAGGAACTCATCAGGTAAAGGAACCACCATAGCTAATCCCAACATATAATAAACCCATATTGTACCACAAGCTATATAATTAGGGAATATTGGTTTCCAACCTCTCAAAAAAACCAAATTATTCACTCTGGGAAAGGTCCCAAGGCCATGTATCATGTACACTAGTCATCATAAAACAAGTGATCATAGGATGGAATCTTGATAGAAAACCTCTCACACATGCCAAACCATGCCAATATGAGGTAGGTCCCATTTCTATATATCATATCTAGAAAATAAAACTATAATATAATGAAGGAATCTCAATAGTTAACCTCTTACATGAGTCAAACCACACACTTTGGGTAAGGTCCCATTGTACGATCTAAACCACACCGCTATTTGGTGGGTCCCATGGAAAATCACATCAGGCCCCCAACTACACACTATTGCTCATTTTTAGGTCCTATAAACATTAGTTTCATAACCTCAAATAGTAGAAGGCAATAAAAATTAAATAAATATAAAAAAGTCATCATTTTCCCAACAACACATTATATGCATAAGATTACCAAAAATATTTACCTTGGATGTCTCTTTCTTATCCTTCAAGGTGAATCAATTAACCATGTTTGTGCATATGATACCTTCATAAATGAATTATTTACAATCTAAAACCACATGTCATACCTCTAGTTCATCCAAACATCAATCGTGCATAAATAAATCATTCTAGGATTAATATACCCAAGAATATATACCTACCTCACATTATGGTATTAGGAATTGTTCTATTGTACCAAATCCATTATAACCATCACATACCTCTAAGGGGTTAATTACCTCATCTCATACCCACTTGGTCACTTTGATACCCAAATTAGAACATTATCAGGCCAAATCATGTGCCCGTATACACAAAAATCTATATAACCACATATAAATGCCATAAAATGGTAAGGTCTTATTAAAAAATCATGAATAATCATGTGACAATATATACATACCAAGAAATCATAATAAAAAAGCATATACAAAGAAACCAAACCTTGAAAAATAGAACATTTCCCACACGAGGTCAACCCAAAAAAATCTCAAACAATCCAATTCATCATTCCTTTAAAAAACCAATTCAAATCAAATTTATTAATAATTTATAAAATGCATCACATGTAGCCTTTACTCATGATAGGCCCGCGGAAAAAACACAATAAAATATTATTTAGAAATAAACACAAAAAAATTTAAAATATAATTCAAAAATATAACCTTAAATCATTTCATACCCTTGAAAATATACTTTTAACCATTTCTATAAGGAATATATTTTCATTAAAACCCCATTTTAAATTCCCATTTAAAAATGAAAATCTATTTGCCTTGAGAAACAAACTTTCACCATAAAACAATCCATAAAGAGGGTCACTATAAATAATTTGACTAAGTCATCACTAATTAATATTTTACCAAGATATACAGCCCTTATTGACTATTCGGTTAATGATATCCCTTCCTAATTTATAGGGAAACATCACAAAAATCATGAAACTTTTTTAAAAATAGCATAGTGGTCACATATGAGAAAAAAATACCAAATGAGAAAAATTATTAAGAATATAAAGGCCACCAACATCATTTAGAGTTAATAATACTCTAATTTCCAAGAAACCTTGGTCGATTCGTCTCCATTCATGAGAAATATGAAAATATTCCAAAATACCTAATTTATGGCACAATCAGAAAAAAAAAATGAGAATATAGTGACAAAAACCATAAATAAATTCTCCAGGGCAGTTATCCTTACACATGGATACTCCTTGAAATAGAAAATGTGAAAATCTAACATCAATCATTTAATATCACCCTTGGGGATGAAATAAGAAATGAGATAGAGGTCTGTTATGTAGTCACTTTGTTCTGACCAAAACAGTCGAATCCCCTCTTATTATTTTATTTAAATAAATTTATCAGTCATTTTAGGAAAATATGGGGAAAATAATTGAATTTGACTTTTAGTAAACTATAAAACCTTAATTATCACCCTACCCATATGTAATATCTTGATAAAATTCCTACATACCAGGTCTTTATTAAAAATCCTTATATATCAAAATAATTTGTATGCATCATTATACAAAAAAATTTCTTTCACATGCATTTTTTCCCTTAGATATAAATTCTAAAAATAACATTTTCTTCCAATATATAAGGTTTTATCCAAATGTATGTTTTATCTATTATCTAGAAAACTCAAAAATAACATATTATTTACATGTATGGTTTTTCACTTAAATAGAAAAACCAATATGTAATTTTTTCCTTCACACGTATGGTTTTCCAATTAAATTAGAAAACCTATACATATAATTTTTCTCATATGTAATGTTTTTCCTTCATTTTATTTCACCATACACTCCATACAAACACATTATCCATGCACTAAAAACTTACATAGATAAGTAAGATTTTTTAATCAGCCACATTTCAATAGGGACTTTGATAAAAAAAATTATGCATGCTCCAAAAACCTATATATATATATATAGGGAACTTAAATACATAGAAAATTTTTAACCCAAAAATCTATACCCCCCCCCCCCAAGTAAATCATAGCCTAAGACACACACCAGTACTACCCTATGACTTAGAACTCAGATTTTCTAGAAATATGCTATAGCTCCAAAGATCACCAATATTCCTTGATATTTTTCTCAGTCACCTCAAATCATTTTAAGACACCTTTATCCTTCTGTCAGTATTATAATATCAGCCTCGAGCACTCAAGACACCTATCAATCTTCTGAAAACATCTAAAAACTTATTTTTAAGATGTTCAAACCCTCAGAATCTCGATCTAAACCAAAATTTAATGCAAATCCCCTTCTTATAAACCAAAAATTAAAATTTTCATTGAAAACAAAGTACCATAAATTTATGAGCCACTACACATGTGGATACTTCTTAAGTATAAAAAGTTTTATTGTGGGGAGGTTGTAACATCCACATTGAAGTCTGTTAGTGGAGTTGGAGAAATACTGGGTTCTAATGAGGTTGAAACTAAGAATAATTAGAAATTTTTGATTTGGGTTAGGAATTGAAATTTTTAAACTATTTTGAAATGACTAGTTGAATGTTTATATGGTAGTATATTAGGTAGATAATTCTTGGAGAGATCTTAGGGTATAGTTTTTGGAGTTGGTTCTGGGTTCAGGATAAAATTGTATTACAAGCCAAAGGATATGCCACATAAAATGGTGTTACATCATTGTAAGTGTTCTGCATAAGATTAATATCTTACATAGATTGTTGTTTTCATCAATTACTTAGGGAATTGTGTCTTGGTGATGCATTCATGAGATTAGTTTTTCAGGATTATGGAGAAATATTCCGTAATTTAATGCTTTGTGGTGCAACAAAGTCCATGTAGGAGTAACCTTTTAGTCATGTAAGACTATATTTTATTATAGGATGCAGGTTGAAACACTACCATTATGCTACACTATAAGGGATTTATTGAGGTGGAATATATCATGCTACAACATTTTGGTTTTTCACCATGAAGGTGATCTATTAGAGGAGCGTTAAGCCATAAAGGGGGAAGGTTATGTCGTTAAGGCTTGGGCTCATGTTTTTAGTTTTTTTCTAGAGTATAGGGTGTTAAATAGTGGTTAGTGGAGTCACACCACCAAGGAGACCCTAGCAGGGTCATTTTACCATTACCATTATAGTTATTCCACAAATCATATTTTGGGAATATTTTTTAAAGGTTAAAAAATTGAAAATCCCCCCCCCCAAATTGGGAACCCACTCAAGGTTCCTTGAAATTTTCAGGTTCATAGAGAGGGGAGGTACACTCCCACTCTCACTCTTATTTCTCTACTTTACCTCTTCACATTAAGATATTCATAGGTGTTTTATCCTTTAATTAAAGTGATTTCATCTCTTTCCCTTCCCTGATTTCTTCCTCCTACCTTGTTCTCTAGTTTTTGTTGACTTAAAGTTAGGTTTTGATACAAATTCCATTGTATCATGGTAGAATCAAGAGGATATGAGATGGATTTTTATTAGGATATCTAAAAGAGGTATTAGAAGGAATTTTTTTGGCTATGGGTTTATGGATATACCAAGGTTATATTGTACCTCATTGATTAATATTTTGGAATTTTTATATCGTCTGGTGAGTTATAAACTAATTATTCCCAAGGAATTAATTTAAATTAATTATATTAGTTAATTAAAAATTATAATTAATTAATTCAGATTTTTTGTAGAGTTAGGGGCCCTTATATGTGGTTGATTTCTATAATGGTATTGTAAAAACTTAGGTGATAGTGTTTGAGTGTCGTGAAAGGGGATAACTCCATGTTAAGGTAGGTGGTTCCAAATATTTTATATTTATATGTGTGTTCCTGAATTATTTAGATGTTAAGAATGTGTTAGAGGGATTGAGGAGCCCAAATTGGGACCATGAGTGGATTCCTCCCTATGAGGTGAGACTAATGAGTAATTTTAGACCCTTAGCAAGACTAATGGGGTTGTTTATTTTTTATTCATCCACTGATGACTATATGAACTATGTGAGAGTCTTGGTAAAAAGAGAATTTTAACCCAAAGTGGGTGTTTATCATGGAGATAATGTTCAATTGACTTGGATAGGACTTGTTTGATTTTTTTGATACTCACTTGGGGAATGGGATTAGAGTGGTAGGATATTTATTGTTGAATCATCCATATGATATATAGTCATGATCATGCATGAAAGAATAAACTAGGATGGAATTAAATAGGGTGAATTTTTATTTAACATGATGGGATTGGGGTATTTAGATCGTGATAGATCCCTTGAACTAGTTATGTTGAGATCATGGTCTTTGATGGCCATGATGTCTTTGGAAAGTGTATAGATTCTTCAGGAAAGGGTCCTTGTGGGGTTCCTTTATCCCTATCTTTGGTGGTGAAACTTGTGAGGCTTATTATGGTGGTCTTATATTAGGTAAACTCATGTGATGATTGGGATAATAAGTGGGATAGATTTTGAATGATTCTTTGTCATTGTGAAAGTCCTGATGGGCTGACCTTTGAGGTATGAGCAAGTTATCTGGGATTCAGATTCATACTGAGATAGGGCCAAGATTATTGGTTGGGTACAAGTTGCACTATGTTATGAGTATGGGTAATCTGGTGATTATATTGGTTTGGATAAACCAATACATTTCGTGATATACCTATGTACATGGGCATAGTTATGTTTGATGAGGTCATGTGATTAAGTGGTAATATATCCACCCATTTTTATTTCATAGTTGTGGGTGAGGTAATGGTCACCCCTATGGTGTTGTGATGATGTGTGGAACCCTATCTTGGTTGTGATGCCACCAATGGTAAGTTTTGACTTTTTCTAGGTGGGATGTGTTTCCCCTATGGCTACGTAAGTGATGGGGGGTGTACTAACTCCAGACTTAAGGGGGTTATGAGTTAAATTCTTTCTTGAGACTTTATTATGCATTGGATGTGTCAGGTGGTACATTCCTCCCTAAGGGATGTTTCTAGTGGGAGGTGTTTCCCCTATAAGAGATTTATGGGTGATGTGTTTTGCCTTATAAGACTGGTTTTTTATGCAAGGTGGAATGTTATGCACCCTATAACTGATGGTATATATTATGTGGGATGGAATTCCCCTTGTAAATTATTGTGGATGATAGGTGGGATGTTATTATCCCTATGAAAACTGATGATTTGAGGTGGTATGTACTACCACTGTGGTTTTTGGTGTATTTGAGGTGGTAAATTATGCTCCTTGTGAGTAGTTATAATGCATGGTAAGATATAATTACCCCTATGATGGATTCTAATGTAAGGTGGGGTCTATTTTCCCTTATGACGTAGTGTGTAAGAAAGGTGGGATGTACTTACCCCTGTAATGGATGAGTATTTCAAGAGGGACATACTACCCCCGGAGATAGGTTATTACATAGTTGTATATGATGTTTCAAGATATTAGGTATAACATGTGGGATATACTTCCCCCTGAGAATGGATTTTTTTTCTTTGTAACCTTTCATAGAATAATCAAATGGCATTCAATATTTTCCCATGTATCACCAATTGTGTTCATGGTGTTTATATATATTTAATAATTCTTCAAGAATCATCAAAAACTCTTTGATCTTTAGTAACCACTGTTGAAAACAAATCTATAACAAGTAATTACTCATGTTTTTATTGGAAAAATTACCTTATATTTCTAAAATTAAACACACCATATTATTTTACCTTTATTTACCATTATAGGCATTAGTTATCAATCCTTATAAAGTTACCTTTCATTTTAAGAAGATTGAGTTTTATTTATTATCAAGATAAATTAAGTCAATGTGTGTTAGAGAAGAGTGAAGTGGATACCATGGAACATGAAAAATATGGTCTATCTTAGGTGGTAAAGTAAATAAGCATCCCATATTTTTTGGGTAAAGGAAAGTGGTGTTGTTTCTGAATGAACATCTAGTTGTATGGGTTTTAGGAAAGCATCTAATAAATAAAAAAATTGTTTGAGTTGGTATTCAAGTCTATGATAAGTGATAAAATCATAGAATCCATGTATTCAATGGGTTTAATGAGAAAGATGAGTAATTAAGAGTTGGTTGTTGAACCATGTGTTGGACAGCTTTTACAATTTTCATTAAAGAGGATAAAATAGGTTCAAAGTGTTTGTAAGAAGATATCATAGTTAAAGATACCATTATTTAGTTTCCTATCATATTGGATAATATATTAAGTGCTTAAATACTCTTAGATAAATTTTGTAGAAGTAATAATGTAATTTGAAGAGTTACCAAGTCCATTGGATTAAGTTTGGATGTTTCGAAAAATAATCCAGAAAAATGACTAAGTTTAGCGAGCGTATGTGTCATCAGGAACCTTCATAAATGTTAAAGTATTTTTTGTGTGTTTCATCAATAGTAGGTTATGATTCATTTCATAGTAAATTTCAGTTGTGTATGTGTGATTTGAGATCTTTCATAGTTTTTAACTCGGTGGATGTATGTGTTATGTTGGACTTTGAAAAATCCAAAATGTTTCTAGAAGAAATTAGAGTTTCATAAGGATTACTCAAAATTTCTGAAGGCTATGAAAAGGTCATATAGAACTTTATAAAAGTAACTAAAATCTATATAGAGTTCATCCTGACTTTTATAAGGGTAGTCACATAGTTTCTATTGTATATGTAATGGTCTCCTTGACCTACATAAGGGTAACACTAAGAAACTAGAGGTTGAGTAAAGTTATTCTAAGTTTCTAGAATTAATTTCTAATGAAGGTGAAAATGGGTTGATTTAAGAACTATTTTAAAGCGTTATAAAAAATAAAAAGAGATATTTTGAGTCAAGTTGAGAAGAATTTAAATAACTTTAAATAATATTTAAATTTAAAAGATAAATTGAAAGTGAGTTTTGTGGTATATTCTGTTGTAAGATATTGCTTCATACTATAAGAAGAAGTATCTAGGAAGAGTCAAAACCAAAATCTACTATTGTTGTGTAATTTTCATATAGCTTATGAAGAATATTGGAGTAAAAATTTTACAAAGGTATTTCTATAGAAAAATATAAATTCAATCCAACTATGTAAAATACAAGGAAAAATTATTCAGTTGAGTTTCAAAGTGAGGTTCATTAAATGAGGGTATTTTTTGAATAACCCTTAAATTGAAAATATTGCATAAAATATCATGGGGACCAAAAACTGGTCATTTTATATGTTAATTTTATATAGAAACCAAAAAATAAAACATAATATTTCATTTATGGATATTGGAAAGGAAAAAAGATTATTAATGCAGCCATAAATGATATTGGGGAAATCAAGGAGGAGGAAAAGAAGAAATGAAGTGCAGTTGTTGTTGTTATATGTATTAATGAAGTGGGTTGATAGAACTTAAATCTCTTGAGGAATAAGAAGTTGTAGAGGGCACGACATTTTGTAGTGAGGAGGAAGATAATGAGAACTAAAACAGTTATTAATCTAAATATCAATTAGGTTTTTAATAAATAAAATAATATGTATAGAAAGTTGAGTTGGATGATTTGTTTTCATTGAACAGATTAAGGATAGGATAAGTTTAAGTTTGAGTAATCCGTTTAATAGATTTTTAGAAACTAATAACTAAGTAGTATACCGTAGACCAAGTTTCATGATGTGTACTATAATATCATAAGGTAGTAAAATACTCTAAGTAAATGAAAAAGGTATATTATTGGATACAGTAACATCCTATAAAGTACTACAAACCAACACCAAGAGGGGGAACTAAGTTGAGAATACCATACAGTGTGATGTTTTTTGAAAGACTATGGGATGTATTTAAAATTTCCCTTCACATGTGTGATATTTTGAAGGCCTTTATTAACTTGTGTCATAGTTTTAACATCACATGACTATTTAATTTGGTGTGCATGGGTTAGGATAAAAACAACCCACAAATCTTCTTATATTGAATAATAAGATTATAGTGGAGAATCTGTGACTTGGACATCCTAAGTATAGTAAGAAGTAGAATTTTTTATAGGTTCATAACCTTGTAAAAACACATATTACATTTACATATTTATATGTAATACATATAGGTTTTTTCTAGGTTGAAACACAAAAGATCTAATATTCCTAACTTGTATTAGTGGTTCAAGTCCAAATGGGGTTTAAAAGCTTTAAAAGAAATAATTTAAGTTGGTATAATCAGTCCATGCCTAATTCTACCATCCTCCCAAGTGAATTTACACTGGTCCAATGAGACCTTCAATGGGTATTAGACAAAATTCCCACTATGATTTGGATCTAAATTTATATCACTATTGTTATCAGAGAATTTGTTTCCCTCATATCAATTTTAAATTTTATTTTTTTTCTAATTTTTTTACAAGATTTACATGAAGTGAATATATTAAATGGAAGTGATTCAATTGGATAAATTTGTCTCTATCCCTATAAAAATAGATTTTGAAGTGTATTCCAAGACCTTGGAAAACATGAATAAGAAAAGTAAGATTTTAGGGAAGGTAGAGGATGTTTCACTAGATTAGGTAGTTCAGAGTGGTAGTAGTCATGTTGAATATATGAATTTTTATTCCTCTAGTGAAGAAAAAATAAGCTATGATGATGAAGACTTCATTGGGTCACTTATTAAAATTTCTTCTAAAGTAAAGGACCACATAAATTAAATTCCCATTAAGGAAGTCACTTCGATATTTTCATATATCAATGGGATATAAGATGAGAAGTCATGTTCCATGGAAGAGGAATGGGCTAAGAAAGTAAGTTGTTATAACACCCTCATAATGCTTGTGAAATTTAAATAATACCTTTGATACGTTTATTTCATGCATATATTTTAATGTGTTTTAATGTGTTGATTTTGTAATTTATTGAATAAACTTTCCATGTTTGGAAAGAATTGAGTTGTTTTGTGTTTTATGGTAGGAAATGAAGAATATTTGAAAAAAAATAAAATTGGATGAAAATGAGCCGAACAACCCTTCGTGTTGTGATCAAAGCAAAGTGGCACGACATCAAATTTTGGAGAAAGAAGATAAGATAAAAATTAAAGAAAAATTGACTACATGTTGTGTATAATAACTACACATATTGACCATTTAAAGTAAAGAAGATCTGCGTGGGACAGTTCATGATGAGCATACACGGCATAAAATCCAAGTACACATCATGAGCCACCAGTACATGACATAAAGGAATTCAAACCAGTATATGATATTTTCACAGATTTAACACGGGAGAGGAAAAAAGTGGATCTAAGGTGCACGTCGTGTACCCCAGGTACACCTTGTGTACAAGTTAAAGTGGAAAAAAACATTAGGCAATGTGGGTCATGAGTTTTAAAAAAAGCTATAAATATCAGCTTGGACATCCCTTCCAAGACACTCAGAGGCAAAGTATGTCAAGAAGCACCAAGGGAAGGCCTCAAGATGATGGAGTAATGATATGAGGTCCCGCTTCACCACCATTCTTCCTCGGGTATCCAAGATACTCGCTTCTTCCATGAGAAAGTAGTCCCATAGTGTTGAGTGATGTGACTTGTAAGGGGATGTTTTCTTAGGTATTATTTTATTTTAATTATTCATTCCTTGGATTGTGGAAAAAAAGTTGTTGTTAAATTCCAATCTTCTTATTTTTGAAATTTCATGACTATTTCTTGTGATTTGAGGAGAATTATTTCATACTTAAATTAATTAGCTTATTTTTCCCATGAACATTGTGCAATCTAGGATAGTTATGTTTAAAAATGGTTTTTGGTTGCCTATTTCTGTAATTTCACTAAGTAGATGACCATTCCAACGATGTGATCATAGCTTTAGGGTGGGATACCAAGATCAAAGTTCCTCACTAACCTAATTTTGACACCAAAACTAAATAAATACATATCAGTGAAATCCCAATCACACTAACCTGAAAATAACTAAACCTGGCATGTCTACCCTATTGAATTTCAACCCAACCATTAATGTTGTTGTTTCTTTATTTCCACTCAAATAAAACAATTTGAATTTATCTTTAATAATTAATTTAATACATACTCTATGTCCCTGTGGGATTGATACTCTGGATCACCAAGTACTACATGTTTAAGTAGGTTGTCTGAGTTTTATAAATTTCTAAATTTGGTTATCCACATAGGATTTAGCGACTCCCTATGGGCGGTCAACCTATCACACTTTTCAAGGAAATAAATTTCATGGTTGATGATGATTTTGAAATGGGTTTAAGGGAGAAAGAATTTTTTTATAAGGTTATTAAGGAAGTCTTACATGCATTGGAAAAACTTCATAAAGTCACCATGGATGACAAGTCTACCCAACTAGATGTTAAATAAAAAAGGGTGAAAAAGATGGATAATTATATAATGGGGCCAAAATAAATGCATGATGTTCAAATTGAAAATATTAAGAAGGATTTGTAAGATATATTGAGATCATCTGAGAATGAGAAGTATTATCTCAACATCAAAATGTCTTGATATATAAGTAAAACTAAAAAATATTTAAGAGTCCAGATCAGAAACTTTACAAATAGTTGTGATAAGAATAGATACCATATATGCCACATATGAGTTTAAAGATTTAAACTAGACTCCAAATGGTAGAAAAAGGAGCTGGATATCATCTATATAAGCATACACCTATGACTCATATAAAAATATTTCCCAGAACTTAGTTTAATTTGTTAAAGATGAATTTCTTTCCACAGTATATAGAGATTTGAATTAAGAAACTATACAAATATATAGGGATAAAAGTGTTTTCAAACCTATCAAAAAGTCAATGGTGTATGTGATGAAGTAATAGAAAATTTTCCCCCTTAAAGGAGCACAAAAAACTTGTGTTCCAGACCAAGAATAATAAGCATGTACATCTAGACAGATTGCATGAACAGGAAAAATAAATAGACTTATTGGAATATGTTGGTATTTTTTGAAGTTAGGTAATAGATCCATTAACTGTTGTAACAACATGTTAGTGTGTAAAATTTATAGAAGTCATGGATAAAGGGGGATTAGACCTTAAGTTCAAAGGAAATCTACTTTTAAAAAAATAGACCTTACAAATGAAGAAGAGTCTATATTGTAAGAAAAAAAAATTATTAATTGAAATATTTTGTAAGTTTTTCAACATAATTGGTCACTAATATGATTAATTATGGTATAACTTTACCAAGTATGATTCACATACTAATGAGTGGAGAGAACCATAATAGACTAAAAAGGTAGTAAAGTAAGAAAGTGTGTCTTCCTGGGGAAATAAATCAGGGATGAAGACTACTCAGAATAGTTTATGAAATAAAGGTGATCAAGGAATCAAACCAATAGGGAAGAGATACTTATATTGTGGAAAGATGGACCAAATCATGGTTTATTGAATTATGGCCATTAAAATTAATAAAGAAGGGTGAAATCTGAATAAATAAAAGGGAATAAACTTAGGAAATATATATCATTGGTAAAATTTTTGACACTCCTAATGAAGAGGATGAAAGGCTAAATAAATAGGGTAGAACTATAATGACCCAAACTTTTATCAATGTAATTTCTTCCTTATTCACTACTAAAAATAATGGCTTTAACGGCCGCCATTTAGCGGCTGCTAAAGCCCTTTAGCGTCCGCCTAGCGTCTTCCAAAATGTGGAAATTTTTGGCTTGTCGCTAAAGCCTTTAGCAGCCGCCAAATGGTGGCCTCTAAAGATCTACCCGAAAAAAATGAAATTTTCGGTCCGTGATGCAGTACGCAACACGGCTGTGGTCCAAAGCTTGGTTCACCGGCCATGGCGGATGCACGGAGGCCAGGGAGGGTTTGGGTCGGTTAGGGGGAGTAATTTTGTGGTGGGGTGATGTCAGGGGGAAACCATAGGGTCACTGGAGGTGCACTGATATGTTTGGGATGGCTACAGGTGAGGCGGGGGTGGGGCGGCAGGGGGCGGTGCAGTGGGGGGCGGCGAAGCGGTGGTGTTGCGGGTCATGTTGAAGAAGATGAGGGAAAAATCCCGCTGATTTTTTACTTCAGTATTAGCGGCCGCCATTTAGAGGATGCTAATACACCCTTTAGAGTCCGCCAAATAGAGGCCGCTAATACATGCAACCAAAAGGTGGGAAAAATCCCACCGATTCTTATCTCAGTATTAGCGGCCGCTAATACCCCTTTTAGCGACCGCCAAATGGCAGCCGCTAAAGTTGATGTGTGCAACTGCCCAGAATTCTAGTAGTGATTGTAGTAATTTCATATTTTATAATCACATAAAATCACATTAGGAAACACAATGCCATATCATGCTTAAATGAACTATTATGTGACCTTTAAACATAATTTTTTCACTTCTGTGATTTCAATTTCAAAAATTTGACATACACAGTTATGATCAGTAAGATTCTTAGAGTCCAATAGGGAAAACTTAATTTTTGGTGAATAGTAACATACCCTTATGAATAGTACTGTTTCCCTTATGAATATTAATATGACCCTTATGAATAGTAAATTGTCCAAGTGAATAGGAAACTTACCAATGGAAGTATAAATAAAATTTATCCATCCTATAAGTGACAATATGATATAATTATATTATAATAAGTCAGGAATATTTAATGATTAATTTAATAATTTAAAAGAAATTTTATTTTCATAAAATGTATTCATAAATTAGTATTTTTATTTCTTATAATTATAATATAATTTTATGATACCTTAATTAATTTTTCAAAGAGTTAGAAAGGCAGTTTTAATTTTAAAATTTCTATTTTTCAAGTAAATTGTGGTTTTAATTAAAAATTAAATTAATCCTATTTATAAAATTATTTTCATAAAATGGAGTTAATTTTTTGATTCTATATTTCAAAAAATGTTTAGGATTAATTTTTGATATTTTTCTAAAATAATTTATTCTTTAGTGGATAGAGAAATTCGATAATTTACAAAATATGCTCAATAAATGAATTTTTGCATCATGCTTGAGTCATGGATGATGTAAATGGACATTATTTCGAACTAAAATTTCCCTCATTACTGTATTTAGTCATGTAATCATCATTATTTTTTTTCTTGTGGAGAAATAATAAATTAATGAATATAATATTGAGAAAACCCATATCCCCTCCACTATAAATACCACACCTCACAACCTCATTTCCTCACACCTATCAATCCTTGTTACTACTCCAATTTCTTCTAAAATATATTCCCAATCTCTTACCCCACTTACATTATCCCTTTTTATCATAAAAATACCAAAACCTATCCCATAAATAGGTTCTCAAAGAAGATATATTCAAGAGGTAATTTCTCTCATTTTTCCTTCAATTTACTTTCAAATTTTATTTCGTTTCTTCTCTTATCCTCAAGTTCTCTTATAAAATTTTCATGATAACTAAAATATGATTTATATACTGGTATTATATCATATTAATGTAATATTATTCATTATACTCTTCCATTTATCTCTTTGTTTTATAAAAATGAAATCGTCATCCGTGATGTGTTAATTTACCTACATTGCGGGCGATGCACTTCCATTTTTCTCAAAACTCCTTCATGGATGTCAATAAAACAATTAAATGGTTGAAAATAGATTTTAATAAGTATTTTTTTAACCCCTTTTATGTTTTGGAAACAACTTTTATAAATAATACTAAATGATAAAACAAAACATGTTCGTTGTGATCCAAAAACCACTCAAATTAACCAAAAATGATCATCATTAAATTTTAACTAATGATTAATCCTCATGGTATATAAAAAATCATTATAAGATTATTTAAACCTCTATAATATAATTAATAATATATCATATAAATTCTAGATGTTTATCCATGTTTTCCATGAACTTCCATTCATGTGTACAAGTGAACCGTTCATGGAAACTAAGAAAAAGAACACTCCCAAACAATGAATTTAAACTCTATAACTCATAAAAAGTCCTATAAAAGAACATAATAAAACTATAATGAATCATATTCATGAATAAAAGGTTCTTGAATTTTTAATTAATGAATATAATGTAATTATACATGACATTAAAGTAAAAGAAGCGTTTGAACACAAGGTAAGGGGAATTCTCGAACCCAACTTTCTTTCTTCAGGTTTTCCCTCTTTCACTCCATTTTCAGTATGGTTATTCCTTAAAGAAAATTTATTCATCATTATCTTAAATTTTCTAAGATATACATGTTTTACACTGGAGTTTATGAAAAACACTATGTTTTCTAAAATAATTCTTCTTTAAAAAACACACCTTTACTTCTCACTCAAGGTTGATGGTTCTTATATCAAGTATGTTATTCCCTATTTAATTTGGGATCCCAAAGTTAATGAATATATTCTTTATAAATTGACACCCATTCCTTTACATGGGTTTTTTTATGTTCAATATTCATATATGTTACATGTGGTATGCATGATAATGTAAATGTTATGATGTGATGGGTGCTCCCAGAATTATATAGTGTAATAAAAATGTTATGATGTGATGGGTGAACCTAGAATTATATAGCACTCTAATTCATTGGGTAATATGAAGAACCTCATGAGTAAATATAAGCACATGTGAACACGATGATAGATTTTTTCACAACTATGTGTGGTAGTTGACCACTAATACATGATGTTTCATTTTTATGAATTGTCACATTCCATGCTATTATCTAATACTTCTTATCATGATTATGATTATAATGTTATGCTCACCCCATTTTACATTGTTTAATGTTATTATTTATCCTCTTACTGGGATTTTATCTCACCCCTTTTTTATGTATATCCTCAGGTGACTACTTGTACTAAGGATAACACAAGGTACAATAAGAATCTAGAGAATAAGGAATTAAATAAATGTTTATGTTTTATGTTGTAAAAGTTATGTATGGTCCTAGTTTTCCCAAGACACTAAACCTTTGGATATTCATGGGGTAATTTTTTTATGTTTTTTCATTAAAATGATATAAATGTAATTTAAGAAAAGTAGAGCTACTATAGTTGGTATCAGACACATGATTTAGTTAATTTTGGAATTAGGATTAGAAAACCTTAGTGAAAAACCTAGTATGAGACTAAGTATATGTAAGAAAAAAATAATCTTTTCTAAACATATATATCCCATAAGATTTGATTTTAGTGTTAATTTTATAAAGGAATAAATTATTTATTCATGAATTTTTTACTTATGTTTTATCCTAACCTTCTCTATTTTTTAAAATGGTAGGAACAAAGATAAATCAAGCCAACAACTCATACGAGGGACAATGCAGTGATTGCATGAACGATATACCCAATGCTTTGGGAGGTGGAGTTCAAAACTTATTGGTGATGATTACCCATTTTCCTTATGTTATTAATAATAACCTGAATAATGTGGAATGTACTCCTTCACCTAATAGGGATAAACTAGATGTTGAGTGTTTTATGCGGCAACAACCACCAGCGTTTAGTGGATCTTCTGATCCACTAGTTACAAAATAGTGGGTTAACTCTATTGAGAAGATCTTTTCTGTGATTCACTATTCTAATATGGATAAGGTGACTTTATCCATTTATCATCTCGATGGAGAGGCTGACCAATGGTGGGATTTGATTAAGAGCACCAAGATGAGAGATGAAATTGAAGAGATGGAGTGGGGAGACATTAATATGATGTTTCTTAACAATTATTTCCCATGAACTCTTTATAAAAATATGGAGAGAGAATACATAGATCTAAAGAAAAAGGATGGATAATATGTCATGGACTACGAAGTGAATTTCACAAGTCTTTCAAGGTATGCTTCGGGGTTTTTTATCAACAATCATAGAAAAATTGATAGATTATTTAGTGGATTAAAACCATAACTTATAAAGGCTCTTGCAATTTGAGACTTTGGGAGTTATGAAGAATTCATTCTATGTGCTTTCAAAGTGGATATGAATTTTGTAGAATGGTCCCATGGCTATGGTGATAAGAAACAAAAGATGTAGTTTCATACCGGAGGATCTAATGAGAAAGATGGAAAGAAAACTCGACCACCCGCATATCAAAAATGAGGAAAGAAGCATCATGGGAATTACCTCAAAGGGATGGGAAAAAGCTTTAAGTTTAGGAGATAATTCCACCAAGATAAATAGTGTTGAAAATATATGAGAAGGAAAGATAATGTGGTGGAGGAAATGAGAGCACCGTCCATGGTCCAATGCTACAACTATAGGGAGCAAGGGCACTATGCAAGCTAGTGCACTAAACTTCGAACCCTCAAGGGTAATCAGCATCATCAGCCACCAAATATAGAGGATCAAGGGAAGGATTATTACATCACTACAATAGAAGTTGAGAAAAAAAATGAAGTTATACAAGGTACACATCTAATTCGCTAAAGAATGGAAAAAGTCTTATTTGATTATGGTTCTACGCATTCCTTTATATCTTGTAAGTTTTCTATAACTATAGAATAGAATCCATGAAACCTTGAATTAGAGATATCTATAAAAACACTAAGTAGTGAAATCATTTCAACCCAAGTGTTGGAATCTTATCCTATTAGAATATGTGGGAAGATTCTTCCAGCGAATCTCACGATACTTCCCTTGGTGGAATTAAATACTATAATGGGAATGGATTGGCTCTCATTATATAGATCACATATCAATTGTCGTGAAAAAGGAAATATCTTTTCATATTCCAAACCATCCCATGATCCTATACAAATGAAAGGAAGATCATGAATCACCTTTAAAAAATCCTTCAATGGTGTGGGTGTTGATTCCCTATGAATAAGAATACCTCGGTCAAATGGTTGAGTCAAAGGAAGTTATCCACCTAGGGGAAATTCCCATCATAAGGGAATATAGTGATGTATTTCCTAAAGAGTTACCCAGACTTCACCCAGATCATGAGGTAGAGTTATCCATAGAACTCATACCTAAAGCTACCCCTATATCAAAGTGTCTTAATAAGATATATCCTATTGAACTAGAGGAATTAAAGAAGCAAATACAAGATCATTTGGACAAAGGGTTCATACACCCTAGTGAATCACCTTGGGGTGTGATAGTTCTCTTTTTGAAGAATAAGTATGGATTAGTGCGGCTATGTTTCAATTATCTGAAACTCAACAAGATCACCAAAAAGAACAAGTATCCTCTCCCAAGGATTGAAGAATTGTTCGATCAGCTACAAGGAGCTCAATACTTCTCAAAGGTGGATCTTCATTCTAGATATTATCAGCTAAAGGTGAAGAAGGAAGATATTCAGAATACTACCTTTTATACAAGTTATGGCGCTATGAGTTTTTGTTGATCCCATTAGGACTTACTAATTACCCTACAATCTTCATGGATTTGATGAATAGAGTCTTTATACATTACCTTGAAAAAAAATTTGATAGTGTTTATTGATGATATTCTCATCTACTCTAAGAGAAAGGAGGAACATGAAGAACATATAAGGCTTGTGTTGTCAACATTGAGAAAATAGAAGTTGTATTCTAAGTTCATCAAGTGTGACTTTTGGATGAATCAAGGAACGTTCTTGGGACATGTGATCACAAGTGAGGGAATTTTTGTAGACCCTTAAAAAACAAAGGTGATTGAGGAATGTCTCAGACCCTCTAGTGTCATAGAAATCCATAGTTCTCTTGGATTAGCTGGGTACTACCGATGTTTTTTGAGAAATTTTTCACAATTGTCAATCCCACTAACTAAGCTAACAAGGAAAGGGGTAAAGTATTTCTGGATGGAATAATGTGAGGAAATATTCAAGGAACTAAAAAGAAAGATGATAAATGCACCTATAATCACATTACCAAAAAGTGGATGAATTTTTTTGATATAAAATGATGCTTCAAAGAAAGGATTGGGTTGTGTACTCATGAAAAATGATAATGTGATAGCTTATACCTCATGGAAGTTGAATATCCATAAGCAGAACTATCTGATGCATGATATGGAGCTATTGGTTGTGATTTTTTCCTTGAAAATCTTGTAGTACTACCTCTATGGTGAGAATTGTGACATATATACCTATCACAAGAGCCTAAAGTATATATTCAAAAAAAAGGAGCTCAACATGCATCAAAGTATATGGTTAGAGCTAATAAATTACTATGATTTCTCTATTCACTATCATCCTAGAAAGGAGAATAAGGTAGCTGATTCTCTTATAAGAAATGAACATGTTACTCTATCCATGTTGCAGATTGAGAAAAACCCTATCTTCATGGATATGTAAAGGATAGATTTGGAAATCATAATGGTAGGGAATACATCCTACCTTTCCCAGAATATTTCCCAACCATATATCAAATATAAGATTAAGGAGGCACAAAGGGATGATCCATAGTTTCAAAAGAAGGTGAATGTAGTAAAGGAAGGGAAGATTCCATAGTTCCATATCAACAATGATAGTGTGATTCGGTTTGGGATGCATCATTGTATATCTTCATATCCTAGTATAATGAAGGATCTATTTGATAATGTACATAGCTCACCTTTCACTATCCATCCCGGTAGCACCAAGATGTATCATGATCTACAAGAACACTTCTGGTGGGACAACATGAATAAGGATATTGTTGAGTATATCTCAAGGTTCTTGATATGTTATCAAGTTAAAGTAGAGTGACAGAAGTCCAAAGGGATGATAAAACCATTGACTATACCCATGTGGAAATGGTAAAATATCACTACAGACTTTTTCATGAGTATCCTGAAGACATACAAATGAAAAAATGTGATATGGGTTTTGGTGGACCGACTAACCAAGACTACCCACTTTATCACTACTTGAGAAGATATCTCATTTGAAAAAATTGAAAAGATATATGTGAAGGAAGTAGTGAGAATGCATGGGGTTCCACTCTCAATTATCTCTGATCGTGATCTATGGTTCACATAAAAATTTTGGAGGAGTCTCCAACATTACTTGAGTACTGAATTAATTTTCAGTATGGCCTATAACCCCCAAACTGGTGGACAAAATGAAAGGACTATTCAGATGCTCGAAGATGTGATAAGAGCCTGCTCTTTAGAATTCAAAGGTGGATGGGATCAGTATCTCCCATTGGTTGAGTTCTCATACAACAATAGCTTCCACTCGAGTATTCAGATGTCTCCATATGAAGCTATGTATGAAAACCGATGTTGAACTTCAACCTATTGGAATAAAGTTAGAGAAAGAAAGATACTTGGACCTGATCTTGTGAAATAGATGATAGAGAAGGTTCAATTCATCTAGAAACATATCAAAGATTATTAGATTCAGTAAAAGAGCTATTCTAAAAACCTTTTAAGGGACTTGGAGTTTGACGTTGTAGATAATGTTTTCCTTCAGACATCACCATAGAAGATATTCATGCAGTTTGGAAAGAAATGGAATTTAATCCTATGGTACATTGGCCCCTTTGATATCCTTGACCACATAGAAGTCATGGCCTATCAACTTTAACTTTCACCAAATATGGCTCAAGTTCATGATGTGTTTCACATATCACTCCTAAGGAAGTATATACCAGATCCCTCATATGTACTGAACTCAGAGGTTGTATAGCTAAAAGATTATCTCTCTTATAAGGAGTATCCATTAAACATACTGGACCAGAGAGATAAGGTTCTATGCAACAAGACAACTCACATTGTCAAAGTGTTTTGGAGGAACCATAAGTTTGAAGAAGAAACTTGGGAACTAGAGGATGTGATGAAGGAGAATTACCCTCACCTATTTATGTAAAACAAAATTTTGAGGGTGAAATGTAAGATTCCGGTTTTTGCTGAGAAAGACTTTGGAATATTCTTGACAATATTCCAGAGTAGTTCCCTCATACGGCGAGCGATTCCGAGCCCCGGAGTGGCCGGAATTAAATTTTCAGTGCGTTCACACTGGAATCTCCAAATAAATGTGATAACTCCTAAACGGAGATTCAGATCAGAGATCTGAGTCTACGGATGGGTCTGGAATGAGTTGTTTACCCTAGGAACGACATAAAACTTGTCGGCGCGGGATGTTTGGACCCCTCGCCCGCTTCTGGAATGTTAAACGGATAAATTAATTTATTTATTTATTCGTTTAATGGTGAAACTTGAGTATCTCTTAAACGGTGGCTCGTATTGAAAAACCGAGGGCACCGTTGAGTTCGGAGCGTGTCGTTTACCCTAGGAGGGGTATAAGTTTCGTGGGCGCGGGCCGTTTGTGAAAAATGGCCCCAGGGGCGTTTTCGTAATTTGGCGCCCTCAGGCGTTGAGTTTAATAACTTTTAAATGGGGCCTCGGATTAAAATTATGAGACCACCGTTGTGCTCAAGAGGTGGTGTTTACCCTAGGGGAGGTTTAGTTTTGACCTCACCAAAGGTTTCGGATGCGGGGAAAATTATGGGTTTAATTAATTAAAATTTATTTTATTTTTATATAAACCATCCTTCCTCCCCTCCCTTGCTCTCCCCTGGAGAAACACCCCCCTCAAGGCATCCCCTCTTCTCCCTCTCCCCATCCTCCTCTGGCAAGACAGATCTGGCAAGGCGCGGCTCCGGCGGATCGCCCGTGAAGCTTCGGGCAACGCCCCTGTAGGTAGGATCTTGTTTAACGTTTCGTTTTAATCCCCGAACCTACTTTGATTCCAATTTGATGCGTCGAATTGCTGCTTAAACGTCGAGAAAATCCAATGAAAACGTAGTATATTTTATCCCCTTTCCAACGCTTGTCTTGTATTTGAAATTAGAGTTCGGAGAAGCCCGCAGTGGTTCGCCGAAGGTTGCGGGAATTAGGGGTTTCTGGGGTGTTTTCCGGCGGGTTCCGGCGGCGGCAGGGGCTTCAGCTGGCAGCGGCGGCTTCCTCAGGCGAGTGGCGCGGCTCGGGCTCGTCGGCTTCAGGCGGTGGCTCCAGCGGCACGGGTGTCTTCAGGCGAGCGACGCGGCGGCAGGCCGAGGCGCCGTGGCGGCGGGCTTCGGTCGGGCGGCGCCGGCGTAGCGTGAAGAGGGACGGGGGCCGCGGGGTGCGCATCCCCGCGTGCGGTGACCGCGACCCGCGCGACGCGGGTCGCTGCAGGAGATTTGGATACCGGTCTTGACGGTCGGTCGGTGGAGATAGGCGGCGGCGGGGCGAACCGGACCCGCGGCTGGGCCGCGGGCCGGCCGGTCCGGGCCGGTCCGGGCCAAGGGGGCTCCCCCCCCCCCCCCCTGGAAGTTCCGTCGCCCATAGATTTCGTTACGAGCATCTGTTTTGTGTGTCGTCAGCGGTAGCGTGGACCTTGAGTCGAGGGGAACGCTCTGAGATGGTTTCGGGAATTTTTAATTCCCGAAACGAGGGGCCTCGGTGGTGCGACACGTACGTCGAGGGGTTTTCCGTTTTTCCGAGAATCTTGTTTTGGACGGCGCGGGCGCGTCTAATGTCCGTTTTGAGAACCGTTAGTGGCGTTGCAACTCTGGTGTCGGGGAAAAGTTTTCCAGGGTGGTTTCGGGTGCTGAAGCCGGAGTTTAGTCATGGGCCCCATGGTCCGTCTTTTGAGCTGCGTGCAGCGTTTCACGACTTTTCCATCGGACGTCTGTTCGGGGCACATGAGCAGTCGTTTCTGGATGTTTTTTCGAGGGGATTGCAATGGTGCAATCCACCCGCCCTAATTCAGCACGAGGGTGCGGGGCCCGCGAGGGCTGTATCGGGATTTGACGGTGATTTCCAGCTTTATCATCAGGCGACCGTTTTGGACAAGTGAATAGTCCATTTCGTGTACTTTTTTGAGAGGATCGCAATGGTGCGATCCGTTCGTTGAGTTTCGGGACTGGGATGCGGGTCCCATGAAGTACCGTTCATGTGTGGTGCGACGTAATACATCTTTTTCTTCGGATGTCCGTTGCACTCAAGTGAGTAGTGCTTTTGACGTGTTTTCCTGAGGGGATCGCAATGGTGTGATGCGCCCAACTATTTTCGGGGCCGAGGTTTGGGAACACGGGATGTCGTTCGGGCGTGAGGCGGTGTTGGTGACTTCTCCATCGGATATCCGTTTGAGGCGAGTGAGTAGTCTATCTCGCGTGTTTTTCGGCGAGGATTACAACGTTGTGATCCATTTGGTTTTGCGGAGCCTCTTACGCGATCTTGTTGAATGTGGAAGCATGAAAGGTGCTCTGGTGGTGGTTCGTCCTACCATGTATGTAGCGGACCCTTGGCGTGCGATCGTGAACTCTTAGGAGAGTGTTGTAAATGATTCATAAGATGTGGCTGGTCGTGCCTGGGCCTTTGAGGTGGAGTTGTTACGTCACTCCTTTGCATTGATGCTGGGTGTCGTGTGCATGATAGTCCTTGGGATGGAGACTTGGTATACTCTGGGAGTATACGAGAGCAGTTGGAGGTACGTGTGGTTTGTACCTGATGCGTTCGTGCGCTTGGATGGGGTTGACTTGGGGCCACACGTTGTGTGGGTCCCATGTGTGTGTTGTGTTCTTCTTTGCGTACTTTGACCCTCGCGACGTAGAGGGTCCCTCTGTGTGTTTGTTTGACCAGTAGGGTGGAGTTTTTCCCCTGGCTCTGTGCTCGTTGGTTGACCAGCAGGGTTGAGTGGTCTCCCCCTAATTTCGTTCTCGATGGATTGGCCAGTAGTGGTGCTAGTGACACCCAGTGCTGGAACAGACGTTTCACCTCTTTTGGGTGAGTTGTTCTGGAGTTGGGAGGTTGCGCGATACCCACTTCGTGTTCGTTTGGCCAGTGTTGTACCCTCTACTGAAGATGGCCAGAGCATTTCTAAGTTTGACCCTCTAGTGGGGCTGGGCAGTGGGTTACTTATCGGCTTCTAGGATCAACCCTCCAGCAGAGACTGGGCAGTGGGTCACCCGACGCACTTAGGGTCTACCCTCTAGCAGAGACTGGGTAGTGGGTCACCCGACGCACTTAGGGTCTACCCTCTAGGAGAGACTGGGTAGTGGGTCACCCGATGCTCTTAAGGTCTACCCTCCAGTAGAGACTGGGCAGTGGGTCACCCGATGCTCTTAGGGTCGACCCTCCAGTAGGGTCTGGGCAGTGGGTCACCCGATGACCTCTTAGGGTCTACCCTCCAGCAGGGCTGGGCAATGGGTCGTCCGTCGTCTAGTTCCAGGTCTACCCTCCAGCACGGCTGGGCAGTGGGTCACCTGTCGACTTATTCTAGGTCTACCCTCCAGCGGGGATGGGCAGTGGGTCGCCTGATGATGTGTTATGGTTTACCCTCCAGCAGGTCTGGGCAGTGGGTCACCCGATATCTGGTTATGAATTACCCTCCAGCAAGGCTGGGTAGTGGGACACTTGTTGGCATTCCAGGCTCAGTACTTCTACTAGGCTAGCCTATGGCTTTCCTCTGTGGTTACCGAAGCGGGACCCTTGGTTATGCGGGTCAGTGTTGTGACGGTTTTACTTTGACGAGACCTCTCGACTGCAGGGAAGTGACGAGGTGAGGTTGCCTTTCCCTTGAACTCTCAAGTTCGAGGGGCACTTTCCCCACCGAGACGTGTTCTTGTTATGCGATCTAAAACCGTGCGGGCGAGTTAGTGCCGCCCAAAGCGGATAGTGTCAAGGTGCGGTGATTGAGCCCCTTGGCTTGCGGTTCAGGACAGACGTACGGGATGCTGGGCATCAATGATGGTATTACTTTTGGGACTGTTGGAGACTCATTTTCTTGGGCTGAGCTACGGGACGGAGATCCCCTTATGAGCTTGTTCGGGCTTCTTGGAAAAGCATATATATGTATATGTGTATACCTTGTTCGAGTACCCACTCCTTGTGCTTTGGCTACTCTCCTTCCGGGAGAGGTGAAGACGCGCAGGGTATGCCACGTGCTTTCCGTGTCTAGCTTCTCATGGTTGGATGAGTCTACTCTCCTGCTATAGGTAGCGAAGACTCGATGGGAAGTTTATCTTCTCACCATTTCCATCTCCTTGTGTCTGGACGAGTCTATCTCCTTTCTCTTGTTGGGTTGAGCCGGACTCTTATTGTTCTCTTTACTGCACTCTCGGTCGTACTTCTCCACTTTTCTCTATTCTCTCTACTGCTCACCCCTTTGGTACCTCCTTTGTTTCTCCCTTGAGCCTTCGGGGTATCCTACTGAGTATTTTTATACTCACTCCTGCTTGGGCTTTTCCCGCACTTGGTGTGCCCTTGCAGACGACGGACAGGTGGAGTGTGGATTCAGTGGAGCGTAGGAGATTGGGATCTTGGACGGCGTGTGGTGGTCGTGGCTGGGTTCCAGGTAGGAGACCCGTCACCTGTTTCTTTTTGTTTACCTGTTGCCGGGTTGTGGCACTTTTTGGTTGGGCGCGTGTTTTCCCCTTTTCTTTTCAGTTTGTACTTTTTACTTGTAGAGGTTGATGCACTTTGTGGTATATATATATCAGTTTCCATTTCCTTTTCTTTGCTTGTCTTTTCTTTTACTCTGCACTTTTGCATTGAGTGTGTTGCGTGTGTGTGTACAGGTACTTAGACAAAGGCCTCCCCGAGTTGTTGAGCCTTCGGCGCTGGTCGCCAGCCCCTGGTCTATGGAGGCGGGCTTGGGGTAGTTACGGCTCGAGCCCGGGTAGGGTCGGGTCGTGACAAAAGTGGTATCAGAGGTGGTTCGTTCCTTGGGACATTGTGCGGACGTCCCTAAAAGATGAATTGGTTGGGATATAGGGAAATAGTGTTAATGTGTCTCGAGAGCGGCTCTCAGGCCAGGGAGTCTAGTGATGGTGCGGTGGCCGACGTATCCATTCACCAGGACCTTGATAACCCGCTTGTAGACTCGGCATGCTGAGACACTTGTTTCCGGGAAAATTTGTTTGTGCATCACATAGAACTGAGTCTTGACTTTCCTTCTTGAGCCAGCTTCCCATCGTGGTTAGTGGTATATACATATATGATCATCTGATTGCGGCACTCCTTGATAATATTCAGGATGTCTCTGTGAAGACAGCCAACCAAGATACCAGCTTTGGTTCGTGACGACGACCCTGTGAGCTACGAGGCCACAGTCGAGGACCCATCATGGGAGCCCCTTTCTCCGAGTGGGCCGGTAGCAGCACCCCCACTTGTTGAGCAGCAGGCAGTTTCAGCGGGGCAGACGGGGCTTGAGCGCAGGTTGAGCGCGCTCCATGAGTTCCAGCGGTAGAGACTGCTGAGGTTCAGTGGTGAGCCAGACCCTCAGGCAGCAGAGGCTTGGCTCGAGATAGTGGTTTGCCTTTTCAGGCTTGTGCAGACTCCGACAGATCAGAGGTTGGCTTTGGCAGCCGACCTTTTTCATAGAGTATCTTGGTGTTGGTGGAGTGTGGTGATTCAGCTTCTTGACGAGTCGTCGCTTTCGTGGGGCGACTTCCAGTTTTTGTTCCGTGAGGAGTTTTTTCCCCTCCTGCGTGCACTCCGTTCGGATTCAGGAGCTCCTGCAGTTTCAGCAGAGAGGGATGACGGTGGCTGAGTACGCGGCTAGTTTTGCAGACCGTGCACGCTTTTACCCGGACTTGGTCCATGACGATAACCTCCGAGCGTGGAAGTTTGAGCAGGGTCTCCGCCGAGAGATTCGTGTTTTCATGGTACCCTTGGTCATTTCCACATATGTCGGGGTGCTGAGCAGGCGCTGGTGATAGAGAGATTCTTGTCACGTTCCGGAGTTGCTGGTGGCAGTAGACACGTTGGATCCGGGATGTTTGTCGTAGCTAGCAGGCGCCGGAGGATAGGACCTTGACGCAGGTGGCCTTTCCATTGTCGGTATCGGAGATGTGGTCGTATGCCACTGTGGCGAAAAGGCACAGGGCCTCAGCCGAGGATTCCCTTCCGTGAGTGGATCTCGGGACGTGGTCGTACACCACAGTGGCGCCGGAGGGCACCAAGGCAGCCCAGAGAGCGTCGGTGTTATGTTTGTGATGGGCGAGGTCACTTGGCATGAGACTGCCCGACCCGAGTTGCTGAGAGCTTCGGGCAGGAAGGAGGCACACCACCACGACAGAGGCAGCGCCGTGATCGGAGAAGTACCCAGAGAGGTGGTGCTAGTAGAGGAGCGAGAGGAGCTGGTAGTGGGAGAAGACGTTACGAGGTCTTCCCATCACCACTAGGTGGTCCACATCAGGCTCCGGGAGTTGACAGTTGGGAATGAGGGCAGCTGCGAGCTTTGGATGTCTACGATCCTGAAGTTCATGGGATGGTGAGAGGTACCCCTTGAGACTCTTCTACTTTTTGCAGTAGTATTTTTAGGCTCTGCATGTGAAAGGATTTTTTTTTCCTGCTCCTTGTTTGAGGTGTTACCAGGGTGACGCAGGGCGTCGGTGTAACCCTGTGTTGGTAAGGAAAAATGCGTGAGACCTTTTCCTTTAGTCAATGGTGTTGACTCCTTCGCTTTCGAACGTGTAAGAGAGTCTTGGTTGAGATACATAGACTGTGAAATCTTGCGTGACTAGATATCCTTGGGTGTTTCACCATATGGATATTCTGAAGGAGGGAATCACCGGGCCTTGTTTCAGGTGCGGGCGGTGATTCCAGTCGTGGCGTGCGACGTAGAGGTTTGAATGGGGAGGTGAGCTACCCCCGAGGGCCTTCAGGCCGTTTGAGACCATGCAAAGGGATGGTGAGGTACCCTACCACCTTTCCCTAACCCCAAAGTCTGGAGTGGGTGCACGAAATCGGCGTGGGCCGACCTCACATGAACGGATCAATCTTTTGGTCTGTGTGCCGTGACGCAGAGCTGTGCGTGGGTTATTCTAGGTATGAGAAATCAAGGTGTGGGCTTAGTACCCTGTGTTGCTCCCTAGTTTTGCTTTTCAGTGACGAAAATCTTGAAGGAGGTAATGATTTAAGAACCCGGTTTTTTCTAAGAAAGACTTTGGAATATTCTTGACAATATTCCAGAGCAGTTCCCTCAGACGGCGAGCGATTCCGAGCCCCGGAGTGGCCGGAATTAAATTTTCAGAGCGTTCACACTAGAACTTCCAAATAAATGTGATAACTCCTAAACGGAGATTCATATCAGATATCCGAGTGTACGGATGGGTCTGGAATGGGGTGGTTACCCTAGGAACGACATAAAACTTGTCGGCGCAGGATGTTTGGACCCCTCGCCCGCTTCTGGAATGTTAAACGGATAAATTAATTAATTAATTTATTCATTTAATGGTGAAACTTTATTATCTCTTAAAAAGTGTCTTGTATTGGAAAACCGAGGGCACCGTTGAGTTCGTAGCGTGCCGTTTACCCTAGGAGGGGTATAAGTTTCGCAAGCGCAGTCCGTTTGTGAAAAATGGCCCTGGGGGAGTTTTCGTAATTTGGCACCCTCGGGCGTTGAGTTTAATAACTTTTGAACGGGGTCTTAGATTAAAATTACGAGACCACCGTTGTGCTCGAGAGGTGGTGTTTACCCTAGGGGAGGTTTAATTTTGACCTCACCAAAGGTTTCGGATGCGAGGAAAATTATGGGTTTAATTAATTAAACTTTTTTTATTTTTATATAAACCCTCCTTCCTCCCCTCCCTTGCTCTCCCCTGGCGAAACACCCCCTCAAGGCATCCCCTCTTCTCCCTCTCCCCCTCCTCCTCTGGCGAGACAGCTCCGGCAAGGCGCGGCTCCGGCGGATCGCCCGTGAAGCTTCGGGCAACGCCCCTGCAGGTAGGATCTTGTTTAACGTTTCATTTAAATCCCCGAACCTACTTTGATTACAATTTGATGTGTCGAATTTCTGCTTAAACGTCGAGAGAATCCGATGAACGCGTAGTATATTTTATCCCCTTTCCAACGCTTGTCTCGGATTTGAAATTCGAGTTCGGAGAAACCCGCAGTGGTTCGCCGAAGTTTGCGGGAATTAGGGGTTTCTGGGGTGTTTTCTGGCGGGTTCCGGTGGCGGCAAGGGCTTCGGCTGGCGGCGGCGGCTTCCTCAGGCGGGTGGCGCGGCTCGGGCTCGTCGGCTTCAGGCGGTGGCTCCGGCGGCACGTATGGCTTCAGGCGGGCGATGTGGCGGTAGGCCGAGGTGTCGTGGCGGCGGGCTTCGGTCGGGCGGCGCCGGCGTAGCGTGAAGAGGGATGGGGGTCGCGGGGTGCGCGTCCCAGCGTGCGGCGACCGCGACCCGCGCGACGTGGGTCGCTGCGGAAGATGCGGAGACCGGCCTTGACGGCCGGTCGGTGGAGGCAGGCCGTGGCGGGGTGAACCAGACCCGCGGCTGGGCCGCGGGCCGGCTGTGGGCGGACTGGCCGGTCCGGGCCGGTCCGGCCCAAGGGGGCTCCCCCCCCCCCCCCCCTTTGGAAGTTCCGTCGCCCGTAGCTTTCGTTACGGGCGTCTTTTTTGCGTGCCGTCAGCGGCAGCGTGGACCTTGCGTCGAGGGGAACGCTCTGAGATAGTTTTGGGAATTTTTAATTCCCAAAACGAGGGGCCTCGGTGGTGCGACACGTACGTCAAGGGGTTTGCCTTTTTTCCGGGAATCTTGTTTTGGACGGCGCGGGCGCGTCTGATGTCCGTTTTGAGCGCCGTCAGTGGCGTTGCGACCCTGGCGCCGGGGCAAAGTTTTCTAGGGTGGTTTTGGGTGCTGAAGACGGAGTTGAGGCATGGGCCCCACGGCCCATGTTTTGAGCTGCGTGCAGCGTTTCACGACTTTTCCATCGGACGTCCGTTTGGGGTGCTCGAGCAGTCGTTTCTGGATGTTTTTTCGAGGGGATTGCAATGGTGCAATCCGCCCACCCTAATTCGGCACGAGGTTGCGGGGCCCACGAGGGCTATTTCGGGATTTGACGGTGATTTCCAGCTTTATCACCGGGCGACCGTTTTGGACAAGTGAATAGTCCATTTCGTGTACTTTTTCGAGAGGATCGCAACGGTGCGATCTGTTCGTTGAGTTTCAAGACCGGTATGCGGGTCCCTCGAAGCACTACTCCTGTGCGGTGTGCCGGAATACATCTTTTTCTCCGGATATCCGTTGCACTCAAGTGAGTAGTGTTTTTGACGTGTTTTCCCGAGGGGATCGCAATGGTGTGATGCGCCTGACTTTTTTCGGGGTCGAGGCTTGGGAACACGGGACGTCGTTCGGGCGTGAGGCGGTGTTGGTGAATTTTCCGTCGGATATCCGTTTGAGGCGAGTGAGTGGTCTATCTCGCGTGTTTTTTCATGAGGATTACAACGGTGTGATCCGTTTGGTTGTGCGGAGCCTCTTGCGCGATCTTGTTGAATATGGAAGCATGAAAGGTGCTCTGGTGGTGGTTCGTCCTACCATGTATGTAGCGAACCCTTAGCATGTGATCGCGCACTCTTGGGAGAGTGTTGTAAATGATTCATAAGATGTGGCTGGTCGTGCCTGGGCCTTTGAGGTGGAGTTGTTACGTCACGCCTTCGTGTTGATGCTGCGTGCCGTGTGCACGATAGCCCTTGGGCTGGAGACGTGGTATACTCTGGAAGTATACGAGAGTGCTTGGAGGTACGTGTGGTTTGTACCTGAGGCGTTCGTGCGCTTGGATGGGGTTGACTTGGGGCCACACGTTGTGTGGGTCCCATGTGTGTGCCGTGTTCTGCTTTGCGTACTTTGACCCCTCGCGACGTAGAGGGTCCCTCTGTGTGTTTGTTTGACCAGCAGGGTGGAGTTTTTCCCCTGGCTTTGTGCTCGTTGGTTGACCAGCAGGGTTGAGTGGGCTCCCCCTGGTTTCGTTCTCGATAGATTGGCTGGTAGTGGTGCTAGTGACACCCAGGGATGGAGCAGACGCTGCACCTCTTTTTGGTGAGTTGTTCTGGAGTTGGGAGGTTGCGCGATACCCACTCCGTGTTCGTTTGGCAACTGTTGTACCCTCCAGTGGAGATGGCCAGAGCAATTCTGAGTTTGACCCTCCAGCGGGGCTGGGCAGTGGGTTACTCATCGGCTTCTAGGTTCAACCCTCCAACAGAGACTGGGCAGTGGGTCACCCGACGCACTTAGGGTCTACCCTCCAGCAGAGACAGGGCAGTGGGTCACCCGACGCACTTAGGGTCTACCCTCCAGCAGAGACTGGGAAGTGGGTCACCCGACGCACTTAAGGTCTACCCTCCAGCAGAGACTGGGCAGTGGGTCACCCGATGCTCTTAGGGTCAACCCTCCAGCAGAGACTGGGCAGTGGGTCACCCGATGCTCTTAGGGTCTACCCTCCAGCAGGGTCTGGGCAGTGGGTCATCCGAAGACCTCTTAGGGTCTACCCTCCAGTAGGGCTGGGCAGTGGGTCGCTCGTCGTCTAGTTTCAGGTCTACCCTCCAGCACGGCTGGGCAGTGGGTCGCCTGTCGACTTATTCCAGGTCTACCCTCCAGCGGGGCTGGGCAGTGGGTCGCCTAATGATATGTTAAGGTCTAACCTCCAGCAGGGCTGGGCAGTTGGTCGCCTGATGATGTGTTATGGTTTACCCTCTAG
This sequence comes from Viscum album, assembly GCA_963277665.1. NCBI lineage: Eukaryota > Viridiplantae > Streptophyta > Magnoliopsida > Santalales > Viscaceae > Viscum > Viscum album. The sequence goes on along the minus strand of OY728129.1, from coordinate 149,001,596 downwards.
CAGGGCTGGGTAGTGGGTCACCCAATATCTGGTTATGAATTACCCTCCAGCAGGGCTAGGCATTGGGACACCTGTTGGCATTCCAGGCTCAGTCCTTCTACTAGGCTAGCCTGTGGCTTTCCTCCGTGGTTACTGGAGCGGGACCCTTGGTTATGCGGGTCAGTGTTGTGATGGTTTTACTTTGAGGAGACCTCTCGACTACAGGGCAATGACGAGGTGAGGTTGCCTTTCCCTTGAACTCTCATGTTCGAGGGGCACTTTCTCCACCGAGACGCGTTCTTGTGACGCGATCTAAAACCGTGCGGGCGAGTCAGTGCCGCACAAAGTGGATAGTGTCAAGGTGTGGTGATTGAGCCCCTTGGCTTGCGGTTCAGGGCAGACATACGGGATTCTGGGCATCGATGATGGTATTACTTTTGGGACTGTTGGCGACTCATTTCTTGGGCTGAGCTACGGGGCGGAGATCCCCTTACGAGCTTGTTCGGGCTTCTTGGCAGAGCATATATATGTATATGTGTATACCTTGTTCGAGTACCCACTCATTGGGTTTTGGATACTCTCCTTCCGGGAGAGGGGAAGACGCGCGGGGTATGCCACGTGCTTTCCGTGTCTAGCTTCTCGTGGTTGGATGAGTCTACTCTCCTGCTATAGGTAGCGAAGACTCAACATGAAGTTCATCTTCTCACCGTTTTCAGCTCCTTGTGTCTGGACGAGTTTATCTCCTTTCTCTTGTTGGGTTGATCCGGACTCTTACTGTTTTCTTTACTGCACTCTCGGTCGTACTTCTCCACGTTTCTCTATTCGCTCTACTGCTCACCCCTTCGGTACCTCCTTTGTTGCTCCCTCGAGCCTTCGGGGTATCCTACTGAGTATTTTTATACTCACCCCTACTTGGGCTTTGCCCGCACTTGGTTTGCCCTTGCAGACGACGGACAGGTGGAGTGTGGCTTCAGTGGAGCGTAGGAGCTTGGGAGCTTGGACCGCATGTGGTGGTTGTGGCTGGGTTCCAGGTGGGAGACCCGTCAGCTGTTTCTTTTTGTTTACATATTGCCGGGTTGTGGTACTTTTTGGTTGGGCACGTGTTTTGCCCCTTTTCTTTTCAATTTGTACTTTGTACTTGTAGAGGTCGATGCACTTTGTGGTATATATATAGCAGTTTCCCTTTCCTTTTCGTTGCTTGTATTTTCGTTTACTCTGCACTTGTACATTGAGTGTGTTGCGTGTGTGTGTACAGGTACTTAGGCAAAGGCCTCCCCAAGTTGTTGAGCCTTCGGCGCTGGTCGCCAGCCCCTGGCCTATGGAGGCGGGCTTGGGGTAGTTGTGGCTCGAGCCCGGGTAGGGTCGGGTCGTGACATTAAATTTCAAAAGGGGGAAGAATGTAACGACCCAAAATTTTATCAATGAAATTTCTCCCTTCTTGTTGTAATGTCATATAGTATAATCACATAAAATCACATTAAGAAACAAAAATCCATTTCATGCTTAAATGAACTACTATATGACCTTTAAACATTATTTTTACACTTATTTTTTTTGAATTTCAAAAATCTGACATACACGATTGCAATCAATAAGATGTTTGGAGTCTGATAGGAGAAACTTATTTTTTGGAGAATAGTAACATACCCTTATGAATAGTAATGTTAACCTTATGAATAGTAATATGAAACTTATGAATAGTAAATCAGTGAAGTGAATAGTAACCTTACCAATGCTAGTATAAATAAAATTTATCCGTCCTATAAGTGATAATATGATATAATTATATTATAGTAAGTCATGAATATTTAATGATTAATTTAATAATTTAAAATAAAATTTATTTTCATAAAATTTATTCATAAACTAGTATTTTTATGTCTTATTATTATATGATAATTTTATGAGACCTTAATTAATTTTTCAAAGAGTTAGAAAAGTAGTTTTAATTTTAAAATTTCTATTTTTTAAGTAAATTATGATTTTAATTAAAAATTAAATTACTCCTACTTGTAATATTAATTATATAAAATGGAGTTCATTTTTTTATTCTACACATTAAAAAATGGTTAGGGTGAATTTTTGATATTTTTTTTAAATACATTAATTTTTGGTGAATAGTGAAATTTGATAATTTACAAAATATGCTAAATAAATGAATTTCTGCATCATGCTTGAGTCATGGATGATGTATGTGGACATTGTTTCAAAATCACATTCCCTAATTACTGTATTTATTCATATAATCATCATTATTTCTTGTCTAGTGGAGAAATAATAAATTAATGAATATAATATTGAGAAAACCCCTCTCCCTATCACTATAAATACCACCCCTCACAACCCCATTTCCTTACACCTATCAAGCCTTGTGACTACTCCAATTTCTTCTCAAATATATTATAAATATCCTCCCCCGCATCCAAAAACCCTTTATCTCATAAAAATACTTAAATCTTGCCCCTAAAGATGCTCTCAAAGAAGATATATTCAAGAGGTAATTTATCTCTCTTTTCTTTCAATTTCCTTTCAAATTTCATTTATTTTATTATCTTATCCTCAAATTCTCTTATAAAATTGTCATAATAAATCTATTATGATTTATATAATGGTATTATATCATTTTAATGGGATATTATTCATTATACTCCTCCCTCTATCTCTTTGTTTATAAAAATGAAATTGTCGTCCGTGATGTGTTAATTTACCTACATCATGCGTGATGCACTTCCATTTTTCTTTAAAATCCTTAATGGATGTCAATAGAACCATTAAATGGTTGAAAAAAAATAATATTTATTTTTTAACCCCTTTTATGTTCTAGAGACAACTTTTATATATAATACTAAATGATAAAACAAAACATGTTTGTTGTGATCCAAAAACCACCCAAATTATCCTAAAACGATCATCATTAAATTTTAACTAATGATTCATCCTCATGGTATATAACCAAATTAATTATAAGATCATTTAAAACTCTGTAATATCATTAATAAAATGTAATATAAATTATGTATGTTTATCCATGTTTTACAGGAACTTCCATTCATGAGTACAAGTGAACCGTTCATGGAAACTATGAAAAAGAACACTCCTGAATAATGAATTTAAACTCTATAACTCATAAAAATGCCTTTAAAAGAACATAATAAAACCATATTGAATCATATTCATGTATAAAAATTTCTCTAATTGTTAATTAATGAATCTAATGTAATTATATAGGATATTAAAATGAAGGAAGCACTCAGACACAAGGTAAGGGGAATTCTCGAACCCAACTTTCATTCTTCAGTTTTTCCCTCTTTCACTCCATTTTTAGTATGGTGATTCCTTAAAAATTATTTCTTCATCATTATATTACCTTTTATGGTATATACATGTTTTTCACTGGAGTTTCTGACAAACACAATGTTTTCCAAAATAACTCTTCTTTAAAAAACACACCTTTTACTTCTCACTCAAGGTTGATGGTTCTTGTATCAAGTATGTTATTCCCTCTTTCATTTGGGAACCCAAATTTAATTAATATATGATTTATTAATTAAACCCCATTCCTTTCCATGAGTTATTTTATGTTCAATATTGATATATGTTCTATGTGGCATGCATGATAATGTAAATGTTATGATGTGACCGATGCGCCTGGAATTATATAGCGTAATGAAAATGTTATGATGTAATGGGTGCACCCAGAATTATATAGCACTCCAATTCATTGGGTAATGTGAATAAACTCATGAGTAAATTTAATTATGCATGAACATGATGCTAGATTTGTTTACAACTATGTGTGGTTGTTAAGCACTAAGACATGATGTTTCATTTTTATGCATTGCTACATTCCATGATATTATATAATGATTCTTCTCATGATTATGATGATGATGTTATGCTCACCTCATGTTACATTATTTTTTGTTATTATCTATCCTCTTACTGAGATTTTAGCTCACCCATTTTTTATGTATATCCTTAGGTGACTAGTTGTACTAAGAAGAAAATAGGGGATAAAAGAAGATAGAGAATAAGGAATTAAATAAATGTTTATGTTTTATGTTGTAAAAGTTATGTATGGTCCTAGTTTTTCCAAGACACTAAACATTTGGATACTCATGGTGTAATGTTTTTATGTTTTTTATCATGAAAATTATGTAAAAGTAAAGTAAGAAAATTTGTGTCGCTATAAGAACAAAGGTGTATAAAAAGGTGTATGGAATTTGAAATAATGATAGTCATCGTGCTATTAAATATATGACATGAATTCATTAATAAGAAGATTTTATGAAATCAAAAAATGAAATCACTAGTGATCATAAGTTTAAATAAATATATAAATAAGAAATCCACACTCAAGTAGAATGATGAGGATGGGCCTAAAGTTATATTAATCATAATTCCTAAATATTTAGCAGAGGATAGAGTGTGAGAAAAAGATAGAATAAAAATTTAAAGATTAAATATAATAAATATATGGTAGAATTAACATGGAGGTGTACATCCTTGATGAAGAGTGTGAAAAGTTTTCTAATAAGGGTAGCTCAAAGGTGATTAAATAATTGTGTGGATGGTTCTAAAAGTATGGACATAAGTCTAAAAAAATGTATGGTTGTTATGCCTAGTCAAGTGAATAATAATAGAAACTTACCAATGACTCTTTCTATTAATAAGGATAATGTGAAAAGAAATTTAACACACAAAATGAAATCTGATCATGTGAAGAAAGAGTGTCTAACTATATGGTCAGATCAGTTGGAAAAGTCAAGGAATATGGAGCAAGTTAAAAAAATATATCTAGTTTTCAAAGTTAATAAACCTATTTCAATTGAGTAGAAATATGGTATAAAAAATATGTTCATAATACCCAAGGTTGAACAGACTTGGAAAATTAAGGGTGAAGAAATCATAAAGAGGTCTACAAAGTTTATAACTTTAAGTAAAGGAGTCATTAGTCTAAGAAAAAATTCCTAGCCCCACTACCCCTACTACAAATTTAAATAAAACCAACCTTATTCCCACATAAAATTGGTTATTATTTAATGTTGGGAATTAAAGGTGGGGATGGTTGGAAATTATCCCTTCAAGGGTAGATCTTAAAAATGTGTAAAGATTCTAGAGATTTATAAAATTCTATTGAATCTATAAATCTTGACATCCCCTTAAACATCTGAAGGATGATGTATGATTTTAATTCTCCCATCACTATTTTAACTTATATACATTATGTTTATCAAGAGGTGATTATCTTACCAAATGGGGAAGGCATACTTACATTTTAAATGTTTTTATGTTTGTGTTCAAATGAATTATAGGTTATGAAAATTCTTGAAAATATGTTTCAATATCCCCTAAGAAGAGGAAGTTGTAATTGGTATCATGTGGTGGATGAAATATATAGCCTTTTTTCTAAATTGACCTCTTCTATTTTCTACACTGGTCTAGTAAAAGTGGGATTATAATTGGTTGGTTGATAGAAAATTTCTAAGAAAAATTTTATTTCACCCTTCTCTCATAAATTTTATGGATAATTTAGAGAGAGGGTGAAAAAATTGGGAGAAGATATGTTTCTTAAAATTAGAAGAGCTAGATGGAGATAAGAATATTCTGCACTATAATGTCAATAAATAGGAGAAACTTTTCCCCTTATTTTAATTTATTATCATTTATGGGTAGAATGAATATATTTAATTTGGATAAAATTTGGAATTGAAAACAAATCCAATGGGGGAAATTGAAGTGCCTTTGGATTTGAAGAATTTTTTTTATTTATTTTCAATATAAAGTCAATGTATGATAAATATGAGAGAATAAGTTTCCATGGAACATGGAAAGGATGATATATCTCATATAATAAAGTAAGTGAAGAAGCTTCCCATAGTTATTTGGTAATGAAAAAGGTGATGTTTCCCAATGAGCATATAGCTAGATAGTTTTTAGGGAAAAATATATTAAATCAGATGTTGATCTGGTCTTTATGACTATAAAAAATGTTAAAGTCATAAAATACAAGGTTGAATGAACAATATAATAAATTAAGGGTTGGATGTTAAACCATGTGATAGATAGCGTGTATAATTTTCATTAAAGAGGATAAAATAGGTTCAAATTAATTGGAAAAATATGTCCTAGTTAAAAATTCATCCTTTAGTTTACCAATATATTAGTTATTATATTAAGTTTTTAAATACTCTTGAATGAATTTTAAATAATGGATAATGTGATTTTAAGCAGTTCTGAATCTATTGGATTAAGTTTGGATTTTATGGAAAACAAGTAAGAAAAATGGCTAAGTTTGGTGAGATTATGTGTCACCAGGCACCTACATAAGGGTTAAATGAATTTTCATATGTGTCGTTAACAACATAGTATGGGTTATTTAATTTTAAAATCACATGAGTATGTGTAAACCAATATCTATCGTAATTGTGAACTCATTGGACATATATTACATTCTTAGCATAGAAAAATCTATAATGTTTCAAGATTAAAGGAAATATACATAAGGGTTACTTAGAAGTTATGAAGGCTATGTAAAGATCATTTGGACCAATGAAAAGTTAATCAACATCAACTTAAAGGTCATCCTGAATTTTTTTAGGTAAATAAAATGGTTTATAATAGATATGTAAATGTCACCTTGACCTACTTAAGGGTAACACTAAGAAACCAAAGGCTATGTAAAGGTAGTCTAGGTTTTTAGAATTAATTTTTTATGAATAGGGAAGATGGGGTGATGAAATAACTATTATAAATTGTTATAAAAATCAAAATATAAATTTTTAGTTAAGTTGAGAATAAGTTAATGTACTATTAAGTATTTTTGGATTTAAAATAGAATTTGAAGTTGAGTTTTATGTTTTTTTTACTGCAAGATATTGCTTCATGACATAAGAAAAAGTCTCCATGAATTACAAGGAAGATTTTACACCAAAATATTCTATTTATGTGTGATTTTTATATAGCCTATGAAGAATATTGAAGAATGGGTTTTACAATAGTATTTTTGAGGAATAAGATAAAGTTGAGTTATATTTTTAAAATAAAAGGAAAACTTATTCAGATGAGTTTCAAAATGAGGTGCATTAAATAAGGGTATTTTGGAATAACCCTTGAGTTGAAAAAGATTCCATAAAAAATAATGATAACCCAAAAATGGTATTTTAAAATTATTATTTTGGTTTGAAACCAAAAATAACACACAATATTCAATTTATGGATATTGTAAAGGAATGAAGATAGTATGACTACACTAAGAGGGGGTGAATCAGTGTGAAATTGTGTTTTTAATATTTATTATTATTATTGAAATAAACCTATTAATATAGTTATATAATGACTCTATCATAATAAAATTATGTTATCATCCTTATATGATAATTCAAAAAACATATGAAAGAAGGAACACAATAATTTTTACAAGGTTCAGCCACATTGTGTGAGCCTACTCCTTGCCATAGCTAGTTCTGTTCTAGATATAAATTTTATAGTATAATTAAATCGCCAACTTATAATGGGTAGGGATGAATCACCCTTAACCAATAGTTTCAAAGCATCTCTCTTATACCAATTCACATTATCCCGCTGGTTACAAAGTGTCAGAACCAATGAGAAATACCACTTGATGCTTTGGGTTGACTTAGTAACTGATGAAGATCTTCTCCATGAGCCTTCAAAATATTCAATACATCGTGCTAAATTATTTTAGTATCTAATTTATATTATATTATCTATTATAAAATTTAAATCTCATTCACTAGATACTCAAGTTAAAAAAATTATATGAGAATATTTGAACATCACACACTATGATCTTTTCTTCGGCTTGATATATTTCCCACACCATTTTTTGTGATAACTACTCATCTTTTCTTGTTCCCACTCACACAATCTTCTCAACATTAATCTTTCAAAAAGTTCATTTAATATAATTAAATTGATATCATTGAAATTAGTTTCTATAAAATTAAAACCAAGAAGACTTTAATATTTTCAATAAAAATGCATGATTTTAGAATTCCCATTTTTTGTTTCCTGAAATTTTATTTGCACTACACAATAAAATAACCCATATGATGTTTTTTTCAATATTCTTTATCATAGATTAACTATATTACCATTCATTTATACATCCAATATAACATATTTTTCTTCCTTCTCAAGATACATCTACACTAGTAGAAAAACTCATCGTCTTTAGTTGTAACTTCTTTGACTCAAATGGATCAATCTCAATATTCCATTTTATTTAGTTAGATTGAGGCTTTATAATGATTTAAAAACTCACTTTTAAACTCATATAAAAAACTCAAATTGCATAACTACTTTTTGTGTTCTCTCTATATCTTTTGTGTTCTCGCTACTATAATTTGACCCTATACAAAGGGACATGTACCAATGGTTTTTGAAAACTATTGGTATAGGTCCCTCTATAAAAAAGGTTTTTTATAACCATTGGTATAGCCTGTTTTAGTGAGGGTTATACTAATGGTTCTCTCTAACCATTAGTATAGTGAAATATTTTCCAATGGTTTTTTAAAACTATTGGTATGGAATATATATATATCTCAATGAAATTAAAAAATAATTATAATAGTATTTCCCAAATAAACAATGGTCTCTACCTCCGGAGGGGGGAGGTCCTGTGCTTCGACATTTATGTGTGTTTTTTGTAGGCTTTATGATTTGGTTATGTTCGTGCATGATGGTTTGGCTGTGAAAATGGTGATCCATGGGTTGCTCTGATTCGATCGTTGTTGGAGTCTGCCGTTCAAGGGTTCATATTTCCAGATTATCTTCAAAGACAACTCCAGAAGAGGTTTAGAGCTGCAGTTTTTTCACCGGACCTATGCGATTAGGATTTGGATGTTTGAGAGGGTATGGCCTTAGCCATCGATACCGGCCCGTCTTTGTACGGGATAGCTTGCTGTGCAGCGTTGGAATGGTGGAAACTGGACTTAATGTTGTTTATGCTGGGATTGGGCTTTCCTTTGTGGTTTGATTTGGTTTTTTGGCTTTTAGATGGGTATGGTTTGATGTCTTAAGTCAGTGAAGTCCTTCGACCTTTGGGTCATGTAATTTCCTATTTCCATGAAGTTTGGGTTCCCCCTTATTCCCTTAAAAGGGGGTTTATTATTATTATAATAAAAAAATTGAAGGTCTTCGGGCCGTTGGATGGATGGATGGACATGGTAAGACGGGGGGTTCAATAAATATTTGGTTTTTTTATTTTGGGATATTTGGGATCATTTGTAATATAGATATTTTTTTATAAGCTTGGTTTATCATTGATGATGATATTAATGAAATCATCATAAAAATACATCCATCATGGGTAAATAATGTGGTTTTATTTTTGTGTTGGATCAAGATAAATTAATTATTATTCATTTTAAATATTTTTATGTAATTCTTGTTATTATATCATGAAATAAAATTTATAGTTAAGAGTGTTTTGGTATGATTATCTCTAGGTGGTGTTCATTGGTTGATTTTGGTATTAAAATTTAATTATATTATATTAAATGGATTTTGGTTCAATAATGAGTTTGGTGAAAATATCAATATTAAATACTTTGAATTTTTTTAGGATTTTATAAAAAAATCACATCTATTTAACTTTAATTTATAATAAATATCATACATTTTCACCTTTTTATTCTTTGTAATTTAAAACAAAATATTTTTATATATTTTTTTTTTTTTATTTAATCATTTTGAGGTTTTTTTTAAATTAATCAAACAATAAATAATTTTAAAAAAAATCAATAATAACCAAAATCTAGTATAAAGTACTAGATATAAGGATGAGTGATAGATATATTATATTTCATAAGATTCAAAATAATAAAAATAAAAAATGTACAGCACTAGAGGGAATGCGTAAGAGTCATTTAGAAGAGACTAGTTTAAGTTAGGCTAATTTATCAATTCTGTAAGAGTAAAATTACATTTATTAAGGGATAAAAAAAGTGAAAAAAAAATGTAAATTGAAAAGATCTATGTCACCCTAAAAAGTATATGGAAAATTCTATGAAAAATTATGGTGATCATTCTATAAGGAAAATACATCATGTAAAAATATAAGATCCATTATTTGATGAATTATGGTTAATTTTACTCTATATAAGAGAATTTTGAAAAGGATGTATATGAATGAGTCATTTTCTAGAATCCAAATGTAACATCTAGATAGACTATGATATGTGGAAAATCATTGAATCCTAGCAATAGAATTTAAAATTATCTTCCTTTAGATGTGTTGGAACATAATATTAAATGCCCTTTTCTTATTCGGAAATTCATATAACATAAAAATTGAATTTCATAAAATTGATTTTGGGATAAATATAAAATCATTTTATTCTTTTGGTCAGACCAAATATGCTTATGATCCTCCAAATATTCCATATCACAACCATTTAATAATTTTATGCTGATTAAAATCATGGGAATGGTTTAAAGTAAGGATTAGAGTTGATATATTCTTATTTGAAGAATATTCACCCTTCAAACAAGACACATGAAAACTAATAAGAAAGTGATTAAGAGAATGGGATCATTTAAATGAATTATAATAAGTAAAATTTGGTATTATATACATCATGGAATATGTTTAAGATCCCATACTTCATAGAAGTACGTTCTTATTTAAATTTTGGTTTGAATCCTTTAAAGTTGGATAATTAATTGTTTACCGTGTGTATGAGGAATATAGGGGGTGTTCTAGGGGTCCGAAACATGAGAGAAAAGGGAATCAGGATATCCTTTTCATGTTGCATGGTTGGTGCACATTTAGTAGAAACGGTGCGCCCATACCATGCTAGCCAGGAGGAGTGTTACACGGTTTGGTAAACCGTGCAAGGGGGAAATTCAAACTATATAGGATTGTACATAGGCATTATGCATGGTTGGCATAGGTTTTTTCAAACTTTGAGGGATTCCCAAGTATCCATGTGACTTAGACCCCTCTTGGATAGAGGTTGGTGCACAGTTGGCGTACGGTTTGGAAAATCGTGTGTCCAAACTGTGGGCCCCATTAAACCAATGTTTTTACCATTTTACCCCTTGTGATTTTAAGTATTTCACCCTATTTTATTTTTTATTATTCCTACCCCAACCCTGGTGATGAACCAAATCACCCAAAACTTTCCAAGGTTTTATCTCCTTTGATTCTAGGATGTTTGGAGTGTTTTTTTGTGCGGATCGAAGCTCTGGGTAAGTCTAACACTCCTCTTAGTTCTATTTTTTAGATTAGGGATTTTGGTTTCATTCTTCTTATTGTGAATCCCTAAAACCCTATTTTTTTTCAACGGATATTAGGTTGCATCTTCAAATGTTTCTTCAATACGGATCTAAGGTTAAAGTTAAGTGGTTTTTCTTCTATGGATTCGAGGATGGTGGTCTAAAAATTATATCCCATAGTCTTGAAGTTCATTTGTGCATGTGTGGTTGTGATTTTGGTTCCCTCTTATTGTGTATTTGATGACTTTTATATGATTTAGTAAAATGGTTGGCTAAATGATGAAATAAACCCCTCATGATCCTTGTGGGATTCATTGAGGTTTATTAAACTAATCTTAAGGACACCCATGGGGTGCATCATCATCCCAGACATGGAAAATTATGATGTTGAAAATGGAATTTTTATGATAAAATAGATCTCATGATATATGTGTTGAAAATTTAGTTCAAATTGTGAAAGGCACTAATGGTGTTCATGTCTATACATCGATAAAGTTATTAGGGGTTTTTTTGAACATTTTGAGTTAGTTAAATGAACTAAAGTGATTGTGATAAGTGGATCATGGTTTGAAATGGGAATATGTTAAAGAGCTAAGGCATGAAGAAGAACTGATATTTCAATTGAGTAGTTAATTTCATTTGTTAAGTGAAATGATTGTTTATGTTTTGGGATATGATAAATGTGGATAATTATTAATGGAAAAATGTACACATGGCTTGGTAGTTGTGGGTATTAATTGATGTTCTACTCCCACAGGTTAGGTTGGACTGAGGCTCTAAACCCTACCACTACAATGCACAGGTTAGGGAGTCGAACTAATGCACTAGGCCCCTAATGGATGCATTAGATGATTACTCGGATTGAGGCTCCATGGTTAGTGTAATGAACTTGGTTGAGATTACTTGGACTGATTCTCCATGGTATGTGTAATAAATTCTTTTATGTGATGTTTTCCCAAGTGAGTTAAGGAACTTGATTTATTACATTATGTATAGTGGTTGACCTGCTTAGGTCATTGTGCAATAAATGAACACTTGAACCATGTACTTAAATTTTGAGAATGGTTTAGTTAAATAATGATTTACTAATGGAATCTTGTTACTTTTTGTTTACTTGTTATATATCAGCGCATGCATACACAATCAGTTTAGACTGGATATTTTGTATACACTATTGGTGGTGGACTACTGAGTCATACTCACACCTTGCTTAGACATCCATTGGGTACCTGAGCATATTTCATGGTTTCATATCAATACAAGGTAAAATTCCCTATGCTTGGGAGTATATTGGGATTGATATGTGCATAGATACGGATCCAGAATTGGAGTCAGGGCCTGTTTTGGGGACTCAGGTGTTTGTATTTATTTTTTATTTTCCTTCACCTTTGGAATGTTTATTATTACATGGAGTATTTATTATTTGGTTGTGTTTATACCACATTTGGTTAAATGGTTAGTAATTCATTTTTCACATTTTTTGTTTATTTTTTCCTTTATTTCATATGTTATCTTATGTGGATAAATCTCATAAAGAGGGTATTGTCTCCTCACATGATCCATTAGACCCTTGATGATAGTTGGTAACTTTTAGCATATGGGGAGGTGCGCTTGAGGTCATGTGGTGACCCGGCTCGGGGCACCAGTTTAGAAGATTCCAGGTCAAGGATGATACAACATGAAATCCATTTATCATTTATAAGGATTCCATACCATCCAAGTTGGAATATTGAGTCGATAAACATGTATGAAGACCATCCCACGTGTTGAGATTACTGAACATCTATCTTTACAATATTAATCGGGATAGAATACATTGTAGATAGATTTATGCTGCTATTAATTAATATTTTTCTCCTTCATTACTTTATTTTATTTCTCTATTAATTATACACTAGATCTCTTTTGGTTAAACCAAGGAGACGTCCCCCACCCTCTATCTATTTTATTCTTTCATTTAATTTAATTCAATATCATGGTTTTATATTTATAGTATTTTTTTTATATATATACTATTTTATTGTCTTTTATATTATTCTCATGTAGACAAGTTTATTAGTTATGGTTTCATATAAATTGAACAATTATCATTTCCTTTAATATATTTTAAATTTAACTTCAATATTATTTCATTTCTTTTATGACATGAAATATAAAATTTTTTATATAATGGATAGAATTTGGATATATGAAACTGCTCGGATCTCAATAAATTTTCAAAACAAGTTAGAGATCTTTTTAGATTTTTCTTTTAACAATGATTCAGTTAGTGGTTACATACATTACCCATGTTATAATTATGTTATAAGACCTTAGTTAATTTGTGAATAAGTTAGCTACCGTATAAAAAAAATATGGTTTTCAAACAAACTATAATGTGTGGTATTACAATGGGGAGAAAATTCAATCCAAAATTTTCATGATCTGAATGAGAGGCCTAAATTGGAGAATTTATTAGATTATTGATTTCCATTTATTTTCCATCATGATAAAGAAATGATTATAATCCAAGAAGGATTTTATACAATCATACATGATAAAAGTAATTAAAATTATGATGTTGATAGGGTGAATAAATTGAATGGTGATTCTATGACTCCAGTATATCGATAATGTGGTAAAATGAAAAAATAGAAATTTTTAATCAAATAGTTTCATGGGAAAACCATGTATGGGGTATCTAATATTTTCATCGATTATATTATTACATTTTTTAAGTAATTACTTCAATATGATATATATATATTACCTGAAACCATTATATGGCATTAAAGCTAGTTGAGGAACAAGGATTTTATAAAAACAAAATTCATGATTTCCTGAAATATTGATGCTTATTCTGGCAAGACACTGCTAAATGAAATGATTGTATAAAATGTGGAACATCTTGATGGAATCCAAATGCTTATGGAACACCATCTCATGTTCCATATAAAGTAATTTGGAAATTTTTATTGATTCCAAGACTTGAGAATCTTTTTATATCTGATGAAATATCAATACAAATGCGATGGAATGGTACCGAGATAAATAAGGATGATGATGAGTTCATTCATCCTGCATATGGATTTTTATGGTAGTTATTTGATTCTCGATATCCTAATTTCACATATGAAATGTGTAATATGAGTTTGGGTCTTTCGTGCAACAATTTTAATTTGTTTAGTAAGATTCTTACTTCACACAGCACATGGATGGTTTTCATACACATTTATAACCTTCCTCCATGGATGTGTATGAAAAAACCTTTAACTTTCATAATTATAATCATATATGGACCTTTTAATCCTAGAAATGTTATATATGTATTCATTAAACCTTTAATAAAAGATTTTAAATATCTTTTTAATGTGGTTGTGCACACATATGATGCATGTTCTAAAGACATTTTTTAGATGCATGTTGTTCTTATGTGGATGATAAATGATTTATCTAGTTATGAAATTATGTTTGGATAGAGCATGAAGGAAAAACTATCATGTCATGTTTGTATAAGAATACAAAATCCAGAAAACTTAAATATTATTGTGGTTTATTTTTTATGGGACATCGATGATTATTTTCAATGGATTTTCCATAGAGTAATAATCATCAAAGGTTTGAAAATACCATGGATACCAATAGTCCACCTCAGTGTATGTCTGGAACTGATGTTCTTAATGAATTGAGAGATGTTATTTTTTTTATTTTATAAGGGTTAGATGAAATATAGAAAGAGGAAGAATGTTTCCACTAAAACTAGTTGCAACTAGAAGACAAGAAGTATCTTCTTTGAGTTTCTTTATAGGTCAAACAAATTGTTACATTTTTTCTTATACGTAATTCAAATTGAAAAAAATATGTGTGAAATGTTTCTTTCAATTATTCTAAATTTTAAGGTAAATACAAAATATGATTTATAATCTCATTGTGACTTGGTGGATTAGGGCATCATACCAGAATTGAATCTTGTGTGTATCCATTAAAATAAATGGAAATTTATATATTCTTCTTATGTGATGAAACCTATAACAAAAATTCTATAAGTACTAGAGACTATTAAATCTCCTGGTGGATATTCAAACAATACATCAAAATGGTTCAATATAAGAGAGTTAAAGCTTAAATATTTGAAGACTCATGATTATCACATCCTTCTACATGAGTTGATTTCAATAGAAATACATCATCTTCTGTCCAATAATTTAAGGGTGTCATTTATTTTATTGTTCAATTTTTATAGATATCATTGTGCTAATAAGTTTTCCAAGTATTTATTTTAAAAAATATTGGAAGAGGCCCCATTAATTTTGTATGAATTATAAAAAAATATTTATTCCATCATTTTTCACATGCATGCTATATTTGACTGTCCATATTCCAACTAAAATACTTCTTAGAGGATCTTTTTTTTAGATGTATCCAACTAAAATAAATATATACACATTTTAGTATTATTTCTAGAATAATAATCATCCCAAAGGTTCTATCGTGTAAGGTTACTTGGATCAATAATTTATGGATTTCAGTTCAATGTATTTGTTTAATATGACTAAGATATGAAAAAGACCAATGAGGAATGAAGCATAATAGTATGAGAAAATTGAACCCAATTCTCCATCACTTCCCCAAACAGGGGGGGTTTAGATCATATACATTGACCACATTGAGCCTTAAAGAACGGGATATGGCACATCATGGAATTTTGTTTAACTGTGATTTTTTTTATGACTACATCAAGTAAATTTAACATGTATATCTTATCTCATCTTATGTAATTTTACATATCTATTAAACTATTTCTATTTTTTTCAGTAGGGAACATAAATAAATGATAAATAGAAAGCATCATTCTTTTTCTTTGAGAAGAAGAGAGACTTTTCATAGAAAAGAGTTTTTTTCTTCGTTGAAATTGAAGGTAGAATTATTATTATAATAAATTAATAAAATAAATATTTAATTAATTTTAATATTTATTTATATTTCAAGTATTGGGTTTTCTTATTGAATTTGTCTCTAAGGAAATAAGAGCTTTGTATTTTGGTCATAATTATGTTGTTTGTGAATGTAAATCAATTGTGATCAATGGGTGAAGATTTATTATCACTGAATGAGAAATGAATATGGGAACAAAACATAATGGTGTTATGGTAACTACCACAACAGACTGTTATTAGGGGTGTCCAGACCCGACCCAACCTGACCAACCTAACCTGACCCGATTGGGTTGGGTCGGGTTAAAAAAATTATACCACGGGTTGGGTCGGGTTGGGTTATATCATGGTCGGGTTGGGTCGGGTCACGGGTTGGGAAAAAATTGACCCAACCCGACCCAACCAACCCAACTACTGTGAGTCGCCTCTTCAGACTTTGCCATCTCCCCCTACATCTCGGCCCAATGCCTCCTCACCCTCACCCCACGCCGTTGTATTTCTCCTTTCCTACACCATCCATTGAGTCCATGTCATTTCCCACCATTACATGAATACTCTATTAATCACATAGATGATTGAATCTTCCATGAAATTTCTAAGACAAACATAAAATAAATTCAAAGGAATCGAGACATGTGAAATCAGTGGGAAAACAATGCCCGATGAACAAACAAAAACATGATGATAACTAGATTTCATTCGATTTTGCTACAAAAACTAAAGAACAAGCAAAAAACCAAAGGAAGATATAAGTATTTTAATGATTCAAAGATCTGATGGTGGAGGATCGACTAAGAAAATGATCATTGAATATCTCCCTCTCCCTCACTAGTCCAGTGTATCCACTGTGTCACACCTGCATGTTCCCCCTACCTCTGCCAACACCTCCATCTCCATCGCGACTGTGTGTGGTGCCAAATCTATCAGTGTCAGGCAGTACCCCATTCTCATCACCCTCCTGGCCTCACCTTGAACCTCCTCAAACCTTGATAAATACTTGTAGTCAATCTAATCACATCACACCATCGAGTCGCAGACTGATGTTTTTTTGGGTCGATTTATTACAGGGTGGAGGATGAGGGCATTACCTAGTGTGGTGAAGAAGATGAAGTAGAGGAATACGTAACCCCATCAACCCACGGGGTGATAGCCAAAAGAAGAACTGAACAATTTTTTTTGTTGTAACTCGGTCAACCTGCGGGTTGGGATCATAAAAAATACCAAATGATTTTTTTCCCTTAACCCGATCAACCCGACTCTACCCAACCCAATTTGAGATGGGTTGGGTCGGTTTAGGTATGAATCCAAAAACATCTCTGACCCGACCCAACCCAATCCGACCTATTTTTCTTGGTTTGGGTCCAAAATAGCCCTCAACCCGACCCAACCCGACCCATGGACACCCCTAACTGTTATACCGGTGCATCAGATAGTAGAACTTGATTTAAAAATGTATCTTAATATATATTCATTGAGAAAATACTAATATTGGATTATTACAATCGTGGTCAAGCCACTATGATGAAATGAAAGTTTTTTGATTTGATGACGAGGCATGAAACATTTATTGATGATTGTGGATTTTTAGTTATTTACATGACTTTCACTCTTTCTATTAATGATCTATATATATTGGCATTAATGGAGAAACAAGTTTTTTATGTGAAATATCATCTTTGACCTAAATTTGGTGTCATTATTGAAGTAATCTAGATAAATACTTTTGATGATGGTGATAATTGAATTGACATCATCTCCGCTCTCATTAGAATTGGTCCATTTATTAATTATGATGAATCCAACAGTTCAATTGTCAGATTAGATTGTGAACTAGAAGTTGTGGTGGGAAATATGTAGAATCATCAATCTATGTTCTATGTTCTTTTAGTTTATCTTGACTTGGGTTGTTAAGGTTAGTACTATTCAACTTGATTTACTATTTATTACAAATATTTGGTATCCAACTTGACCTTCATGTGTATTTTCAATATATACTGGTTGGAGTTTTCTTTGAGTTTCATTTTCAAATATTTAATTGAACTCTATTAGAACCTACCAAACCAAAAAAACTAAAAAAATTAAATTAGAAAAAAAACAAGTTGAATTGAATTGGACATATTAAACTAATTAATATAAAAATCAAAACCAATGAAAATAATAACCTTACCAAAAAAATGGAAAAATAACCTAACCCAAAATATGAACCAAATGACCTAAGACAAATAAAAATAGACAAACTTTCTAATTAATTAACCAAAATGAACCAAATGACCTAATAAAAATAAAAATGTACAAATGACCTAATCAATTTACCAAAATGAACCAATTGACCTAACCAAAATTGAATAGGATCAAATTAAAAATAGAATAAAACTATATCATATCCATTCTAAATATTCTAATTTGAACATATTAATTTTTCTATGACATGTATTTTATGTTTTGATATTATTCCCACTAAATATAAAATGCTTTTGTTATATCACTATGTATCCTTTATTTATTTTGAAAATTGGTATTCCTTAATTAAGTCATGTCTCGTCTTCTTTATTGTTTATCATACACATTATTTGTGGATTTATAATTAATTATATATTTGTTTTTAAATATAGTAAATGAAAAACATTGAGGTGATACAATTAAAAAGGATGAAAAACAATAATAACTGAATGAGAGAGATGGGCATCCTTCCTTTGGTTCTTACTGTTGGTATTTTATTTAAAATATATATATCAATAACATATAATTTCATGTGATTAATTTTTTTTTAAACTTTTAATCAGGATCCACCACCTAGATAATAGTTATTCTCCAACCAGTATAGTGGTACCAATGTTCAAGAAGTAATACAAGAGAGGGTGGTACTAGAGCTACATGCTTCATTAGGTGTACCTGATCTCACCTTATCCCTTCCCCTGACATACCATCTAGCACACCTTATGATCCGGTAGTGTCGTTATAGACACCCAGGATATTTATCCTGCCAATGTTTTTTCCACCATTTTCATATGATCCTTATCACCTATCATTCCCTTATACAATGATGGATCCTACTCCCCATCCATATTATGAATTTCTGCAGACATCTATGCCATGTTATTTTCCTTATACTTCCTTCTCTAAGAGATTCTATATTCCTTCTCCTTAAACTTCTACTCTGACACATTTGGAGCCTTCAGAGCATAAATTAGGTCCTGCTCCATATGTACAATTGATGTTTCTTTAGAGCCTGGGGATTCAGCTACACCCACTGATCAAACTGTCTTGGGTATATTTATAGAACCCTAGTAAATTTGTTTGACTATAATTAATTTTCATTAAAATATGTATTCATATAATATTTTTTTTATCTTTAACAGGTGGATCTTCCTCTAGGTAGGATGGGTGTGAATGCATGTGTGTGGTGTGGAACCACTGCTCATGGATAATGGTGGGGTACAATGAGGACAATCAAATGATTGGAAAAACATGATGAGAATGTAGTATTTTTAAGGATATACTTGTCAAATACTCTGACAGCATTCCTATGAAGCCAATCTCCTAGAGACACCTTCCAAATTAAGTAAAGTATAATGTTTGGACACAAATATTGGTAATAAAATTCATTGGGTTAAATTTTATATTATTATTATATTTATATGAATTAATATTTTGTTTCCAAATTTGTTTTAATTTTCCTTTATAGTGAGGCTACAAGGACATCACAGATCGTGGAATTAGGTGAGTTGTGGAAAGAATATAATCATGAGTTGAATAGTGGATGGCGTACTAGATTTGGTATGGATTTAGAGGCCACATCTATCATGAATGAATGTCCAGTAGCATATTATCGGGAAATGATTGATTATTGGATGAGTACCGAGTTCAAGGTATTAATAAAATTTGAGTTTTTTGAATGAAAATTACCATGATTTTAATTTATAATTAGTTTTTTATTATTGAAAATTATTTTTTAGGAATCATTGGGAATAATTAAAAAATATGCTATGAAATACCTCTACACTTTCAGGAAGATGACAATGTCGAACCATGAGAGGAAGCAAGTACAAAACTCATTTATAATTTTTCTATTTAAATAAATTATAGAAATAAAATTTCTTTGATTATAAGTGAATTGAATGTTTTATAGATTAAATCATAGTTCTTTATAACATAGGAATAATATTTGACATAGGGAATTAAATGAAAAAAAATCTATGAACAACCTGCTCCCCCCCCCTCTAACACACACACACACGCAAACTTCTTAAAGTGTCATCATCTACTTAGAATATGTTTTGGGAATTTTTTCCAAAGTATGGTATCATATACTAAAGGTTTTTACTTTTATTCCAATCTATCAAATCTATTTATGTATATTATGGCACATATGGATTTTGATTTTAATACTACTATTTTTATGGTGTTAACTTTGAATATTGTAAATTTGAGATTATTTATTATCCAAAAACTTGTATAAATGGTTTTATAGACTGTATTAATCATGATATTGATTTTAAAAATCCCAGATATGGGGTTTATGATGAAAATTCCATGAATATTTTTTTTGGTTTTTAAACAAAAAATGTATTTAAGAATGCTCTTTATTTTTCTATTACTTTAGATACATGGGAAACTTTAACATAGATCTATAGAGAGCCCATGTTAAAGTAACATGAGAGGAATCATTCTCCAAGTATTTAATAATATGATTCAATTCCTTGAATAAGTGTTTAAAGTAAATCTATCAAATAAAAATACCTTTTATCTATAGGAAAAATGAAGAAAAAGAATAAGAATAAGTTATTCAATGAAAAGGGTAATTCAAAAGTGGTGAATAAATTTTATATTATTGATAAATTTAAGACTAAAACTCATTTTTTCATTTCTATAAAATTTAAAATTTCATATTCTACCTTAGTGATTAAAATATATGATGATATTGTGGAAGAATAAGAAGTAACAACAACATCGAGTTTTCAATCTGGAGAATGTTCTTACAAAAATTAAGAGGAACTTCGATCTTTAATAAAAAATGTTCAGTATCAAAAAATTAAAATGAAATAAGGGTTTTTTATATTATAATTATATTAATGAAATAAAATTCGGTATCAATAATATTTTAGCTTAATATAATCCATTGAAAGGATAAATGTCAAGATAAATGAGAAAAGTGATTTATTAGAAGAAATTTCTCATAAAATGGAAGAAAAAATGGATAAGAAAAAGGTACTTAAATTTAATGTGATCTCCCTCAATAAATATCTTGAAGATTAAATGAAATATAGAAAATTATATAATTTGGAAATATAAAAAAGTAAATAATCTGGAAATATAGAAAAGTAGAGAATCTATAAATATAATGCAAGGCATGATGAATCTAGAAATTCTTATTGAAATAAAGATGGATGACATGGATTAATCTGTAAAAATATACTAGTAGTATCCAAGTTTGGAAAAGAAAACAAGAAGTGTAAATAATATAAATTTTATACTCATAAGAAGAGGTCATTATTTCAAAGTGATACCAATATTTTTTGAAAATATTATCAAATAAGATCAAATACAATTTATATTATACCTTAAAAAGGGAGGATGATAACTCTAATATGATGGATTATTAGAAGCATGTAAAGAGGAATTTATTAATTGTTTATCTTTTTATTACTTTTGGTATAATGTTTTTTTCTAAGATACTTCATGCTACTAAAGGTAACCGCCTTTGTATAAAAATTTCTTGTTTCTTTTTGAATTTTTCCACAACATGATATTATGATTTAAATTTTATTTTAAACTAGAATTCATGGGAAAGTAAATTTTTTTATATGAAATGGTATCCCTTCACCTCTTGATTATTGGGTGGGTTCTGGGTTGATGAAATTCATGCAATTGAATTCTCAAATTCATTTTTCCTTTACATCTATTTTTATTTCTACATTCCTCTTGAAGATTATATGACCAGAGAAACATTTGGTTTGCCTTTGAGTAGTTCAAACCCTTAACCTCAATAGTTATGAGTTGTGTAAACACATATCTATCTCACACACTATACCTATACATTACATCACAGTTAGTTGGTGGATTCATACATTGGTATGTTAATGTTATTCTTCCATTTAAATTCAATACTTTATATTTTAATCATGTCTTGCATGTTTTAGTTCAATATTTCTTCTTTGAAATTTCTATATATATTGGTTTAATTAATAGTATGTCTTTTTGTCTTGTTAATTGGTTGATTTTTATTATCTACTATTACAATATGTGGTTCACCATGAGAAAGGTGAAGTGTTTTGGAAATTAATGTAAGGGGGAACTGTAATGGCAATGGAAAATGGAAGATAAGCATAGTTACCTTATAATTCCATGGTTGATTAAATTTGAATATTTGTTTCCAACATTATATGACTTCCTAATTAAAATGAGAGATACCTTAGAAATGGATATGAGGAAGGGAATCTAGAATGATGGTTATAGATATGTAAAGGTTAACATGTTCATATAATCCTTTATTATCCTACTACATATTGTTTATGCTCAATTATATGCTTTTATCTTAAATTGTTTCCATGATACTATTTTATATTTTCATGTATTGATGCACATTGTTGATAAAGTTGCATTGAAATTATATGTGAAAATAGAAAATAAGGAAGGGATGGTAACTATGTATAAATCTAGAATGTTAATGAAAATATGAAATATTTTTTATGAGTCTTAGTCATAGGGCCTTTTATTAAATGAATTATATTGTGTTAAATTGATATTTTTATGTCAAACTTAGTGATCATGTGGTTCCATATTATGTCGATTATATAAATTTTATTTTATTTATGAAATTCATTATAAATAACCTATTTTAAATTATGGTTTTCTACATTCAATGTCATTATATAGGTAGGTTTTGAATATCGAATGATGTGTTCCTCAAGAAAAATTATTTTTCTTGAGCAGAAAGAATAAATATGGAAGTGTGGTAAATGAACCACCACAGCAACATATTTTAAGATTTAATTTTTTGATTTCAAATTTTAATATCTATTTTTTAACTAAATAGACTATTTATATTTGTAACACTGTGATTTTGAGGCCCTTGATGAGCAGGAAGCTATAAACTTTGGGCCAAATGATCACTTACATCAGGTTTTAGGAGATGATCACCATGGTAGATTACATTGTCGAATAGGGAAGATTATTTTCCTTACTAGATATTGGCACACTTCAGATTCTAGTTATGGTAGACCCAAGTTGGAAAAATCTAATTCATGGCCATCATAGGCTCAGGGCTAGGCAGAAAAGGCCAAAAAAAATGGTCATACAAGAGTGTGAACAAATTCAAAGGGCCAACGATGAATTTATGAAAATTTTGGAAGTATTATTTCCATCACTTTCTCCAGATACCATTATGGCTTGTGATGCATATATGTAGACGATGCATATGTTATATAGTGCACTAAGCAGTGGTCCTTATGGTGGTCGGGACGATGACATTCCTAGCGATGGAAATGGCGATGGCGATGGAGAAGGTGATGGTGAAGGCGATGGTGAAGGTGATGGCAATGGAGATAGAGAGGATGAGGGTGAGGATGGTGGTGAGGATAACGGTGAGGCTAGCAGTGAGGATGAGGGAAAGAATGAAAGCAAGGATGGAAATGATGATAGTGATGGTGATGAGGTACATATTGATCATTTACATTTTTTATTTATATTTATGATATTTGATGATTGATGATTAGTTCTAAATGAATATATGTGATTTTTTGAATGTTTGTTATCACTAGTTGAATTCATTAATGGTTTTATTGTGTTATCATTATTTTTATATAGATTAGTGATGTTTTTTGTAGGTAATTAACCAAGGTGGGGTGATGGTGTGGATTATGGTGTCTATTTGAGCAGTTTATGCTGGTTTTTGTAGGTTCTTTGGGTAGGGTGGGGGTGATACAGCTTTGGGAACTAGTGGGAGTCTATAACAAAGGTTCAAACCATTGGTATAGCTCTATACCAATGATTCTAAGTGAACTGTTGGGTAAACCAAAATTTTATTAACCCTATAACAATGGTTCACTAAAAACTATTGGTATAGGACTTTCCCAATAGCTATATACCCAATGGTTTGGAGAACTGTTGGTATAGTCTATACCAATAGTTCTCCAGCCTATACCAACAGTTTTGAACCATTGTCATATGAAAGAATTTTAGTTGTGTCTGCTACTTCCAAAAACATGTTGATGGTATCAAGACTTTCTATGGGTAAAAAAGTTTCTTAAAAGTCAACTACTTCTATCTGAGAGTAACCTTTATACACCAGGTGTGCTTTATTTCTTATGACTTCACCTCCCTCATTCATCTTATTTCAAAAAAACACTTTGTGTCAATGAAATTCTTATCATCAGGTCATGGTACCATCTCCAAAGTGTATTTCTTTCTCTATTTTATCAAGATATTCATTCATTTTAGTAGTCCACTCATCATTCTCAACTTCCTCACCAATGGTATGAGCCTCAAAATATAAAAAGGTGTGGTTTGGTTCTCTAACTTCATCCTTTTCAGGTTTGGATAGGTTCATCCTACTAGCTAATAATATTCTCAAATTCAACATGTTTCCATAGACTCTGATTCCTTAACCCCTGATTCTCAATCCCTACCACCTCATTGGTAACATTTGACTCAATATGAATCATACCCTACTCTATTAGAGCATTCTCACCAATCTTTTTTCAGAATTTCTGTAATTTTTTATCCCTAGAAGATTCATCATCAGCCTTAACAAGTCCATATTTTTTGTGATAATTTTCAAGTATTTTAACATCTAATAATCCCATCACCTTATCTTGGTTTTTTTCCAGAATTTATAACCAAATCCATTTGAAATATACCCCAATAAGGTTACTTATTCATAATTTTCTTCAAAATTCCCCAAATTCTGTTATTAATCTTCATATAACAGGGAATTCTAAAGACATTTAGGTATTTTATAGTCGGTTTTTTGTTATACCAGATATCATATGGATCCTTATGGGTTTCAAGTCTTAATAAGAACATATTTTTTATATGCATAGTAGTGTAGTAAACTTCTCTCAAAAATAACTTTAGAAGGTTGTGCTCAGCTAGCGTGGTTCTACCCATTTTCATAATAATTTTTTTAATTTAAGTCACATTATTCTGTTAAGGAATGTATATTGTGCTATATTAATGTTTTATTCCGTGAATTTCTTGGTAGCTCTCAAAATCATTACCTTTGTGCTCTTTTCCATTTTCAGACCCTTAACCTTTTTTTACAAATACCATGCCCTTTTCCACTTGTCTTCTAAAAACTTTTAATATTTAAATAACCTATGACTTTTGTTTCATGAAGATAACATTTTTCATATAGGTGTAGTCATCTATGAATGTAATGAAGTAAATATCACCCATTGTTGATGTGTTCATCATGGGACTAGACACATAAGAATATATTAGTTCTAAAGGTCTAGTAGACTGTATTTCCATCTTCTTGTGTGTCTTTTGAGTTATCTTTTCCTTTTCACATATCTCACAAACCACCTTTATTTCTCTCTTGAGTTTAGGAAGGTCTATCGCAACTTCATTATTATATATATTTCACATATTTTGTTGGTTTATGTGACTAATTCTTCTATGCCATAGGCCATTTTCATCTTTGGAACTCATGTATCACGAGTTTGATGAGTCACCAATTTGAAACAAGTTTCCACTTTTTATTTTACCACTTATAATAATTCTTCCATCCTTGAAATTTCTAAAAAGACATGAGTTCTTTTGAAAGAAAACTTCATTTCCCTCATCACATATCTGGCTAACACTAAACAAATTATGTTCTAGCCCTTCCATAAACATGAAATCTTTACACTTGAGTCCTTTAGACTCAATCTCAATAGTTCTTATACCTTTAATCTTCAATGAGCAGTCATTTCCAAAATTAATTACTCCTCCTTCAATGCCTTTCAATACTTTACTGTCTCTAGTCATATGTGAAGTGAACCCACTATCAAGTATCCAAGGTTTTCCTTTCTTACTTGACTTCAAGGACACCTCTCTAAATAATGACTTCTCATATTGATTTTACTTCTAAACTCCTTTTTTATTTTCTTTATAGTGGATTTTCCAGGAATATTTTTCATGAATTTTTTAGCACAATGTTATAGATTCTCACATCTACCACGCATTTCTTACAAAATTTCAAATTTGTTCTAAGTATATAGATTTTAAGTGACTTTGTCCACTACTCTCTTTTGTGGTGACTCACTTCTTTTCATCTCAGAACTACTCCTCCATTGTTTCATGCCCCATTCCAGGTATAGAAGTATTATACCAACTTGTGTAGGTCTTGAGAGCATAAATCTCATAGAACTCACAATAGCTACTGAATGTGAATCTTCTATTATAACATTAGTAATGATCTGGTAATTGTATTCCATAATTCTATCTTTTCATTCTAGATATCTCCTAAAATTTCTTATTCTTTAAGGGAATTGATTTAATATAAATTCTCCTTTATTCCATATATATAGAAGAGGATATATCATTATCCTTTCTATCCCAATATTTTTTAGATTTTGAATTGAAACTGACATTGTTAGGAAAACTGATTAAATCATTAGAGAAGTTTCAGGTGTTGGTTTAACCTAAAATGATGGACTAGAATTATCAGTTATTTTATATATCCCAGCCTTAAATTTAATAAATTTCTTGAATTCCTCTCTAACTATTTTCATCTCTATTTCAGTTACAAGATATTTTAATTCCAACTAACTCATATCCTCTTCCCTGTAGAATAGTTTAACTTCAAGGTATTTTAGTATCTTTTCATTCTCAGCCACTTTTAACTTTAAATTATTTAATTCCTCAGTGAGTTCAGTTTCTGTCTTTAGAAACTCTTCAGTTGATTCAACCTTCTTCACATCTACCTTCTTTAGAGCCTTAACTTACCTCTTGATCTTTTTGTTTTTCTCAAGGCAGTCTTCCAATTCAAATCTGAGCATGTAATCAATATATTTTTCTTCACTACCTTCCACTTTACTTCTTTAGGAGGTTTCTTCCTTCTCCACATGTGTCATAAAGTTATTGAACTTTACATTCCCTTCATCCTTGTGTTGACTATTGGATAAAGTTTCTTCAACTTCTTATTTGCCTATTAAGTTATTCCCTTTTCTTCTCAGAAACTTCTTCTTGAACTCAACAGATTTATTTTCATCCTTATTGTTATTCCACCACTTATTATTATTATGATTTTCATTATTGTATCTAGACTCATATACAAGATTATTTTTCTTTGGATAATTTACAAAAAAAACTCTAATTCCACTACAGTTGAATCATTTTAAGGGCAGTTTTCCCATATACTTGCCTTTACCTTTTTTGAATTTCTTAAAGATAAGAGGCATGATTTTCCTTACATATTCATTTATCTCATCATCACCATTTGATTCAATTCAATGTTAATGATCTTATTCCTTAATCTTTAACATTATCATGGATTCAAAATTCATCTCATCTTTAAATTTCTTCTTAAAAGTAGGTTCCTTTCTCATTTTATAGGAAATGAGGATATTATGAAACTCATCAAGAGAAAGGTCATCCCTATCTTCCAGAGAACAAATTTTGGGATTAAACCTATATAAGAAATTTCTCATGAACTTCTTCACAATGAACATATCTTATGATGTTACTCAAAATTTCATTGACTCCGGTGAAGTAGTCATCAATAGATTCCTCATCATCCATTTTTATATCTTCAAACTTGCTTCACCGTATTTGTAGTTTTTCCTATTTGACTTTGAAAATCCCTTTATAGTTACTTTCTAACTTATCCCATACTTCCTTGGCAGTTTTTAAATCAATCACCTTGGTGAAAACATTCTCATAAATATACATAAGAATAGAATTCCTTTCTTTGTCATCAATTTCAAGATCTCCCTTGTCTACATCAAGAAATCAAGCTTGAGTGACAATAAATAAGGTAGTATCTTATTTTTTCGACCATGGAAATTTTTTTCCATCAAACATTGGCACTCCTCTATTATTCACATAGTTGATATTTTCCATCATTCAATCCACTGAAAGAGCCTGATAGAGGGAACCTTTGATCTGATACTACTTGTCAAATCCACTGAATCGTATGACTAACCTGAGAGGGAGTGAATCAATGTAGACTTTTATTTTTTTACTATTTCTTCTTGTTATTTAAATAAAACTCTTAATATGGTTAAAGCACGAATCTCTCATAAGAATATTATTTTCTCATCCTATAATGTACAAAAATAAATGGAACAAGGAGCAAGAAATTTTTTATAAGGTTTGACCACATTGTGTGAGCCTACTCCTTACTATGGCCAAATATATTATGGATATATATTTTCTACTATAATTAAATCACCAATATAAAATGGGTAAGGAGGAATCAACCATCACCTACAATTTTACAACATCCCGCTACTACCATTACACGGAATCCTACTGGTCATACTAAGCATCCTACTGGTTATAAAGAGTCAAAACAAATTACAAAGATCACTTGAAACTATGGGTTTCTCTGGAAAATAATGAAGATATTCAATGTGAGCCTTCATAATATTCAAGACAACACACTCACTTGTGTATGAGAAGATCTAAATGCTCGAATTCAAGCAGATGTGGATGAGAAGATCTAAACATCATGCACCAGGATCTCCACTTCTTGATATTTTCTCATACCATTTTTTTGATAAATGCTTATATTTTCTTATTCCAACTCACATGATATTCTAATCTTATATATTTTGAAAATCTAGTTCATTTAATATCATTAAATGGATCCCATTGAAATCATTTTACATAAAAGGAAAACCTTGAGGACTTTAAGAATGTTAGTAAAAAGGCTTGATTATAGAAATAAGTTTTTTGTTTCCCATGGATTTATTTTCTCTAATCAATAAAGTGATCCATGTGAAGTATATTTTCATGATGCTTTAACACAGATGACCAAAATTATCTTGCATGCATACATCTAGTAAAACATCTTCTTTGTCCTACTCAAGATATAAATTCACTATAGGACAAACTCATCTTCTTCAATTGTCACTTATTTGACTCAAGTGGATCACTCTCAATATTCCATTTTCTTTACTCAAATTGCGCCTTGATATCCATTTCAAAACTCTCTTTTAAACTCATTTGAACAACTCAACTTACATCACTACTTGATCAAAAAATGTTTTAGTATCTTAAGAATAGAACAAAATCATCCCAATAATATTTCGAATTTAATATCTGGATCTTCTCCAATAGAATCATATTCCACCACCAATCCATTTTTTTTATTTTACTGAAAAATCCACTTTCAGGCTGAGTGGGAACCTACAGAAAAGGCAAAAAAAATTCATTCCAGGATTCAAAATTTAAAATATAAAAGTGAACCATAACACCATGCTACGAACCAACAAAACACACCCTGATTCAAGATTCAAATGAGAGCCATCATCACCCACTGCCTCACTATGCACACCTTGACACATCACCTGTTTCAAGATTCAAAAGATAGATTATCATCACCTCCTCGAGCCTACCGCCTCGCGATGCATACCCTGACACAAACCAACCCTCATCGGAACTAGCACACCGAAAACCGGATCATCGGAAACCATCATCGTCACCAAGAAACACGCACATCGCCATCATGAATGCTGACCGAAACCCGACTGAAGATCATTACACCACAGCATCAACCACAGAAAAACATCATTGTAGCCACATCATCTCTGCCACCGTAGATATTCCATAACCGGACTTTACATGACAATTGGAACACAAAAATCACTAATCGAAGTAGCTTCATAGAATACCTGAAGAACAAGCCCAGCAGGGACCCATGGACCAATCCGAAGCTACCATGAGAGTCGCCTCCTGTGACGACGTCGACCGCTCGAACTGCACAACCCAATACACCTTCAAAACCGCCATGCAATTCTGACTAGGAGAAGAGCAGTGGGATCCTAGAGAAATATGGAGAAAGGAGCGGACTAAGGCCTTGACAATGAACTCTGAACATGGCCACCAAATCCTACCTTCGAAGCCACCACCGGAGGAACCGCAACCGAAGAGGAGCAAACATAACACATGCAAGAAACAAGAGAAAGAAGCTCACCGAAATCCACCACCAACAAAACCCCAAATCACCGGGGTTGCATCGAGTTAGACCAAGATGGGGTCTGTTCACGATGGTACCAGCAATAAAAGCAAGGTCGTAGTGAAGTCATATGCTCAATGCCAAAGTCGTATGTGCAGTTCCTTTTCTATTTTTCTTACCTTATCCTAGGGTCATATGATTAATGAAGTCTTACGATAAAGACTTGTGCTGGGATCCAAAGGTTTACATTGGGGGATTTGTCAAATTTCTTAGGTCGTCCAATATCTCCAGATTTTCAGAATGACTCCAAAACTCCTCTAAACTCTCTCCAGCCATCTAAAAAACAATCCAATCAATTCAAACATAATCTCAGCAACCTATAAGGATTCTCAAAAATGATCGGAAACAAATATAAACCTTCAAAAACTTCATCAACAAATCTAATGCCACAACAAAGTGGACTGAGAGAACTTGAAGCTCTCGAGGAACAAGAAGTAGTAGAGGTCGTTGCATGCTGTAATGCAGAGGAAGAGAAAGAGAACCAAACAATTGCTTAAGATGAAGATAAATTGGGTTTTGAAGAAAGAAAATAAGAAATAGAGAAAGTTTAGTTGGTTTTTTTTTTGCTTAACAAATTCAGTTGAGGAGAAGTATGAGTTTGAGTAAGTCAATGAATAGATTCGAAGGAACTGAGAACTAAGTAGTATACTATAGACCGAGTTGCAAGAAGTGTACTGGAAGATCATCAAGCAGTCAAAGACTCTGAGGTGAGGAAGTTGGTCTATTCTTGGATGCAGTAACATCTTGTGCAGTAGTTTTGATAGACTTCAGGAGGGGAAACAGAGCTAAGATTACCAGTTAGTTTGATGTCGGTATGAAAACTGTGGGATGGAGTATAAAGATCTCTTAACATGTGTATTATTATGATGGACTTTGTTCACATTGGTCATATTGTGAACATCACAAACCTATGTAATACTGTGTGCGTGGGTTGGGATAAAAACATCACATAACTCTACTTTTATTGATAATAAGATTTTAGTGGAGAATCGGTGACTTGGACATCCCAAGCACATTAAGGAGTAGGATTCTCGAGAGGGCCTGAACCTTGTAAAAACAATTGTGCCATTTACATATTTATTTTCATTACATATATGTGTTTTATAGGTTGAATAGCACAAGATCCAATAGTCCTAACCAGCATCAGTGGTTCAAGTCCAAAGGGGTTTGAAATGTTTAAAAAAAATTAAAGTTCGTACAATCGGTATATACCAAATTCACCTCCTCTCGGGTGTATATGCACTAGTCCACTGGGTCCTTCACCTTATTCATTAATCACCCCTGCATTATAGGTTTTTCATTTAACATGAGTTAATTCATAAGAATGAATTCCATAAAAAGTTTCCATGGAAGTTGTCTTAGGAATTTATTTAATTACTCAAGTGGTTGTCGATTTTAAAACATTATATTTGTAAGCCATGGCTCATTTTCCAATTAGCATTTCAAAGAATGTTTTTGAAAACTGCTTCAACCAATTTATCAACCCCTTGACAGGGCATATATTTAAATATAACACTCAATTAATTATTATTTTTTCTTCAATGACAAATCATGAATCAACAACTCAATAGAAAATTACATGAATATATAGTACATTCATACTTTTCAAGGCATAATAATTATGGACATAAACATTACATGTCTATTCAAGAATTTAAAGCATATAAGAAATTAAAGCAACCCTGTATTAATTCCAATACACCCAAGAGTAACATCCTAGAAGATATAGGGTCAGAAACCTTCATGAAATTCATAATCCAAGGAGGAAAATTACAACTCACCTCAACATGGTCGAACAATGTCCGAGGGGTGTGAAATAGTTTTTTATGTAAGAAACCTTCATGGAAACTACTTCATAAAAAATCCCTTAAAGGAGAATCCTAAAATTCTGGGGAAGGTCATAAAGAAGTGATTTCAACCTCCATGAAAGAAAGGAAAAAAATGAAAGCAAACCTCATAGCTTGAAAGTTGGTGGGTCATGAAGGAGGAGCGCCTCCTTATGCATGAGAAATGAAAAGGAAATGATGTGTGGTGGTTAAAATGGAGGAGGAGGCGAATGAGGAGAGAGAAAACCTCCCTAGTTCCTCTAATGGTACCTCAATCCTTTTTCTATTTGTTTTAAAAAGAACCTCATTATTCTAGGCTCTAACCCAAAGAAACTTAACTTCCGTAAGTCCACTTTACTACTTTTATCCAAACCCCATAAGATCTTTTAATTTCTTCATAGTACTTTCATTCAACTCACATAGCTCGTCCTTAATTAATTTTCACTAAACTTTTTTATAACTTCCATGCTACTTATTGAGTCCAAACAAAGCTTTTTTTTATTGAGTTCTCTTCTACCCATCTTATTTAGTTTCCCAAGACCATTTAAACCCAAGATCCATAATTAAATTAAGGGTGAAGTTTTTTAAAATGAGTCAGATTTCATGTCCCAATATCTAACATTGTTAATGTATACACAAACAATTCATAAATTGTCAGATACTAAGATGCACATTTTGCTAGCTATATTGATTCTCACACAAATAGACATGCTGAATCATGGAGCGGTGTTAAGATGCACATTTAGTTTGTCTTTTGATTTGAAGTCACCTCCCACAGCATACAACTAATAAGTTTCAGGTTTAAAATTATGAATTCAATATTCAGACCATTAAGTATATATTACAACTGAACTTATGTTTTTATATCTAAGGATTGGGATGTCAAATTCAAAGCAAGCATGTCAAAATTAACTATTTCCTCACAGGGGGTATGTTAATTGTTCGGAATATTTACATTGAGTTGATAATTGTGGATCTTTGGAGTTATGACATGTCACCATTTAAATTTAAGGATCATGTAGTGATTATGAGGTTTAGTTTTAATAATGATTTGCAGAATGCTAAAATTTCATTACAAGAGTAGCTACCAATAGTCCCCACATGAGCAACGGCCATCTTTGAAGTGGTGATATATCTTGGGGTTTCCCACCACGATCTCTCTGTTGGTGATCCCTGATATCTTCTTTGCAGCACCATGGCAGTCTCCGCACACCCTAACGTTCTTCCTCACGATGACCGTCTCCCCGACCGTCGTCGATATCAGCCCATAGCAGATCGCCAGCCGCACGCTGTGGTAGCAGGGCAAGTTCTCCCTCTTCTTCAACACATTCATCGGCCTGAACATGGTGACCCGACGAGCATCCACACTTTCTTCCCCCATCCGCCTCGCCAGGATGTCCAACACCTCATAGATCAGGTCCTTCTCTGCATGGGAAGCATCATGGTTGATGAAGCCATGAGCTTTGCAATGATTCTGGACTGAGCTGCATCCCCTGGTTTTGGCGAGCCCTTGACTCTGCATGAGCTGCCTCATGAGCCCCGCCTCATCCCACTTCCCTAGCTCAGCATACAGATTCGAAAGCAAGACATAGCATCCTGTATTGTCATGCCGCCCCAGAGCGAGAATCCGATCCGCCGTAGCCTTGGCTGCCGCTGCATCTTTCTTGCTCCTGCTTGCAGCCAAAAGTGACCCCCAGATCCTACCTGTCGGAACCATTGGCATTTCATCGATGAACCTCCTGGCTGCATCGAGATTCCCGACACGGCCGAGGATGTCGAGCATGCAGCCGTAGTGCTCTATCCCAGGATCAATGCCGTAATCCCTTTTCATAGAGTTGAAGTATCCCCAAGCCTCATCGGCCAGGCCGGCGATGCTGCAGGCAGCTAGCAAGGACGAAAAACTGCTTTCATTGGGTTCGATGCCGGCCTCCTTCATCTCAGAAAACAGCTCAACAGAAACTCTCCCAGATCCATGAATGGCATGGGCCATCATTATCGAGTTCCAAGAGATGGTGGTCTTCAGCGGCATATGGTGGAATACTCTGCATGCACTGCAGATGTCCCCGCACTTTCCATACATGGAAATGGTTGAGTTTGTTATGAAGGTGTTCAAGCCAAGCTCTAGCTTGGTGATGTAGCCATGGATCTGCTCTCCTTCCTTCAGAGAGGCAGCTTCAGAATACGCAGGCAGGATGCTTGCAATGGTAACACAATCCGGATTCAATCGTGAATTCCACAAACCAAGGAATTGTTTCAAGGCTTCTTCATTCAGCCCATTCTGCACATAACCTGCGATCATGGCATTCCAGGACACCAGGTTCTTGTTATCCATTTGACTGAACACCCGTTCGGCACGCTTCATCTCCCCACACTTCCCATACATGTCAACCAGGGCAGTCTCCAGTACAACCTCAGGAAGAAGCCCTCTTCTAATGGAGAAGCCATGGACGGACTTCCCCCGCAAGAGGGATCGCATTTTCGCACAACAGGGAAGCACGTTAACCATTGTGACAACATCTGGTGCCACCCCGTGGGTCATCTGCATGTCTGCTAAGCAAGCAAATGCATGGAAATGGTGCCCATTCGAAGCATACCCATCTACCATAACATTCCAACAAACAATATTTTTCTGGCTCATTACACGAAACAATTTCTCAGCGTAATCCATTCTACCGCACTTGCCGTACATGTCAATGAGAGACGACTGAACAGCAATGTCCGATCTAAACCCATTCATGATCACCTGGAAATGGATTTCTTTTCCATTTTTAAGTGAGTTTTCAAGCGCGCAAGCACCCATGGCGCTGATGAAACTAAATATGTCGGGTCTCAGACCAAGTGCCAGCATCTTCCTGAAGCAGGAAAGAGAGCTCCTGCCGTCACCAGAAGAGACATAGCCAGCGATCATGGAGTTCCACGAAACCCGGTCCCTCACACGCATTTCATCGAACACCTTCTCTGCGCCCTTGATACGCTCCAGTTTTGCATACATGATGATAAGGGTATTGCAGATGTATATATCTTCTGCCAGTCCAGCCTTGATCACCTGCGAATGGACCTTGCTTCCTTCCGCTAACGAATGTGACTCCGTGCACGCTTTGATCACAATTGGGTAAGTGTAATTGTCCGCCTTGACAGCTTGAATCCGCATTGTGTGAAAAAAATCCACAGCCTCAGAGAAGAACCCATTGTTGGAGAGCCCCCTGATAACGGTAGTCCAGACGAAAGGATCGGAGTGGTCCATAGTTTCAAACACAGAGAGCGCAGCATCTACGCACCCAGAATCCATGTAGTAACTGAGAGACCTAATCAGCGAAGGCTTACGCATCATTCCACTCAAAGCTTGCCTGGAAGGCGCACCTCCGGGTAAATCTAATTTAGGATCTTTCTGGTTCATCACCGAGAAATCACGTCTGCGGCTCAATTTCGCCGATTCGTCGCGGGTCGCGCAATTGAATTTACAGAAGCAGCAAGAGGCCGATGTCGATGCCATTTCGGACAGAAGGGAAATCAATAATGCTTCAGGTTAACTCCCCAATATGATTTGTTGGAACCAGCAGAGGTTTCTCGTTGCTCCTTGGCGATGGACTTTCTCTTCCCACACAGAAGCCTCCCTCCTGCAGGAAGCAGGGGGGCCGCAAGTGTATAAACGTCTGGATAAGCCCGATGTAAGGACGTGGGAAGGTAGCGACGGCTGTCCAATTCTTAGTTTTTGTTATTTTTCAATCAATTTAACAATTAGCCATTGTTATTATCAGAATGCTTTATTTACTAGATATCAATTTTATTATTCATTTGAAATTCATGATTGAAGAAGAATTTTGAAGATATGTTCTTTTCTATTACCTTTGATATACCCACCCTTTAATTATGCTATACAAACAACATAATTTTCATATAATATGGTGATAATATCATTATTTGTATCAAATCTATAATTATTTCCGATGTAATGATTAACCGATCTCAACCAAACAAATTCTCAACTTGCTTCATGAATCACAATCAACTCAACATGATTTGAGGAAGTTATAGAATTTTTGTTTTTGTTTTTTAGAACACCAAGAAATGGCAGTTCTGCCCATGTAAATAAATATCCAATTTGTGATCTAACTTTATATGGATCAGACTTTTCAAAAAAAAACTTTATATGGATAGATAAATACCCAACATCGACATAACCAATAAAATCTATTTCTAAAATTTTATAATTAAATAATCCTCGATCATCAAATCCTTTAAGGTTTCTTAATAACCGTTTGACACCGTTTCAATGTCGATGAGTTGGAGAAGAATTATACACGAACAACAAATTTATAGAAAATGATATATATATCCTTGTCTTATTTACTAGGTACATTAATGCTCATATAGCACTTAGATATGGTACTTTAGGGCCAACAAGTTCTTCATTATCCTTATGGCATCCCACCTTTTATTGCAAAAACTTTTCATTTACATGGTACAAAGGATGTTTTAAAGTTTAGTTCCTTGAAAAAAAATGTACATAATACATGAAAACTTAAAATATTCTTCTAATCCACATGAAAGGTTTCTTCAAAGGTTCATCCTAAGTGCATTTACTACATCTCATAACCTGAGGACATACATCAAAGGAAATGGTGAGCAAAAAGCCCAGTAAATGAAAGTAAGGTAAACAGTTTACATGTGACCATGAGAAATATCAATAAGAACTTGAAGAATATCATAAAGACACGAGCAAAGAAAAAAGGGGCATATCATAATAAAAAGAATATGAATCATAACATGGAAATGTGACTACAACATTTAAATGAGACATTCATAAGCATATCATCAAGGTTTTTCACCAAGGCGTCATAAAAATTTACCAAGGTTATTTACCAAGGTATCGTAAAACATGTCATCTTTAGAGATTAAATTCTTTACTCAATGAATTGGAGTGCTATTAGGTCGTACTTTTCATATGTCTTAATTTTTATGCGAGCCACATAGATCATAATAAATTATTTCATAAATAACCCATGGAGAATAAAAGAAAATGAGTTACATGTTGTACCTCTCATTCCCCTCGTTGTTTGATTTTCATGATCACAATCACCTTATTATTTGTCTAACCTTGTTTTTAAGTGTTGTGGATGATAGGCAAAATATTGCCAAAGGATTGGCCCAAGAAAGCTGGCAAAATGGACTGAATTGCTGTCCACCGGCCAACCGGTGTGATAGCACCGGCCAGCCGGTGGACCTGGCAGAGGCATTGCCCACTGCCAGGTTCCACCGGTCAGCCGGTGGCTCTGTCACCGGCCAGCCGGTGGCTCTATCACCGGCCAGCCGTTGGCAACCTGATACAATAGTGAGACCTACTGTCTCACCACCGACCAGCCGGTGGCCTTCTCACCGGCCAGCCGGTGGCTCCTGGGCAGAAGCACTCTCCACATTCCAAGGCACCGGCCAGCCGGTGGAGCTGTACCGGCCAGCCGGTAGCCCAGTCAAACTAGCCGTTGGCTTTGACCAGTCAACTCTCTTTTGGCCTCCAACGGCTCTTTAAGCCTCTCCAACGGCTCCGAAGGCCCCCAATGGGTTCCATGCCTATAAATAAAGGCCAAGGAAGCCCCGGACACTACCCGGAACTTATACCAAGCCAACGGACATATTTTGTATCAATTGGCCAACCTCCGGCGACTTCCTTCAAAGGAACCTCAAGTGCTCCAACAACTTCCACATCCAAGGAGCTCCACCAAAGAAGCTTGGAAGCGGCCTTCAACATCTCCAATCATTCAAAGGCGCCCAAGGCTTCTTCTCATATACGGTTTTTTATTGTATATTTATTTTGAGCTTTAAATTTGGGTTTGTGCCTACAAACCCCAACACCTTTTCTCATCCCTCTTTCTTTTGGGTTTCACATCACCACTAAGGTGTGAAGAGGTTTCTTCAAGCCTTTCCTTTTAAAAGGCTTGTGTCATAGGTGAGCTAGCCTTCACCTGTAAGAAGGCTAGTGGGTTCTTGCTCAACCATTGAAAGCAAGTGGGTTCTTGCTAAACCAATTCAAAAGCAAGCTGTAATAGGTCCTAGTGCTACCTCAAAGCCTAGTGGGTTTCTTGCTAAAACCATTGAAAAGCAAGCGGTAGGAATCTCTCAACGGTTGAGTTGGGAGCGGAGACGTAGGCCGGGTTTTTGGCCGAACTCCGTTATCAATTTTGTGTCTTGCCTCATTTATTTCCGCTGCATCTTAACTTTGATTTTTAATTTGTTAATCATTTTTTAAAAGGCAATTCACCCCCCTCTTGTCATCACTCCTTCTTTCTCCGCCCAACAATTGGTATCAAAGGAAATTTTGAATAATTCCTTAACCGGTTTCAAATTAAAGATCCTATTTTTTTGATGGCTTCTACCGCTTCTTCCTCTCAATCCCCCGAAGGTCATTCATTGGGTCGTGCTCCATTGTTTGATGGAACCGACTATTCTTTTTGGAAAACCCGCATGACCACTTTTTTAAAAAGTATTGGTTATCCAATTTATAAAATTGTTATGCAAGGATTTTCCCTCTCCTCTCCCGATGAGTCTAAATGGACCCCCAATGACATTGCTTATTTTGAGCTTGATGGCAAAGCCATGAACTCTCTTCATTGTGGTCTTGACCGTAATTTTTTTAATTGTATTTCTTCTTGCACATCTTCTCATGATATTTGGAAGCTTTTAGAACTTACCCATGAAGGCACTAAGAAGGCTCAAAAGAAAGAACCCGACAACAAGCAAGAACCCGATGAAAAATCCGTGCCCAATTGCCCACTCCACAAGAAAAGGGCCAAGAAAAAGGAGAAGAAGAAGGCTTCAAAGGCAACATGGAGTGATAGCTCCTCCTTCTCCTCCTTCTCCTCAAGCGACCAAGGTAACAAATGCCT
Organism: Viscum album; assembly: GCA_963277665.1. NCBI lineage: Eukaryota > Viridiplantae > Streptophyta > Magnoliopsida > Santalales > Viscaceae > Viscum > Viscum album. The sequence goes on along the minus strand of OY728129.1, from coordinate 148,962,589 downwards.
AATGGCAAAACATGAGGTAGATTCTTCCTCCTCTTCCTCCTCTAGTTCTTCTAATTCATTTAATCATCTATCTTATGAAGAACTCTCACACGCTAGAGACCAACTTGAAAATTGTTTTCATGAACTTTCTTCAAAATTTGTTTCTTTGAAAAAGAATTTCAAAAAACTTTCCTCCGAAAAAGAACAACTTCTCAAAGAGAAGGAGGAACTCTCCCTAAAAATCCAAAATTTCCCAAATGTTGATTCTTTGGAATCAACCATTAAGGACCTTAGGGAATCCCTAGCCAAATTCACCCAAGGGGAACAAAATCTTTCAAAATTGCTTGGTTCCCAACGAATTTCAAGAACCACCCAAGGGCTAGGATATACCAATGTAGCTTCCTCCTCCCATGCAACCACTGTTTTTGTAAGGGGGAGCTCTAGTTTTAAATTTTGCAACTATTGTAAAAAACCCGAGCACCTCATTTATGAGTGTGATTGCAAAAATGCCCGGTACGGCCAACCCAAGTCTATTTTCTATTCCGATGAGTTCTATAGGAGAAGACCCGCCATGAGACAAGTATGGATTGAAAAACCCCTTCTTGCAAGTCTCTCCGGGGCAAAATTTATTTCCTTTCCCCGGTGATTCATTGTTTTTATTTAGGGGGAGAACTTACTAAATTGTTTTCAAACTTTGTTTCAAAACTCTCAATTTCAAAAATTTCATTTGGTTTCAAATTTCAAAATTCAATTGGTTTTTGATTCAAAACTTTCAATTCAAACTGTTATTCAAATTTTCATTTCAATTTCAAAAATCTCAATTGATTTTTCAATTTTCAAATCTTGTCTTTCAAATCCATTTCCCTCAATCAAGTTTAATGCCCCATTCTATTTTGATAATCACAAAGGGGGAGAAATTTCTTGATTGATTGGGGGAGAATCCTTTTCATCATGCTTAGAATTTCCTTTCAATTTCAGTACTTTACATTAATTGTTTTGGTGATTGTGATCATCAAAATAGGGGGAGATTGTTGTACCTCTCATTCCCCTCGTTGTTTGATTTTCATGATCACAATCACCTTATTATTTGTCTAACCTTGTTTTTAAGTGTTGTGGATGATAGGCAAAATATTGCCAAAGGATTGGCCCAAGAAAGCTGGCAAAATGGACTGAATTGCAGTCCACCGGCCAACCGGTGTGATAGAACCGGCCAGCCGGTGGACCTGGCAGAGGCATTGCCCACTGCCAGGTTCCACCGGTCAGCCGGTGGCTCTGTCACCGGCCAGCCGGTGGCAACCTGATACAATAGTGAGACCTACTGTCTCACCACCGGCCAGCCGGTGGCCTTCTCACCGGCCAGCCGGTGGCTCCTGGGCAGAAGCACTCTCCACATTCCAAGGCACCGGCCAGCCGGTGGAGCTGTACCGGCCAGCCGGTAGCCCAGTCAAACTAGCCGTTGGCTTTGACCAGTCAACTCTCTTTTGGCCTCCAACGGCTCTTTAAGCCTCTCCAACGGCTCCGAAGGCCCCCAATGGGTTCCATGCCTATAAATAAAGGCCAAGGAAGCCCCAGACACTACCCGGAACTTATACCAAGCCAACAGACATATTTTGTATCAATTGGCCAACCTCCGGAGACTTCCTTCAAAGGAACCTCAAGTGCTCCAACAACTTCCACATCCAAGGAGCTCCACCAAAGAAGCTTGGAAGCGGCCTTCAACATCTCCAATCATTCAAAGGCGCCCAAGGCTTCTTCTCATATACGGTTTTTTATTGTATATTTATTTTGAGCTTTAAATTTGGGTTTGTGCCTACAAACCCCAACACCTTTTCTCATCCCTCTTTCTTTTGGGTTTCACATCACCACTAAGGTGTGAAGAGGTTTCTTCAAGCCTTTCCTTTTAAAAGGCTTGTGTCATAGGTGAGCTAGCCTTCACCTGTAAGAAGGCTAGTGGGTTCTTGCTCAACCATTGAAAGCAAGTGGGTTCTTGATAAACCAATTCAAAAGCAAGCTGTAATAGGTCCTAGTGCTACCTCAAAGCCTAGTGGGTTTCTTGCTAAAACCATTGAAAAGCAAGAGGTAGGAATCTCTCAACGGTTGAGTTGGGAGCGGAGACGTAGGCCGGGTTTTTGGCCGAACTCCGTTATCAATTTTGTGTCTTGCCTCATTTATTTCCGCTGCATCTTAACTTTGATTTTTAATTTGTTAATCATTTTTTAAAAGGCAATTCACCCCCCCTCTTGACATCACTCCTTCTTTCTCCGCCCAACATTACATATCAAAATCACGGCGTTTCAAAAGTGATTTAAAAACATGATCATTATGTCATTTTTAACCCACAGAAAGGGAATATGGGTTTTATGTATGTTAGTACAAGAATTAAATAAATCATATTTACATCTTGGTGAATACTCCTGGAAACAAAATAGTTTTGAATATTCACAAAAAGAAAATAAAAGAGAATTTCTTGAGGAGAAGCGAGAAATTTTGAAAAGTAAAATCGACAACATGATAGGTATAAAACATGGTTCTAGAAAAGAGTAAAAAGAGAGGGGACATGGGTCTCCCATTGATAAAACATAATTTGGAAGTAAGGGAATGAATAAAAAGAAAATAAGATAGAGTGACCATAACATTCAGAAGACATACAAAAAGTGGTTCTTGAAATGAAGAGAAAAGAAGAATATTTTCCTTACTGAGTTACTCCTAAAACTTGAGAATTGGGATCTTGGGGGATTGAGGTCACCTTGATCGTACTCCCTGGGAGGTAAAACTACCAGATCTTCGTGGATGATGGATTGAGAGTGAATTGAAATGGATAAATGGGTTGGTATATATAGCAAAAGTGGAGGATTTGTTTATTAATTTCTAAATATAGGCATTGAAAACCTTGGTTGTGGAAAATGCAAAACCATGAGTTTGCCCATGGTTTTTCCCATGGTATTGGAAACTTGGACACCTTTTATGTTATTTTAATCCAAAAGTGTCAACCACCATTTTATATTACTTATTTTGGCAAGGAAAATTAAAGTTTCCTCAAAACAACATTTTTAAAGTTAAAGTTTTCATTTTAGAATTTGGATAATAAATTATAGTTTTTAAAATTGATTTAAATGTTTTAAAATACTTGATATTAATAAAATAAAATATTTTAGGTTGTGGATTGTGGTTAATTAGTTATTATATAATTATGACATAATTATGAAGTCATTAAACATACCGAAAAACTCAAACTGTATTTTTACTATTCATGAAAAAATAAAGTATTTTTGAAAATTCTCATAAATTCACCCTAACCTAATTTTGAAGTGATGATTTCAAAAATAATTTTTTAAATATGATAATTCTAACTTTTAAATATAAAAATCCATATTTATTAAAAATAATAGCGGATTGAAAATGCACAGTAAAATTTCTAACACTTGAAAAAAGTTATTTTTTCATTTATATTTAAATAAGAATGTTTTTATCATACAATTTAATTAAAATAAGTATTATTCATAATATATTAGTTTATTATAAATATTTATCTCTTTATTGGAAAGTAAAATTTCTTTTTGAAAAATCAATTTATTAAATTTCATCTCAATTTTATTAAGCAAAACTATTCTTAAAACAAAATTGATGGAATAAAAATTTTATTTATACAATGGAATTACACTTTAAGTAACTAGGGTCTTGACATATAACCCCTTAAAACACCCACATATTACCTAAGGGTAATATGTGTGATGATGACAGATTCATGAGGCGGCTCGGCTAACATTACCCGAGTGGTAATTTTCGTTAACTTGAACTTCTCCGGTATATGATTTCATTCAAGCTTCAATTATTGAAGCTCAGATTGGCCTTGGTCAAGGGTGAACCCCAGTGATGCTACCTCTCTCCTAAGCTCTGAAAAATGGGCTTCAAATGACAGGACTCTACTGGTTGAGCCTTTCAACTCTTCTTTCTGTATCAATTATGATTTGTCAAATTTTACTTATAAACACGAATTATAACATTGAAATTATTATCAAGAATATAGTTTCCAACGGTAATATTAACCAACAGTCCTATAATGACTGATACCCAAAGGTCATATTTCAAATTATACTCACTTCATTATTAAAGTGATATAGTTATATTGAGTAATATAACACAAATCTTCTCAGGAAATAAATACGATTTACAATGTTTGGGTCTTTACATTCTTCCCCCTTAAGAAATTTCTTCCCTGAAATTTCAACTCATTCTCTCAGTTGAGAAAAGGTGTGGGCACTTCTTGTTAGAGTTGGTGCCCTACCAACTTCTTTTTACTTTATGATAAACTAATATTCATGGTTTTAAATATTAATAAACTCTTTATCACATCATGATTGTCCTTCTACGTAACATAGTATGTGATAATGTCTTTAGAGTAGTTATCACACTAAAAGGTCATAGCAGTTCCCCGCTATGATGAGAACTTAGAAGTGCTACGACACTATTATTGAATATATATGTTCTATAACCAGACGATATCATTTGAGGGACATAGATGATACAAATTATTAGGGGTGGAAACTCATAGGACTTTGGGACACCTTTTCATGGTGTACACCCTTGGTAATATCTAGTATGAATATTATGAGAACGAGACCCGCCAGTAGGAAATCAACATTTCTATGTGTCATTGGATATTCCTATCCGTGGAAGTGTGTATTAGTCCTTATACTTTAAGATTATTATTAATGAGTATTATGAGTCACACACTTAGATGTATTGATGAAAACTGTGACAATAGATGTTCACGGAGAGGTAGGATATATTGGGTGTGTCATGAGTAATATTGCATTAATGAATAATTAGAGAAAGGATTTATCCCTTCTATTCATTAATGGAAGTTAATATCTTAGGAATTTTGATGGAAATGATATAGCCTAAATAAATCTATGGCCATGGTGTTCTATATGCAAGTTATATTTCCAGAAAGTCAAAGAAATAGATATCGAGAACATAGGTTGATGACACTAGCATGAAACCTACTCTATTAGAGATATAGAAATAAAGGGATTATATTATACGGTAAGCATCTGTATGAGGTGACATGTCATTGTGATATTAACTTCTTTCTCTATGGGTGCCTTGGTGTGTTTCTAGACACTAACCTTGGACTTTGGGTTGCTTCACGTAATTCCACTGTGAAAGAGGCCTTCAGGGTCACACACTAAATGTGTCCAAAATATCAGTTAAATAATATATTATTTTTTATTTAACAAGTTGAATAAATATCATTCTTGGTTGTGGTTTAATAATTAATCATGTATACCTGATCTCATTTATTTCGTCACTAGTTATTCAAGAGAATATATTGTGAGTGGAATATTTGATAAATATTTATTTTCTATTTAGTGAATATAATATATATTTATTTATTGGAGGATAATGCATGGATATTTATTTAATAAATAAATATACATTATTCAAGGCTTGATAAATATTGTGGAGGAATGATAGACTGAGTTTAATAGTATGTTGAGAAATTACAATACTAAATATTATTTAATTAAATAATATTTAATTATAATTCAAAAGTTCAGTGCGTGTTGAGAAATAATAATATTACTATTATTATCTGACATGAGGTTTTTCTAGGATTTAATAAATAATAATGACACTTGTGCAATTATTTTATTTTAACCCTAGCAATACAAATTCCTAATTATGTTATTTTCTTATAAGCCTGTTCGGTTGTGAACAATATTCTTGTAGGATCCTCTTAAGCCTAGAGAGATCCATTCTCCAAGAGCACTCCCAAGAATGTTGAGCAATCCTCCTCCACCAGATCAAGGATAATGCTTTGGAAGCGATTCTCAAGGTGATCAAGGCGGACGACGCAAGCTCAAATATCTTTCATGCTATCACCTGGAGACTTCTTCGGTGACATCTGGAGATTCTTAGAACATGTGTGGATCATATCTATAAGAAATCTATACTTGGTTTCTACAACGCAATGATGGTGCACTGCAAATCTGTCACCAGATTCATCAAAAAATAAATAATTCCTTAAAGGTAATTCTTAATCTAATTAAATTAATTATAAACAATATGTGTTGACCTCCTCTCTCTGGTTTCGGTATGATTAATGTTGTCTATATTTGATTCAATTCCATTGATCATGGTGATTAAACATCATATAGATCTTTGATTGATCATCAATTATGGCAAAAAGAAAATTTGTGCACTGCCCCTCGTACGCTTTCGCTGTACCCAGAACCTGCAAGTGGTATCAGAGCCCGGTAAATAATTATTTATAATTATTTAATATCACTGGTGATTTATACATTTGTAATTTAGTTTTTTCAATTCAAGATTAATCATTATTTTAATCTGAATTGCGAGATCTATTTCTTCCTCCTTCGTTTCTCATAGATCTAATCGAGACGTTTAATTTTATGATTATAATAAAATCAAGGAACTCATCCAGAGGTGCCAAGGATTCTGCCTGGATAACAAAACATTACACATTTTGTAACCGTATTTACATTCCATGTAGTTGTATTTAATCTACCATGAGTTAATTCAGTAATTACTCAATCCATGTGCATTAATGGCACATGGTGTAATTAATTCTTACATTGCTTGTTGACCGGGACTGACTAGCACACGGTCAACCAAATTACACATCATGTGGCCCATTGGACACAACATGTAGTCCCTTTGGGTCTGAAACAGATCGTGTATTAAATACACATCCTACCCGACCGGTGATCGTGTAACATGAAGTCAACATGGCATGTTGCCCATTGGACACACTGTGTACTCCAATTTTTCAAGCCACTAACTACACACTGAGTCCTTAGGCATGTGTCTCAGATAGATGGTGAGAGGTGTACATGTCGTGTAGATCTAATCTACATGCCATGTACTTATACCAAGTTGCACAGATTTAAAATTTATTTAATTTACTATGTAAACCTTAAGAAATGTAATTGTGTGTTGTCGTAAAGATATGACACACCATGTGATAGGTTTTAATATACATAAATATTTAAATGTTTAATTAATATCTGCTTAATGTTTTGATCTTCATATCATGTATAAGTCATATTATAAGTTGTTACTCTACATGCATTGAAGCATAACACGTGACCAAAAAATCATGTAATTTGTGTAATCATTTGTGAAGTACATGTTTTGAAAGTACATGATAATTCATGTATGCCATATGTCACAAGAGTAAAACCATATATGCGTATAGTACATATTGGGTAGAATCAGACAGTTATTCACCGTGTTACCTCCAAGGTACAAGTTATCTAAATAGTTAATTTTAAATGAATTTATTTAATTTTTTTAAATTATAATGGATGAGAATCTCAAGGAAATTCAGATAATAATTTAGATAAACATATTTATTAACTAAAGATAATAATTATTTGATTTTAGCGTGATTTATCTTAAATGAGAATGATTAAAGAATTGAATGTTAGTTTTATTAAATGTGTAATTTTTTGCATGCATGTGGATGATCATGAGATGGATCGGACCTTTTGTATGTGATTGGTTTCATTTAATTTTTTATTAAATGAAATTGTTGTCATGCATGTCTTCTCTCATTATTATGTAGGACCTACGTGCCCATGGTTTCTTTTATGTAAACCTATTTTCCCCTCACCTGTGTGTGAGTAAAATACATATGTAATGGATGGATCTCCCAAGCTAATGAAGGTGGTTTAAGTTTGGATCTGAGGAAAAACCAATCTAAGGAGATACAAAGATGGACAAATGGAAAGCTGTAAACATGAACCTCAATTGGTTCAAGGTGTTTCTCCCCTAGGTCAACAGTTAGTTTATCAATCGCTAGATAAAGTAACCATCGGTATAAGCTCATGATCATACCTTTTATTTTATTTCTATCAGTTTCATGGTTATTTCATTATAGATGTATTGTCACAATAACATAATTAATTAATTAACAAGCATGCAAGATTAAACTAAAATAAACTGGCTTATGCATAAATATCATCTAAGACATGGTTAATCACTTAAGTAAACCCCAATTAATATTAAAAATCACATGATAAAGATGATAATTAGAAATTTACACATAAAAGGATAAAATCCATCAATAAAATATTCATTCAGTATAGCCTTCCATTACTTCAGTTGGAATCAAACCATAGTTCAAAGTGCTTGACCAGCAAAAGTTGGGATTCTTTCAATTATCGAGAAATTTAAACATGAGGTTTTAGGTTGAATTAACTTGGTTCACATCAAGGGTTGACTAATAAAGAATGAATTGGTGTAACTAAGAGGAAAATGTTGTGGAAATCTAAATTAATGATTTCGGTATTGGGGACACCACATAGCAGATTAAGGAACTGTGAGTTAATGCAGTTTGCATTTAGAATTCCTACCTAAAACCATTCAAGTTGCTTGACCAAACAATTTTGGGGTAATGATAAGGGGAATATGGATCCCTGCCACTTAAATTTTCAAGAAATAGGATATTCTAAAGCCAATAGTGAGGGCTATTGGGTTTCGATAAAATAGTTGGAGACTAATAAATATAGTATTTATTTATTTGTATCAGATAAAGTACTAAATTTTTTCTTATCTTATTTTGTAGAAAAATCAATAAAATGAAATCAAACATATCATTATGATCCATACCTGAGAAGGAAAATATTATCACCAGTACTAATTTCCAGGAGTGGAAAAGGTTTCTATGGGTCATCCTTCGCCATAAAAATGAGATTTTATGTGCTGGAAGAGCCTTTACGAGTTGCACCTGACAACGAGGAAAGTGATTAAGAGCTATATCTCTATGAGAAACATCTAAATGATGATATAGATGTTTAGTTCTTAATTTTATCATCAATTTCTAATGATATTTTAAAGAAACATGAGGATATGGATGCCTATAGCAAGATGTCTCACCTTTGGGATCTCTATCTAGAGAAGGTGAGACAAGAGAGGTATGCGATCTCCAATGATTTTTTCTCAACTAATATTGGATATTATATACTAGTTGGGCCTCATTTAGTCAAGCTTATTGGCTACATTTAACACCTTAACATATTAGGGATTAAATTCCTGGATGAGTTGTGTATAGATCTCATACTTTCATTACTTCCTAAGAACTTCTCCAACTTTATTGTTAATTACAACATGATCAATAGTGAGAAGTGTCTTTTAGAACTTTTGAACTTGATTTGACAAGTGGATAAGTACATGAGGCATGATAAAACCATGGTCCTTATGGTGAACAAGAAAATAAAGAACAAGGAAAATGGGCCCAAGACATATAAACAGCCTAAAGCTCCCGAGTACTATCTTTCCAAGAAGAACAAGATCCAGAAGAAGGGTAAGGAAAAGGAGGCAGTATATTTTATGTAACGCCCCAACCCCAGTTACCCAGAGTCAGTGCATTATTTTAATACATTGGCATGATACAATGAAATCATGTCTCGAAAGACCGATCAGTTTAGCAGTCTTGGAAATAAATTACATACATGAACGTTACATTACATTATAAAATGAAAAACAACAACAACATTGTCTCTATTGACCATATTTAAATCCCATAGACTGTCCCTGCAGGTCAGTCATAATACACTTCTTGGAAATCCTGGGAAAATAAAACATAATAAGGGGGTGAGCTCAGAAGCTCAGTATGGGTAAACAATTTAGCGGAAGATAACATAAACAATAGTCATGGTGAATAATTGAAAACACATGCCTTTACAAATAATAAACACGAACACTTTATGAAAAAATATGAGCTGAGTAAATAGTTCCATAATAAAACATATTCATGAGTATTCTACTATTCGAATAACCACATGAACCATCAATATTATTTTCATAACGAGGTAATGTATAATGCCAGACATTCTGAAACATTTTGTCATGGCCTCGTCCAAGATGTTTAAAAATGATTAAGGCCTCAGCCAAAACCATATATCAAATTTGAGAAAGGCCTTGGCCAAGTCCACATCTAATTGTCTCATGATATCTACCGATGCACCGAGGAGCTATAGCGGGCTGCACCCGTCACTTACTATGTCCAATACATTCCTCATATGAAATGGTTGAAACATAACATAAACATTCATATTAAAACTAGCATACGAAATGTCAATACTTTATCCATAAACCATGAATGCAATAAAAATAAAACATCCACAATCAAACATATCACAAAACCTTCAATACAATATGGAAGATTTGTATCATAATAAATCAACTTCAAACAAGTTTAAAATCCATCAAAGGATATTGACATAGATTAAACTGATTTGTAAAACTCTTTGACAGAAATATCCATTTTTCATGAAAACATTTAAAAGTCACACAATTTAGAATGGAAGACATTTAAAGAAATTTTTGAATCAAAGTGTCCCATACCACTTTGAAACTTTTGAAAATAATTAACATTTTAAAACATTCATGCCCATATAAATAAATCCTTAAAACCATTTTAAACACATGGACATTAATGAGAAAGGTTTAGAAGAATAAATATTTAAAACATTTAAAATGATGTTTTAATAAAGGTATACCTTTAAAATAATACCTTTTAAAACTCTTTTATGAAACATTTACATGGATAATAAATATGTCCCAGTAAAAACTTGCGTAAAAACAACCTCAAATAATAAAGAGATTGTGAAATTAACCCTTACCTTGTACTTTCCTTTAGTCGAGGGTACGTTTAACCTCATATATAAAGACCATAGTATGTTATTAAATTATAACAGAACCATATTAATATTTATGATATCATACATTATTCATTTATTACTTTATACTACCCATTTAATAATAATTTTCATGTTAAATTAACATTTTGGGTAATAATCACTTCTTTATCGTACGTGTTTTAACTTGTTACTCTTGATTGTATCACTTAGATCATGATTTAAATACTTATGGAATATAAAATACGATTTATATATCATATATATTTAGAATATAAATATGTATAATATACATATATATGAAATGGAAAACACTGTTTATGGAGACGGTAGGCCGTACATACGCATAAAAGTTTTTTCCGTTTTCATATCGTATTTAACAGAACTAAGTGAATAAGATATATGTAAGTATATATATATATATACAGTAGAATTATTATTTCATATATTACATACTTATTAATAATATATATTTTTATAATCATCGTTGAATGGTGAACGTGGGAATGAATCTCATTGCGTCGTGGAGACGGTAATCCGTACGTACGCACGAGTGAAAATATCATTATATTGATGGTGAAACAGTATGTAATTGGATGGTATGTCATATATAAGGAATAATTAACATGTTATATTTTTTATTTGCATCAGTTATACTCATTATTATACCCATCCAAATAATGAAGTGTTCGAATAACAAACTACACCACGACGTGAAGATAGTAATCCGTACGCACGCACGTATGGTGACTTTTTCATTTATATCATGGATAGAGTGATGAAAATGGTTGTACCATTTTTATAATAACATCATATTTTATATAATATATTGAAGTTATTATCTTAGAATGGAAACAACAAATAAAGTGGAAGTGTAAGAAGAAAATAACTTGAAAGAGGTGATGAAATATTTACCTCTTCTTCAGGTTCTTCATTTTGATTTGAAAAAATTGGCTTATTAGGTTGGATTTATGACCAAAGGAAGGCCTTTATGATGAATGGAGGAAATTTTGGAGTATATTTGGGCAGGTTTTGGCCGAGTCAAAAGGCTTTGGAGGTGTGAAATTAAAATAAGGGGAAGTGCCATTTTATAAGAGAGGTGAGGGTCACTTTAGAAAATGCTTGAAATATTATTTTATAATAAAATTATTTTCGATTTATAATGGAAAAAAATGAATTATTTAGAGGATAAGGTGGTTATGTGTCAAAAAAATCTCAACCAATAGGTTTTAGACAGTTTTAGGTAATCATATTAACCTTATCTTTTAAATTTAACGCTTAGTTAAATAGTTTGACATTTACCATGTCTCTTTGTATTTTTATATTATATGGTTAATAATCTTACTATAAAAAGTCAAACGAACCCCATGTGGTTCATTATTAATATATATAACCTTATCTAAGTCATTTGGCTAATCCTTAGATTTTTAAGAATATTATATCAATTAATAATATAATATTTGTTTTAAAAACTCAATTATGTCAATTTTGACACTATTTAGTATTTGGTTTTTGTGAAAATCATAACTACATTATTACTTCGAAAAAAAATTATTTAATCAACCCTAAAATGTCATACTAACTTATAAAATTAGTGGAATTCATCAAAAGTCTGAAATTACATTTATTTGGATATTTAAAATATCAATTATTTTAACCATTCATTAATAAGGTAATTACTGCATCGTCATTGTGTCATAAATAAATTAAATTATTTAATGTATAAAAATTATAAATAAAATAAAATAATGTAGGAAATTTTGTTTTATTTCTAATTAATATTTATAGTTGAATTTATCTTATGTATAACCCTATATTAAAAATGTTTAAGTTATTAAACTTTGAATTTAACACTTTTAACTCTTCTTTAAATAAAATAATAATAAATGTACTAATCTTATCCAAGTGGACCAAAGTGGGTCATATTTTATTCCTAAGGTTGTTTTTGGTCGAATTATACTTATCCAATATAATTAGAACATGTGTTAGGGTAATTATAATATCATTTTTACCCATAATTACCTTTTTTACTTTTAACCGTGTTAAATGAAAGTCAAAAGTTACTATTCAAAAAAATTATTTTTATCTTATTGAATAAAATTTTACTTTATGATATCAGTCGTGTCTCTCAGATTTTTGAAATTCAACTCACAGAAGCCTTAAAATTAAGTTTTATGCAAATTTGCTAACGTGCCTAGAAGGTGGGTAAAAGAGGTTAAAAAGTTCAATAGAATTTTATACATCTAATTTTATTATAAAATGACTCCAATGAATTACATTGAACATATATAGGTATTATAGATATATTTTGACTTAAAATAAATTTAAATAAATAAATAATTATTTAAATAAAAAGTCGGTTTTAAATAATAACGCAGTGTTTTTCACTATTCATCAAAAATAGAAAGTTTTCAGAAAAATAAAAAAAATTCACCCTAAGATAATTTTGATATTCCAAATTCAAAAAATGAAGTCTATTTTACCAAATTCAAAACATAGAAGTTTCATTTATTAATTTGAAATTAATTCCCATTGTCAAAACCAAAAAGCGGGTTTTTAAAAAGTAAAAACTATCAAAAGATTGACATGTGTTTATGTCAAATTTAAATGTGAAATTACATATAATGACCTAAATTTTATTAAATGATAAAAATATAATATAATTATACTTCCAAACCATTCAAATTCATAATTTATCACCATAATTTTTTTCAATTAAAAAATTTTTTTCAATTAAAACATAATGTTTTTCACTATTCTTCAAAATATGAAAGTTATTAGAAAAGTACCAAAAATTTATCTAAACTAAATTTTTATGTCCCTATTCTAAAGAAGAATTTAATTTCATTAAATTAAATATATAAAAGTGTCAAATATTGGTTTTAAAAAGGGTTCTCCATTAAAAGGCGATAAAATTTTATTTTTATGAAAAATACTTCTTTTATCTGAAAAAATGAATTTGTTATTATATTATGTATAAAAAACACATAATATTGATGTTAAAATTATATAGAGTATATAAGATTCAAAATGCAGTTAATACTATTCATAACTGCTTTTTGAACGACTAGTTTGGTAAGTTGCGGTGCGCTCGAACTCGGTGTTACATGTAGCGCAAGCTATTGAATTACTTTAATGAGATAATGTACTATGACATCTTGGGGGTGTTACATTCTCCCCTCCTTCAAAAAATTGTGTCCTCGTAATTTGAAATTTTCCTTCGAAAATAAAAGGTTAAAAAATAGAAAAATACCTTTGTGGAAAACCCACATCAGAAATTGGGTTAATAAAATTTAGTCTTAATAAGAGGAAAAAGGAATAAAAAGGTCACCACCAAATTATGATCTCAATTAGGAGAACATTGGTGGAAATTAGAGACACATAATTGGAGGAAAAACATAAATATTTATAGGGAGTGATTGAGGTCATCAATCACAAACAAGTGTAAAATTGAAGGCCTCAAATCCATCAATCTATGATGATTTAAAATATCGTCGGTTCAACAAAACATAAAGTATTAGGATAACAATTTTTTGGTTTTAAGATCCCTTATATAAATTTTAAGAATTAATTTATTCATAAGATAAGAGGAAAAAAAATATACTTGACAAGTAGAGTTTCATCCTTCAACTAATTCCTACCACAAAATCATCTTTCACTCCAAAGATAATAGAATTCAAAATTATTCTATTTATCCTAACCGTATAGGGTTCCAAAAATAATGAATTTATAATTAATTTGCCAGACTATTTAAAAAAACTACATTATACAAGCTAGGAAATCACATAGGCTAGTGGTAGGTGATACACCCTTGTCACCCTCCGGTTGCGGGTTCAAGTCTCACAGCCTTGCCGAACACAACGGGTTGTCGCCTGACCTCCGGGTTGTCCTTTTTATGAAAATCCAAAAATAATCTGAAGAAGTGATTTAACCTTAATAATAGTATTCAATGTCAAAATTAATCAATTTCAACCTTTATACTTATCCAAAATAGTTCTGTCCAAACTCACAGTCCAAAATTTATAAGGAAGGTAAACACAACGAAGATCTTTTTTTCCACATAATAACTTGTGAATACCTTCATCATGTATTCTTTTAAAACACGGTAACACCCTGAATTATCATATAACTATATTTATTACATTCATGCTCCCTTATTTTTTATAGAATACTAGATATACTCTTTGTATCCAAAAATGTTTTAAACTCCAACAATGATGGAATATACAAATCATTAATCAGTTTAAAGCTAGTCAAGAATATCCAATATAATTTATCCAAATCAATCATATCTTATTCCAAAATCACTACCTCAGTATCAGAATCATATTAAGGTTTATCTTTCTCTCAACCATATATTTTCCAAAAATTTAACCTACCATTGAGTCACTTTTCTGGGTTCTACACAATCTCAAGTCCTTAATGAAATAGTACTACAGTACAATCCTTATATACTCTATAATTATTATAACATGTACATCATTAATACAATAATCAAATGGAACAATACTTTAATAACAACATAAAAAATCTTAATCATTCCTCTTCATCTTCGGTAGTATCATAACTTGATTATTATCCAATAGCAGCATTTGTGGTATACTCTAATGATTTGGACATTGATTCTCGTAGTGTCCTAACTCCTTACAGATGAAGCATTATACATTTGAAACCTTTTTCTTACCCTTGAAATCACGTACTTGGTGTCATTTTTCTCCACACTTATAAAAAACTCCCATTCCCTTTAATAATTTACCATGGTGATTCTTTCCACAGTTATCACATATGGGAAAATCCTTCTTTCCCCTCTTCCCTTTATCCACCTTTCTCTCTTTCATCCTTTTCTTCTCTTGCTTCCCTTCAAATCCATAGGACTCAGAGAATTATTTAATTATCTTATTAACACATGATACTATTTCTTAATATGATGAGAATACATGAGAGACTATTTCCATTTTAAATGTTGCCTAAATACCATGAAATATATGATCCTTCTTAATCTTTTGATCATGCGTATTGCTGGAATTCTCGTTCCTTCTACTAGGCACAATTTCTAAACAACAACATACACTATGTTAGTTTATGAATCATAATGCATAATTCCAAAATTGTAAAATACCTAACGTAAATTGAAAAGATTATACATATAATCTATAACAAAAAAATGTTTTTTTTGAGGAAGTATTTACTCTTAAATCCTTCATCATGCCTTGTAATGAAAATGTAAATTATCCTAAGCATATCCCCAGGGAGTGTCGTAACCAAGAGTGCATCAAGGCTCGTTTTCATATACCAGGATACCCTGGTTCAAGCCCGAAACTACTTGTTGGAGTTTTCACTCCTAGGTATATCTATTCCAGAGCCGCCTCCACCTGCTCGTATCCAGACAGGGATGTATTTCTTGGAAAATACACAAAATCTATATATTACCAAAATTCAAGAAAGTTCTTCTATACTAATCCTCAAATTCTATCTTAGGGTAATGTTCTCTAATCATAGTTTTTTCTAAATCTATTTCCAAGGTTGTAGCTAAACTTTATCTGATACCAACTATAATGCCTCAACCCCAGTTACCCAGAGTCAGTGCAATATTTTAATATATTGGCATGACACAAGGAAATCATGTCCCGAAAGACCGATCAGTTTAGCAGTCTTAGAAATAGATTACATATATGAATGTTACATTACATTATAAAATGAAAAACAACAACAACATTGTCTCCATTAACCACATTCATATCCCTTAGACTATCCCTGCAGGTCAGTCATTATACACTTCATGGAAATCCTGGTAAAATAAAACATAAGAAAGGGGTGAGCTCAGATGCTTAGTAAGGATAAAAAATTTAGCAGAATATAACATAAACAATAGGCATGGTGAATAATTGAAAACACATGCCTTTACAAATAATAAACATGAACACTTTATGGTAGAAATATGAGCTGAGTAAATAATTCCATAATAAAACATATTCATGGGTATTTTACTAGTAAAATAACCACCTGAACCATCAATATTATTTTTATAATGAGGGAATGTATAATGTCGGACATTCTGAAACATTTTGTCAAGGCCTCAGCCAAGATGTCTAAAAATGATTAAGGCCTCATCCAAAACCATATATCAAATTTGGGAAAGGCCTCGGCCAATTCTACATCTAATTGTCTCATGAGATCTACCGATGCATTGAGGAGCTATAGCGGGCTCCACCCATCACTTACTATGTCCAATACATTCCTCAAATGAAATGGTTGAAACATAACATAAACATTCGTATTAAAACTAGCATACAAAATGTCAATAATTTATCCATAAAACATGAATGGAATAAAAATAAATCATCCACAGTCAAACATATCACAAAACCTTAAATATAATATGGAAGATTTTTATCATAATAAATCAACTTCAAACAAGTTTAAAATCCATCAAAGGATATTGACATAGATGAAAATGATTTGTAAAACTCTTTGAGAGAAGTATCCCTTTTTCATGAAAACATTTAAAAGTCACACAATTTAGAAAGGAAGTCATTTAAAGACATTTTTGAATCAAATTGTCCCATACCACTCTGAAACTTTTGAAAGGAATTAACATTTTAAAACATTCATGTCCATATAAATAAATCCTTAAAACCATTTTGAACACATGGACATTAATGTGAAAGGTTTAGAAGAATAAATCTTAAAAACATTTAAAATGATGTTTTAATAAAAGAGTCCCTTAAAAATAATCCCTTTGAAAACTATTTTATGAAACATGGACATGGTAATAAATATTTCCCAGTAAAAACTTACGTAAAAACAACCTCGTATAATAAAGAGATTGTGAAATTAACCCTTACCTTCTACTTTTCTTTAGTCGAGGGTACATTTAACCTTCTGTATAAAGACCGTAGTATGTTAATAAATTATACCAGAACCATATTAATATTTATGATATCATACATGATTCATTTATGACTTTATACTACCCATTTAATAATAATTTCCATGTTAAATTAACATTTCAGGTCATAATCGATTTCTTTATCGTACGTGTTTTAAATTGTTACTCTTGATTATATCACTTAGATCACGATTTAAATAATTCCAGAATATAAAACATGATTTATAAATCATATGTATTTAGAATATAAATATGTATAATAGACATATATATGAAATGAGAAACACTGTTTATAGAGACGGTAGATTGTACGTACGCATAAACGTTGTTTCCGTTTTCATATCGTATTGAACAGAACTAAGTGAATAATATATATGTACGTATATATATATATATATCTCCATTATAATTATTATTTCATATATTACATACTTATTAATAATATATATTTTTATAATCATCATTGAATGGTGAACGTGAGAATGAATCTCATCGCGTCGTGGAGATAGTAATCCGTACGTATGCACGAGCGACACTATCATTATATTGATGGTGAAATCGTATGTAATTGGATGGTATGTAATATATAAATAATCATTAAAATTTTATATTTATTATTTACATCAGTTATACTCATTATTATACCCATCCAAATAATGAAGTGTTTGAATAACAAACTACACCACGACGTGAAGATGGTAATCCGTACGCATGCACGTATGGTGACTTTGTCATTTATAGGATGGATAGAGTAATGAAAATGGTCGTACCATTTTTATAATAACATAAAAAATATAGAATATACTGGATTTATTATCTTAGAATGGAAACAACAAATAAAGAGAAAGTGGAAGAAGAAAAGAACTTGAAAGAGATGATGAAATATTTACCTCTTCTTCAGGTTCTTCCTTTTGATTTGATCAAAAGGGATTCTTAGGTTGGCTTTCTGACCAAAGGAAGGCCACTAGGATAAAGGGAGGAAAGTTGGGAGGATATTTGGACAGAATTTGGCTTATCCAAAAGGCTTTGGAGGTGTGAAATTAAGAGAAGGGGAAGTGCCCTTTTATAAGAGAGGTGAGGGTCACTTTAGGAAAATCTTGAAATATTATTTTATAATAAGACCATTTTCAGTTTCTAATGGCACCAAAATGAATTATTTATAGGCTAAGGTCAGTATGGGTCGAAAACATCTCAACCAATAGATTTTAGACAGGTTTAGGTAATCATATTAACCTTATCTTTTAGATCTAACTCTTAGTTAAATAGTTTGACATTTACCATGTCTCTTTGTATTTTTATATTATATGGTTAATAATCTTACTATATGTAACGCCCCGACCCCAGCTACCCAGAGCCGGTGCATTACTTCGTAACATTGGCATGATCACAAAAGATCAAGTCTCGAAAGACCGATTAGTTTAGTAGCCTTGGAAACACTAGATACATTCGTAAACGTTACATTACATCATAAAGTGAAAAACTACAATAACAAAGTCTCCATAGTCCACACTCATATCTCCTTCTGACAATCCCTGCAGGTCATTCATAAAATACTTCTTCACATCCTGGAAAATATTAAAACATTGAAAGGGGTGAGCTCAGATGCTCAGTAAGGATAACAATGATGCGGAAGCTTTCATAAATAAACATAAACATTTAAGGCAATGTATAACTAAAACAAAAGCCTTTTAAACTTGAACATCAACATAATATGGCAAAAGTAGAATGAGATAATGCCATATACTTCTTCACATGGATATTCTACTGGTCGAATAATCACATGCAATATCAATAACCACTTTCATAATGATGGAATGCATAATGCCAGACTATCTTAACCACGTAGTCAAGGCCTCGTGCCAAGACCACAAATAATATTTTGTCAAGGCCTTGTGCCAAGACACTAGTTTGTCTCATGAGACCTGCCGATGCATCGAGGAGCTATAGCGGGCTCCACCCGTCACTTATTAAGTCCAATGCATTCCTCATATGAATAGGTTTAAACATATCATAAACCATAACATAATTGTATCACATAAAACATGCATAAAGGAAACATAACATTTCCACATTTCAATCACAAGATATCAATACAGCACATTGATATAATAAAAATTCTTTCAAAACCATTTTCAATACCAAAATAAAAGAAAGTTAAAACTTTGTATTTATTTTTCATTAAAAAAAAGATGGCTTATAGAGGAAGCCGAAACTCAAATAACGGTCACGACGGCGGAGTAGTCGTTGTCGCCGCATAAGTACGGAAAGAAAAACATTCCCTTTTTGTCGTTTAGTAAAATGCTTCGTATAAAAAAAATTCCTTTTGAATAAACATGAAAGTCAAAGGGGTTTATACACCGTATAAAAGAAAGTTGTGTATAAAGCCAAATATGCCTCAATGAAAGGAGATTGAGACAAAGTCCTTAAAAAGATCATTTTTAAAATAAAATAGATCTATTATGTGTATTCACTATAGGTACACATAAAGAAAGTAAAAATACAAAATAGGACATAATAATATCATGACATAATTTGAAAGTAGGAGATTAACCCAAAGAATTGAAGTTGGGTTAAGAAATTCCCTTACCTTGTGTCCGACTTGACTCAACCGTTCTTTAACCTCCTGAATAATAAACTAGAGTTAATATATACCTTATTAAGAACCATTTTAAATTTCATTATCCTTATTATATCACTTATTACAATGATATGAACATTATGTAATTATTTAAGTTAATAACGGTCGTTTTGTCGATCTTTGGTACATGAGTCAACAATAAACTTCTTATAATTATAAGTTGTTCATGTGGTGAAATATCCATTATATCCAGAATTATATTAATGATGTAGATATCATATATATCATATATATACAGTATATACATTCATTTATAATATTACGTAACATTTAGAGGTAAGAAATGAAATGCACCGTTCATGGAGACGGTAAGCCGTACGTACGCATGGACGCTACTTTCATTTCTATTTCGTATTTAATGGAACGAAGTCATAATGATATAAATGTATAATATAATTCCAGTATAATATAGTGTATAATACCATTTACTCCATCCTTTATACATCCCACATATGGCATTAACGATTCAAATCACTTTGAGGGGGCGGTAGTCCGCACTTCCTAAAATGAAATTATCGCGTTTTACCCATAATGGAAATCATAAAGTATGCCATAAATGAGAAATACAGAAGCATAAGTAAAACATAAAAATATTATATATCATATATAAAAATAGTGACATCTTAATGGCCACCTTTGAAGGTGTTATATGAGTGTTGAACAATCATCGTTTCGTGAGGCAGAAATTCGCCATCCACAGAAACCGTATGTTCTTTAACCATTAGATGTAGGTGTGTGTAAGTGTAGCTCGAATCCTTATTATAACAACATCCTAGTATATTGAGGATACTGGTGTTGTTACAAAAGAAATGAATAAAAAGAGTTTAGGGGGTTGGAGAAGAAAAATAAAACAAAACAACATTAGAAAAGACATTACCTCAAAATCGGGTAACTCTTTTTGATTTGAGCTAAAGGCTTCCTTGGGAAGATTTCTGCCCAAAGTGAGGTTTCTAGGAGTAAGGGAGGAATGTTGGGAGAGTATTGGGGCATAGGTTGGCCGAGCCAAATGGCTTGAATGTGTAATTGAAGTGGGAGAGGTGGGGGCCTTTTATAAGTGGAGAGGAGGGGCACTTTTGGAAAGATTGAAATGTTACATTATTTCAAAATGCTTTTCGGATTATAAAGGTCCCACACTTATATAATTCGAGGCTAAGGTGATAAGGTTTCGAAATCTCCTCATCCAATTGGCTTTGGACAAGTGTAGGCCATGGATTTTGCATTATCTTCTCATTTTATTTAAATCGTTAAATAATGAGGTCATCGCCACATCATAATTATGTCATAAATAATTTAATTTATTTAATGTCTAAAAATTATAAAAAAAATACTATGATGTAGGAAATCTTTTTAGATTTCTAATGAATATTTATAGTCAAAATTTTGACTTGTGTAACCCTACTTAAAAATTGTTTTAGTAAAACAATTTATGTTAGTGTCATTTTCACTTTAACATTAAATAAAAAGTAATTTATGTTATTTCCCAACAAAGGTGGATCCATGGGGTCCCCAAGTTAGGCCATGGCTTGTCTTGGTCGGACATGACACAACCAATAAGGTTGGGACATGTGTCTAGGTCATTTCATATTATTAAAGTATTATTTATACCTTAAACCACACTAATTACCACTAATCGTGATTAAAACTTAATAAGTTACTATTCACCAAAAAATTATTTTTATCCCATTGAACCACATTTTACTTCTTAATGACAACCATGTATGTCGGATTTTTGAAAATCAAATCACAGAAGTGGTAATATTTCATTTAAAAGAAAAATCAGTTATTTAACTACCACTTAGTGGTTTCACTATTCATCAAAAATTGAAGTTTTTCAGAATAATGCCAAAATTTCACCCTAAGCTATAATTGACATTCCGAATTCAAAAATGATGTCTATTTTACAAAATTCCAAACATATAAGTTTCATTAATTAATTTTATAATTAATTCCCGCTGTTACGACAAATAGCGTGTTTTTAAGAAACAATTTATATCAAAAGATTGACAATTGTTTATGTCCAATTTTAATGTTAAATTAATTCTAAAGACCACCATTGGATAAAATGGTAAAAATATATTATAATTATACTCTAAAACCACTAAATAGTATAATTTATCACTATGAATTATTTTGATTAAAAAAGTTGTTTTAAATATTTTTCACTATTCATAAAAATATTGAAGTTCTCAGAAAATTACAAAAAATTCAACATAGGCTAATTTCAATATTAGGAATACAAAAATGAAGTCCATTTTGAAATATAAAATTTCTATAATTTTAAAAAGTGGTTATTACTATTCATAACGGCTACTTTGATTTTTCGCGATGTTTTAGAACTCGAAGTTGCGTACAATGCAAGCTATTGTATTATTGAATGAGAAGCGTATCGTGGAAGCTCGGGGTGTTACACTATAACAAGACAAGAAAACCACATGTGGTTCATTATTAATATATATAACCTTATCTAAGTCATTTAGACGAACCTTAGATTTTTAGGAATATTATATCAATTAATAATATAATATTTTTTTTAAAAACTCAATTATGACAATTTTGACACTATTTAGTATTTGGTTTTTGTGAAAATCATAAAAGCATGATTAATTCGAAAAAAATTTATTTAATAAACCCTAACATGTCATATTAACCTAGAAAATTAGTGGAATTAATCAAAAGTCTCAAATTACATTATTTGGATATTTATAATATCAATTATTTTAATCTTTCATTAATAAGGTAATTACTGAATCATCATTGTGTCATAAATAAATTAAATTATTTAATGTCCAAAAATTATAAATAAAATACCATTATTTAGGAATTTTTCTTTCTTTCTAATAAATATTTATAGTCAAATTTATGATATGTATAACCCTATATTAAAAATGGTTTAGTTATTAAACTTTGAATTTAACTTTGTTAACTCTTCTTTAAATAAAATAATAATAAATGTCCTAATCTTATAAAAGTGGACCAAAGGGGGTCATATTTTATTCCTAAGGTTTTTTTGGTCTAATTATACTTATATAATATAATTAGGACATGTGTTAGGTTAATTATAATATCATTTTTACCCTTAATTACCCTATTTACTTTTAACCGTAGTAAATAAAAGTCAAAAGTTACTATTCACAAAAAACTATTTTCATCCTATTGAACCAAATTTTACTTACTGATGTCAACCGTGACTCTCATATCTTTGAAATTCAACTCACAGAAGCGGTAATTTGCTAACGTGCCTAGAAGGTGGGTAAAAGAGGTTAAAAATTTCAATAGAATTTTATACATCTAATTTTATTATAAAATGACTCCAATGAATTACATTGAACTTATATAGGTATTATATATCTATTTTTACTTAAAATAAATTTAAATAAAATAAATAAATATTTAAATAAAAAGTCGGTTTTAAATAATAACGTCGTATTTTTCACTATTCATCAAAAATTGAAAGTTTTCAGAAAAATACCAAAAATTCATCCTAAGATAATTTTGATATTAAGAATTAAAAAATAAAGTCTATTTTACCAAATTAAAAACATATAAGTTTCATTTATTAATTTAAAATTAATTCTCGTTGTCAAAACCAAAAAGCAGGTTTTTAAAAAGTAAAAACTATCAAAAGATTGACATGTGTTTATGTCAAATTTAAATGTGAAATTACATATAATGACCTAAATTATATTAAATTATAAAAATATAATTTAATTATACTTCCAAACCATTCAAATTCATAATTTATCACTATAAATTATTTTGATTAAAAAAGTTGTTTTCAATTAAAACATGGTATTTTTCACTATTCATCAAAATATGAAAGTTATCATAAAAGTACCAAAATTTTATCCAAACTAAATTTTTATGTCCCGCTTCTAAAGAAGAATTTAATTTCATTAAATTGAATATATAAAAGTGTCCAATATTGGTTTTAAAAAGAGTTCACCATTAAAAGGAGGTAAAATTGCATTTTTTTTTGAGAAATACTTCTTTTATCTGAAAAAATGAATTTGTTATTATATTATGTCTAAGAAATAAATAATATGGATGTTAAAATTATATAGAGTATATAAGATTCAAAATGCAGTTAATACTATTCCTAACCTCTTTTTGAATGGCTAGTTTGGTAAGTTGTGGTGCGCTTGAACTCAGTGTTGCGTGTAGCGCAAGCTATTGAATTAATTCAATGAGATAATGTACTATGAAATCTTGGGGTGTTACATTTTACATGTGGAAATCCATACCACTAAAAGAGGAACTGAACCCAGAAGAAAGGGGAAGCTAAAGGTGAGTTCATTATCAAGTGAAATATTTCCATTCCTACACATTGGGTATTAGATACATCTTGTGGTGCTTACATTTGTATCGAAATGTAGAAACTAAGTAGATTTTGAAAGATTTATAGAGGAGAGGTAGATATGAGAGCTTCCAATGGAGCAAGACTATCTTCCCTTGACATTAGTGGATACCACATTTCATTTCCATCATGAATGATTTTTGTTTTTATAGATTATTATTATGTACCTACAGTTACTAGGAACATAATTTTTGTGTCATCTTTAGATACATATGAGTTTATTTTCAAATTTGGAAATATTTTTATTTTATTTTATAAGGACAACATATGTTATGGTATGGTGAATTTAAATAATGGTCTTTATGTATTAAATTACAAAAACCAAGTGTTGGAAATTGATAATGAATCAAGTTCACATTACTCATATAACACCCAACTGTGGCATCACCATCTTGGTCATGTAAATGAGAAATGTTTGACAAAGATCTATCAAGATGGTTATTTAGAATCTTCTGAGCTAAAACCACATGATAGATGCCATGCTTGTTTATAAGGAAAAATGATCAAACCACCATTAAGTGGATAGGGTGAAAGGGCCACAAAGCTTCTAAGATTGATACACACTGATGTGTGTGGACCATTTCCAGTAGAATCTAGAGGTGGATATTCTTACTTCATAAATTTTACTTATGAATTGAGTAGATATGGATATGTCAAATTAATGAGGTAAAAGTCCAAGTCCTTTGATAAATTCAAGGAATTGAATAATGAAGTAGAGAATTAGCTTGGTAAAAAGATAAAGAAGCTTTGATCAGATCAAGGCAATGAATATCTTAACAAAGAATTTATCGAATTTCTATAGGAGTTTGGGATTCTATCTCAACTCACTCCACCTTATACACCATAATGGAATGGTGTTAGTGAAAGGAGGAACCATACATTATTAGAAATGGTAAGTTCAATGATGAGTCGTTCATATATTCCATTATCCTTTTGGGGATATTCATTACAAAGTACGACATACACATTAAACTGACTACCAACTAAAGTAGAAAATGAAATTCCCTTTGAGTTATAGAGTGGAAAGAAACCCATTTTGGCGCATACACGTGTATGGGGTTGCGAGGCATTTTTTAAGGCCTTCTTAGGCAAAAAAATAGCACCCTAGGGAAATAAGTGTATCTTTATAGGGTATCCCAAGGAAAAAAGGGATACTACCAATACAAACCCTCAAACAAGAAAGTTATTGTCGCTAGACAAGACATCTTTCTTGAGAGGGAGCACATCCTCAAAAAGGATGGTGGGAGAAAGACTGACTTCAATGAAGTTGATGCTCAAGATACATAGGAGTTGGTTTAGGAACAAATTCCACAGGTTCCCATTGAAGAAGTAGTTTCTAAAACACAAGTATTGCGTAGGAGAAAAAGTGAGGTAAGAGAACCAGAGAGATATGGTTTTCTATTCATCGAGTATGGTGAATCATTATTGGTTGAAAATGATGAACCTCTATCCTAAAAGGACGAAATAGAGATATCAGAAGCTGCAAGATGGATAGAATCTATGAATTATAAGATGGATTCAATGTATCAGAACCATGTTTGGGTTCTATTCGATGCACACGTTTATGTAAATCCGGTTGGATGAAAATGGGTATTCAAGAAGAAACTGGACATGGAAGGTAAAGCAAGTACCTAAAAGCAAGGCTACTAGCTAAAGGTTTTAAACAACATCAAGGAATTGACTATGATGAAACCTTTTCACCAATTTTCATATTTAAATCCATAAGAATCATACTTGATATAGAAACTTACAATGACTATGATATTTGACAGATGGATGTCAAAATTATATTCCTTAACGAGAACCTTCAGGAAGATGTCTATATGACACAACCAAAAGGTTTTGTGACTCCAAGTGATGCCAAAATTATTTTTAAGTTGTATATATATCTATTTATGGATTGAATCAAGCATCCAAGTCATGGAAAATTCGATTCGATGAAGCCATAAAATAATTTGGTTTCATTAAGAATGAATATGGGCCATTTGTTTACAAGTGGTATACTAGGAATTAGGTCGTTATCCTAGTAGTATATGATGAAATATTACTTATTGGAAATGACATACCAATCTTAAAATCTGTTAAGGACTGGTTAAACAAGTGTTTCTCCATGACGGACTTAGGCGAAGAAACCTATATTATAGGGATCAAGATCAATCATGATAGATCCAAGAGGCTACTTAGACTAAGTCAAAGTACATATATTGACCAGATAATAATGAAATTTATTATAGTACAATCCAAGAGGGGATTGGTTATAGTGTCACATGGTTTACATATTTTTAAGAAAATGTTTCCTTAGACACAATAAGATAAAGAGAGAATGAGTAAGATCTCATATGCTTCAACGATAGGATCAATCATGTATATAATGTTATGTACTATTCTTAATATTTCCTATGCACTGAGTATGGTAGGAAGATATCAAGTAGATCTAGGAGAATAACATTGGAATGTTGATAAGTCTATCCTTAAGTATTTGATAAGAACTAATGATATGTTCCTGGTGTATGGAAGAGACAAGGAGATGATCATCATGGGTTATACTGATGCTATTTTTCAGATAGATCAAAATGATCTGATATCATAATCATGATATGTTTTCTGTCTCAACTGAGAAGTTGTGAGTTGGAAGAGTTTAAAGCATTCAATTTTCACTGATTCTATAATGGATTCCAAGTATATAAAGTCTTCTCATGCATCCAAGGAAGCCATTTGGAATTGGAACTTTTTCCAGGAGCTTGATGTGGTACCTAGAAGTAAAGATCCTATCACATTGTATTATGATAATACTGCAACGGTGGCTCCTGAAAAAGAGACAAGGTCACACCAACATACAAATCATATACTCTGGAAGTATCACCTCATGAGGTATTTCTATCAGAGGGGTGAAGCGACAGTAACCATAGTACCCAAAGAAGAGAACGTGGTTAACCCCTTAACTAAAAGGCCTATCTCAGTAGAAGCATGAGTATCATGTGAGACCTACCAGATTGAAGGTTGTTAGTAGTTGGATCTAGTGAAGGTGGGAGTCTATTGGAGTTGGTTCCCTAGAACCAACTTCTTTGTACTTTATGATAAACTAGTATTCATGGTTTTGAATATTAATAAACTCCTTATCACATCATGATTTTTCTTCTACGTAACATAGTATGTGATAATGTTTTAAGAGTAGCTTTCGCACTAAAAGGTCATAGCAGTTCCCCACTATGATGAGAACCCAAAAGTGTTATGACACTATTCTTGAATATATATGTTCTATAGCCGAACAATACCATTTGAGGGACACAACTGATATAGGCTATTAGGGTTGGATACTCATAGGACTTTGAGACACCTTCTCATGGTGTACGCCCTTATTAATATCTAGTATGGATATCATGAGAACGAGACCCACTAGTAGGAAATCCACATTTCTATGTGTCATTAGATATTACTATCTATAGACATGTGTATTGGTCCTTAGACTTTAAAATTATAATTAATGATTATTATGATTCATGAACATAGATGTATCGATGAAAACTGTGACAACAGATGTTCACGGCGAGGTGGGATATGTTGGGTGCATCATGAGTAATATTACATTAATGAATAATACAAGAAAGGATTTATACCTTTTGTTCAATAATGAAAGTTAATATCTCAAACACTTTTATGGAAATGATATAGCCTAAATAAATCCATGGTCATGGTGTTCTATATGCAAGCTCTATTTTAGGAAAGTCAAAGAAATAGATATCAATCACATAGGTTGACGACACTAGTATGCAACCTACTCAATTAGAGATATTGCGATAAATGGATTATATTACATGGTAAGCATCTGTATGAGGTGAAATGTCATTGAGGCATTAATTATTTCTCTATGGGTTCCATAGTTTATTATTAGATGATAACCTTGGAATTTGGTTTGCTTCACCTAATACCACTATGAAAGAGGCCTAGAGGGTCACACACAAAGTGTGTCCAAATTCTTAGTTAAATAATATATTATTTATTATTTAATAAGTTAAATAAATATAATTCTTGGTCATGGTTTAATAATTATTCATATATTTATGATCACTTTTATTCTATCACTGGTAATTTGAGAGAATATATTGTGAGCAGAATATTTAATAAATATTTATTTGCTATTTAGTGAATATAATATTTATGTATTTATTGGAAAATAATGCAGTGATATTTATTTAATAAATAAATAGACATTATTCAAGGCCTGATAAATATTGTGGAGGAATGGAAGACTGAGTTTAATGGTTCGGAGAGAAATGATAATATTGAATATTATTTAATTAAATAATATTTAATTATAATTCTCAAGTTCATTGCCTTTTGAGAAATAAAAATATTACTATTATTATTTGACATTGGGTTTTTCTAGGATTAAATAAATAATAAGGGCACTTGTGCATGTATTTTATTTTAACCTTATCAATACAAATACCCAATTATGTTGCTTTCCCATAAGCCTATTTGACTGTGCACAAAAATTTTGGAGGATCCTCTCAAGACTAGAGATATCCCTTCTCTAAGAACGCTCTTAAGAATGGCGAGCAATCCTCCTCCACCGGATCAAGGAGAATGATTTGGAAGCGATTCTCAAGGTGATCAAGGAAGACGACACAAGTGCGATGATATTCCATTATAGCACTCAAAGACTTCTTCGATGACGTCTGGAGATTCTTGGAACATGTGTGGATCACTACTAGAGGAAATCTACACTTGGTTTCTACAATTCAACAACAGTGCACCGCCGATCTATCACCATATTCATCAAAGAATAAATAATTCCATAGAGGTAATTGTTAATATAATTAAATTAATTATGAAAAATATGTGTTGATATCCTCTCTCTGGTTTTGACATGATTATTGTTATCTATATTTGGTTCAATTCCATTGATCGCAACAATTAAATGTCATAAAGATCTTGGATTGATCATCAATTATGGAAAAAATAAATGTTGGGAACCACCCCTTACACACTTTCACTACACCTGGAACCTACACTTATGCATTATTGTCACCTTAGTTCCCATGTCGCTTATTCATATTTGTGGTTCCTTCAAAAAACTTTGATGAGGTGGGTAGTCTTTTTTTATAGAACCTTGTCTCTACAGTCTAAGATATCTATCAGTTTCTCCTTATAAGAGAGTTCATGTTCTAGTTGTACCACCTCAGGATTTAGTACACATGAAGGGTTAGGTATGTACCTTATCAAGAGAGATACATGGAATACATCATGAACTTGAGCTATATTTTGTGGAAGTGCAAGCCAATATTCCACTTCTCCTATATGATCAATAATTTCATAGGGGCTAATGTACTTGGGGATAAGATTCCATTTCTTCCCAAACTGCATGACTCTCTTCCATGATGAAATTATAAGGAATACTTTTTTGTCAACATAAAACTCTAATTCCCTTAGATGGTTGTCAACATAGCTCTTCTGCCAAATCTGAGCAAAATTTATGTTTTTTTGGATATAATGAACCCTTTTCATCATCTCTTTCACATGATCAGGCCCATGAAGCTTTCTCTCACCAACTTTATCCCAACAAGTAGGAGTTTTACATCGGTTCCCATATAGAGATTCATAGGGTGAAATTTGAATACTCAAATGGAAGTTGTTGTTGTATGAAAACTCAACTAATGAGAGATTTTGATCCCATCAACCTTTAAATTCCATTGATCATGTTCTCATCACGTCCTCAGGTTTTTGAATAGTCCTTTTAGATTGGCCATCGATTTGGGGGGTGATAGGCCATACATACATTCAATTTTCTACTCAGAGCATGTTGAATACTTATCCAAAATTTTGATGTGAACCATGGATCATGATCAAAAATGATAGAGAGTGGTACCCCATGAATACTTACCAATTCCTTCATGTATATCTTGAAAAGTTGGTTATGAGATAAATCTTCCCAAATAGCGATGAAATGGGCAGTCTTGGTGAGACAATCCACTAAAACCCATATCGCATTACTTCCTTTGGATTTTCTCAGGAGACCAGTGACAAAGTTCATTGTGATATTTTCTCACTTCTATGTTGGTATGGGTATTGGTTGTAATACCCCTTTAGGAATTTTTCTCTCTTCCTTCACTTGTTGACACACTATCCACCTTATTGTGTAGTCAACGATCTCCCTTTTCATGTTATCGCACAAATAATGATCACAAAGGTCCCTATACGTTTTAGTGCTTCTAAGATAAATAGAGAATGTCGATCTATGAGCCTCATCCATTAACTCCTTCCTTATTTCTAGAATATATGGAACACATATCTTTGTATAAAATTTCAGTACACATTCTTGATCAATATTAAACTCAGGAAAATTCCCATTCTTTATAGCCTCTATATTCTTATGTAACAAATGATCTTATCTTTGATATTTCTTTCTCTTCTCTAGTAATGATGGTTGAGAAATAAATTGGGATAGGGTTTAGGATTTCCCTTCCATCATGATTCCCACATCCAACCTTAATAGGTCCTTGATCAACGAATCTCCTTGAATCTTCATCATTTCCAAAACAATAGAGTCTTTCCTACTTAATGCTTCAACACCTTTGTTTGCTCTTCTAAGGTGATAATGAATTGAATAGTCATAGTCTTTAAGAAGTTCCAACCATATCCTCTATCTCATATTCAATTCATTTTGTGTGCAAATATAATTCAAACTTTGGTGGTCTGTGTATATATAACATTTCCCCCCATAAAGATAGTGCCTTTATATCTTGAGATAAAAAATAACTAAAGATAGCTCCAAGTCATGCGTAGGATAATTCTGCTAATAATTCTTCAACTGTCGAGATATATAAGATATCACCTTGTCATTTTTCATGAGGATTCACCCAATCCCTTTCAGATATGTAACACTAAAAATAATAAATCCTTATCCAATAGAGGGTAGAGTTAACATGGGTGTAGTAACCAATAATTTCTTCATCTCTTGAAAACTTTCTTCACACTCCTTCATCCAGGTGAACTTGGCCCCTTTTCAAGTTAACTTGGTTTTTGGATTAGAATGTTATGAAATATTTTTCATAAACTGCCTATAATATCCTATTAAACTATGGAAACTATGAATCTCAGTTAATGTTGTAGGATAAGGCCACTCCTCCACAACCTTTGTCTTAGCAGGGTCAACTGAGATTCCTTTATTGGCTACAATGTGCCCCAAGAAAGAAACTTGTTTTAACCAAAATTCATATTTAGTTAACTTTCCAAATAGACTCTCATTCCTTAGATTTTTCAATATAAACCATACATAAACCTCATGATCCTCATGACTTTTGGAATATATTAGAATATCATCAATAAAAACTACTAAAAAGTTATCAAGGTAGTCCTTAAATACACTATTAATAAAATCTATAAAAATAGAAAGAGTATTAGTCAAGCTAAAGGGAATAAAAACAAACTAATAAGGCCTATATCTTGATCGGAAGGAAGACTTTGGAATATCTTCTTTCTTTACCCTCAATTGATGATAACTAAATCCAATATCAATCTTGGAGAATAATTGATCTCCAAAAATCCAGTCAAATAAATTATCAATCCTTAGAAGAGGGTACTTGTTCTTCACTATAACCCCATTAAATTCTCTATAATCAATTCATAAACACATTGATCCATCCTTCTTCTTCACAAAGAGAATAGGTGCTCCCCAAGGGGACACACTTAGTTGGATAAACCCCTTATCCAAAAGATCTTGGAGTTGTTTCTTTAATTCCTCCAAATCCACATTTTCCACTCTATATGGGGTATTTGATATCATCTTGGATCCATACCCGAGTTCAATAGAGAACTCCACCTCTTTTTTTTTGGGGAGGTCTAGGTAACTCCTCAGGAAATATGTCAATGTATTACTGAATGATGTGGACATTTTCAATTAATATACTTTTATTTATTTCTTCATATTCATCGATAATTTTCATAAAGAAGGTTATGAGATGTGATTCTATACAAATATCAGGTTGTGATATCTCTCATTTGAAAACAATTGTAGGTTTTCCATTCAAGAATACCAAAATTTCCTTTCTTCTTCAGTTTATCTTAGCATTATACTTTGAGATCTAGTCCATCCCTAGTATAATGTTGAATTATAGCATGTGAATGACTAATAGATGTGAGATGAGATTATTATATCCAAAGTAAAAAACTAGAGTTTCTATACAATGTTGATTCTTGGATAATACCACCAGGATTCTTGATTGATATCTCTACTTCTAGCAGTTCAGGTATAGATTCTTTATTATTTGAAAACTTAGAGGAAATAAAGGAATGCATAAAAACAAAACAAAAAATTACTTGCTTTCTTTGAGAGAACAATGAGAGTACCTACCACCACATCATTTTGAGCTTCTACTTCAGCCGTCATGATAACAAAAGCCTAACCTTTCTCACTTAGCCTGTGTTGAGGTTGATGGTGATTCCCCTCCATTATCATTGAATTTGGACAATGATTAGAAAAGTGAACTCCTATCTATACTTATAGCATTGGAATTTAGTATAGGAATCCGCATCTTCCCTTTGTTGTTAGTTTTGAGAAGTTTAGGCTTTATCTCACTACGACAGTTTTTGAGAAATATGGCAATCTCTTCCTCACTTATAACATTTCCCACTCCTGAGAAAGCAGTACCCAGAATGTTTCTTCCCACATTTTTTACATGTGGGAAGTTTAACTTGATTTCCTCCTCTTACATGATCAAAGTTCCTCCCTAATATTATATCAATTGATCTATTCTTTTTATTCGATATGTGGGACCATTGTATCTCTCCGAACTCCAGTTCAACCTTTATAACACTTCACACAATCTCCTCATAGTTTTCATAGTATCGATTGGTAATATTATTCCATAGATGGGGTATTAGTCTAAATAATAATATATCAACCTTTCTATTAGAATCCATGAAAAAGTTATAGGTATAATGAGAAAGTCTTGTAATGATCATCACATAGCTTCACATAGATTAATTTTCCTTTTACTTCAGCTCTAAGAATTCCTTCTCTATTTTTTCATCAAACAAGGGAAATAGTTTTTGAAAAAGGTTCCCCTAAACTCTTACCACTCCATATCTTCGATATACCTTCTTGGATTTGTGTTTTTAATCAGTGTCCAACACTGATTAACTCCTCCTTCAAAGTGATACATGACTAGGGCGACTTTCTATTGTTCTGGATAATGGAGTATAAAAAAGATCTTTTCTATATAGATTATCCTTTGTTCAACAATCAATGGGTAGTTATATCCACTAAAAGAAGGTGGTCGTTGTGCATAAAGGACTCAAAATAAATTTTTTCCCTTTGGGGTGAATTAGGTCTCTTGATTTGATTCAAGTTATTGTTCATAAGTCGAGTCAGTTGATTCATCATTGTTATGAAGTTTTCCATTCCATCTTCTATTAGAGGGCCATCAGTTCATGTTCCATCATGCTCACCATTTATACATTTCATCCTATTTCCCACTATTTTTTAAAAGAAGAAAAGCTTAGTGAGAAATATGATTCTTTTAAGAATATTATAATTCTAAAAGAACTTTATATTTTGAAACATCATTCTTAAAAATTTTACTCATTAAGAACAATTACATTTTCTATAAATCCTTCATAAAGATTTATAAAAATCTTTTCATTAACCAAATATACCCCCCAGAAGTGTTAAACTAGGAGTGAAACAAGACCTTTTATCATACACCAGTTAACATTAAATTCTAGCTCAAAGTGATGTTTTTGGGTTTGACCCCTAGATACATCTATACCAGATCCATATCCACTTGTTCATATCAATACATGGATTTATTTTCTCAGAATCCACTTAATACTTAACCAAAATACCAAGATGTTTATTTATATTTTAGCTTTTCCCTAAGGTTCTTCCTAATGTTTTAAAATACTAATTTCAAAAAATAACTAAACCATACTTTGATACCAACTATGGAATCCTGCCTTTTATTATACAAACTTTTCATTTACATGGTACAAACAAAGGATATTTTAAAGTTCAGTTTCTTAGAAAAAAGGTACATAATACATAAAAACTTAAAACATTATTCCAATCCACATGAAACGATTCTAAAAAGGTTCATCCTAAGTAAATGTACTGCATCTCATAACCTGGGGACATACAACAAAGGAAAAGGTGAAAAAAATGCCCGGTTAAAGAAAGTAAGGTAAATAGTTTACATCTGACCATGAGAAATATTAATAAGAACATGAAGAATATCATAAAGGAATAAGAAAATTAAAAGGGGGAATATAATAATAAAAATAACATGAATCATTACATGGAAATGTGGATAAAACATTTAAATGAGACATTCATAATCATATCACCAAGGCTTGTCACTGAGGTGGCATAAATAAATTACCATGGTTATTCACTAAGGTATCATAAAACATGTCATCTCTAGAAATTAATTTTTTTACCCAATGCATTGAAGCACTATCAGGGTGAACACTTTATATGTATTAATTTTTATGTTATTTTCATATATCATAATAAATAATTTCATAAATAATCCATGTAGAAAAAAAAGAAAATGGGTTATATATCAAAATCATGGCATTTTAAAAGTGCTTTAAAAATATGATCATTATGTCATTTTTAACCCATGGAAAGGGAATGCCGGTTTTATGTATGCCATTAAAAGAATAAAATAAATAATGTTTAAATATTAGTGAATACCCATGAAAAGTAAATAGGTTTGGTAATTCATAAAAATAAAATAAAATGTAATTTCTTGAGGAGAATAAATAAATTTTGAGAAGTAAAATCGGTAGCATAACGAGTATAAAATGTGGTTTTAGAAAAGAGTAAAAAGATATGGGACAAAGGTATCCCATTGACAAAAAATAATTTGGATGTAAGTGAATGAATAAAAAGGAAATAAGATATATTGGCCATAAAATTAAGAAGACATATACAAAAAAGAGGTTCTTGAGACGAAGAGAAAAGAAGGATATTTTCCTTACCTTAAAAAGATACTCCTAAAACATGAGGATTGGGACCTTGGGGGATTGAGGACACCTTGGGAGAACTAATTGGGAGGTAAAAATACCATATAATCATTTAGTATGGATTGGGAGTGAATGTAAATGGAGAAATGAGTTGGTATTTATAGCAAAAGTGGAGGATTTGTTTATTAATTTCTAAATATAGGCCATGGAAACCTAAGTTGTGGAAAATGAAAAACCATGGGATTGACCATGGTATTTCCCATGGTATTGGAAACTTTGGAAAAATTTTATGTTATTTTAATACAAAAATAGTAGACCATCATTTTATATTACTTATTTTGGAAAGGAAAAATAAAGTTTCCTCAAAATAACATTTTTAAAGTTAAAGTTTCTATTTTAGAATTTGGAAAGTAAATTATAGATTTGGAAATTGATTTAAATATATTAAAATGATTGATATGAATAGAATAAAATATTTTAGGTCATGTATTATGGTTAATTATTTATTAAATAATTATAACAAAATTATGAACTCATTAAATATACCGAAAAACTCAAACTGTATGTTTACTATTCACGAAAAAATAAAGTATTTTAGAAAATTCTCATAAATTCACCCTAACCTAATTTTTATATGATGATTTCAAAAATGATATTTAATTTATCATAAAAATTCTATAAATATAATAATTATAACTTTTGAATATAAAAATCTTTATTTATTAAAAATAATAGCGGATTGAAAATGCACAGTAAAATTTTTGACTCTTGAAAAAAATATATTTTATCATTTATATTTAAATAAGAGTGTTTTTATAATATGATTTCATTAAAATAAGAATTATTAGTAATATATTATTTTATTATAAATATTTATCTCTTTACTATAAAGTATATTTTTTTTCTAAAAAATAAATTTATCAAATTCTATCTCAATTTTATTAAGCAAAACTATTCTTAAAACAAAATTGATGGAATAAAAATTTAATATATACAATGGAATTAAACTTCAAGTAACTAGGTCCTTGACACATAAAACCTTATAACACCTGTATATGACCTAAGGTTAAGGTTTGTGTTGGTGATCAATTCATGGGGCAGCTCGGCTAACATTGTTCGGGTGGTAATTTCCCCTAACTTGAACTTATACTGTAGGTGATTTTGTTCATACTTCACTTGTTAAAGCTAGGATTGGGGTTGGTCAAGAGAGAAACCCAATGAAGCTACCTCTCTCTCAAGCTCTGAAAAACGGGCTTCAAACGACGTGGATATACTGGTTGTGGCCATCGACTCTTCTTTCTGTGTCAATTATGATTTGTCAAATTTTACTTATAAACACTAATTATAACATTAAAATTATTATCTGGAGTATAGTTTCCAATGGTCATATTAAAAAAAAGTCATATAACAGAAAAAATACAAAGGTCACATTTAAAATTATACTCAATTAATTATTAAATATATATTGTTTTGTTGAGTAATATAACACACATTTTATCTTGAAACAAATATCACGTACAAAGTCTAGGTCATTACAATCCCCTTGTGGTCTAAAACGATAATTATCTTGATAAAGATACCATATAAGGATTAGTGTTCTTAAAGAATTTTATTTTACCACATAAAAACTTTATATAACTTTTAAAGTATATAAATATTGATGAACACAAATTTCATCTTTATGATGTTCAATTTGTAATCCAAGGAAGAACTTTGAAATTTATATTTCCAAAATATTTTATTTAAAATTATTTCTTTAAATATTATATTTCTATAGAATATTCATCAAGTGTTACAATAATATTCAATTCATCAATATATACTACAATTATAAAAAATATAGATTCACACATTTTAATAAAGATATGCAGACAAAGTGAATCATTCTTAAACCCCTCTTTCATAAAATATTCTCTCAAATGATTATACCACATACACATTGACTACTTAAATCCAAATAATGATTTATTCAACTCAACATAAAAAGATCTCAAGATCCAAAACTTGTTTTTCACATTTTGAATCCCTCTAAGATTTTTAAAAAACATTATTGTGTATATTACCATATAAGTATAAAGTTATAGCATCCATCAGAAAAAAATTCAATATTTTCTTATATAATAAACATCTTTAGATATCAAAAGGTTATAAAATCCATTATAGGAGAGTTTATTAAAAGTTTATAAATGAATAAGTTGTATTTTTTGTCAATAACATGTTTGAGAAGTAAATTCAACACATGCTCAGTAGATGAGTGTGCTTCCATGTTAAATGGAAAAGGGAGTTATTGACTACTACTTAAAGAACTGGGGTGGATAACTTCAGTGTAGTAGCCCAAAATTCTGATGAATAAAGATATGATATTAAAAGGAATTAATTAAAAGTGTTTTTGGATGAAGGAACATTGTCTACAACAATTTGTAAGTGTGTTTAAGAGTTGGAGAAGGCTTAGATCTGCATTGAAAAGGTTCTGATTAAGGTTCAAGAAGTCTGTAATTATTAGAAGTTGTGTAAGGGTAAGCTGTGAATTTCACTATCTATGTAAAGGTAACTTGATACCTACATAAATGTGAGTCCAAGTTTCTTATTCTCACGTAAATGTAACATTTAATTCCAGAAGCTGTGTAAAGATAAATGTGAGCTATGTAAGGTCCTCTCCAACCTATATAAAGGTCATAAGCCATTCACATAAGGGTAACTCAGAGATTTTGAAGGCTATATAAGGGCCATCTAGACCTATGTAAAGGCAACCAACATCTCCATAAAGGCCATATGTGTTGGATTTGGTGTTCCAGAACCAACTGTTTTTTACTTTGGATTACATGTATATTTTAAGATTTGAATATTAATTAAACATATTATTACATATTATTCATTGTTCTACATGACCTTAATGTAATAATTTCCTAGAGTACCTATCACATTGAAAAGTTTATAATAGATCCCTGATATGATGAGAACATTAAAATATAATGATGATATTCTTAAATATATTTTCATGGTCAAATAACATACTATAATGAGACACATAGAATGTTGAATGTCAGGTGTAAGTACTCATAAGCAGATAAGAATTCTTCTCATGAAGTTCACGCCTAGTAATCTCTAAGCTAGGAGATCATGAGAACATACCCTCGTGTAGGAATTCTGCATGTTTATGTGTCGTCAAATAAACCTATCTGTGAGTGTGTGTAATGGTCCTTATACGTTAATATTATTATTAATAATGTTATGACTTTTGAAATTAGATGTATTTTTAAAACCTCGATGATACAGTTTAAGATGAAGTTGGATATATTGGGTGTATCATGAGTGATTTCACTACACTTGATGGTTTATTATACCATTGCTAAATTTTTTTAAAATAATTTCATGGTGGTTTTTTATAAACTACCGCTAAAAATTTAAACAATTTTAAAAACATGAAACCTTCCCCCTCCCTCGACACCCCCGACCCCCCAAAACCCCTGACCCCCACCCTGCCAACCCCCTACCCTACTGACTCCCCAAATCCCTAGCCTCGTCGCCACCCGTCACTGCCCATCGCTTCCACTCATCAACCCTCACCGGGCCTCACCTCGTCGTGCCTCACCTCACCATGCCTCACCTCGTCGTCCCTCTCCGTTCCTTACCTTGTCGTCCCTCACCTCACCACCCAATGCCACCTATCATTAGTATGGTTTCATTTGTAACATGATTATGTGTTTTATGGTCTGATATGAAAGATAAATGTTGCACTTACATGATTCTATGTTTATATGTCCTGATATGATTATGTGTTTTATGTTTATATGTTTACCTATATTTAAACTAAAAAATGACATGTTAATCAATTACCATTTTGCTATGATTTTGAAATGAGGTTACACTTGTTCAGAATATAAGGTACTTTAACCTTATAACATAGTTATGGAAGAAGGGTACCCTAGTATTATATGAGATTTACATTACTCTTATTTCCTAAATACGAAAGTATGTTTCTTTAATTTACTAGTTTTGTTATTTTTCCTCCTTGGTGGACTTTGAGAAAAGGTTACCTTATAAAATTCTATTTGGTCCATACGATTAACCTAGGAGTGACCTAACACATGTAAGTATAATTTATATAGTGCCCAGTAAGAACTTTGATCATTATAGTGGTTTTAAACATATTATTTTCATCACCATGTATGAAATTGATTGTGTTTTTCTATCATTACATATTAAGAAGGGTATTAAACACTACACGACGCTTACATATGCATATATTATTGTACCACTAAATATGTTTAGGAGAGATAAGTGGAAATAATTTGAGTATTTTATACCCACACCCAACATGGGAACTTTAATTGTTTGTGTAAACTCTATATATCATGATTCATATAAAGGAAAGGTCCAAATGATGAATGGTGGATGTCAAATAAAGTTTAGAAGAGTGTGAAGAGAACAATCAGAGTTGACACTGAGTACTATTTTAATGGCTTTAGTATTTTTTATTTACTATTTTTTGGAACCTATTTCTATATATGATTAACCTAATATGAGATATTTAACAATGTAAACATATGAATCTTCTCATATATTACTTATATATCATTTTTGGATGTGTGTCCATATGATCATAGTTTCTTTTCCATTTAATCTATACATGGGGAATGGTTTTATTTATTTATTATTTATTCTTTTATGATTCCCTAATTCTCTATGTCTTATAAAAATTATGTAATAAAATAGCCATGATTTTATAGGGCTCCCTAGTGGGTCCCTATTAGATTTGTACCTCTTTCTTTTATCACTTTATTCTTTCCTAAGTAATGGGAGTGACCTGACAGGGGATTCTGACTCTATATCAGGTTTCCATTATGATTTTCAACCTCACATACATTTTTTACTCATTAATTTTGTAGTTTATGTTCATACTAGTCAAACTAAGAAGTTGAAAATAGTTTACGGTCATAATACTTGGACCATAGGGTTGCATAGAGTCTAAGGTGATAATGCTCGAAATGTGAATCCAAGCGTAATTTCATAGACCATGGACTATGGTGTTTCAAATAGTTTATGTTCATAATTCTTGGACCTAATTTGACCCCCCAAGATTGGTTTTTATGACACTAGAGGGTTTAAAACCAATAGAAATGGTCTTCCTAGGATGACCTACACCAATCAAACGAATATAGGGTTATGGAATAAATAAATTGAAATTAGGACTTTATGAACCTATGAATTAATGTGCTAATGATGGGGAATAAAAAGGGGGAAACATTTACTCATAAAAAATCTTACTCTATTACTTGGGCATGATGACCCATATGACTAATAAAAATTTACTCATAAAAAATCTTACTCTATTACTTGGGCATCAACATGTATAGTTTTCTGAAACCACTAAAACTCAGTTTATCCTATTAAAACACAACAATTTTATTATGACACAGAGGTACCTAAATTTATATTTCCATTAAAGATCATAGGACCATCCTATATTGTTTTACATCTATCATGAAATGTGGAAAATATGGTTTCAATACATCCCCTTATATATGTAATTCATTTATTTATTTTACATCTTACTCCAACCACATAAAAATATGGAGTATGAAATCTTGTATTAATTGTTTTCTCATGGTGAAACCCAGTTTTATTTCTATGTTACCTACAACACTGCCTCTCACCACGTATACATTATATGGCATAGTTGACTATTAGGCCTTCAAATTTCCTCACACCATGAGAATACTCCTTTTGGATTTGATAATTTTTATATGATACTCCACATATAAACCATTTCATCATTTATCATGGATGTCATGTATTTTTTTAGTCTTTTTCAACTATATATCAACATGTTTAACACAACCTTCTTTGATGCTTTATTTTAGACCTAGAAAACATTTTATGTCATTTGTGGATATTTTATAAATAAAACAAATATTTGAATGGAATCTTCAAGAGAAGTCTATAAAAATGGTTATAGTAAGAAGTCAATAGAAAACCTTATTTAAAATAATTAATTATTTATCATTGTTATGTATATTTTGTTTGTTAGTACTATGAATCTGTTATCATTTCTAATTTTTTTTTGTATAATTTTTTTTGAAATATATGTTCTGAATTTTATTTTATTTTATGAAATTCCAATAATTCCAAGGAGGAAGCATTATACTATTCCATTGACCATAATGATAGATGAGTATCCATCAGTATCCGTCCCTACAGCACCTAAGACTCTATTTGCTTTCCCCCCTGCACTATCTCTCACACCCTCCGTGAGCGTCCCATCAGTAGCTCAATTGATGCCTTCTCATTCTATAGTCTCAGTAGTGAGGGAGCAGGGTTCCACTATTAGTTATTTGTGGGGATATTGTAGGGTTACTATTATAGGTACAAATTTTAATATGAATAAATTTATTTCACTTTTTTATACTAACTGTTTGTTCATAAAAGATAGAAACAATGCAACTATGGAGAAATATATGAAAAGTTCAGATATATGGAATCTGACCAAACTAAAGATAGTTGTCCCATTTTATTCTTATGGGGTCCATACAGATGACACTACAGGATTACTTGGCTAGATTTTAGGCCAGCTATCCATGGAGCCATTTTCCCTTCCGATTGCGTACGATGATTGGAGGCATATGCCTTCGTCTTAGAAAAATGAAGTTATTGATTGAAAAATAAAGGTAATTTTAAGAAATTATAGTGTAATTTAATGTCATTATATTATTAAATTTTAATATTTTCAAAATGAATTTCTATGTATAGATATTTTTCCACTTTATGGTTACTGATGCGCCAGCACAAAAGTGGGCATTGAAAAATATGGGAAAGAAATGGAAAGACTTTAAATGGAGATTATGGAGCAATGTCAACGATACTTTGTTGAGTGACCAATAGATGTATGACTTGGTACCCAATGGGGTACCTGGAGAGAAATATAAAGTTTTTATTGACAAATATCGTCATGAGAAGCACATGGTATTTAAATATATATTATTATATTAATATCATTTGACATTTATACATGTATATGAAAAGGATATGACATTTCATACATTAATGTTAAATTAAATTTTATTTATTTCAAGATATTTTAAGGAAGAATGCATCAAGATTGGGTAAGAAAATCATCCCTCACACCGCGGGGTCAAAGAGTTATTCTAGAAGCTGATCGACTCT
This sequence comes from Viscum album, assembly GCA_963277665.1. NCBI lineage: Eukaryota > Viridiplantae > Streptophyta > Magnoliopsida > Santalales > Viscaceae > Viscum > Viscum album. Next base: position 148,919,930 of record OY728129.1, on the reverse strand, counting down.
GGTAATATTTTCATTGGTTTAAATATTTATAAGACAATATTATCTATTAAATATATTAAATTATTGATTTATATTTTTTTAATGCAGTCACAAAGTTTAGGGCACCAAGCATCCCGAACAAAAGTGTGGTTGGATGTTCATAAAAAATATGATGGGAGTTTTGTTAATGAGTCTGCCAAAGAAATTGGGGTATGAATTCATTTTTCATTATAATAACTTATTATCATTTTTTTACTATGTTAATATATATTGCTTCTAATATGACTAATATTTGATTTATAGGTAAAAATTAAAGAACTATGGGATGCCAATCCCACGCAGTCCTACTTAGTCTCCTAGGATAACCTAGTTGGTAAAGTGCTTGGGAAGGAGCATCCTAGTCGAGTGCACGAGATGGGTTTGGGACCCCTACCATCTGATGTCTTTAACATGACATTGGGTATTTAAGATGAATCTACTCCTAGTTTTAGTTGATATGCTCAGAGAGATTATATTTCTATGAAAAACACAATTTAGGAATAGGGGGCTCAGATATCCACTTTACAGAAAGTGTTGGTTGATTTATATTAGATTACGACCAAATATATCCCTGGTGATATAGCATTGATGATGGGTGGTGGTAAGGTAAATCACATAACTTCAAAATCATTTAGTTTGTAAAAAATTTATTGGTTTTAAGTTTAAATATATATATATATACACAAAATTATTTAATTTTCAATATAATCGTCTTGCAGGTGCTCATATTAAGAAGTAGAGATGGAGGTGAAGAGGGTGACAAGTAGTGTTCACCATCAGATAGTGATTAGTGGTCTTGTTGATATGTTGTAAAAATATGGAAACAAAGGGTTTGTTCAGGTATCATGTGTGGAACAAAGTAGTCACCTAACATTTTCATGACCTAAAATTTTTATTATTTCACATTTTTGATAAAGGAATTGGAATTTGATATGTCTTGATGATTTAGTAAGGTAGTGAGTCTAGAATTGGTTGATTATGAAGTTAGTGGATTATAAAGTAATCTATGTTCCATATAGAAGATGGAGATATTTAATATTTTCATTTGAGTTGTGTTAGGATGTGTATATTAGTATTTTAGACTAACTATTATGTTGTTTATTTGATTCATTTTACTCATATTGGAGACACACTCCCCACAACCATGTCATTCAAGGATGGGCCCCACAAATGTTGGGTTGACCATTGACCACATTAAAAACATGGGAATGATCACTTCTCAAAAGATATCCTTTAAGGTGTGTGACCTAGATGGTATGTGAGCCTATTTTGGACACACACAATCACTATAGGGGATAATAATACTTGGAGGATGATGGGGATCCAAATTGAGGTAGATCTAAAGTGTGGAGTTGAATATTTATTGATTTTTGGGCAGATTTCAACACTTTGGGAGCTATGAAACTATGTGCTTGAGCACATTAAGTGAGACTATATATAAGATATTATTAAGGGGAAGGCCTTGAGGTTGTTCATTCTTTGGTATGAGACTGAGAAATGAGATTTTGGCATCTCTTTGTATCCCAGGAAACTTATAATCCAACCATATGTAGTTTTGAAAATCAGTGTGGTAGATGACCATCATTATAATAGAAAGTCCTGTCAGGAAAGGGATAAAATATCATGATTATTAAATACTAGTCCAATATGGTCAATTTTAGTCTAGGTATTTTAAAGTCTTACAGATCATAAGTTCGTGCTATGTAGTTTGAAGGCTTACAACTCAGACGTTGGTTCTATATAGTTTGAAGTCTTAGATTTAGATATATAAAACATTGTTAGATGGTTGAAATGATATAGTTTATGTTATTCTATTATATGTTCTCTTCACATGGTTTTTTATGAAACATTGTTATATTGTTGACTACTGAACATTTTTAGATGGTTTAGATTATTCTGTTATATGTTTTCTGCACATGGTTTTTTTCAGGGTACCAGTATTGGGGCTGCAGAATCTTCATCATTTTTTTATTTGTAAATATAAATTTTTTGGTAGTTTAAACTGCCACTATAGGTTGATATTTTCTTATTAGCAGCAGTTAAAAATGCCTCTAAATAAATGCACGTTGTTATTTAGCAGCGGTTTGGGTGGTTTTAGCACCACTTTTAATATAAAAAATGGAAAATATTTAGCGTCAGTTTTAACCACTGCTAAATACATTAATTTTTTCCACATGAAATATCTGAAAAAACCACTACTAAATATGTTTACTACAAAACTTTCTAGAAACTACTGCTAAATTAAATAAACCACCATGTGTTGGATGACAACACTTGATTTAGCAGCAGTTTTATGAAACTATCGCAGAAACATATGGTGGCGGTTTAAACCACCGCCACATTAAAAAAAACCACCACTGTGCTGTGATTTTATTATAGTGTGTTATATTAATTAATAAGTTAAAGAATTATTTTTCCCTTTTATATTTAATGAATATGATGTCTCGAACCTTTGATTGAAATGGAATTGTCACAATAAATTCCATGCTCATGGTGTAACAAAGAGTTTATTTCAGATTTCCAAAGAAATACACATCAATCATATTGGTTGGTGACATGGATGTGAAACCAGATTGGTGAGATATTATGGCAAATTGATTATATTACATAGTAAGTGTTCATGTGTGGTTGTCAATGTTGCGACATTAACTTCTTTCTCATGGGTGTCTTGACTCGTTTCTAGATATTAATCTTATATTTTAGGCAAGTCTACATAATTTTAACGAGAAATAATCCTAGAGGGTCACACACTAAGTATTTATGTTGATCTCAATTAATTTATATTTGAATTTAATTATTGAAATAAATATTATTCTCATGATCATAGAATAATTTTATTGAGGTTTTTATTGGTCATAAATATTTAATAAATATTCATTTTTCAGTTTTTGAATAGAATATTTATTTTATTTAATGAATATTTAATAAATATTTATTTTCTAGACTATGAATAGAAGATTTATTTATGAATAAATATTTAATTAAATATTTATTTAGGCATTCAATAAATATTGAGGAGGATGAGTGGACCAATATCGTATCCATTGATAATTATTAATTTACAAGTTGATAAAATAGTATATATCATTGCGTTAGTTAGAACACACCATAAAATAATAATAATAATAATAATATTTTTATATGGCATAGGGTAAAATAAGGTTTATTATAAGGGTAATTTTGTAATTATATAATATTTTTACCAAAACCCAAACCCTATAATTGATTTTTATGTATATTATGTGGGGTTAATCGAGAATCAAGAATCGTTGCACAAAAAAAACTCTATAGATTCCTCCTCCTCTTATCCTCTAAATAATGAGAAGAAAAAATTATAATCCTTCAATCTTGAAGGATCTTAAAGAAATCAATATGAACAATAGAAGATGATCAATCTACCACACTAGCACCCCGATATTCCATCAGTTTTGTTCGTAGATCAAAGGACCACATATGGATCTCCACTATATGGGCTCTACTTTGGGTCATCCATACACAAAAAATGTAATTTTAAAAGGGTTTCAAACAATCAACATTTTCATCAAATAAATATCCTAAGGCAACATAATTTTTATTCATATTTTATTAAATTAATTATAAATTTAATGTGAAAAGATCATATCTGGGTTCCAGGCTTATTTATTTAAATATTTGATGGAAACGTTTTTTTTGGTTATGATGTTTACATATTACACAATTAGAGAATGATCAATCAAATTTGAAAAAACCTTAATAGTTATCCACCCACTAGGTAGTTCCATTTCACCCAGAACCTTCAAGAGGTGTCAGAGGGGTAAAATTTATAATTTATAATTATTTATTTGATTATTTATATATTATTTACAATAGTGGTTAGATATTTCATTTTAGATTATTTTTTCTTCAATATAAAGTTTAATTAATATGTTTTCAACATTTTAATTTTCATCATTCAGGATTCATAATTTCTTAATGTCTAGGAACAGATGGAGAATGATCAGAGATGTTATCGGGAAGTGCCAATAATTTTAGCCAGTAGATTAGGTCACATGATGTGTACCCATAGTACACACTATATACCCAAGTGTACTACACTTGGATGTATCACGAGATACATGATGAACCAAGAAGTAATAACATGTGGCTCATTTATTATAAACCATGTGTTGAATGATACAATATGGCACACAAATTTTCGGGTTACACCACGTGTAGCTGGAATACACGTCATGTAGTCTATATGGTATAATAATGAAATTAATGTTAACCGTTTGGCCAAATACATAGTTTCTAACCACAAGAGATTGAAATCTTAGACAATTAAGGATATGCATGGAGTATAGTTGATGTAGATGGTTTGTAACTCATTATTTCACATGTTCAAAAAACACACTGAGTCCTTTGGTATGTTACGTGGCCACATGGCTAGCATAACACACGATGGGTAACCAGAGTACACATCATGTGGTATCACATCCAAAGAACATACTGAGTCCTTTGGAAGATTATGCATACACATGACAAGAAGAACACAAAACATGTAGCTAGTTAGTAAATGTCATTTAGTTCATCCAAGATACATTCTAAAGGCCCATACATTTATTCTGGGTACACAAAAATCTATGAACATGATGTATATCTCGTAAATACACGTCATGTAGCCTCCCAATAAAGGACAAAATTAAAATACATTAAACTAATTAGTTTCATCATTAAAATATAATTATATTATTGGCATAAGATGTGTTTGAATATATAATAAAGGTTTTAAATAATTAATAATTCTCAATTAATTTATTGTAATTATATGTATTTATTTGACATTCTATTTTTATTTTCCATGAATTCATTAATGATGGGTATCTCCAAGTGACTTCGGATGGTCATTAAGATGAAAGGAAATTAATTAATTAATACAAGTGAATTTATCTTAATAATAAAGTACAAATTGAAATGAATTATATCCAGTGTACCATTTCATATTCATTTCATGTGTATGACCATTCATGATCTTTGACCATACCTATGTATGAGTTGGTTTAATTTAATTTAATTTAATTTATTTCATGGGTTTGTAATTATTTATTTTCAAATTAAATATGATGTCATGGGATTCATCCATACCTCTTTTATTATGTAGGACCTACGTGTCCACGATTATTTATGTAATTCCCCAGAACAAATCCTTTGGTTCCCCTCACTTGCATGTGAGTTATAAACATATGTAATAAAAGGAGTATCCCAAGTTTCGTGGAGGTAGTTCAAGATATAACCAATATGATGAAAACTAAGGTGATACATAGGTGGATAGGTGTAATGTTACAACTCATTCCAAGACTATCATAAAGAGTTTTCCCCTAGGTCATAGGTTGATTTATTACCCTCTAAAAAATATGCCTTTAGATAAACTCATGAATAGGTTATTTATTTATTTATTTCTATCTTATGAAATATTTATTTTATGGATGTAAGACCATGATTACATAAATAAATAGACTAATATACAAATATATAATTTAAATAAATGAATTATGAATGAATGTTTTATCAAAACATGGTTAATCACTTAAGTAAAATCCAATTAATATTAACAAGACATGTAAAGGATAAAATAAAATATATTTATGCATAATAAAACAAAATACCTCAAGTTAATATTAATTCATTAATACTTCCATCATTTTAATTGATATGAACCCATATTTAAAGTGCAAGTTCTGCCTACGTAGGAGGAACTTTATTTGTCAGGAAGTCTTAACTAAGATAGTGAGTCGAATTTTGTTTTCTATTGTGGGATTGGATGTATTTTCTCATTTATAATAAAAAAGTAACTTTTATGATGATGAGATAGTGGGTCGAATTAACCAAATATGTATTAGGTTTAATGTCCTAAATTTTTCCAAAAAAAAAATTGGGCAAAAGTGTTGAGGAAATCCTAGTTAGGGTTTTTAGATCGGGGAGTCCACTCAACAGATAAAGGAGATTCAAGTTTACAATTAGAAAGACCACCTAGCTAAATAATTTCTTATAATTTTCATGGCCAATGTATGGATTATAAGAAAGGAAATATGAATCCTTTTTACTAGAATGTCTTAAGTGAATGGATATTCTGAGTTCAATGGGGAGGGGTGTTGAGGCTTGATAAAATAGTGGGAGCTATAATAAAATTAAAATTCATTATGTCTCACAAAAATTATAATAAAGTGAAGTAATAATAAGATTCACTTTTATAATTATAGAATAATGGAAATTCATTCATCCACACTATCCCTATCATCAATATTGGAGAATTACCATCTCCTTACTGGAAGTAACATCCAGGAATGGTTCAGATGCCTATGAGTTGTGTTTTTCTATGAATTGAAATATTATATTCTATAATCCTCACTTATTGATCTACCAAAAAAGGAGGTGAATGATAAAGATTTCATTATATATGATAAACACATAAGTGAAGTGGTTGACATTAAATGTTTAATGATTTCATCCATGTCTAGTGAACTCATGAAGTCTCATGAAGACTTGGATGCTTATAGAATGCTCCAAAATATCCATGGTCTATATTATGATTGAACTATATATAAATGATTTGAGATATCCAAGGTTATATTTTAGAGTAACCTTGGAGATGATACACCAACCAGGCCTCATGTAGTCAAATTCATTAGCTATATTGAGCTCATAAAGGTTCTAGGGTTTAATTTTCATAAAGAATTGTACATAGATCTCATTCTTGAATTAATACATTAGATATTACATAGATTTGTTGTTAATTTTATTATTAAAATATATAGAATACTCTTATAGATAATCTCACACTAAATAACCAAGTTGATTAAGAGATGAAGACTGAAAAGCCTTCCATCCTTATGGTGAATAAAATTAAAGGCCAATTAAAGATCTCTAAGTCAAAATCTTCTTCACAATTCCCTTCCAAGAGGACAAGGATCAAGGGAAAAGAAGGTGAATAAGATGTTGTTAGTTTCATATATGGAAATAGGGGCCACTAGAAGAAAAACTAAACACATACAAATAAGTAAGGGGAAGCTTTCAAGTGTATTTTTTATTAAATGTAATTTTTCTGTTTCTATAAATTGGGTATTAGATATAAAACATGTGGTGGTCACATATGTATTAAAACACAAGAAACAAGTAGATTCTGAAATATTTCATAAGGGGAGGTAGATCAATGAGAAACCAACATATCCAAACTTATTATCATGGCCATTGGAGACTTATAACTTACATTTCCCATGAGAATGATCTTGGTTTTAAAAAATTATTATTATGTTCCATTTGTTACCAAAAAAATTATTTCTATATCTAAACTTGATACACATGGATTCATTTTTAAATTTGGGAATAAATTTTTCTTCTTTTATAAGAATAATATTTGTTTAGGTAAGACACATTTAAATGACCATATTTATGTATTCGATTACATGAACCAAGTAATGTAAATTGATAACAAAACTAGTTCACATGAATCATACCACACCCAACTATGGAATCACTATCTATATCATGTAAAGAAAAATAATTTCTCTAAATTACACTGAGATTAATGTTTAGATTATTTTAAACTAAAACCACTTCATGTATCTCACACATGTTTACAAATAAAAATGACTAGATCCCCATTTAGTGTAAAATATTAAAGGGCCAAATAGATTCTTGAATTAGTTCATATTGATGTGTGTGGAACATTTCCAGTTGAATTAAGGAGTGAGTACTCATACTTCATAACTTTTATTGATGATTTAAGTAGATATGGACATGTCTACTTAATGAGATATATGTTAGATTCCTTTGAGAGATTCAAGGAATTATATAATGAAGTTGAGAAATAGCTTGGTAAAAAAATTAATAAAATCCACTCAGATCATGGTGGATAATATTTTAATAAATACTTTATTGATTATTTATAGGAGTTTGAGATTCTATCTTAACTCACTTCTCCTTATATACCTCAATGGAATGATGTAGGCAACAAAAGGAACCACACCCTATTGGACATAGTGAGATCAATGATGAGTCATGCAAGTCTTTCATTATCCTTTTGGGGATACTGATTACAAATAGAAGAATACCTACTAAACTGAGTGCTGACTAAAGAAGAAACTAGTATTCTATATAATATTTGGTATGTAAATAAACCCATGTTGTTTTATATACAAGTCTCGGGTTGTGAAGAATTTCTTAAGGCCATTTATGGAAAAAAAATTACCCCAAGTCACTAAGTGTATATTTATAGGTAATCCTAAGGAAACTAAAGTATATTACCTATATGACCCTATAAATAAGAAAGTTGTGGTTAACAGACATATCACCTATATTGAAGGGGATCACATCTCTAAAGGAGATAGTAGGAGTGAGATATACTTCAATGAAGTCTAGGCATAAGATAAATAAGAGTTGGAACATGAACAAATTCCATAAAGCCCCATGGAAGAGAATGGTCAAGAGACATAAGTATTGCATATAAGTAAAAGAGAGGTTAGAGAACTTGAAATATACATTTTTATATTTATCAAGAAAGGTGACTCATTATTAGTTGATAATAATGATCTTGTAACATATAAGGTAGCAGTGAGTGAAAAATATGTTGTGAAGTGGAAATAATATTTGAATTTTAAAATGGATTACATATACCAAAACCACTTCTAGATTTTGGTAAATCTTCCAGTGGATGTAAATCCTATTGGTTGTAAATGGGTATTCAACATGAAACTTTACATGGATGGACAAGATTGTTCTTATAAGGTATGATTGGCTGCAAAAGGGTTCAAATGGTGTCAAGGTATATACTAAAGTGAAACATTTTCACTTGTTTATATATTGAAATCCACCAAAATTTTATTTTCCATTGTGGATTTCCATGACTATGATATTTGGAAAATGTACATCAAAACATACTTCCTTAAAGGGAACCTTTTAGAATATTATTATATGACAACGTGAAGGGTTTGTAAATATGAAGGATTCTAATAATATATGAAAATTACAAAGATCCATTTATGAATAAAAACAATAATCCATGTCATAGAACATTAGATTTGAGGAACCCATAATATAATTTGGTTTTATAAAGAAAAAATGTGATCCTTGTGTTTATAAATGGTTTAGTGGGAGTGTATTCATTTTTTTAATAGTTTATGTCGATGACATAATACTTATTTGAAATGAAATACCAGTAATATAGTATGTTAATGCCTAGTTAAATAAATAATTCTCTATGAAGGAATTAGGTAAAGTAATATATATACTTCAGATAAATATTCATTGTGATAAATCCAAGAGGCTGGTCAGTTTAAGTCAAGGTAGATATATTGAAAAGGTATTGAGTATATTCAGTATTGTTTCCAGTGTAACATGTAATTCGTCTTTTCAAGAAAATGTGTCCTCAAACATCTGATAAAATATAGATAATGGAAAGGATTATATATGCATCGATGATTGGGACAGTCTTGTATGCTGTGTTTTGTACTAGGATAGATGTCGCTTGCACCTTAAGTGTGGTATAAAGATATCAATTTGGCAAAGATGATGTCCATTGGATGTAAATCAAGACTATACTTAAGTAAATGAGGCATTATAAGGATATGTTCCTAGTCTATATAGGAGATAAGAAACTAGTCATTAGAGAATATACTGATTCTAGTTTCTAAATAGATTAAGATGATATGAAATCTTACATGAGATACATCTTCACTCTCAAAAGTGGTGATGTAAGACAAAAGATCTAAAAAGAATCCATGGTTGTAGAATTTATAGTAGATTTTGAGTATATTTTATCTTATGAGGAAACTAAAGAAGTAGTTTATTTATGAAACTTCATCGAAGATTTTTACACGTTACTTAGCAATAAAGATCTTATCACACTCTATTGTGATAATACTATAGCAATGACCCTTGAAAAGGATCCATGGCCACATTAGTGGAATAATCACATAATTTTGAAGTATTATATCTTGAGGGATTTTTCTCAAAGAGGTGAGGTCATAATGAGTACAATATCCATGGAATACAATGTAGAAGAACCCTAAACTAAAGCCTTAACTCAGAAGAAACATGATCATCTTGTGAGGTACAACAGACTGAAATTCACATGTAGATGGATCTAGTCTAAGTGAGAGTTTGTTGGAGTTTGTGTTCTAGAAAAAACTATTTTTACTTTAGATTTCATGTATATTCAAATATTTGAAAATTAATTAAATAAATTATTACATAATTTTCATTATTCTACATGACTTTAATGTAATAATTTCATTGAGTATCTATTGCATTGATAAGGTTATATCGACCCCTTTATACGATGAGAAACTTGAAATTCCATGAAAATATTATTAAATATAGTTCTATAGCCCAATAAAATACTATTATGGGATACATATAATGTTGAATACCGGGCGTGAGTACTCATATACAGATGAAACTTCTTCCCATGAAGTTCACACTTGGTAATATCCAAGATAGAAGATTATAAGAATAGATCCACCCATAAGATTTTTTCATATTTATGTGTCATAGGATATTCCTATACGTGAACATATATAATGTTCCTTATACATTAATATTATTATTAATTCATGTTATGACTCACACACTTAGGTTTATTTTGTAAAACATGATGATACAGTTCATGGTGAAGTTGGATATGTTTTATGCATCATGAGTGTTGTTTTATTAATTAATAAGTTGAGGAAGGATTTATCCCTTCCATATTTATGGAAGATGATGTCTTGTCACTTTGATTAAAATGGAACCGTTGCATTAAATTATATATCTATGTTGTAATGATGAGTTTATTTCAGATAGTCAAAAAAATATGTATGAATACTATAGGTTGATAACATAGACATGAAACTTGATTGATGATATATTGTAACAAAGAGATTATATCACACAGAAAGCATTTTCTTGTGGTTATCGATGTTGTGCCATTAACTCCTTTCTATTGGGTTCCTTGACCTGTTGCTTGATATTAATCTTAGACATTAGGAAAAACTACCTAATGCCAATGAGAAATAATCATAGAGTGTCACACATTAAGTGTTTTTGTTGATTCAATTAAATTATATTTCAATTTAATTATGGGAATAAATACCAATCACAAGACCGAGGAATAATTTTATTTAGGTTTTTATTGATTAAAAATATTTAAAAAATAAGTATTCATCAGACTATAAGTAGAATATTTATTTTATTTATTAAATATTTAATAAATATGTATTCACCAGACTATGAATAAATTTTTTATTTATGAATAAATATTTAATTAAATATTTATTCATGTATTCAATAAATACTGAGGAGGATGAATGGACCAAAATCATGTCCAGTGATAAATATTAATTTACAATTTGGTAAAATAATATATATTGTTGCGGAAATTAGCACAAACTATAAAACAATAATATTAATATTATTATATGGAATTAGGTAAGATAAGGTTTATTATATTATTTAAGGGTCATTGTACGATTAAATAATATTTTAACCTAAACCATAACTCTATAAATAGATTTCTATGTCTATTATGTAGGGTTAATTGAGAATTGAGAATCATTGTGCACAATAGAGTTCTCTCTAGATTCATCATCCAAACATCCTCTCAATAATGAGGATAATAAGAGAGAATCCTTCAAGGATGAAGGATATTTAATTGATCAATATGAACACCACAAGATAATCGATCCACTGTGTTAGCACCTAACATTCCATCAGTGTTATTTATAGATCAAAGGATCCCATGTGGATCATCGCTAGAAGGGATCTACTTTGGGTCCTTCCAATATAAAAATGGTAATCTAAAAAGGTTTTTAGATGATCAAAATATCCACCAAAGAAATATCCTAAGACAAGGTAATATTTCTTCATATATGATTAAATTAATTATAAATTTGACATGCAAAGATCCACTCTGGGTTTTGGGATTTTCTTTGTTAATATTTGATGGATGAATTTTATTGGTCATGAGGTTTACATATTGCACAATTAGAGAATGATACATCTAATCCTATAAAAAAATTAATGGTTATCCACCTACCAGGTGATTCCGTTGTGCCTTAAACCTTAAAGTTTCTTTCTCTCACGTAAAGGTAAAATTGAATTATAGGAGTTGTGTAAAGGTAAATGTGAGCTATGTAAATTCCATCTCCTAACCATTTAAAGGTCATAATCTATTCCCATAAGGGTAAATCATAGGTTTTTAAGTCTATATATGGGTTATATGGACCTATGTTAAGGTATCTAACATCTAAGAAAAGGTCATATGGACCTACTATGGGTAATACTAAATGCCATATGTTGTATAAATGTATGTTGAGTTTCCAAAATTCATTTATAATAAAGAATAAAATAATTCATATGATATAAATGAACTGATATTAATGGATTAAACATAAAAATGTGATTTTGATACAATTTGATATTAAAATTGTCTAGATGACGAAGAGAATGAAACTTTATGGATGAGAAGACTAACATGGTGAATTATAGTATAATCATAATGCACAAAATCATAGGATGAGAGAATACACACCATGGTTAAGGTCATGTTCAGTGTAAAATGAATATGAACACACCATAGTGAATGTTCAATATGTGTTTTGGTCATCATAGAGTATTGAATAAGTGAAGGGAGTGCTAAAAAATCATGCTATCCATTTCAATAATTTTTTTGTAGGCCATGGTGGGAAAATTGGGACAAAATGAACACCACATTGTAGTGGTGTATATTTTAAGAAAGATAATTACCTATGAGAAACAATGAATCATTTATTCCATTATTATTTTCATGTTTTAAGTCATGATACTCACAAGTAATATGATGTTTGAGATTGAAAATGGTGAGGACCATTCTATGGTCATTTCTAGGTGGAAATTTTCAGTAGGCCCTAATGTTAGGAGATAATTGAGGTCCAATATGAAGATCTCTATGCCACATGCTATTCTATAATATTTCATGTTTCATTAATATTTGGTCTAAACTCAGATTTAATGTATTTTGTGGATAATGAGATCAAAATATTTGACTATCACATAAAATAATAAATCCCAAGTCATATGGAAATTTAAAATAAAGTTTTGATTGAGGTTTTAAATAAGTTTTTAATAAGAGAAGATCCTACCATATGTCATAGAGATTTATATAAATTGAATATGGAAATAATTTTCATACACTATTCACATGATATTTTTTGTGAGTATTTAAAGGCAGGAGACAAAGAATAATGGTTGTAAGAATTGAGATAACTATTAAAACACTATCTGATAAAATACTGATAGACCAATACACATATTTATCGAAGGGAGAGTGAAGATGAGTTCAATGATAAGAAGGTATTTTTTTAGAGAAGAATAGTTGATACTTGAGTATTCAGAATGAGGAGAAAGAAACAGTTTATTCAAGATCAGGAGTGAGTTTTGAGATCAGCAGTGTTGACCATCATTGACGATTATTGAAGTTCTTGAAGGTGTTGTACATGGGTGAACCAAATCCTATATTCTCATAGAAGAAAATAATTATCAGGTGGAATAGATTAAGATAAGATAAGAAGGATATATTTATATGTTTGGATTTATATTATTATGGATGGGGTTTATATCCAATCATGGGAAGGGGAAATTGGGACTGAGGGTATGACTAGTTTTATAGAGAAGGAACATAGTGGAACTTGCATTGATCAGAATAGATGTGTTTTGGTGTAATCACTATATCATATAGTGGTTAATCTATGATTAGGGTGTATAAACAATCACAAAAGGATTAGGTATTTTCATGCGAGCCTTATAAATCCTTTGTGCTACTCTATTTCGTATTATTATTGCATATGAGGTATGGCTGTGGGAAATATTTGAGTGGATACTGAAGCTTAACAAGTTCAAGAGGATGAATTGAGAATTCATAAAAAGAATACCATTGATTCACCCCTATCAATGGTCAATATTAGCCTAAGTATTCATAAGTGGTATTATAGAAAATCTATGTACCATCTTAAGATCCTAGAAGTTGTTGAGTATTTAGAATCAAAACTCTATGAACAACTGATGAGTCCCTACTTTCAATGGAAAGAACTACCACTGTAGGAGGAATATGATAATACCCTACCTTCTTTCACATATCTTGAAGGTAAAATATTATACCTCTATTGTTTTTCCACCAATTATCAAAGAATATTATATAAAACATTCTATCAAGAAAAATATTGAGAATGATGGAAAAATACAAAAAATCTACCATGATATCTCATTCATAAAAAGTGTACACAAATATTATGGTCCTTCAAACTATAAATGAGATTTATAAAAAAATGATAAGTAGTTATGAAGGTAATATAAAGGTTAAGTAATCCAAATTGAAAGTATGGAGAATAAAATTTAAAGATATTAAGATTTCAGATGATGAGAACATTTGTGACTATTTTATAAGAGACAATGAGATTTTAAGTAATATTTCAAGGTTTGGTGAGAAGCTAGAGGACTCAACCATTATCAATAAGAATATGAGGAATTTTCTGGATAAATTTGATACCAAATTTTTAGCCATGGAATACTAGAAATATTTTTCATTAGATGAGTTTCACAACATTCTCAAAGTATATTAAATTATAAAGACACCATCTTTCAAGAAGAAAGCTAAATATGAGATGGCCTTTGAGGCTATGAGAAAAATTAAAGTAAAATAAGATGAAGTTACAAAATAAAGTGAATTAGATAATATTTAGGATGATTAATATGTCAACAAAATTTTTCTCTTTTATCCAAGAAATTCCAATAATGAAAAATGAAAACTAAAAGGAAATTAATTAATAAGATGCTATAATTGCGATGATATTGGTCATATTGTAAAATATTACCCAAATAAGAAGGTTAAATAATTATAAATGGATAAGGAGGATAATAAATACAAAAAAAGGTAAAAAAATAATAATATCAACAATAAGATATTAAGTTTGAAGAGAAAGAGGGAAAATGGTGACTCATTAAGCAGTAACTTAGATGAATAAGTCAATTTATTTTCTAATATTGAGAAATGTTTTTATTCATATAGTAGTGATGATGGAGAATAATTGAGTAAAATTGAATGGCCAATGAAAGAAGAATTGAAAAAATATTTTGAGAATATTAAAAAAATTTAGAAATAAAAGGGAAAACTGCTCAAGGAGAAGAACAAGACTACTTAAGAAAATGAAGATCAGGTAAGAAAGGAAGTAACCAATGTTTATGAGATCAAGAAGCACAATCTTAAAGAAGATGAACATGAGAAGATTATGAGTGATCTTGAGGATAATATGGATTTAATGGAAGAAGAACTATCTAATACAAAATTAATATGAATTTTTGTTCAAAATGTGATGAAAAAATCTATATAAGAATTCACCAAGTCCATTGAGATAAAAGGAGAATATTATGATGTTGGTGAAATGAGGTGTTACAATAGGGAAGAAAAATCTACACCAAATATTTCAAAAGTTAAATATGTTATCTCTAATAGTATAAGTGATAAATTAAAGGTATATCTTTTTTGAAATAATAAGGAAATTTATATTAAAACTTCCACATAAAATTAATGGAAGAACATTCCAAGGATATCACTTCCCCTTAGTTAAAATAAGTCTTAGGATATAGATGGAAAATAATAGTTTTATAGACTAATTTTTTAATAAAATGAAAGATAAATTTTTTGAGGGTTCTATTAGTGTTGTGTAAGGTATAAACAAAGATCCTATTCTATTTTATTTAATATATCATTTCTAGTAAATAGGTAAGAATTAAGTGGGAGATTTATTGAGAATATGAAGACATAGTTAAATAAGAAGCTAGATGGCGTCATAAATGCATAAAATCTATCTAACCAAAACAGATTTCAGTGTCTTGAAGAAATATGGAGAATATGTGAGTAATAATGTCATAAATATGAGGTATTCATGAATATATTACATGAATATATTTCTAATGATGTGAAAGGGAATTCATATACTACTATGTTTACCAATATATCTTGTGATGAACCTAATAAAATCGCATATGTCAATAAAGAATGATTGATAGTTTAGAAAGATCAATTAAAAAAGGATATAAAAGGAAAAATCATATATGGATGATAAAACCAAAATAAAAAAGTGATTTCACAAGATAAATCTAGTTGTTATGAGAATTTTTGCATAAATATATATTTGAAAGTTCAGGAAATATTAAATGAGAGATGTGAAAAGACTAGGAATGGAATGAATAATTGTATAAATATACTTCTAGACCATGAATAATTGATGAAATTTTCAATGAAATCACAAGGAAGTGGATTTTACTTAATCTATTAGGTAGATAATACAACCCCACATGAAGAAAAAATTCATGGGAGGAATAAAAATATATAACCTATGAAGGTGACTAACAAGAAGAAGATCACTCCACTTTCTAATCTTAGAATAATAGAGAAGAATATATTGATAAAAAACTCTCAATGTCAGTGTTATTTTTAAGGAACAAATAGGTATCTACTTATTCTCTTAAATCTTTTCTATTTGTACTAAAACACAGATAATTTAAGGATAATATTGAATGATTTCACTACTAGACAACAAAGAAGATGTTATCTCAATTTCCATGAGGTAAAGGAAATTAGTTCATCCCCTAAGGGGGGAGCTAAAATTATGTTAATCTGTTAAAAAAATCAAAATATTTGTGGATTTTTATTTTTTGGAGATCCCTTTGAAAATTGGCGAATGAGGACCAAAATGAGAATATGAAAATGTTATCACATGGTTGGTTATTTATGGAAAACATCGACAACCTTGGTTATGCACTCTTATTTTTTATGAATGGTTAGTCCATGAGACTTAAAGTTTTTTTTAATAAAGTATCATTTCTAAAAAATCATTTGATATAATACTTATCTCAAGTGGAATAATCTATAATTCATTTTGTAAAAGGGATTAGAAGTTTGCGATTTTTGAAAGAAATAAGATGAGTTGAGAAGAAAACCCCCATAATCCATTTTCATTTATTGTTAATAAAGGGTAGATAAATTAATTTGAATTTTGAGAAGTTTAATGGGGTATTAATCAATAAATAAAAATTATGGGATTTAATTTAGAAATGAATAGGTTGATTTTTTTTCAATAAAGTGTTTGAGAAGTAAATTCCAAATGTGATGAGTAGATTAGCGCTGTGCCATGTTAAATGGAAAAGGAAGTTATTGGATACTGCTTATGGAATTTATCTAGATAGCTTTAGTTTAGTAGCCCAAAATTATGATAATTGGGGATATTATATTCAAAGGAATTAATGAAAAGTGTTAGTAAATGAAATAACACTATCTACAACAATTTTGAAGCGTGTTTGAGTGTTGAAGAAGGACTAGTGATTCTTTGAAATGGTACTAATTGGGGTTGAAAAAGTCTCCAATTATAAGTAACTACATAAGGGTAAGTTGTGAATTTTAATATCTACCTAAAGTTAACTTATTACCTACATAATGGTGAGTTCAAGTTTATGCCTCTCACATAAAGGTAAAACTGAATTCCAAGAGCTGTGTAAAAGTAAATGTGATCTATGTAAAGGTCACCTCCAACCTACATAAAGGTCTCTATCCATTCATGTAAGGGAAACTCAGAGATTTCTATAGACACATAAGTATAATATGGACCCACTTAATGGTAACCAATATCTACATAAATTTTATCTGGACCTATGTTAGGGTAATACTAAAAACCATATTCTGCATAAAGGTATATTGAGTTTCTAGAATTTATTTTTAATGAATATGATAACAATTCAGACTGTGTGAATACACAGATATTTATGGATTAAATATCACAATGGTATTGTGATACAATACTAAATTAAAATAGACCAACCAAAGAAGGTACTTTTACTTTATAGATGAGAAGAGTACCATGATGCACACAACATAACCAGGAAACACAAAATCAAAAGATGAGAGAAGCCAAACCAAAATGAAAGTCATGGTCACCGTATAATAAAGATTACAAAATTAATGTGAATGATCAGTGGATTTTTTAGTCATCATAGTGGATTGATTAATTGAAGGGATTACTAAAATGACATACTAGCTACTTCAGTCATAATTGTGTAGGTCATGGTGGTAAAACAAGGAACAAATGAACCCCATGTCATAGTTGAAGTCATTTCAGGAAAGATGATTACTTATGTGAAATATTGTCCTATTATATCATGGTGTATGTCAAATTTTAATTCATGATACTCACATGGAATATAGGTTTGAGATTTAAAACAATGAGGATCATACCATGGTCATTTCTGGGTGATTATTTTGAGAATCCCTAAATATTGGGAGATGATAAAGGTCTAGCGTAGGGATCTCCACACTGAAGGCTATGTCGTGCCACTAAATGTTTCATGTAGAAATGGATTAAAATCAAATACAATGGAATTTTGGATGTTGAGATCTAGATATTTGAATATTTCATAAAATATTAAACACCAATTTTTGTTGAGATTTAAAAGAAAGTGTTGACCATGTATTTCAATGAGTTTTTAATTAGAGAAAATCTTTCCACAATTCATAGATATTTATATATATTAAATATAAAAATAATGTTCATATAATATTCAAATGATATTTTTGGTGGGTACTTAAATATAGGACATATAGAATAAATGTAATAATAATAAAGATATCTTAGAAAAAAATGTGAAAGAAAATATTAAAAGCCTAATACACATCTATATCAAAGGGAGATAGAATACATGTCTGAATATGAGAAGGTATTTTTCTAGAGAAAATACATGCTTCTTGAGTATCTATAAAGAGAATAAATAACCATATCATTTAATATTTGGAGTAAGTTTCAAGATTAGCAGGG
Source organism: Viscum album (assembly GCA_963277665.1). Lineage (NCBI taxonomy): Eukaryota > Viridiplantae > Streptophyta > Magnoliopsida > Santalales > Viscaceae > Viscum > Viscum album. Next base: position 148,901,079 of record OY728129.1, on the reverse strand, counting down.
ATGATCACCATTATGGATTCTAGAAGTTCTTGAAGGTGTTATAAATGGGTGAAACATATATTATAGGCTAGTGTAGGAATATATTTATTAGGTGTAATAGAATAATCCAATAGTAGAATGATATTTTTCTATGTTTGGATCGTTATTATTGTGATTGGGGTGTAAAACCAATCAAGAGAAGGAGAAACTGTGACTATGGGGTATAACTAGTTACATAGAGAAGAAAAAAATGGACTCTATGTTTATCATAATGGGGGTTTCTATGGTGTAATCTCTTGTATATATAGTGGTTAAAAATTGATTACGGTTTATAACTAACCACAAAAAGGAGCGCATCTTTAAGGTTGAACCTTATAAATATTACATGTTGTTATATTTCTTATTATTAGTACACAAAATGTGAGGCTCTGATAAATCTTTTAGTGGATAATGAACCTTAACAAGTTCAATAATTTGAATTGAGAATTCCTAAAAATAAGACCAATAATTCACCCCCTCTTAATGGTCAATCCATCCCTATGGAATCACAATATTTTATCAAAATCAATCTCACGCCTTTGTGAGAAACCTTAAGGAACTGATCATGATTTATATCTCACAAATTCATTAGTTTCATTTCTATTTCTCACAAATAATCATTTCTAACTAATAGGTTTAATCCCTTATGGTGTTTTCATAATCAACTAAAAAATCTCATGTTTAGGAAGTGAGTTTATTTCAGATTAGATGAAAACTTTCCACTTTTCCTAATATGATCTATCATGAAATCCATCAACAATTTTTATAACGACCAAAACCTAACCATCCATAATTACATGATTTATAGCAAATATTTCATCACTTACACACTCAATAAATTTTAGGTTTATAGTTTTAAATAATTAAGAAAACCCCTTATATAAAAAAATGTACCAAATAGAAATTTTTACCACTTAACTAAACTAATTATGTGATACACTTTCTTTATTCAATGATACACCCTCATATTTGGAACTTGACTTCATAATCATTATTACTCATACTTAATCCATATTTATTTTGAAAAACATGGGATTATCATAAAAATCTTAGTAAAGGGTGTACATAAGAGATAAAAAATCAAATATCATAAGTGATCATAAGATGAAAATCAAGGTTCATGAATATAACATAATGAAATATTACCCCAAATGGATCATAAATCACGAATCATGATGTAAGACTTTCAAAAATCATGTAAAATGAGGTGTAAGAATGTAGAATCATGGGAAAATTATCATAATCCATAGAAAAATATCATAGAAATATGGAATAACATATAAATATGGAATAACAATATAGAATATACTTAATCATATAAAATCATTTCTTGTGTCATGGATCATTGTCATGACTATCACCACATAGTGGATAGAGTCCCATAGTGTATTACATTCAATCCATATTCCCATAAACTTTGTAGAAATAGTTCTATAATGGATTGAGTTCATTCCCTAACCCATTATATGTCATCTCATATGATATAAATCTTTACCCAATTCATTGTAATACTATATAATTTTGGTGCCAATTGTCATAAAATGAAAAAACATACACATGTGTTCCATATAAACATGAAAAAATTCATATTCCACCATGGATTAATTAACCCAGGAGAAATAAATGGGTTTCATAAATATTTCCGCAAAACACGATCATAATACATATTAAGAAATAAGGTGGATGATATCATTAGATTATTCCCCTAGTGTAGTATAATAAATGTTAAAGTATGTTGACTTAATTGAAAATACATTTTAAGAGTATTAATGGAAAATTAATTTGAAAAATCATAATAAATACCCTTTATATTTTTTATAAATTTTATTTCAAACAAAAAAAATTATTAAATAATGAGAATATAAATTAATTTATAAAACCATGAAAAATTAAAAAGGATGCTTCATAGAGAAAATTGAAGAAAACAGAGGGATAAAGTGATCATATAGAAAAAATTTAAAAAATAATCATTTCTCACTTTTTTAAAGAAAATAAAACTCAAAATAAAATGATCTTAATAAATCATAGAATTATAGATAAGGACATCCATAAAAAATATAATGAATGTGGACATGAAATATAAATATTCCTGGCCAGAAAGATGAGATAAAGTCAAATCCATTTACAAGTAACCTTTTGGTTGAGTTGTTAAAAAAATGGAGTTGAAATGATAAGAATATATTTAAACCTCATGGAGAATCAAATCATAAGAAAATAGAAGGAAAATTTTAGAGAAATAATATGAAATTTTCTTTCTATAAATTTAGTCATAAAAAATATTGTTCTCAAAGTGAGATTTAAAAAGAACCCCTTACTACATAAATATGTCTTGAATAAAAAACTATTAAAAGAGAAAAAATAATATGGATTTGTAAATCACATTAATTTAATAAAAATTATGATAAAATAAATAATTATGGTAGTTTATATTCCACACTAAGGAAAACAAGTGGTGAATTTAAAGCACACCTCAGTGAAGGGAAATTGAGACAAGGAACCATTATAAAGAGCATACTGTGCGAGGTAATAATATATCAAGGAAGAGATTATGTGATAGAAATGCAAATATCCATAAGAAAAAATAATATAACAAATAATTAAATTAAATATAAATATATATATAATCTCAAAGTAACATAGTAAAATAATAAAGGATATAACTTATTGGAAGGAAATTGTGTTAAGAATCCCCTTACCTTGAGTCCTGACTCGCCTCATTCATTATTTACTAATTGAATAATAAAATTTTAGTTATTATTTAAATGATTGAAAAAACTTTTAATGTTTAATTTATTATTATTTTTATCCATTTTTCATTCATTTATAATCATTTATCATTTATTTATTATTTTAATTTTTCTTATGTCTCTTGTTTTGAGGTTTCCCAGTCCATAGTTCCAAAATAGTAGTAGTTTAATGGTAACAATCATAGATCATTTTACAATGATTCCATAAGCTCCAAAAGTGTCAATTTATATATTTTATGTCATTATAGAATCTATGAAGTTAAAAAGGTCATGAAATAGTCACCATTCAAATAATCTTCCTTGATAAACTTGTTTTTGATGGTTAAAAATGACTATGATTATTTAATTTTAATTCCATTATTGTGATGGATATATAATATTATATAGTTATAATAATGAGATTAAGTAAATTTTAATGTTATATTCAACCATGAAATTAATTTTTAATGATATCTATGAAATATGTATGTTTATTAAATCATCACCATTTACTTAAGTAACATAAAACTATCACAATAAATGATATTTTTAAAGAGTTTAAAATAAGATAAAACCCAATTAATATTTGAGTTTTATAAAAATATATATTATAAATAAAATAATAATTTAGGGTTACTTTTAAATATCTCTTATTTTGTCTAAAATATTAAGTATAAAATTGAAACAAAAAGACAATATTTAAAAAAATACATATTTTGACAGAGTAACAACTTATAAAAAAGAGTTCAGTGAGAGGTAATGGAGGTTATCACATCATTTATTGATAAAAATGATTACAAAAAAATGATAATTAAATCATGATAGTAAAATAATATAATGTTCTAAATAATTTTAAGTAGGAATAATTTCTAATAAGAAAGGATGGATAGAGTTTGGAACCCTTACCTTGCTCTTTGAATCACATCATTTAGATTGAATCTTATGCTTTCAGAGAAATGAATTTTGTTGAGTAAAAATAATTATGAATTTTTAAATGTATTTTTGGATAGTAATTTGTTAAAAATATACGTATTAAACTGAACTTTATATGTTTTATTAAAAGGGTAGATTAAGACCCATTTTATAAACAAAAATCAATGAAATTTTTGCAAATATTATATCTTCAAAGGTCAATAATGTAATTTTTTAAAATGAAAAATGGATCATAAATGAATAATAGATGATATTATATACCATTAATCATCATAAATTTAATATAGATTATTTTTTATGATTTTTTATTAATTTATAAATCATTTTTAACATTAAATACCCTTTAAAGTCATTTTTAGGGTTATTCAAATAATTTAACTTTAAAAATATCTAGATAACTATGGAATTAAATTTAAATATTAAAATCATTATATAAATATAATATTAATCCCCAAAAATCAGGAAATCATCTAATTCATATAAATCATATTTTATAAAAAATGTTTTAAAGCTACCATTTTTACTTTTCTTCTACTTGCACTAGCACTACATAGACACAACATAAGCATTTTGAATAATTATAAAATTAAAAAATATTAAAAATTAAATTAATAACATAAATTTAATTTATTATTAATTAATATTATCATCTAAAACTATTCATTATAGTATCTATTACAATTTATATCATGATAACATTTTTAAGATAAGAATTTTGACTTTTCTTACCTCGTGTAAGCGCTGCGTAAGCATTTAGATAACTAACTTGTTGTATAATTTTAAAATTTATAAATATATATTAAAATAATTGAATATAAATTATATTTATCATTCAATTCATGTTTAACCATATAAATTCTTAAATATTATCTCAAATTCACCAATTTCAACTTTTCTAATGTTGTGCAAGAACTGTTGGCACCAATAAATGTTTTCATATTTATCTTGATATAAAAATTAATTTATATTAATTTAATAATATTTATATGATATTTTAAGTATATTATAATCTAATACTCATTACATAGGTTTATATAATGTTCTATATCATTTTAGATATAAATATAATAATAGGAAGTAAATTTCCACTTCATTTTAAATTATTATTTTAAAAGGAATTTCAATTAAAATATATCACTAAATTTATAGCCACATTAAATTTGATTATTTAATTTAAAAATAAATATTTTAAAACATTAAAAAATATAAAATTAAATAAAAATATTATATATAATCTTTTAATCAAAATTGTGAATATACATCAAATTTACTATTTACTATCATATCTTTTTTCATAAAATTATAACAAATAACTTCAACACAATTTTTTCATGAAGTCTAAAACATATTTTTTTAAAATAAATGTAAAATTATTAAAGAATAAATTTTAAAATAAAATCTTATTATAAATTAAAATATATATTTTTAAACAATATATATTTATTTTTTGAAAAATATATTCTTGGTTCACACCTTGATAAAATTATTTCTATAACTATCATAATAATAGATGTCATTATAAATAAAAATAATTAACATAAATATCTATTAATAAAATATCAAATAATTAAATAATTGATACACCCAAATTTACTCAGTGGGTTGAAGTGGTTGCTTGCAGTATAGTTTGGGTTTCCAAATCCTCAAATACTTATGAAAAAACTTAAAGACACATAAACATTATACATAGAGATTTGGCTATAAAGTTTCAAACTTGAGTTTTATTTAATTTCAATTCCTAAAATATAGAAATATTAAAGTGTAATTGATTATGGATAAAGGGTTGATCCTAGGTTATTTATAAGAGTTTATTAAATGAATTTATTTTAAGAATATTTAAATTTGTTAAATTCAATAGGTATTTATTTGATGAAATAAAAACTACCCTCATCACTAACTAGTTTAATACCTATAAAAATACAATTCCAATCAATTATACACTTGTAGGATCATTTTCATGGGAAATACAAGGTATAAATTGTATTAACACTTGAAATATATTGCCTTAAAATTCAATAAGGATGAGGAAGAAATAAAAATCATCAATAATAAATAATAACTAAAAGAAATTATTAAGAATTGATAGAATAAGAAATAACATCCAATACATCCACTCAAAACTTACTTAGATCAAACCATTAGGGTTATCCCACCATTTATGAAAATCTCTCAATGGAAGATAGAAGTTGATTCATAAGGGTGGAATTAGAGAAGATAAAACTAAAAAATAATAAACAACCCACCATTTTGTAAATAATTGCACACTTTTTTGTGTGAATAAATTCAAAAATTTAGTAAAATATATCAATAAATTTAAAATAAGAATATAATATTAGTAGAAAAATAAATTTCATTAATAATTAAGGGTTATTTTATCAACTTATAATAGGGAAATATACTTACATAGGAAAAACAATATCATAACATTAAAACTAAAATAACACAGTAACCCCTCCATTTTCTTTAGAACTACCACCTTAAATAGTAATTTTAGATCCTTTAGTTGAACCCCAACTATATCATTTTTCCCACTTGATTATAGTTGACATAGGTGGGTGAAAAGCTTTTGTAAAGTGGGTTTTTCCACCCTTGTACAAAAATCAATGCAAACTGTCTCCCTCCACCTGAAGAGACAAAATAATATTCTAGATGGATGAATTTGTATGGGTCGTAGAAGAATAAAATATGACCCAAAATTTCTTCTAATATTTTTTAAATTTTCATCCCAATTTCATTCTTTCCTTGATGTTATGATTACAATGTTGGGTTTTAATTCTGAACCATAGAATTTGGTCTATAATTTTATCTTGAACATGGTTTGTTTGAATCACTTTAGAAACCACAACATTAGCTTTGACCAAAATTTAATGAAATAAATTTAATTATTTTGTATATCCATAGCTGAAATTAAAGATTCATTGGAGTTATAACATAGTCACTACATGAATTTTAGTATACTAGTGTCTAGTTCACTTCGCCCAAAAAATTCAGTATTCAAGGACCAAAATGATAATCTTCCCAAATGAACATCCCATTAACCTAGAAGGAAAAATATTAGTCATTATATGGGAAACCTTTTACTAAAATTTAATGTTCATATCATTACTAGTGTGTGTTTTAGATGGTGTTGAAAAATGTTTTATTTATTAAATATTTTAAGAAAGAATTCGAACATGATGATAAATTATATTAAATTATAATATTCAGTAATACCAGTACTTATTCAATAAAAAAATGAATATTAGGCTTTCTAGTGGATAATTTTCAAAAACCAACTCTGTACCACACCTGAACCAAGCACTCAGGCTGACCTATGAGTAACTCAAAGGGAATTCCCAATCCCCACAGGCTAGAAAAAATTCATAGGAATCTAGAAAACACTATTTGGAATTTTTTTCACCCAAAAAGTGTTACTTAGATTCCCATACACTTGTTCTAGGACATGGTAATTGGGAACGTCCTTCAGGTTTATCATTAACTAATCTGGGTGGCTCGTTTAGGGGTGGCATGGAGATGGTTGGTGGAAATGGTATCAGATCCTAGGAAATTAAGAGAGTATATGTTCTTAAAGTGTCCCTTGTTATTTATGATGACTGGTAGATAAAGATAGGATCATAATATCTTTTGAGGTATGTCATGGGATGGTACCTGATAAACACCGATCATAATAAAACCTAAGTTACCAAGGGATATCAGGATTTGAATTTTGATTACAATCTTTATTATTGACTTCCCCTAAATTTTTATTTGAATTTGTGATATTAATAATTACATTAGTGTTATATGGAGTGATTAAAGTATTTATTTTGTTTTGGAGATAAAACGAGAGTTGAGATGGTGGTACACGGTGAGCTCACATGGCTTAGTAACCCATGTGGAGCTTGCGTATATGGTTTTAGGTTACTCATAGTGATGGTTGTGTGGTTGGAACATGGTCCACCATTCCATGTTCCCAAATCATGAATATTCACTAGTCTCATTTAGGTTAGCCTTATGTTTTAGGATGCTGATTAATTAGTTATTTTATCAAGGTTTGATAAAGAGATTTTTTGAGTTTAAAATAGTTTTCAAGTAATGTTTTGAGATTTTAAAACAAAAGAATCCATTTTGAAATAGTTTTAAAAAATAGTTGATGGTTTTAAAATGTGAAAATTAGTTTTTAATTTATCAAGGTGAGTTTTTAATGGGTTTATGTTATTTTGTTAGATTTATTTTATAATGCATCGACCCCATAAGCTTGAAGCTGGTGCCTTACTTTATCACATTGGCATGATTAAAAATAATTAAATCCTGAAAGACTGATCATTTTAGAAGTTTTGGAAAACTAGATTACATACATAGAACCCATTTTACATTGGAAAAAAAAACATAATACATAACAAAATAAAATTATCAGCTTCCTTGAAACTCATTCTAATAATTCATCATCATACCTCGAGGAAAGGAAAAAAATAATTGTAAGATCAAATGATCAGTAAGGGTAAAGTATAGAGGAATCTATCATGAATTAATAATGAATAATACATATGGATAGAATAAAATATTGTCGAATAATTCCATATAAATAATCACCTGAGCTTAAGAATTGACCATGGATATTCCAACTAATAAAATAATCACATGGAATAATAATAATGATGGAATTCATAATGTTTGGTGTCCAAAATATCAAGATCTATCTTCAAGATAGTTGTTGTCAAGATCTATCCTCAAGAAAATTTAATTATGTGGGTAGAAACCTATCTGATTTTTGTCAAGATCTATCCTCCAGACAATTTTAAACTGATTGGAAACAAATGTGAAGGGTTTGTAGCCAACTGATTTTTTCCCATGAGACTACCGATGCATCAAGGGGCTTGAATTAACCAGTCCCCAACTAGTATAATTTATATCCAAAACATTCCTCACATATTGAAAAATCAATTTAAATCATAAAAAATGTGCCTTATCAAAATCCATATTGAGTAAAGGATACAGATTTATCAACATTTCCGCAATAAATCATATAAATTTCAAAGTGAATACCATATGTAAAAATGGTATACAGTTTAGAAAATAATCATATCTATCATAAAATAATATGTATATTAAAATAAATATAATTTACAATGAAAAATTATTACAATAAAGTTATTATTTTATGATAAAGTTAACAAACACAAAAAAAGTGAGATTTTATAGAAAACTTTTACCACTTGGAAAATTTCAAATCAAAATTCTTGGATGAGATAATTAAAATTGAAGCTTATAATACCATGAAATATGTGTGAATGATGATATTAAATGACAAAGGGGTAGAATATACACCACACAAAATAAATAATTTTTCAAAAATAGTGCCTGACTCACAGAAGAAAAAGTGAGACAAGAATCCCTGTCATTGAGTCAGACTTGTCACATGTGTCTTTATATTCATGAATAATAAACTTATGTTAATTATTTAATATATTTATAAAATTAGTAAACTTTTTATTAATTTTAATTCACTTATTACAATGTTTTATACAACTACTTAAACAATTAAATTTATGTCGGGTGTTTTGAACAACTTAGGTTCATGTGTTAAAAATGAATTTGGTAGGTCAACTATAGTCAAAGGGTTCATTATATAAACACCAAAAGAATAATAATAATTAAATAATTATCATATTTATATATAAATTATAATTTTAAAATCAATATTGAAATATGGTTATGAAAAATAAACCAACGTTACAATCATTGAGATGGTTGGTCATACATACGCATGAGTAACGTTTCTATTTTTCAATGATCATTATAGAATGAAGGAAAGTATTATTTTATATTTCTTGAATGATAATTATATCATAAATACCATCTTATTTAATCATATATACTTATATATATAATTATTATGATGTAAAATAAATCACACCGCGTCGAGGAGGTGGTAGTCCACACGTCCATAAAAGACATTATCATTTTTTAATGTGTGAAAAGGGTAATAAAGAAAATCATATATTATATTATAAAAATTTAATCATGTCATTAATATCATATAGATTTTATTTATTTCAAATATTTTTAGTTAAATTTATCCTTAATACATTCCATTTAATGTGTGAACATATCATATAGATTTGAGGTGGCTGTAGTCCACACGTCCACAAACGATGTTATCGTATTTACAAAAAATGGTGATCATGAAGTTTTTTGTTATATATAAATTAAATAAGTATGAATAAAAAATAAATATCACATATATCTGATAAAAATAGTGTTTCCATCATAATTCCCAACCATGAGAGCTGGAAAAGGAAAAATGAATGACATCGTTTCGCGTGGCGATAGTCCGCTGTACACATGAACTGTTAATTATTTTCCATTTGATAGAAGTGTGTGTAGGTGTAGGTAAAACTATTTAAATAACAAAATATAAGTATATTTATAATATTTATGTTATTATACAAGCATTTAATAATAATAATTTAATGGTTTGATAAATAAATGAAAAAAAAGTGATTGTTAAAAATGTTACCTCTTTTTTCAGGAAACTATTTTTGGATTTCACCAAAGGAATTACTTGGATTACTTTTTTACTCAAAGTGAGGATTCTAGGTTGAGTTTAGGGATGTTAGGATATTATTTTGGTAGATTTTGGATGATCCAAAGTGGATTTAGATGTGTGAGGAATGGGAAGAGTGAATTCTTTTTTATAGTGGAAAGGATGTGACATTCTTGTAAATATAAAAAGGTAAACACTATTGGGAGGTCTCACTTAACTCATGTGACTCCAAAATTAACCAATAATGGATTAAATAAAATTATGGTCTATCCAAACCTTTAATACCCAAAAAAAATCATTTTTATAATTTTTTTCTTAACTTCTAAGTTTCCCCTCTTTTACCATTTTAGCTTTTTTATTAAGGTAACTATTTTTCTAACCTAAATTAAAGTTATATTTATTATAAAATATAGAAAAAAGGATTTATAAATATGGTATATAATTTAAAAAATAAAAATTTCATGTGTTTAGGAAATTAATTTTAAAATAAGAAAATGTAATGCGCAAAAACACTGATTTAATCTGAATCGTGCTAATAATGTTTTTCACTATTTAAGGGTTAATATTTTCATTATAAAGAATAAATTTATCCATGAATATAATATATTTTATATTTATTGACATATTAAAATAAATTTTTATAATATAGTATATTTATTAAATTTTAAATCTTTAAATAAAATATTATTTATTATAAAATAACATTAATGTCAATTTTGACATTATTTACTTAATTTAAATATCAAGACAATGATTGAATTAAAATATATTAAGTTAAAATATATTTAACATGAAATATTAATATAAAAATATAATTTAACACAATAATTCCTACAATTTTATTCACTTTTAATATTTTTAGTTTCATTTATTTTGTTTAAAAATTAACTAAATAATCACTATATTAGCATTTCTTAAGCATTTTAAGTAACTAATTCATCTCTAAAATTTAGTTATAAAATATTATGACACAAATAAATCATTTATATTTTAAAATTATATGTATAACTGAAAATATTATGTTTTTTCTATATCTTAAGTATTTATAAATGTTAAAGGTAAGGAATGTTCATTTTTTTGTCTTTTTCCTTACTTAACTTATTATATGGGTCACTTTCATGGTATAATATCTCAATAACTTATAAAATTAGAACCATGAGGGGATATGGTCTAAATATGGTCATAAAATGGATTTTTTACAAGTCACTAGTTCATTTTTCCCCTTTAGATTAAAGTTAAACCACCAAGTAAACTAATTTTTACCTTAATAGTTGTAATTAATTTTAATTGATTTTACTAATATTTTTGGTCAAAAATTAAGTTTGTATTATTAGACTAAAAAAATTATACTTATTCAAAATATTTATATATTTTTTCCAAATTCAATTCATATAAGTGGAAAAATTAAATTTAAAATTGATCCCGCAGACGTGGCTGGAAAGCTGGTTTTTAAAGTGAAAATGTTCAAAATCTCATTAATATTTTATATCTAAATTCAATATAAAAATTATTCTAATGAACTAAATTAGATTAATATATGTATAATTTGTCTTTTATGACTTTAAAACCAATTTATAATATAATTTAATATTAATAATTATTTAAATGAAAAGGCAGTTTTCAACTAAAATGCAGGATTTTTCACTATTCATCAAAAAATGAAACTTTTCATAAAAATATCAAAAATTCAACCTAAACTAATTTTGAAATTATTATTTCAAAAATGAAGTTTATTTTGAAAAATATAATTTATAAAAGATTCAAAATTTTGTTTTAAAATATGTGTGTCATTAAAAAGCGACCAAACTACCTTTAAAAGAATACAGCTTTTTATGCGTAAAATTGGATTTGTTCTTATCATATGTCTATCAAATCTATTGGATAAATGTCAAAAAAAATATTGAGTATATAATATATAAAAAAAATATGTCATAAAATCTCGAGATGTTATATACACTTCTAATATTAGTCATTCTTTTCTCATATGTTGTCGATGAAACTTGATATTGTGTATAACATAAGACAACATAGTGTTACGTATAATGAAAGATAGAAAAAAATTAAATTTATTCTAAAATTAAAATATTTTAAATTCTTGGGGTCTTACATTCTCCCCACCTTAAATGAGGTGCATCCTCAAAATTCAAAATTGATCTCAGTAATTGAGGGATTAATATTTTAAAATACTATTATTGAAAAACCCACATTGTAAATAGGGTTAATAACATATATAATTAATAATAGGGAAATAAAACTGTGAATGTCCCACCGAAACTAGTCTTTAAAATAGGATAAAATTAGTGAAAACTTAGACATGGAAGAGAAATATAACTATGAAGTTCTTATGGAGAGTGATAGAGAACATGTTCAGTTGAAAGTTGATGACCACAAAGCCTTAAACCAAAATTATGAAAAAGGTCATTGATATCATTAAAAATGTTGATAATAAGACTAATTTTTTGTTTCAATACCATTTTCCTAGAGTTGAGGAATTATTTCACTCAATAATAATGTAAATAAATATAATTACTTGATATGTTTCTATTTCATAATCACAACTTTATCCTTTGGTTGGGCCTTGAACTATTTCTACTTCATCTCTTAGAACAAGTTTCATCATAGGGTGAAGTAATATATAAATCTATAAAACCTCATTCAAAGTTCAACTTAAACAAGTTTATAAATGGTTAACCTTATGAACCTTCCAATTATTAGAGTCCAAAACATTCAAATCAGTTCTAAGGTAATTAGTAGTATCTTATTTACTTTATCCATATCAATCATCTCTTTATCCATGCATCATTATCTCAACTTCAGGAACATATTAAGGGATATATTTCCTTCAACCATGTGTTTTAAAAAAAGTTAAACTTATCACTGGATCATTTTTCTTGGTCATCAGTACCATTTAACATATGCTTTAAAATACTCAATGAAAAATTACTACATTCAAATCCTCATATATTCAATAATTATTATAACAAATACATCATTGATAAAATAATCAAATGACATAATTCTTGAATCCAAACATAATAACATTAATCATTCCTCTTCTTATGTGGTAATAGAATAAACTTGACCATGATTCATTAGCTTATTCTAAGGTATATTCTCTTGAAAATTTGGGAATTTATTTGTGTAGTTCCCTATTTTACTGTAGTTGAAACACAAAATATCAGTTTTTTACTTTCTTTCCTTTGTATTTTTTTATTAATAACCTTTATCACTTCACTTATAACAAAATCTCATTCCCTTAAAGAAAGTACCAGGGTATTTCTTTCCACAATTATCACATGTAGAAAAATCCTTTTTTCCCTTCCTTCTTTTATCCATATTTTTCCTAGTTGTACTCTTATTCTCGTTCTTCCCTCTTAATCCATAATACTTAGATAATTCTTTCTCTATCTCATTATCACATGATACGATGTTCTCATATGATAATAATTATTAGGAGACTAGTTCCCTTCAAAATATTGGACTAATAACATAAAATAATTTGTCATTATCACTCTTTAGATCATGTGCATGGGTGAGGTTCACATTCCTTATTCTAGGATCCATTTATAAATGTTGACATGTATTAAATTAGGTTATCTCATCATGTAACATAATGTATAATATCAAAACTAGTGAAATTATTAACATAAATTGATAAATTTATACATATCTAAACTCATAATCATAAGAATGGTTTCTTTTGGATATTATTCAATAATTATCCTCAACTTCTATCATATGGTTATAGTCCATAATCTAGGTTTTCCTAAATCTAGTTTTCAAAGTTTCTAATAAACTTTATTAGATACCATCTATAACACTCCGACCCAGAAGCCTAGATCTGATGCCTTACTCTATTATATTATCATGATTACAAGGAATCAAATCCCAAAGTACTAATAAATTTATCATTTTTTTTAAAATATATTACATACATGGAACATATCTTAAATTGGGAATAAAAAACATAATGCAAAACAAAATAAAATGCTCAACATTCTTGAAACTCATTCCAAGAATTCATATTTATACCATGGAGAAAGGAAACAAAATAAGGGTGATCTCATATTCTCAATAAGGGTAAAGTATATTGGAATCTATAATGAATTAATAATTAATAATCCATATGTAAATAATAAAATATGATCGAATAATTCCATATAAATAATCATATTAGCTTAAAACTTAACCATGAATATTCTAACTAATCAAATAATCACATATAATAATAATAATGAAAGAATGAATAATGTTGGACGATTGTACTATCAAGATCCATCCTTAGGATAGTTATTCTCAAGATCTATCCTCAATAAATTTTAAGTCTATGGGTATAAAACCAACTAATTTGTGTCAAGATCTATCCTCCTGACAATTTAAAACTGCTTGGAAACAAATATGAAGGGTTTTCTACCAATTGATTTCATCCAATGAGTCTACCAATGCATTGAGGTGTTTTCATTAACCAGTATCCAACCTATATAATTTATTTTCAAAACATTCCTCATATATTTAAAAATGAAAATCATAAACAATGTGCCTTATCTAATATCCATATTGAGAAAAGGATAAAAATTTATCAACATTTCCCCAATAAATCATATAAATTTCAATGTGTACAATGTATGTAAAAATGGTATATGGTTTAGGAAATAATAATATCCATAATACAAGAATATTTAAGTTAAAATAAATATAATTTCCAATGAAAAGGTATTATAAGAAAGTGATTGTTTCAAGAGAAAGTTAACAATCACAAAAGAAAGTGAGATTTCAAAGACAACTTTTACCAATTAGAAATTTTCAAATAAAAAAACATGGATGATATGATTCAAATTGAAACTTATAATACAATTAAATATGACATAATAATGATATTAAATGAAAAAGGGAAAAAATATACAACATAAAAAAGAAATAAGTGGTGAAAATGTTGTATGCATCATGAATGAAAAAGTGAGACAAGAATCCCTTACCTTGAGTCTGACTTGTCATGTGTGTATTTATCTTCCAAAATAATAAAGTTATGTTAATTATTTAATTTATTTATAACGTTTTGAAATTTTATTATTACTTTTATTTCACTTATTATAATGTTGTATAAAACTAATTAAAAAATTAAGTTTACATCAGGTGTTTTGACCTAATTTGGTTTATGTGTTAAAAACGACTTTAGTAGGTCGACTATGGTCAAAGGGTTCATTATATAAAAATATAAATAATAATAATAATGAAATAATTATCATATTAATACATAAATTTTACTTTTAAAACCAATCTTTGAATATGGTTATGAAAAATGAACCAGGGTTGCAATTATGGAGATGGTAGGTTGTACATATGCATGAGTAACATTACCATTTTTCAATGATCGTTATGGAAATAAGGTAAATGAAAATTTATCTTTATATAATTATAATTATATAATAAATACCATGTTATTTAATCATATACACTTATATATATAATTATTTTGATGTTAAAGGAATCACATCACATCAAGGAGGCAGTAGTCCACACGTTCATGAATGACGTTATCATTTTTTTAGTTCATGAAAAGGGAATAAAGAAAATGATATATTAAATTTATAGAAAGGTAATTATTCAATGAATATAATATATATTTTTTTTATTTCACATATTTTTTATTGAAATCATCCTTAATATATTCCATGTAATGTGTGAACGTATCACATCGCTTTGAAGATGCAGTAGTCCACACTTCAACAAACTATGTTATTGAATTTACACCTAGTAAAAGGAATGAAGGTATTTGTTATATAAAAATTAAATAAGTATGAAGACTGAATAAATATAAAATATATCATATAAAATTTTTTTTACATCATAATTTCCAACCATGATAGGTAAAAAAGGAAAAACAAACGACATAATTTTGCGAGGCGGTAGTTTTCTGTATACCCGAACTGTAAATTTGTTACCCATTTGATGGGAGTGTGTATAGGTGTAGGCAGAAACCTTAATATAAAAACATATAAGTATATTTAGTATACTTATATTATTATATAATCATATAATAATATTAATTGTATGGTTTGAGAAAGAAATAAAACAAAAGTGATCTTTGAAGAATGTTATATCTTTTTTGGTAACTCCTTTTGGTTTTCACCAATGGACTTCCTTAGAATATTTTATTCAACAATTTAGGCTTCTATGTTTAGGGGAGGAATTTTGGGATGTTATTTGTGTAGTTTTATTATGATTAAAATTGTCTTGAGAGGTGTGAGTAAGGGGAAGAGTGAATGCCTTTTTATAGTGGAGTGGAAGTGGTATTCTTGTAAATATAAAAAGGTAAACACTATTGGGAGGTATACCTTACCTCATGTTCCTCCAAAATTAAAAAATAATGGACTAAACTAAAATTATGTTCTATAAATACCTCCACCACACAAAAATATGTGAAATTTTATAATTTTGTTACTTAACTTCTAAATTCCTCCACTTTTACCATTTTGGTTTTTTATTAAGGTAACTAGTATTCTAACCTAAATAATTTTACCATTAAGGATAAATTAAAGTGAGATTTATTAGAAAATATATAAAAAATTAATTATAAATATGGTATCTAATTAAAAAAATAAAAAACCCAAGTGTGTTGGGAATTGATTTTAAAACAAGCACATGTAACACATAAATGCATTACTTTTACCCGAACCATGATAACAATATGTTTTACTATTTAAGGGTCAATATGTTCATTATAAAAGATAAGTTGATTCATTAATAGAAAATATTTTATATTTATTAAAATTTAAAAATCAATAAGAAGAATATAAGTTTTTTATTATATTTTAAATCTTTAAATAAATTATCATTTATTATAAAATAACAATAATGTCAATTTTGACTTTATTTACTTAATTTAAATTTAAAAATGTCAAGACAACGATGGAATTAAAATATATTAAGTTAAAAGATATGTAACATGACATATTAATATAAAAAATAAGGTAACATAATAATTAATTCAACTTTATTCACTTTTAATATTTTTAGTATCATTTATTTTATTTAATAATTAACTAAATAATCACTATTTTGGTGTTTCTTAAGAATTTTAAGTGACTAATTCATCTTTAAAAATTAATGACAAATTATTATGATAAAAAACTCATTTTTATTTTAAAGGGTTATTTATAACCGAAAACATGATGTTTTTTCCATATCTCTAGGCTTTATAAATGTTAAAGGTGAGGAAGGTTCATTTTTTTTGTCTTTTTCTTTACTTAACTTATTATATGGGTCAATTTCATGGAATAATATCCCAATAACTCATAAAATTAGAACCAAGAGGGGATATGTTAAAAATATGGTTAGAAAATATATTTTTTACAAGTGTATAGGTCATTTTACCCTTTAGATTAAAGTTAGACCACTAAGTAAACTAATTTTTACCTTAATCGCTGTGATTAATTTTAATTACTTTTACTAATATTTTGGGTTAAAAATTAATTTTATCTTATTTTATTATAAATATTATAATAATTAAAACTATTTATATCCATTTCTACAAATTTAATTCACATAATTTGAAAAATTAAATTTAAGGATAATCCCATGGACGTGGCGAGAAAGCAGATTCTTAAAGTGAAAATGTTCACAGGTTCATTAAGATTTTATATCTAAATCCAGTATAAAAATAATCCAAATGACCAAAATTGTATTAATATATATATATATATATATATATATATATATATTATTTTACTATTATTGGTTTAAAACTAATTTAAAATATAATTTAACCTTAATAATTAGATAAATGAAAAGTTAGATTTTAACTAAAATGCAATATTTTTCACTGTTTATCAAAAAATGAAACTTCTTGTAAAAATACAAAAAATTAACCCTAACCTAATTTTGATATTACTATTTAAAAAGTAAGTTTATTTTTACAAATATATTTTATAAAAGTGTCAAAATTTATTTTTAAAATAGGTACACCATTAAAAGGTGACAAAACTACTTTTAGAAAAATACAGCTTTTTATGCGTAAGATTGGATTTGTTCTTATCATATGTCTATAAAATATATTGGATGAATTTTATTTTTTTTATTGAAAATATAATTTAAAAATAAATATATCATAAAGTACCAAAATTTTAGATACACTTCTAAGCTTGGTCTTTCATATCTTATACGTTATCGAATGAACTCGATATTGTGTATAAAACAAGCCAACTTAGTGTTACATATAAAGAAATAAAGCAACAAAAATTAAATTTATTCTAAAAGGAAAATATTGTAAATTCGTGGGGTGTTACATATTTTTCACAACCCAACATACCGGGGCCTTCCTGGCCAGCAATAGGCCAAGTGTGACATCCCCAAGACCACGTACAATAGTTTAAGGGCTAGAAACCCGCACTTAGTAGGAATATCACACAAATGAGATGAATTATACTTATGTAACTATATGCACAAACAAATATCTAAGCCCATAAAATGCTGAAATGTCAAATAACATGAATGATACCAGTGCATTCATAACATCCATCCCACAATCAAAGTACAAAAAATTATAAAAAGTAATAAAGTGGATAAATACAAGCCTAACCAAAACTGTAAAGCAGTACAAACTTCTCAGAAGGAGGGGACCACTATTAAATGAAACATCCGATAAATAACTCAGTTTTTTCTAGCCTAATCTAATCTATGTCTTCTCTCGATCCTCCTAGGACACCATCAAATGGACTGTCATCTAAATAAGACATGACTTGTGCAGGAAAATCCCATACAGGGGTAAGTATAAAAATACCCAGTAGGACACCCTCAAATCACTACGCATAAAGAATCAAAAGTAGTCAGTTTAACACAAGATATGTTAACAATATGATAGACATAGAAATAATACACACCCAGATATACTTGTAATATAAAACGGGTCTTAAGGGGTCTTAACCAATACTTCCAGCCATAGGATACTACTCAAGGATTTAGGGTAATTGTAATGAACCATCCCCCAAATCCCATGTCGTGACTACCCCAAGCCCGCCTTCTATAGTATAGGGGCTGGAGACTAGTATCGAGTAGGCATATCTCAAACAGGCAAGGCATTTTCCTTAAACCTGTACACACACACAAATCTCAAACTGCAAAAAGTAAACACAAAGTAAACCACGACTATCACTAAGACAACTACAGAGTGTACAATACAAAATGAAAGTACAAAGGGGTCAAAATACAAGCCCAAAACCACAAAGGAAAGTACAACTACCACAATCCATCTACTTGTGACCCTACCTGAAGGGTAGGTGAAGGGTAGCTACCTCTAGCCGTAGAAGTACACCCGTTCGTCCTGTCTCACTGAGTACCACCTAGTACTAGACCACCAAGGTCTCCTTTAAATAATCCTTCCATCCCGTCTCACTAATAACCACCTAGTCCCAGACCACCAAGGTCTCTGTCGAAGCTTCCATCCATCCCGTCTCATAGAGCACCACCTGGTCCCAGACTACCAAGGTCTTCGTCAAAGCGTCAAACACCAGCACAAGATATGAAACATGAGGGCAAAGCTTGTGTAGGGGTGAGTAACACAATACTCAGTAGGGATCCCAAAACATAAAGGAAATACCACAAATAAAAGACCACATATAAAAACTACAAAGCAAAGACAGCTCACACTAGTTATAACTCAATTTATAGGAAGTAGAATTATCAATCATAACACTGAACACCTTGGAGTGATAAGGTACTCATCCCTGATGAGTACTATGGATCTATTGGGTCACACAGAGCCGCTCCCTACTGTGGGTCTACGAGTTCACATAGAGTCACTCCCCATTTAGGCAATCATAGCTAGTCCACATAGGGCCACTTATAGCTGGTCCACATAGGGCTTCTTATAGCTGGTTCACACAGCACCACTTGTAGCTGGTTTACATAGAGCTTCTTATAATTAGTCCACACAGGTTCACTTTTTATTTAGGTCTACAGGGTCACATAGACCCACTCGTCAGCAGTCTTCGGGTCTCATCCCGCCACAAGATTCCTACACATAGTGAACTTGATTCTGGGAGAATCTGCTCATCAATCCATTGGTTGCATCTTAACTTCCATGAAAACTCACTTAGAGTATTCCCAAAGTACCATATCGTTTCAAGGGTCCCAATTCCATAGACGGTGCATCAATCAGATGTATGGACTGAAAGATATTGGCATTTTAGTAAACAGGGTCCGGTTGTGTCTGGGCTCGGTCTGACCTGGTCGGACCGATCCGACCTACCTGGTCGGACCAACCCGCCTCAGGGGTCCTACATGAACCAACCCGGTTTGGTCGACCTTACCTGACCCGGTGGGGTATGGTTTGTCCTAATTCCGGCCTGGCCACTGGGCCAAGCCCATTGGGCCTTGCAGGACCAAACCCAGTTCGACTATGGGTCCAGTCCGCCGGTTACAGGCCGGTTATAACCACAGCCTGGGCCGCCCAGTGGACCGTCCACCCCATCATCTTGGCCCGCAAAAGTGAGCCAACTTTCTTCAATCCTGGGCCTCCCATTGGCCCGGTTCTCACCACTGGCCCGACCAGATGCTGAGTCTAGCCTACAGCTTCAGCCCGTCCCACTAGGCGGGCCGGTTCGAGTCACTCGGGACATGGTGGGCATCACATCCTTGTTCTGCTGATGTAGATAAATGGTGTCGTTTCCCTTAACTCTTCCACAACATCAAGATGTGGCCTGATGGTGTCACGTGGCTGGCCTGGGGCCGGTCGGGTCCTTCGCACGTGGTCCCGTGTCCCGTTGGGTGGGCCGATCCTCCGACACGGTGCCCGAATGACGCTGCCCTACTGCACTACCATGACCAGCTGGGACCATATCCACCACTGCCTCGGCATGCTACCTCCTTCCTGCAGCCGCCACCATGGGACACTATCACCGAT
The DNA here is from genome assembly GCA_963277665.1 of Viscum album. Classification (NCBI taxonomy): domain Eukaryota; kingdom Viridiplantae; phylum Streptophyta; class Magnoliopsida; order Santalales; family Viscaceae; genus Viscum; species Viscum album. The sequence continues at coordinate 148,879,976 of OY728129.1, read as the reverse complement.
CACCGACGCTGTTGGCAGCATCTTCTACTGGCCACCGGGTCTACTCCGTTAGTCCAATTCTCGAACCGCCTGCGCCCTCGAGCTTCTCGGATCATCTCCATCCCTACTACAGCCTTAAGGTCACCTCGCTGTCAATTCTAGGGTTCTTTCATGTAGAAAAAACAAGTTCCCAAATAGAACAAACTAGCTTTTGTTCATGTCAGATCCGATTTGTTCCCGTTAGTGAAAATACGAAACATATACAATTATAAATCACTAAGATTTAATATCCCCTTTTTATCTCTCATATTAACCACCTGCATGAATGAACAAAACATGATTTAACTTGTTTATTAGTTAACCCACATTCACCGTTTAAAAGAAAGAATAGGAAAAAGGGAGAATTCAATTAGAATAAACCCCCTACCCGGGAAATGAGATTTCTCGAGGATGATCGTTCATCATCATCTGTCGATCTCTGATCCCTAATCCTCTCTCCAAGGGTGTAATTCCATCATTCAATTCACCGATGTTCATCATTGGAGAGGTTATCCTTTATCATTCTTCGTCACCACCCACCAAATCCTCAGAGAAATTATAGTATTGTGCCAACAATCCTGTATTGCTTGTTAGGCTATTAATTAAAGAATGTTAATCAACCTTTCTCTTACGATGTGTTGCAACGTCGTTACACTGACTCATTAATGAGGTTCATTAATGAGATTCATCATCGCCTTATCACTGCATTGCAACGCTGACTTGACACTTCTCAACAATGAATAAAATAATTAAAATAACTTTTTAAGTGATTTTATATTTCTTCTGAAAAATCAAAAAATTAACTTTTTCCCTTGACCTGCACAGGTCGAGGTTAAGTTATGATTAAGGAGAAAATCTCATTAAGAAATCAATAGTGATATCAGATTTTTAATCTGAGTTACCATTTTTGAGTTATGAGGATTCAAATTTAAAATAAATTTTATTTAAATTATTTTATTTATGGTTATGTCCCAAAAACAAACTTCCATAGCCAGCCCGCACTGGCCGATGTTAGGCTCCGCCTAAGGGAAGAATACCATCAAAAGCTCAATGATGGTCTCAGATTTTTAATTTGAGTCACTATTTATGTGTTATAAGGATTTGAAAAATAAAATAATTTTATTTATGGTTATTACATTTTTGGTTTTTCTTATTGGAAGCTCACACTGACTAAAATTAAGTCACGGGTAGGGTAAACCTGCCATCCTGAATGCAATGGTTCCCTCATATTTCTAATCCAAGAACCCGTTTAAGAGTTATTCCACTTTTTCAAGAAAAACTGCTCACACCCACTATTTAAAACTTAAATTTTTTTGACATATCATTCCAGGCACTTGAGGTCTCATAATCACACTCCATCTCAGTGCCTATTCTCAAAAAAATCCCATTTAAATTTTAAAAAAACAATTAATGGAATTTTTGGGTATTACATTACTCCCGCCTTTATGGATTTACATCCTTATAATCCAAAATAAGGGTCAATAAAACAAATAATGGTGGGGGGACTGATCACGAATCTGAGCCTCCCTCTCCCACGTGCTCTCCTAGAGTTTCTCATACTGCCAACGAAAATGCACTAGAGGAATCGATTTTCCATGAAGGATCCTATCATGTAGATCCTCTATCTCCACCGGGTACTCAGTGAATGTTGCCACATCGTCAATCTCCATCTCGCTGTGTTCGATGACATGAGAAGGGTCATACACGTATCTCCTCAGCTAGGATACATGGAAGACATCGTGCACCCTCCCTAACTAAAATGGTAGATCCAAGTGGTACACCACCTCACCCACTCTACGTAGTATCAGGAAAGTTCTGATGAATCTCTGATATAACTTGCCTCCCCAGCCAAATATCCATATACCTCATCGATGAGAGAACCGTAGGAATACATGGTACCCCTCTTCGAACACCAAGGTTCTTCATCTCCTATTATCATAGGATTTATGTCAGCTCTGTACAGTCTCCATCCACTCTCGGATGACATAAACCTTCTCAGTGGTAGCCTGTACCATCTCCAGACCCATGAGTGGTGACTCCCCTAGGTCTGTCCAACATAATGGTGACCTGAATGGTCATCCTTACAGTTCCTTGAATGGTTCCATACTGATGGTTGAGTGGTAACTATTTTTATATGCAAACTCCACCAGTGGTAGGTGGTCCTCCCAACTGTGACCAAAATCAAGGATTTAAGCATGAAGCATTTCCTCCAAGGTTTGTATGGTCTACTCTGTCTAAACATCAGTCTATGGGTGAAAGGCTATGCTCAAGTGCAACTAAGTCCCAAAAGCATCCTGCAATCCCTTCTACAATCAGGATGTAAATCATGCATCATGATATGAGACTATCATAGATGGGACTCCATGGAGTCAAACTATCTCCCACACATAGAGGCATCCCAAACACTCTACTGAACCCTTCTCTCGAATGGGTAAGAAGTGGGACGACTTTGTGAGTTGGTCTATGATCACCCAAATGGTATTGTGCCCCCTATATGTGCATGGTAAGACCACCAAAAATTCCATTTATATTCTTTCCCACTTCCACTTCGGTACCTTGAGGGGTTGTGTCAAACCTTCTATAACATGGTGCTCATCCTTCACTTGCTGACAAGTGAGGCATCTCAAGACAAACTCTGCTACTACCTTCTTCATCCTTCTCCACTAGTATTGACATCGGAGGTCCTGGTATATCTTCTCCACACCAGTATGTACCACCAAAGGTGATTTATGGAACTCCCTCAACACCTCCTCCTGCAACACCACTAGTACTACAGTGTGTCCTATAAAAAGTATGATGTGCTCCCCACCTTTTGAATATACAACAGGGGCATTCCTTATGGACATCTGGGCATGTGTAGTCTCGCAAATGAAATCTCCAAGTTGCACCTCCCGAGCTCGTTGTAAGAGTGGAGGAGAAACTACCATTGACTAAATATAAGCTGTGTCATCTCAATCCAAAAAGGATATCTAAAGTAAGGACAACTGTTATTAGGAATCATTCAGTAGTTGTGAACTTGATCTCCTGCTAAGAGCATCTGACACCATGTTTCCCTTCCCAGGAGTATAGACCATCTCAAAGTCATAGTCGTGGAAGAGCTCTAGACAATTTCAGTATCTCAGTTTCATATCTTTATGATAAAAGATATACTTGAGACTCTTGTGGTCATAGTAGATAATGAATCATTCACCCATAAGGTAGTGTCACCACATCTTTAGTGCAAAGACTACTGCTGCCAACTCAAATTCATGAGTCACATAGTTCTTCTCATGCGGTCTCAACTGTCATGATCCATAAGCAATAATTGCTTGCCCCTGCATCAGGAAAAAATCAAGCATGGTTCCTAATGTGTCACAGAACACTACATAGTTGGTGGCCTCCTCTAATAACCTTAAGATAGGAGCACTCGTCAAACTCTGCCTTAGATACTAAAATATCTGCTGGAATCCTTCTATCCACATGAAGGGTTTTCCATTCTTCTTCAATGTTGTCATGGGTGCTGCTACTCTAGAGAATTTGGGTACAAACCTCTGATAGTACCCATCCAACCCAAGGAAACTCCGCACCTCAATAATTCTCTTGGGTGGTTTCTAACCAAGAACCACCTCAATATTCACTGGATCCACTGCATGTCCTATAAATTGAACCTTTTACATCCAAAACTCACACTATGAGAGTTTTTCGTAAAGATGTTTCCCTCAGAGTGTGTATAGAACCATCCTCAGGTTTATCGCGTGCACCTCCTTGAATGCTAAATACACTAAGATGTCATTAATGAAGACCATTAAAAAATGGTATAAGTATGGTTGAAAGATCCTATTCATGAGTCCCATGAACACTTCTGGGGAATTCATCACACAAAATGACATCACTAAGTACTCTTAGTGGCCGTAGAGACATCTAAAAGTTGTCTTTGAGATGTCCTCATATCATACTCAAAGCTGGTGACAGCCTGATCTGAGGTCTATCTTTGAGAACCATCTCACTCCCTTCATCTGATCGAAGAGGTCATCAATCCTTGGTAGAGGATACTTGTTCTTCACAGTCATCTGGTTTAGGTGCTGGAAGTCTATGCATAACCTCAATCTTTTATCTACCTTTTTGGGAAATAATACTGAGGATGCCCATGGTGAAACACTGGACCTTATGAACCCCTTCCTCTACAAGACCTCCAACTATACCCTCAGCTCCCAGAGCTCTATGGGAGTCATCTGATATGCAGGTGTAGATATTGGCGTCATACTAGGGTAAAGATCAATGCATAAGTCTATCTATCTGCAAGGAGGTAGTACTGGAACATCCTCTGGGAATATGTCCTCGTACTCTTCCACCACTATAGGGAACTAGGAACTCAAAACATCTACTACTACATGGGTAAGGATGGTCGCATACAGCTACCCCCTTCCCCTATCCTCTAGCTCCCTAAGCCTGGTGTGGACCAAATTGGGGTGGTGGTTGTAACATGTCAAAATGTATACCACCTATTTTTGATCTCCCAGCTCCTCTTCCACGTTTGCTGCCCTGGAGAAGGGTCACGGCTAGAACTACCATCTGGTGAAGTGGTGTCCTCACTAAGCAGAAGATTCACATCACTACCTCCATCCAATCCTCAGTGACCTGAGGATCTATCTCTCCCCTGAACCTATGAGGTACCTATCTCTAGAACTCGTGTAAGGAAATGATCCTATGTGCGTCCTCTACAGGTAGTGCCAGTAGTAACTACTAACCAACGAGCAGTGGTATCACTGGGACACCACCTGAAGGTGCCATCTCGAGCAATGGTCCATGTACCAAAGCCTCATCACTCTATAGACTGTTCTCGTGGCCATGCACTGGAATATTGATTAGTTTTCTATGTGGAGGCGTCTTGAAAGAGAATCAGGATGAACCATAATTAATTTATTATACCTAGTGAGATGACTTTGACTCAAAAAGATCAGGGGAAAACACTCAAAGACGCATGAAAATAGTGTTTTCATGTAGCGGGTCAGAAAATAGAATTCAGGGTCCTGGTGTATGGATACAATAGCCACCACACCAACATTGGACTCCCTAGCCTGAAATCTGAGCTCGAAACACTTAACACTATTGCCATATCAAAAATTTATAGACACTATGTTCTTATGGTAGAACCGACCTCCTTTGATACAACTTTGTCATGACCTGTCCCCCAAGGCTCATTCCATTACTACCCAACCCTGCCTTCCATAGGCCAGGGGATGGAGACTATCAACTAGTAGAAATATCCCACAAAAAGAATGCATTTTCCTTAAACATGTACACATGAAAAAAACTCAAACTACGGAAAGTAAACACAAAGTAAACCAAAAATGACACTGAGACAACTACAAAGAGTACAATACAAACTAAAAGTACAAAGGGTCCAGAATACAAGCCCAAAACTACAAAGGAAAGTACAACTGCCACAGTCTATCCGCTCAAGAACCTACCTAAAGGGTAGGTGAAGGGTAGCTGCCTGTATCCATAGAAGTACGCTCATCCATCCCATCTCACCAAGTACCACCTAGTCCTGAATCACCAAGGTCTCCTTTGAAGAATCTGTCCATCCCGTCTCACAGAGCGCCACATGGTCCCGGACCACCAAGGTATCTGTAGAAGCATCCGCCCATCCCATCTCACTGAGCACCACCTGGTCTTGGACCACCAAGGTCTCCGTCGAAGCATCGATGACCTGCATAGGACACGACACGTGCGGGCAAAGCTCATACAGGGGTGAGTAACACAATAATCAGCAAAAACCTCAAACCACAAAGTAAATACTAAAAATCAAATACCACACAACAAAACCACAAAGTAAAGACATCTCACAACAGGTGTAACTCAAAGTATAGGAAGTAGAATTATCAGTTGTAACACTGAACACCTTGGACTGATGAGGTACTCATCCTTGATGAGTATCGTGGGTTTGCTGGGTCACACAGAGCTACTCCCACTGTAGGTGTGTCGGGTCACACAAATATACTCCCCACTTAGGCCATCATAACTGGTCAACCCAGGGCCTCTTATAGTTGGTCCACACAGAGCTGCTAGTAGCTGGTTCACACAAAGCCTCTTGTAGCTGGTCCACATAGGGATGCTTATCATTTAGGCCTGCATGGTCACTAAGACCTGCTCGTCAACAGTCTTTGGGTCTCAGTCAGTCGCAGGATTTCCACACGTAGTGTGCTTCATTTCGATAGAATCTACTCCTCAATCCATTAATCATATCTCTACTTCCACAAAAACTCACTTAGAGTATGTCCAAAGGACTGTATCATTGATAGGGTCATAACGCCGCATACAACACATCAATCAGATACCTGATCAGAAAGATAATTCTATTTTAGTAAATAGGGGTCGGTTGTGTCTGGGCCTAGTCTGACCTGGTCAGACCGACTCGACCAACCTGGCCTAGGGGTCCCGCATGATCGGACCCGATTTGACCCACCTGACCCAACTCAGTGGGGTCTGGGATGGCTCTGTCCGACCTGGCTGTCCGACCTGGCCGTTGGGCCAGACCCATTGTGCCATGCTAGACCTGGACCAGTTTGGCCATGGGTCCAACCTGTCAGGTTTCCCAGTGAACCAGTTTCATCCAGCTCAGCCCGCATTTGCGGTCCAGTTCTACCCATAGTTTGGGCCTCCCAGTGGCCTGGTCCACCCTATTGGTTCGACCTACAAAAGTGAGTCGGCTTGCTTCTTTCTTGGGCCACCCAGCGGCCCAGATCATTCCACCAGCCCAACCCGATGCCAGGATAGGATTGCAGCTCCATCCCGGCCCACTCGGTGGGCTGGTTTGAGCCACCCGGGATGCGGCGGGCGTCGCGTCCCTCCCCTCCGCCGTGACGTGGAACCCGAACGACACCGTCCTGCCACAGACAGCTAGTGCCAAAAATTCCGCCACCTCAGTGTGCTTATGGGGCATTCTACCTCCATCCCGTGACCGTTGCCACAAGCCACCATCACTGGTCGCCAGCGTCGGCATGACGACAGTATCTTCTATAGACCACTAAGTTTGCTCTGATGATCTGATTCTTGAACCATATGTTCCCTCAAGATTCTCAGATCGCTATCATCCCTACTATGACCTCAGGGTCACCTCACTGTTGATTCGGGGGTTTGGTCATGAAGAACACATGAGCGCCCAAATGGAACAAACCGGCCTTTGTTTGCGTCGGCTCAGATTTGTTCCTGTTAGCGGAAACACGAAGCATATACAATTATAAATCACTATGATTTAATATCCCCTTTTTATCCTGCATATTTAACCATCCCACATGAATGATCGAACCGCAAGTTAACTTTTTTTTGAGTTAACCTGCATTCATCATTTAAAAGAAAGAATGGGAAAAGGAGATAATTCACTTAGAATAAGCCCCTTACTTGGGAAAAGAGATTGCTCGAGAATGATCGTTAGTTGTCGTTCTTCAATCTCCGATCCCGAATCCTCTCTCCAAGGTTGTCATCACCATCATTCAATTAACCAACATTCATTGTTGGAGAGGTTTTCCTTCATAATTCATATTCTCCACCCACCAAAGCCTTAGAGAAATTCTAGGATTGTGCCAACAATCCTATATTGCTTGTTAGGCTTTTAATTGAAAAAAATGAATCAATGTTTTAGTTAAGCTATGTTGCAGAATCATTACGCTGACTCATTAATGAGATTCATCGTCGTCTCTCCTCTGCACTTCATTTCTGATTTAACATTTATCAATGATGAAGAAAAAAATTAAAATAACTTTTTATGTTATTTTATTTTTCTTTTGAAAATTATAAAAATTAACTTTCCCCTCGACCTATTCCTGTCGAGGTTAAGTCCTTAAAGAGAACATCTCATTAAAAACTCATCAATGGTATCTGATTTTTAATTTGAGTTACCGTTTAGGATTTATGAGGATTCTAATATAAAATAAAATTTATTTAAATTATTTTATTTATGGTTATGTCACAAAAACTAACTTTCACAGCCGCCCCACACTGGATGATGTTAGACTCTACCTAAGGGAAGTATACCCTCACAAGATCAACGATGGTCTCTTATTTTCAATCAGAGTCATTGTTCATGAGTTATAAGTATTTTAAAAATAAAATAATTTTATTTAATTATTTTATTTACGGTTATTCCATTTTCGGGTTTTCTCACTAGAGGCCCATACTGACTAAAATTAAGTCATGCCTAGGGTAAACCCACCATCCTAAATGAAATAGTTCCCTCAGATTTCTGATCCAGGTACCCATTTAAGAGTTATTCCACTTTTTCAAGAAAAACCTCCCACACACGCTATTTAAAACATAACATTTTTTGACGGATCATTATAGGCACTTAGGGCCTTAGAATTGCACATCGTCTCAGCTCCTAGTCTCAAAAAAATCCCATTTTAATTTTTTAAAAAAAATCATTGAATTCTAGGGTATTACAATAACTCTTACTCTATGGGTGCTCACTCCATGAGTTATACTATCACTGAAGATTTTTATCCAAGAGATCATGCTCATCTGGACTTGCCAATAAAGTTCTCATTGTATTTCTAATGGTCTCATAATCTAGGTAGGGGATTACACCCAGGGCTACTGGGGGACACAAAAAAACCTTATGTATCATCCTACTAGATAAGGGATCGATTCCCTATGAATGGTGGTCAAACTAATACCATGAACCCCACCTTGAAATGATATATGATTCCACCCTGGCCCCACAAGGGGATACACCAAACACTATCTAATAAAAAACCCATAAAGGGGTTCACAATCATATTCCTAGGAAATAATGTTTCATTGTAGCCTCATTGGAAATAACTAAGGAATCACACTCAACTAAACTTAGTCTATACTGAAGAGATGAAGGGATCTAAACACCCACAGAGGGATTACACGATGTGTATTGGGGGTACATGGCGTGTTCCCTAACCCTTGGTCTACCCGTTTATCACCACATCACACTACATGTCTCTATATACATGGAGTGTAGAGGTCAATCCAACATTAAGTGTGATTCATGCTCATGACCGTGAACACCTGGTTGTGCCCATGTACTTGGATTTTCCTGAGTACACAACTCTGCCTATGTATACCTAGTTTTGTCCGAGTACATACATTAACCCATGTACTCTATCCATGCTCATGTATCTGAGGGTACACGGTGATTCATTAATTTAGGTCACATTATGTGTGACACATATTACATGATGTGTGATCTTTTATTCTCCATGGAAACCCTAGGTCCACAGCCAAGGGTCTCTTATGGTGTGTATCTTTGTATTACACTCCAGGTTATATGGGATTTTTAAGATTTTCTAGGTTGGTCAATGCATCATTGAAAGAGACTCTAACAATAGATCTAGTTTCCAATAAAACCCGATTACAATATATTTGGGGTTGAAGGTGATCATCACCACTGGTGGCTGTACTTCGATCACATCCTCCATTCAGAAATCACCTCCATTCAAGTTATATTGTCACCACATTCCAATACCCACAACGAGATCTAGAAATCCAGTCTTGATCATCCCCTTTTCACCCATCACCTTCATTGCACCTTGATGATGAACCATACCCAAATTATTGATCTGTTGCACCAAATAATGGTTACACAACTATCAAATAATGGGTATTCATCAAACTATAGGCCAAATAAATTTCCCATGATGATCATGAAAAAACATTAAGGGAGAAATCCATAAAATATCATATAGAAATGAACCTAGGATATGTTTAGTTTATTTTCAATTCATTTCTCTCAGAACTATGAATGAAGAGTAATGATATTCAAACAAAACAATCCCCTAAATCCCAAGAATAGATAACTCCGGACCCGCAAGTATGATCGACCTATGAATCACCCTTCTGCTAGATTTGATTTGTGTTAGTTTAATATAATAAATGGGGAATAAATCCATATAAAATAACTTAAAACCTTAGGTTGTATTGATCATTGAAAAATAACAGCTGCACGTTGACATCACTGGTGATACCCACAACCCCAATTAGATAAATTTTCCTTGATCATGATATCGATCTATTTTCATTCGCCATGTCCTCCTCCAATGTATCCTCCCACAGTCTCAGGGCTATGTGGCTAACCCAATGATTTTTTTAACCCTGTATTTATAGAGGTTTTCTAGGTCATTTCATCAACACATAATTAAATATATAAATTTATTTATTTGTTTACTATTTTCACTCATGATAACATTTTTTTACAAATGACCAATTATGACATAGGTTATGTCACACCTAGGGTGAAACCCAAATTCTTAACTCAATGACAACATCATATTTTCAATATATGCCTCCATTTTGGATTTATTCCACTTTTTTAGGAAATCTACACACATGTGATATTAATGTATTTAATATTTTTAAAATATCAATTATGAGATCACTGGGCCTTGGAATCTCACGCCGTCTTAGGGCCTGGATCTGAAAATATTACTTAATATATTTCCAAAATTTAAATGGAAAAAAGTTACATTCTCCCCAAATTATTTATTTTCATCCTAAAAAGTGAAAAATACTACTAAAAAATATGTGGGTACTGAGCTCACATCTTGGTCTCCTGCTCCCATGTGATCTCTTAAATATTCACATGATTTTAAAAGATACATACTAAGGGAATCACCCACACATATATGATCTTCTACTACTAATTATTGATCTACACTGGGTACTCCACTAAGGTGGATTCATCCTTGATGTTTAGCTCTCCCCAGTCGATGACATGTGATGGGTCATGCACATATCTCCTCATCCACAACACGTGGAAGACATCATATACCTGGTCTAACTATAGTGGTAGATCCAAGTTCTATTCCACCTCACAAACTCTTGGAAGTATCTATAAGGGGATAATGAATCTTAGAGATAACTTTACTCCCCATCTAAATCTACACAATCCATGTTGAGGTGATACCTTTAGGAACACATAGTCACCCTCGTAGAACTCCAAAGGCCTCCATAATTTGTTTGAATAGGACTTCTAATGGCTCTGTGTAGTCCTCATATGCTCTTAAATGATTTGTAAATTCTCTATCATAGCTCACACCAACTTTGGGCCCAATAATGCTAACTCTCCTAGATCAGTCCAACATAGTGGAAACTTATAGGATCACTTGTACACTACCTCGAATGGTGTTATACTGATAGTGTAATGGTATCTATTATTGTATGAAAAATCCACCAAAGTAATCTGATCCTCCCAACTATGACCAAAATCCAATATGTAAGTGAGTAGTATATCCTCCAGAACTTGAATGTTCTTCTCAATCTGGCCTTCAATTTGGGGGTGAAATGTTGTGCTCTAATGTAATTGTGTCCTAAAGTCCCATTACAATCCTCTCCATAATCATGATGTGAAGAGATAATCATAGTCTGAAATTATCATTGAAGGAACTCGATAGAACTAGACTATATTCTACTTGTAGAGCTGTCCCAAGCTCTCAATTGAACTCTGCTCTTGGATAGAAAGAAAGCGGGCCAACTTGGTGAGTCAATCTATGATCACCCAGATGGAATCATTTCCTCTAAAATCCATGGTTACCTTATCATTAAGTATATAAATATACCATCTCACTTAAAATTTGAAACCTAAAGGGGTTGAGATAATCCCACAAGAACTGGGTGCTCAGCCTTCACTTACTAACAAGTAAGTAATTGAGAGACAAACTCTGCCAGACCCTTCTTCATTCTTGATCATCAAAAATAACATCAGAGGTCCTAGTACGTCTTTTACAAACCTATATATATCACCAAAGGGGATGTATGAAATTCCTTCATCACCTCCTCTTACAAAATCATTGGAACCATATTATATCCTCTAAAAATAATGACATGATTTCCATCTTCATAAAATCCATTAGGAGCACATCCAATAGATATTTGAGTATGTAAGGTCTCACAATCAATATCTCCATACCAAGACTCCCTAATTTTCTATATAAATAATGGGATAACAACCATTTATTGTAGATATGTAGAACTATACTTGTTCACTAAGGACAACCACAATAAGGCTAACTGCTCAGAATATTCGGGAAACAACTGCGAGCAAGATCTCTTACTAAGAGTATATGCTACCACGTTCCCCTTTCCATGAGTATAAACTATCTTCAAGTCATAATACTAGATAAACTCAGGACATAACCTCTATATTGAGTTAAGTTCCTTCTAAGAGAAGATATACTTGAGACATTTATGTTTATAGTATAAAGTAAAATTCTCTCCCATAAGGTAATGTCACCGCATCTTTAGGGAGAATACAACCGCTACCAACCCAAGATCATGGGTCACATAGTTCTTCTCATTTGGTATCAACTGCTGAGACCATAGGCTATCACAAACTACTTATTCATTAGTACATAACCAATTTCATTCCCCAAGGAATCATAGAACACTACACACTTGAAACCCTCCTCCAGAAATTTCAATATGGGGGAACTCATCAATATCTGCCTCAACTTCTGAAAATCCTACTATCACCTCTCCATCCAAATGAAAGGCTTCCCATTTCAGTTCAAAGTATTCAAAGGTCCTGATATCTTAGAGAAATTGATAATGAATATTTTATATTATCCTTTTAACCCAAGGAAGCTTTACACCTCTATCACACTCTTAGATAGCTCCCAAGTTAACACTCTTTGACCTTCTGTTTCTAATACTACACCATCTGTTGGGGTGAAATTTTCCAAAAAGTGTACCTCTTGATTCAAGAAATGAAACTTTGAGAGCTTCCCATAAATTTGGTGCCCTAAAAGTATGTCTAGAACTATCCTCAAGTTTCTTTCATGCTCCTCCCCAGTTACTGAGTATAGAAGGATATCATCAATAAATACCACCAAAAACTGTTTTAAGAAATGATGAATGATCTAGTTCACGAGTCCCATGAACACTACTTGGGAGTATTTCATGCCTAAAGGAATAAACAATTACTCATAGTGACTATATAAATATCAAAATACCTACTTAGATATATCCTCATCCCGTACTCATAGCTGGTAATAGCCTAATCTGAGTTCAATATTTGATAACAATTACACCCCTCTAAAATGATCGAAGAGGTCATCAATAGTTTGTAGTGGATACTTATTCTTCAAGGTTACCTAGTTCAGGTGTTGATAATCCTCACACAACCTCAATATCCAATCCTCCTTCTGGTGAACAACATTGGGGATACCCAAGGGGAAACACTGGGAATCAAAAATCCCTTCCTTTGCAAGTCCTCCAATTATACCCTCAACTATAAAATCTCTATAGGAGCCATCCGATACATTGGTGTAGATATCAGGGATGTCCTGGGGTGTAAGTAAATGAAAAATTTTATATTTTCATGGGGATTTAAACCTAAAATGTCCTTAGGAAAGGCGTCCTCATACTCCTCCAGCATAATAGTAAACTGAAAGTGCATAATATCCACTACTCAAAGGGTAATACTATCCAACTGGTGAGAAATTAGTTATATCCTTCTTCATATGATATCGTCCTAGTCTACCTGGGTTTTCTTCTCACCAATGAAGGAAAAACTCAATCTGTCTCCATGGATACACTGAATCCTATGAATGAAACATTCAATCCAAGAATGAACTATGGATAGACAATCCATACCAAATATGTTGTCATAAGGCCTCATTGATACTACATAGAGATCCCATAAGAAGATCTTGCCTCTAAGTGTCAGGTCACACTATCAATAGAAGTGTGTGATCACTGATTCACCTCTGGTCGGAGTTTCCAAGTATATGGGCCAAGCCAAGGGATCAACTGTAATCTTTGAGTATTAAACCATAGAAGTGGAAAGGAATGAGTGGATGACACTCATTTCTATTAGTATTAAAACTAAATTAGAGATTACATAGATAATACCTCTAATAATGTTGAGATCGTCAAGTTTTTAGGCCTCCACTATTGTAGCTATCCTCTACCCTAACCACCAGCTCCTTGAGCCTAGCATGGTTCACCTAGGGGTGGTGGTGATAATAAGTAAAACCACCTTCTACCTCCTATCATTCTACCCATTACCCTGCTATGTATTCCACCCTATAGACCTCATTGATCCTACCGCTGCCACTGTCTAGGTGGTCTATTGACTGTCTCTCTATTAGTTGTTTGATGGGTCAGACAATCCCTAGTGAGATGTCCCCAACCATCTCCTGAGAACCACCGCCTCTCTTATGGATGACTCAATCCATATTGATATCCCTAAACCACCAATACTCTATCCTACTATTTTTTTTCTTAAGCTTCTCGCATGTACAAATCCTAATGATTACTATTGGCTACTAGCTTCTGAAGTCTCATCTCCTGCGTTCCCACTACCAATAATCACTCTCAGTGTCTGCTCTTCTAGGAAGCTCCCCAATACTAAATCCCACTCAAGAATTACATCATAGGTGGGAATGAAAATATATATATCAATGAAGACTTGATATCTCAGTTTAATCCCTGCTCGAGGGTCCATGAAATGAATAAAATATCTCAAAACATATCTGGGGAGTATAATAAGAGATCAGTAAACCTCTCTGAATACTTCACCATGGTCATAATTCCCTACTGTAAATACAGAATCTCTAGGATATGCACTAATCAAAACATGGATAAATAGAACTCTTCCCTAAAGAGATGCTCAAATTTAGACTTGGATAGAGTAGTCTCATCATGTGGGTGAGTCACCAAACTCCACCATCGTCCAAATGATCCTTAAAAAATCATCACAAGGACCAAAATCTAGTATGTAGTATCCTCACAAGGTGAAAAAATAGAGTGATTACCTCTTTACAGTCCTCAACTACCTGGGGGTCTATATCACCCTGAAACCCAGTAGGTCTATACATATGAAACTCATGAAGCACACTCAACTTGTGCACATACTCGGTTGGTACTACAGGTGCTATCTTCTGCTCAAAATGTGTTGGCATAATTGGAAAACCGATCAAAGGTACTACAACCTATACACGACCCTATACTAAAGCCTCATCACTCGAAAAATTATCCTCTTAATCACATGATGAAATCCTATATGGATGCCTTCAGGAAGGAATCAGAAAATAAACAAGACACAATATATTCAATGAGTATATCTGGGGAGCTAAATCAATGACATGGAAACCACATCCCATTATTATATGATGCATGTACTAATATTTTCCCTGAAACCTGTGTCTACATGTATTGAGTCAACAAGAAGATTATCAAAGTCCCAATGAATGGATACATAGGCCTACACACCAATACAAGATTCCCTAGAATGATATTTGAACTATAAAAATTTTAACACTATGAACAAAAATTCCAATTAAACCTCACAACTAGATAAAAATCTATGCTCCGGTCCTAAGGTATAACCACCAATCTATCATGACCCAATAGATTGGTTCCAAAACATACAATGATAAGAAGAATGTGACTACCCAAATACCACCTTCAATAGGATAGGGGATGGTGACCAGTACCAAGTAGGCATATCATACAAATGGGAGGATTTATCCTAATATACCTACACACACACACATCTAATACCATACAATACAGAAATGTA
This sequence comes from Viscum album, assembly GCA_963277665.1. Taxonomy (NCBI): domain Eukaryota; kingdom Viridiplantae; phylum Streptophyta; class Magnoliopsida; order Santalales; family Viscaceae; genus Viscum; species Viscum album. The sequence goes on along the minus strand of OY728129.1, from coordinate 148,864,429 downwards.
AAATAAAAAAATGATACCAATGCATGAATAACATCTATCCCATAATCAAATTATGATAAAAGTATTAAAGGAAATAAAGGGGAAAAATAAAATCCCAAACAAAACTGTAAAATTCAACACCCGGTAAACACCTTGGTCTGTGTAACCTAATATCGGCTTCACCTATTTTTAGTCCTCCTAAGACATCATCAAATTTACTTTCGTCTACATAAGACATAACAGATGCTGAAAAATCCCATGCTTGGTTGAGTATAACAATACCCAGTAGGACACCCCCAAATTACTAATCATAAAGCATCAAGAGAAGTCCTATCAACACAAGATATGTCAACAAGATGAGAGATATAGCAATAATAAACACCCAGATATACTCATAATAGAAAAACGGTCTCAATGGGTCTCAACCAATACTTTCAGCCACATGATACTGCTCAAGGCTTCATGGTAACACTCATTATAGGAGCAATCACTCCATGAGCTATATTTTCACTAACGACACTTATTCAAGAGTTCTTTCACATTTTTACTTACCATGAAATTTATCATTGGATATCTTAATATCTCATCATCCAGGTAGGGGATCACACCCAGGGACACTAGGGGACACCAAAAACCCTACTGGATCAGCCTTCTAGATAGGTGATCGATTCCCTATGCATGGTTGTCACACCGATACCATGAACACCACCTAGAAATGATAGAGGATTCCACCCTAGGCCCATAGGGGGATACACCAAACTCTATCTGATAAAAAATATGCATAGGATATCATGATATTATGATTAGGAAATAATGATGCACTATTCCCTCATTGTAAAGGACCATGGTATCACACCCAATTTAACATAGTCTATACTGAAGAGAAGAAGGGATCCAAACACCTACGAAGAGAGTACATGACATGTACTGGGGGTACAAGATGTATCTTTCCAACCCTTGGTCTACTTGTGTATCACCATATCATATGGAATGTATACCTCCATATACACAGTGTGTCCCTTTGGGGTACACAACATGTTGAGGTCGGTCCGACACTCAGTGTTCCACCTGCCCATTCCCATGCACACCTGGTCATGCTCATGTACTGGGATATGTCTTAGTACATGGCTCTACCTATGTATACCTAGCCATGTCTGAGTATATAGATTATCCAATGGACTCCAGCCTTTCCAATGTAACTAAGGGTACACGGTGAGTCACTGGGTTGGGTCACATGATGTGTGATCTTTTATTCTTTTCAAAACTCTAACACTACAGCAAGGAGTCCCACACGACATGTATCTATAGATTAAATGCCATATAATGTGGGATTTTATAGAATTTATAGGTTTTTCAAAATTTCATCACCCATGACTCCAACCATCAACCTAGTCTCCAATAACACCCAGTAACATTGGATCTGGGGCTGACCTTTCTCGTTTTTGCTGGTGGCCGGGTTCCAGCCACATCCACCACTTGGAAATTGCCTCCTGTAGAGCTATATCATCCCAAAACACCAAAATACACAACAAGACCAACCGATATGGTCTTGATATTACCTCATTCACCCACCACCATTGTCACATGTCGATCACAAACCATACCCACAATATTGATCTATTGCATTGAAGAATGGTCATGTAATTATTGAATATTAGGTATTTGTCAAACTGTGGGCCAAAAAAATTTCCCATGATTAATTTATGATGAAACCAGGGGATAAATCTATAAAACACCAAATAGAAACAAACCTTAGTCATGTTTGGGTTGGAATTGATTTTTTTTAGAAAAATGATTGAAGAGTAATGATATTCTAACAAAACAATTACCCAAATCCCAAGAAGAGATAATCCCAAACATGCAAGCATGATTGACCTGCGAATCACCCAGTTGGTGGAGTTGATTCATGTTCATCATGGGATAACCAAAGGGGAATAAATATATAAAAAATTATTTCTCATCTCATATTGGATCAATAGATTATGAATAATGGCTACACGTTGACATTGTTGGTGATATCCACAATCCCCATTAGTGAAACAATCCTTTATCATGATCTGAATCCATTGTTGTTTTCCAAGTCCTCCTCTAATAGCTACTATCACAATCATATGGTTATATAGAAAACAAAATGATTATGTTATAATAATATATTTATAGAGGGTTTCTAGGTCACTATGTCAACACTTAATAAAATAAATAAATAAATAAATAAATTTATTTATTTATTATTTTCACCCGCAACAACATTTTTTTACAAATGTCTGATGCTGACATAGGTTATGTTGCACCTTGGGTAAACCCCACATTATGAACTTAATAAAAGCCTTATATTTCAAATCCAAGTCTTTATTTTAGAGTTATTCCACTTTTTAGGAAAATTTTGTGCACATGATATTAATATATTTTATATTTTTAAAATATCAATTCTGGGATCGTTGGGCTTCAAAATCTTATGCCTTCATAGTACTTAGCTCCAAAAATATTACTATATATATATATATATATTTCAAATATTAACATGAAAAAATAGAGACGTTACATTATTAATATTTTTTTGATGAGGAACATGATTTAAAATAATAAAAACTTTTTTTAAGTAAATTTTTGTGATCTTTATAAATGATTAAAAAAGTTAGTTTGATTTTTATTGGGTTTTATAATTAAGATGAAATGTTTTAAGGTATTTCTATTTTTATGAAGTGAGTTTTTCTTTGTAGATTCATTTTATGATTTAGGTTTCAAGAATTTGATTTAAATTTGGGAATCATGAATGGATAAATTCATGTTTCACATTATTCTATGTATTACCCTAAAAGTCTCAATAAAATGAGGATAGAAGATCTCTAGAATGCATCTTCTATTGCCAAGGTGAAGACCAGTTTTGGGAATTAGAGATGACTATCATTTTGAGGTTTGGGATTTTCAAGTTTGAGGAAATTATAGGTTTTAAGAAAATTATGAATTGACTTTATCTAGGTTTCCCATTTATTTTTTCCTTGGGAAATGATAATTATTTTGGTGATCTTTTATTTTGTGTTACACTTGCCTCCATTCCAATTATACCCTTTGATTTTGATGGGGACACTCAATTGAGTTCTTGGGGTGACCAAGATGGGAACTTTGTCTTATTATTGGTTGGATTCATTTAGATTTAGTGTTCTAAGAGTATATCCTAAGATATCATCCCTTGAATCGAGAATTGGGAACATATTGTGCAGGTTGAGTCATGTTTTTTGGATTGGGGAATTCTTAGTAGTTCCTATCATTTTCTCTTTTCTTTTTAAATTATTCAATGTTTTTGAATTTTATTAAGAGACTTATATCCACTTACCCTTTCTTATCCATTTGATCATTTCCAGATTCTTTCTTTTTGGTTGGCCTTTGTATTTTCCCCCTTATATAGTTTTTTATAACGAACTATTGTTCCAGTGAGATCATGGATGTGACTTTGGTTGGATTTTTATAATTGATTTCTTCCAATTTGGAATTTATTTTATGATTATGATGATTAATTTAGAGTGATTTCTTTATCATCCATCACTTTATATGAATTATTAAATGATAAGGGGACCCATTGTGGTTCTCCACTATTTAATACATTCCTAGAATCATTTGGGTTTTGGTTTTGTTTGGGAAATAAATTTATGTGTAGAGGTTTAAATTTATATTTTAATGTGGTTAATAGATTGATCCACAATTGGATTTTTACTATTTTACAAGTCTCTTAGTTGTCTTCATAGAACCATTGTGCCCTGGGTTGCTGGTTTGATTGTGTTTATTTCTTTTTTGGGTGTCATTCTAGTCTGTAAGGATATCAATTTTACACCTATGTTTGGAAATTCGTGTCATATGTTAGGACTTTAGAGGCTTTTTAAGTGAAAAAGGGTCATGGTGGACATATTTTTCACACCCTTATCCACGTATTATTTTTTTTTTTTTTTTATTGTTCCTGAGTTTTGGACCTTTTATTTTTGGAAATTTTTAAAATTATAAGGATTTTTCACGCCGCATGGTTAGCCTATGTGGTTAGGAAAATAATGAGGTGATTATGTGGTTTATTATGAACTTTTAATAGATTTTTTATGTGTATTTCACAACATTTTTCCAACCATGAAGGAACCCAATCATTATCAGAGAGGGGCACACATTTGGCATATGGTTCGGTAAACTGTGTGCTAAAACCATGTGACTTTCCCATCCTAGTTTTTTTGGAACTTTCAAAAAATACCCATTCCCTAATTTAACCCAAAAATAATCCTCCTCCTCTTCTATCACCCCCTAATGTTATGAAAATCCTAGATATCATATGAACAAAACCCTTCTTCTCCTCCTCTTCAGTCCTTAGGATTTCTTAGAATGATTTCAGGATCTATCATTTAAGGTTAAGGTTTATTCATATCCTTATTCCATTATTCCTTATACTCTTTATTTTTTCCTTATCCCTATCACTAAATTTCATCCTAGGATAAACCCTAGGTAGGTTTTAGTTCTAATTTATTGTTGTTTTTTGTTTTCTAGGGTGTGTGAAGTCACTTTCGATCCATTCTCTCATAATTCTTGGTGATTTCACAACATTTGTGCTTGACCTAGGTATGTGCATTCATGTTTCTATCTTTTATCAACATTACAAATTGTTCTTATATTTTCTATATTCCAATTTCTTAGAAATTATGCATTCCATGTGTTTATATAAATACCTATAAGTATTTCTCAAAGGAATTTGGTATTTAATATAGGAATTTAAAACTGTAAATAATTTTTAATAGAAAATTCATGGGTGTTTATTTTTTTTATTTTTTTATGGTGTTTATAAAATTATTTATTGATTTTTTTTCTTTATTATTTTATGTTTAAAAATAATTAATGGTCTTAAATTTCGGTTTTCTTATTCATTTCAAGAGTTCCATAAATGTAAATTGTTTTTAAAATGCATCATGTTTTGTTTAGTGTTTATACACATATTCATGGGTATATATACTCACATATTCATATGATAATATGTAAATATGTGCATTTAGAAATGTAAAAAAACATATATAGAAATTTATATGGGTATAATGATAGACATAAGATTTAAAATTTAACTTAAAAATTTTAAATTTGGTTTTGAAAGTAAGTTTTCAAAGGGGGCTTATAACATTGGTTTCTAAAGTTTATTTAAATTCCCATTTAGTATTCATCAAATGTTTTTTTAAAACTATAATACTCCCATAGTGGAGGCCATAGTGGTTTTTTGTATATGTGGGATTGAGGTATGTTTTAGAATAAAACTTGTTTATCTATTCCTTAGTGAAACAACTTATACTTATAATTTTTTTAATTTTTTCAAAACTCATGGGAACCCTGATTACTTGGGTGGGTGAAATTAGACAAGATAGGTCTCCCCACCACTAGTTATGCTAGTGAATAAAATATGATACTTCCACTAGCCAGTGACATGATAAAATTTCCACTAATTATAGTCACAAACCTAGTTCATGATGTACATTTCTAGGTTCCCCAAGTCCTAGTTACCTTAGGGTGTTTCCCCCATGATTTCTATTTTAAATTAATAATCGTATAGTTTTTTATTTATTCTTATTTTAGTTTATACTTCCATGATTATATATCCTTTTTTACTCTAATATATTTAGTATTTATATGACTTTAATTATAACTACTTGGGTCTTGTTTAATTAGTTGTTAGCCACTTCTTATACTACTTAGCAATATTTATTCATTTTGTGATTTATATAGGTGTGATAAGTTTCTATTCTAGATTACTCAAGAGTTAACCAAACAATTTTTAGAAATGGTTTTCTAATAACATGGGTTTAAATTGTTTGGTTTATAAAAAGGAGTTTAAAAATAAATCCTATGGTTTTGATTTCCAAAAGTTTACTTAAAATTTATTTTAAATAATTTATTTTAGACTAGAATTTATGGATTATTTTGTAAAATATAATGCATGTAATAGTTAGTAAAACCCTATTGGGATTTTATATCAAACCTTGATTACATCACTAGGTTTCTCTAGGCTGAGTTCCCCTTGCAGGTACTAGATCTACTTATATTATCTCCTAGATCATTTGTGGTTTTAGGATAAGAGAGTGACCTTGGTTTGCATGGAGATTATGATTTAGGTATTATAATATTTATTTTTAACATTTTATTAGTCTCAGCAAAATAGGACATCACTATTGTCGTTTATTTACTTAATGGGAGGTGAAATATATATGTGGAGACTAGGTATTGGATCTTAGGGTCTGTTTTAATGGAAGGAGTTATATGAAACTTGAGGGGTCAATTTTTCTTTTGATTTCTTTAAATTGTTTACTCTATTTATTTTATAATTATTTAATTTTGGTGTGGACATTAAATTTACAGATGGGTTATACCAAAATTTATGGTGAAGTTACACTTATTATATAATTGTTTTTATTTGGTCAAAACCATTCCCAAATAGTGTTTTCTATATTCCGAGACACTTGTGCCAGCCCATGCAGATCCATAATTTTCTTTGGATTTATCATGTCTCGGCCTAGGTGCCTAGTTTAGGGATATCCTGGAGAAAGTTTGTGACACTAATAACACCCCAAACCTGAGTTTTTCTAGTCCCTAATAAGTAATTACTATAAAAAATGAAAATTAATGTTCCCTTTCGAAACACATTTTTCATAAATTGTTTACTATTAAGGCCTCACACAAAAAATATTGAAACAAAAAAATATCATTTAAAACAAGCTATATTCACAAGAAAATCATAATTAAAACTCCATTCCTTTTATATAATTCAGCACCACTTTCTATTAAATTCCAATATAGTACAAGGATGTAGTGTGTATCATAAAATATAAGAGGTTTATTTTTATTTGAGGGGAAAAAATGGAAGCACTAGGTGAGAATAAAATTTTAATCCTAATATGAGTATTCAATGTTTTTATGTTGTTTTTTATTTAAAATTTTCCCTAGTGATTGAATTTTTTCTCAATAAATTCAATTGTTGTAGTGATACATTCCTAATGAATCCTCGACCTGAAAACTTTAGGGAACCTAGTGAGTCTCATATTCTTTAACACCATCTTGATTTAACTTAATCAATATAAAATTAAAACCACTATAAATAGAGATATAATTAATAAATCTAGGGTAGAAAACTATGGAGAAAAATATATCATTTTTCTATTTAAATTTTCTTATTCTTTGATTTTTTGAGTATTTATATTAATATTAAAATGATAAAACCCCATTATATTTATGACAAATTTTTTAGGTTGTTTTAATTTATTTTTATCCTTCATTTTGTATTAGTGGAACTGTTTGACATTTTTTTATATGGTTATAAAGAAAATTTAGTGACTTAGAGAAGTTTTGAAGTTGTTCTGGAAATATGGAAAAAATGAGAAAATTGAAAATTACCGATCATGGAGAATATACATAGAGAATAAGGATTTGATAAATGAGTGTAAGAATTTATCCATTTGTGTAAGAGTTTGGATCTGATCATAATACTTTAAGTTTATGAGTATAAAACATTATCACTAATCATAAGGATTCAAGTATCTAAATGTAAACCTTTGAAGCATCGAACATAATATTTTGATCCAACATATGTAATTCATTATAATCCTTCATTGGGAATAATAATTTGATGGCCTAGTGTAAAACTTCAAGACTTATAAAAAATTTTAGTCTCTACCAGGTGTAAAATATAATTTCCAAAAAATTGATTTTTTTAATGATATAAAACCTAATTATTCAAGAATCATTATTCAATGGAAGAAGTATCACATCTAAAATGTGATTCATGCTAAAAATGAAATTTAACATAAGGTGGTTCTCATTATTATCAATGTGAATTTTTGATATGGAATATCTTAAACACTTTGATATGCTTAATGTTGAATTTATTCAAGAAGAGACTCCAAATATTAAATATGGATTGTTATTATGATGATGTTGTGTTAGTCTTAAGATCCAAAATCATCTGCTAATCAATCAATGATGAAAGATGATTTGATGAGATGAGTTTTTAAAAAAAATAGAGTAATCATGTTTAAGTAGTGAGCTATGAAATATTGAGACTGATCCACTTGATTAAAGAAGTGATGAATGGGATGACTTTTTCAGCTAGTTTTATTGTATCTCAAGTAAGAAGAATAAGATATTGCACTGGATATTTGTATACAAGGGAATTTAAATCAATTGAGTTAAAACAACATGAAATGTGACTTCACATGGTTTTATTTATCAGGAAGTTCATAGAATATAGTAGGAAACCAGAAATAATAATTCTATAATAGTTCTTTTTTCTAGAAACCTTAAAGTCTTCATGATTTTCATTTTATAGATTTTATGTTTGATGGGTTACATTTAATTGTTTTAAATGGAATTAATTTTGAGAATATTGATGTTGAGGAGATCATAATATGGTGTAATAATACAATTTTTATTATTAATAAAGTATAGTGGTTTTTGAGAGAAAAACAATTGAGAAAAATAAGAAGATATTCTGGTGCACAATGTTCAGATATTATAATCTATATCTATTTTTATTTGTAAGGATCCTAGTGATCGAGTTTTTGATATTTGTATTTTTTAATAGTATATCTACATTATACACTATAATAAGTGATCTTAATGTTCTAAATATTCTTAAGGCTCGTAGTGAAGATCATCATTTGTTGCCAAAGAAAACCAAGATTTAAGTGATATATCTCCTTTTGTTATGACTCATTATTACTAGTGGGATATTATATATGATCAACATGATGATTTGTATTAGTAGCAGTGAGATGCTGTGAATCTATAGATGAAGAAAAATTCCTCCCTACCCATTTTAAGTTGGTGATTTATTTATAGTAGAGAATATGTAACAAGAAAAAAACTGGATACATTAAGGAGTAGGCTCACATAATGTGTCTGAACCTTGTAAAAATTATTGTGTTCCTTATTATATTTATTTTACGCATTATCATTCAAGGATGAGATCATAATATTACCATGATCGATTCATTATCTAACCAGCTACAAAGGTTTATTTCAATAATAAGAGGAAATTGTGAAAAGAAAAGGCTACACTGATTCACTCTTCCCCTCTCAGTGTAGTCATATGAGCCAATGGATCTAAAAAACTCACACACAAAAAACCAAAAGTACCTGAATTTTGTCATTTTTATTAAATGGATGAAAACATATATGATGAAAAATCACCTTGGATGACCATTCTTTCCAAAACATACACTGATAAACTTAAAATTTCACTAAAATTAGAATCAATGCATTAAAAATTATTGTATAGCCAATTTTAATATTAAAAAAGTAAAATATCACATGTAATATTAAAGAAATTTTATTTTCCATCAATGCACAAATTATTATTTTTCTTTTCACCCCAACATAGAATGACACTTACCTTAGTGTAAAAAAAAGAAAATTCACAAGGGGATAAATTGGAGGATAGTAGTTCAAAAATGAAATTTTAAATAAAAATATGGAATAAAGTCACCTAGTAGTTTGATGAATAAGGTCATGTTGCAACCAATTGAATATTATATCTCTATGTAACTCTCATAATCTTCATGGATGGTGATAGATTATGTTGTAACTCTCTAAATTGGGTGATTTTAATATAAATCCTTCAACCTCAGGAACCCTTAAATCTTACTAACAAACCCAATTAGAACACCATGAAAAAACCGAATGGTTTTTTTAACTAAAATAAATAAATAAATAATAATAAATAAATAAAAAAACATGTTTATTTTATAATACAAAACACTGACTCAAGATATAGGTAAAAAACAAAAACAAAAAAATTAAATAAAACAAAAAAAAGTACACACAAACAAATTCACACACACACACACACACAGAATATATCAAATATAAGTATATATATATAAATATTAAAAAATTGAAACAAGATATAATGTAGGTCAGTGGTTAGTGTTGTGCCCTTGTCTCCCTTCAGACGTGAGTTCTATCCCTATGACCTCATCAAACACGATGAATTTTTTACCTGACCTGTGGTATTCCCTTCAACAAAAAAAATTCCTTATTATTATTATTTATTTTAAATTTTACTAAAGTAAAAAAGTCTCTTTCTTTCCTAAACACACAAACAAAAAATACAAAATAAAATTAAATAAATGCTATGAAGAAATCAGGTTGAATCCTAGAAAAAAATTAGTTTAAAGTCATTATCTCAACTTGGAAACTTAACTTATCAACTGTTATCATGTTCATAGGATAGATAATTTAACATCTCCTCAGTTTCATGTTTATGTAATGATTCTATGAAAGGTTTTATCCTGTGAACATTGACCTTAAAGATATGAACACTAATGGGATCCCGAATCATGACTTCCCCATGAGGGCACACATGATGTACAATATAAGGACCAGACCATCTTGACCTGAACTTCCCAAGGTGAAAATGATGTTTTTAACTATATAAGAGAACAAATTTTCTTGGCTTAAAGTGTTTAATATTCTTATTTTTGTATGTTAGAACTCTAGTTTTTATGATCCTTAAATTTTCATAAGCCTCCATCCTAAGTTCCTTAGGTTCTTTGAGGTTTAATTTCCTCTTTGTTATAGATAAATAAATGCTAAATTTTAGTTTCTTGATTGACTAAAAATACTTGTGATCAATTTCAACTTGTAAATAGAAATTTATGCCATAATCCAACCAATACGGTGACATGTCTATGATATTTTTTATGTGGTCCAACATGTCCAAAGGACATCCAAGATATTTAAAGAATAATATTTCCTAGAGGGGTTGATAATTTTTTCAAAAATTTACTTTATTTCCCTATTCTCCCACTCATCTTGAACATTATTTTGAGTATGGTAGGCTATGTGTAATATGTGAGAGATACTATACTTTGACATGAGTGATGATAAGGGATTAATTTAGAAATGGGTTCTATGGTCACTAATGATACCCCTAAGAATTCTAAATCTATAAAATATGTTTTCATTGAATAAGTTAATCATAACTTGTTGATCATTGGACTTGGTGGGAATGACCCCAACCTATTTTAAGGCATATAATGGTTTTAGGAACAACATAAGCATGAAGTGTTGGGCGATATATTAAAATTTATTTTAATAATTATTTCTCAAAACAATAAGTGAGTATCTTTCACATCAAATTTATAATTAATTTATTTAATATTTGTAGAAATAAATACTTGGGCTTAGAAACTTTATTTGTTGATGAATGTTTGTCATATAAAAATACCCTTTTGTATTTCCATAATTTCATTATGAGAATTTAAAGATATAATCCATATAGTGATGATCCACACATGCTCCGATGATCTCCGAGCAACACCAGTTGATTTTTGGGTGCTAGCGCAGAGAATTGAATGTCTTGCGTTGTTCATTGTTGATCACTCATTACTCATTCTTGAAAAAATATATATTTTTTTCATTCTTGAGAGGGATATATAAGGAAGATTCTAGAGAGAGTTCATTGTGCTCAATAATTCACTATTATCAATTTTGGGTAAAATACAAAATAGAAAAAACCATTTATTTATAGAGTTAGGGTTTAGGTTAAAAATATTATTTAATTACAAGTTGGACCTTAAATAAAATTTAAAACCTTTAATAATATCCATTCTATATAATAATAATATTATTATGTGTCACACCAACTTTTATAAATTGATAAATAATATTTATTGGCTTGTAAATAATTATTTTTTCACCTGATGTGGTCTTGGTCCATTAAAACTCCTCAGTATTTATTGAATACCTAAATAAATATTTTCATCATAAATAAATATATCATTCACATACTTGTGAATAAATATTTATTAAATATTCAATAAAATAAACAAATATATTTTTATTCACATGATGAAGAATAAATATATATTTAATTTATGTGATCAATATAACATAAATAAAATTATTCCTCAGCCTTGCGAATAATATTTCTTCCATTAATTAAATTCAAATATAATTTAATCAATATCAACAGAAACACTTAGTGTTTGATCCTCTAGGATTCTTTCTCATTGAAATTATGAAGGCTTGCCTAAAGTCCAAGATTACTTTCTAGAAATGGGTCAAGGAACCCAAGAGAAAGAACTTAATATTGCAATGGTGACAACCATATACAAATTCTCACTGTGTAATATAACCCCTTTGTCAAATATCTCATCAAGAAGGTTTCACGATGGTGTCATTAACCTATTTTTCCGATACATCTTTCTTTGAATATATGAAATAAACATGTCTAAACACTATGGACATGGAATTTAGGTGATGGTTATATTACAATCAAAAGGACAAGATGTAAAATCTCATAAAGATAGAAGGAAAAAATATTTCCTTGACTTATCCATTATTTAAATGTCAATCGTGACTCACCCAATGTACCCTTATTCCATCCAACATATGGAATGATGTTTTTTCTTAGTAAATCTAATCATGTGAGTCATGACATGAATCAATGATAATATTAAGTCTAAGGGACATTAAACATTATTTCAGATAGGAAAATTAAATTACATAAAAACATGAGGAATTTCTACTAGTGCATATATACTCATAATATCCCATCTTGGGGATTACAAAGTGAAAAATTCATGAAAAGAAGCCTTATATACTTATGAGTACTCACACCTTAAGTTCTAAATACTATATGTCCTATCATAGTATGTTACCCAACCACAAAACTATATTAAGAATATTTTCATAGCACCTCAGGGTTCTCATCATAGTGGGGATCTTATATGACCTTATCAACACGACAAATACTCTAGGAAATTATTACATTAAACCCATGTAGAACAATGAATAGTATGTAATAATATATTAAATTATTTTTCAATACATTTAATATACATGAAATCAAAGTGAAATCAGTTGGTCCTAGGAAACCAGATTTAATAAACTACAACTCAAACTAGAGACAAATGCCTATGAATTTTAGTGGCCCATATTTCCACATGTGAAACAAACATCATCTTGTTCCCTTCCTTACCCCTTGATCTTCCTCTTCTTAGAAGGGTGTGAAGAATCTTTGAGCTTAAATAACCTTTCCCTTTCTATTTTTTTACCATAAGGATGGAATATTTTTCACACTTTATATCCTTATCTACTTGGCGAAGAAGAGTAAGAATATTTGGTAGAGACTTCTCAATGTTTTTCATATTAAAAATAATAATAATGTTGGAGAAGTTATAAGGGAGTGATGATATAATGAGATCAGTACATAGTTATTTGGAGAATTTAAACCCTAAAACCTCAAAATGATAAATGTATCAAAGAAATTTACTATGTGAGTCCCAACTAGGGAACCCTCTCTAATATTTCTATTAAAGAGTGCCTTAAAAATCTCAAACCATTCCTATCTATCTCCCTATTGGTAAAGACCATAGAGGTGATCAAGCATGCTATACACATCCATTTTTTCATGAGACTTCATGAGTTCACTAAAAATAGACAAAAGAATCAAACATTGAATTTCAACTGCACCATTCATATGTCTCTCATAGATTAGGAAATCTTGATAACTCACCTCTTTAGTAGGTAGATTAAGAAATGAGGATTATAGCATGTAAGATTTATGTTCATGACATAGCACAACCCGAAGGCGTCTATACCATTTTGGAAAGTTACTACCAGTTAGAAGGTTGTATTTATCTAATATTGATTATAGGGATAATGTGAATGATGGGATTTCCATTTTATTCTATAGTTAAAAAAGCATATTGTTAGTATTTTTCTTTATTACAAATTGGGTGAGATATAGTAAATTAATTAATTTTATCAATCATCCTACTATTTTATAAAGTTATAATAAACCTCACCATTGAACTTAGAATTTCTAGTTGATCTAAAATTATAGTGGAAAGGATCCATATTATCCTTATCATAACCCCAAAAGGGTTGGTTAAGCTACTTGAAGGTATTTAGGTAGGCATGACTTTTTCAACTACAGGCTTGCGGGCCCTTGATCAGTTGAGTGGACCCCCTATCCTGAAATCCTGACTTGTATTTACTCAAAACTTTCTTAAAAATTACACCAAGTCTAGCTAGGGCTACTCCCCTTAAGGTAAAATGGTTAAGTCAACCCAAAACCTATATATGGACTCCCCTTATAAAATTAAGTGTCCCAATATGGGTTGTTCAAACACTTAGTTCTATTGAGTTTCATTCTTAATAAAGTAATGGAAGGATAGGTCTAACTTAATATTTAATTGAACGTTTTTTAATTTATTATGCATAAATTTTATCTTGTTTTATACTTTACATGTCTTGTTAATATTAAGTGGATGTTACATAAAAAATTAACCATGCTGGATAAAACATTTACACATAATTAATTTGTTTAATTTCTGTCTTTGCAAATTAATTCATTTATTTATGTGATCATGACCTTTCATTCATAAAATAAATAATTTCCTAGAAATAAAGAAATAAATAATTAAATTTCCCTTTCATTAAAATTATCTAATGGTTGATTTAATGAGAGTACATTAAATCATCCTTTGACCTTGGAAAATAACTCATATTTCTGGTCTTTTCATGAGATACAACATTCCACATGTCCACCTATGTATCACCTGAGTTGGCATCATAATGGTTCTACCTTGAACTACCTCCAGTCACCTTGGGATACTCCATTAATTACATGTATTTATGACTCACATGTAGGTGAGGGGAACCAAATGATTAGTTAAAAGGATATTACATAAATATATTTAGACATGCAGGTTATACTCAATAATAAAGGGAGGGGTGAATCACATTCCATCATTTAATTTAATATTAAAAATTTTAAAACCCATGAAATAAGTTAAATTAAATATCCAACACACACACAGGTCTTGGTCAATTTCAAGAATAGTCATATATGCAAAGAATTCATAATAATTTACTAGATATCATTTATTTATTTATTTATTCTTTATTATTAAGATGACAAACTTTAATTAATTTATTAATGAATTAATGAATTACATTTCATCTTATTGATCATCTAAAAAATAATTAGAGCACCCATAATTTATGGAATTCATGGAAAATAAATGACAAAACCAATAATAACATATTTATGACAATAAATTAATTGAGATTTTAAAATTAATTAAAACCATTATTAAATTTACAAAGACACAACGGTGTTACAATCAATAAAATAAGGTTTTAATGCTACAATTTTTCAATTTAATTTAATTGTTAATTCTATCCATTATTGAGAGACTACATGATGTGTACATCCAGTTATACACCATGTATCTTGGTTTCTACGTATCTGGGTCACATGCCTAGGTTTGAGGCATATACCTTGGATGAACTACATGACGTATATAGACCATCTATACACAATGTGTTTCGCTTGATGTGTGTCCAGGATATATGCATAGGTCTTCGACATGTGTCTTAGTGGACCACATGGTTTGTATAACACATTGTGTATCTCTTTGATTCGTGTGTCTGTTTTTCTCACCAAGTCACTTGGCGTGTTCTTCAGATGCGAGAATTGATGAAATACATGCCGTTTACACTACATAGACATCATGTATATCATAAATACTCTAAGTGATCAGTATCACATAGTTTTGACTGTGTATAATGACCACATGGATTGCGTGATTTATTCCACTAACCTGTGTAGACTACATGATGTGTATATCGACACATGCCGTGTAATCTGACAACCATGTGCTAAGTTGTAAGTTCATTACATGGTGTAAAATATGTATAATTACTGTATAGAACATTTTGTATCCCTCAATGGATCCAAATGCATCACACTAGGGTATATAGTGTATACTTCCAAGTACACACTGTGTAACCCTATATTATCGGAAAAAATTGGCAGTTTCTTAATGGAATATCCATTATTTTTTCATCTATTATTAAAAATTTAAGAAAATGAAAACACTTGAATGAATATGATTAATATTTCAAATCATGTTATTTCAAATTGTATTAAATAATGAATAATATGAAATTAAATTCTATCCACAATTTCACATAAATCAACAATCAAATTAATAATTTTAATTTTAAACGTGACCAATATGACACCACTTTATGGTTATGGGCACATCATAAGAATTTAGTGGTGGGTGATATATTAAAATTTCTTTTAATAATCATTTACCAAAACCATATGTGTGGATATTGCATGTAAAATTTATAATTAATTTATTTAATATCTGGAGAAATAAATATACGGGCTTAGAAACTTTCTTTATTGATGAATACAGATCATCCAAAAAGACCCTTTCAGATTCCCATCATTGCGCTATGAGGATCCAAGGATAGAATCCCTCTAGAGGTGATCCACACATGCTCTAATGATCTCTAAGAAACACCACCCGATCTCTGGGTGCTAGCATAGTGAATCAAATATCTTTCATTTTTCATTATTGATTACTCATTCTTCAGTATTGAAGAAATATCCCTTGTGTTTCTCATTCTTCAGAGGGAGAGATAAGGATTTGAGAGAGAATTGGTTGTCTGAAATAATTATATATTATCAATTTTGGATGCAATACACAATAAACATAACCATCTATTTATAGAGTTTGGGTTTAGGTTAATATATTATTTAATTGCATGTCAGCCATTAAATAACATTTAAAACCTTTAATAAACACCATGCCACATAATAATAACACAATTGTTTTTTGGTATGTGAACTTTCACAAATTGATAAATAATATTTATCAGCTTGTATATAATTATTTTATCACTGGGCACGGTCTTGATCCATTAAAAATCATCTATATTTATTGAATACCTGAATAAATATTTTATTCATAAATAAATATTTCATTCACATACCGATGAATAAATATTTATTAAATATTTTATAAAATATAGAAATATATTTTTATTCACATTACATTGAATAAATATTTATTTAATTTATGAGATCAATATAACTTGAATAAAATCATTCATCAATCTTGAGAATAATATTTATTCCATTAATTAAATTCAAATATATTTTAATCAATACCAATAGAAACACTTAGTGTGTAACCCTATAATATTCTTTATCATTAGCGTTAGATGACCTTTCCTGAATTCCAATATTACTATCTATAAATGGGTCAATGCACCCAAAATAAAAAACTTAATGTCACAATAATGACAACCACATCCAAAAAATCACTATGTAATATAATCCCTTTGTCGTAATATCTCATCAAGTAGGTTGCATGATGGTGTAATCAACCTATTTGCTCGATGCTAATTTCTTTTTCTATTTAAAGAACATGTTGATAAACCATGGTCATGGAATTTAGTTGATGGTTATATTCCAAACAAAGGGTCAAGATATCAACTCCCATAAAGATAGAAGGGAAAAATCCTTTCTTGACTTATCCATTAATGAAATGTCAATCGTGACATACCCAACATACTCTACTTACAACCAACATATGGTGTGATATTATTTATCAATAAATCTAATTGCATGAGTCATGACATGCATTAATGATAATATTAATGTCTAAGTACCATTACACATGCTAACATATAAGAATATCTGATGACCCCAAAACATGAAAAATTTCTACCATTGGGACTGTTCTCATAAATTCTCATCTTGGAGATTACCAAGTGTGAAATTCATTAGTAGAATCCTCATATGCTTATGAGTACTCGCACCTGATGTTCTAAATGTTATGTGTCCCATAATAGTATGTTATCCAACCATAGAACTATATTCAAAATATTTTCATATCACTTCAAGTTTCTCATCATAGTAGGGAACTGGTATGACCTTATCAATGTGAAAAATACTCTAGGACATTATTACATTAAATCCATTAAAAAAATGAACAATATGTAATAAGATGTTAAATTTTTATTCAATGAATCGAATATACATGTAATCAAATCAAAATCAGTTTGTCCTAGGACACCAACTTTAACAATATAATCAATAGTTAGGTGGATGTAGAGATATACCTTAGTGTTTAGGAATGGTCCCATGATATAAATTCCCAAAATATAAAATATTTATACACTCATAATAGGAGTAAGGGTAATTTGATTCCTTTTAGTGATAGATCCTAGTTGTTGACATATAGGAAAAATATGAAAAATTATGTAGGAATATTTATTGAGGGTTGTCCAGAATAAAACACTTTACAGAACCCTTATAGTGGTGTTATTTATGGAAAAGTTTCCTCCACATCCCTCTCCATGATATAATTTGAGAATGGACTCTTGTAGGGCCTCTATAACACTTCACCTAATGAACTAATTAGGAAATACTTTTAGAGTTATGGATTATCAAACACATTTTATTTGACATTATAAATGAATTTCCTCCTAGCTTGCATCCCTAAGAATTTCGGAATGATGCCTATAACCAAGTAGTTTGTTATATCAATATAACATATATAGTCACTCACATAATAAAGGTACACATGAAGAAACAAACCAGACATGGAATGATTAGATGAATTTTCCAAAAAATAAAACCTTTATGGGTGATCAACTACCACATTTTCAATACCCTTTTCATATTTAATTATTATGTAAAATTATTGAAAGAGAAACACCCACCTAATTAATTTTTCCTTGGACTCTTATTTTTAGAAAAGTATTTCAATTCCAAATGATCAGTGAAATCAATGATGGTGGATCCTAAGAAATATCAAATAAACTTGTCTAAGGGAAAAAATAGTAATAAATTATTTCAAAGTGGTAGTGTAGTTTATTTGTGAATCATTCAATGATTTCCTCACAAAAAAAATGACAAATGGAGTCTTATCACATCATTTTCCTAAGATAGATCTTATAAAAATGACTCTTTCATAACAAATGATTTTGAAAGGAAGTTTACAATTAGGATATTTCATGATTTGTGGAGAGATAATACATGACTTCATGTTTGAGAAGTATTTCTCCTAGATCTCTATCCATACAAAAGGATAATCTTTCATAAGAAAACCAAAAAGGGACCATGAATTGGATCTGATGTTTCTAATGAATATTTTATAGAAATTATACTATCCTAATAAGGATCTTAATTATTTAATTGTTTTGTAATAGGGAAGGTGAACAATTATATCTACCTCATCTTTATTAACCCCAATTTCTCTACGAAGTACAAGATGTTTGAGGACTAGTCCTTTACTATGAAATGGATTTTTTCCCATTTAAGAAAATATTTTTATCCTAAAATCTTAACAAAATGCTCTCAATATATCTTATAAATCCCTCAATTTTATCCCCAAATATGGATAACTCATCCATAAATTCTTATAGCAATCCCAAACCATGTCATAGAAGATTCTCATCACACACCACTGAAAGGTAATAGGGGAACTTTATAACCTGAAGGGCATGAACTTGAAGTTAAAGGTGCCAAATATAAAGGTGAATATAATTTTAACTTGATATTATAAGGAAATACCAATTTTATTGTACCCCTAATACCTATTTATGAAGAACTAGAACTCATGTCCCATTACTCACTCAAGGACTTGATCAATGAAGAGAAAATAAAAACGATCTTTCATAGTACATGAGTTCATATTTATATAGTAGATGCACACTCCCAATCCATTACCCACCATTATGTAGAGATAATCACCATCCTCAATGGTAATCACAATAATTACAACTTTCTTATGAACCATTTGAATCAGACTTACCTAATCACTATTAATAATAGGGTAGATAATACCCACTTTTAATAACTGTTGGAGTTCATTTCAAATCACATATATAAGATTGGGATTTATTTTCTGTTAGGGTTAAAAACATGGTTTATAATTTGTATCAAGATCTGTTAGGTCCAATAGGCTAGATACCCTGAGGGGGGGGGGGTGAATCAGGGTATGACAAAATAAAACAACTTCCCCTTTTGATCTAGTTCTGTTGTTAGACAAAACCCTCTTCTATCTCTCCTTACTATTTCAGAGTATAAAAGAATCTTAAAACATGCATAGGACACAACAACTTTACTTGTTTCACCCTCACTAGGCTATGTACAAGGAGAATACACAGATGATGTTCTGATGTACTAAATCCACTATAAGTGCACTGTTGTTTACAAGTTTGGAGTGGACTCACTATCCATCATGGTTTACAACCTCTCACAATTTGAGAACTCACTAATCTCTCAACTGAAGTGATCTCACTGCTTCTTTAGAAGATACACTCACAGTTTATAGACTTGTATGTCTCTTCATTATCTCTAATGAAATCTGTATCTTTAACTGTTGGTAGATTCTTTGTTGACGCTTCACTTTTATCCACTGATGAATGAACCTTTACCGCAATATTACTGGGAGACCTAAAATATTTCACACAACCCTTACTATGTCTCACGTGCAAATTTATTTCCTTGCACTCAAGATTCCACTTTTTTCATGAAACACCCCTTGTGCGCAACTTCAATCTTACGCATAACTCAAATCTTATATGCAACTTTCTTAGCTTGCGCGCAACTCAAAAATATTTCACGTAACTCCCGTTGTATGAAATTATTAAGAAATCCGGTGCTCAGATTTTCTCTAAGTTTTGAGCTATATATAATGAGGGGTCTCACATCTTATTTATAGTCATTCTTGACCCCTACGCGGAAGATTCACCATGTCATGCAAGATCCTCTTCGAGCGTGTAAAACCTCATTTGATGTCACATTGGGTGTGCAAGTTTCTTGAAAACAAACTCATCTTTCGCGCACTTTATCAAAACTTTTACACACATCATGCCTTTTCCATTTTTTGGTATTCTGATCCTGAAACATTCCTTGTGCGCAAATTTCCATACCATCTTCAATCTTGCGTGCAACTTCTTCTTTCACACAGCCTCATCTTTCACGCACATTTTCAAATCTTTCGTACACATCATTCCTTTTCCATTTTTCAACATTATGACCCTAAAACATGCCTTGCGCACCAGTTTCCAAACCACCTTATATCTTTCATGAAAATTCCTTTTCCAAAAACATGTTTCCCCATTTTCTGATTTCGAGGCCCAAAAATTTGGCAAACACTGGAAAATGACGCCACCTTAGATCTGTTCTTTTTGTACCACCTCCAGATCATCCGTTCCCTTGTCATCATTATTTATCAAAATATTTTTTCAATAATATCTTTGGAACTCGACAACTCACCATGGAAACCCCCTTTGTCAACAAAATTAACATCGTGGTCTACTTTGTCAACAAACTCAACATGGAGGTCTGCTTTTTCAACAAACACAATCACCTCAAAAATGCTTCAATGATACCTTGAGGGATTTTTTCCCAACAATATACCCCTTTGGGTCCTTATGAGTGGGATAACCCTATTAATATAAAAAAGGGTTCATCTAATTGCTTTCTTGTGTAATATGAAGATATACAGAGACATTCTATATTGGTTAGATTGAAAAGAATATGAGCTGAAAATATGAAGGGTTTGAAATTCCCCTTAGAATGAATGCTTTAGTGAGGAAGGTGGTACCTTGAATTTGATCTCAGGGGGGTTAAAATTTTTAGAATCACATTGGGAATTTTAATTCATTATAGTTTATTTTTACATAATTCTAGATTGAATTGGTTCCTTTAGAACAATTTTTTAACCACCCAATTGGATATATCAGTGTTGGGAATGGGAATATGATCAAAATTTAAAATTTATTAAAAGGGTTTTCTGATTAGTGATCCTAAAAAATAATCACAAGATCTATAGGAAACAGATTCAAGATAAAGAGATAAACTGGCCTCATGTGGATAAAGAAATTGATCTTTTCTTCAATTAAACATACGTTAAAAAATCATTGACATTCCTCAAGTTCACTATCATCACTACCTATCTAATTCACCTCACGAACCTCCCCATTATCCCTAATTTGGGAGATTTCATTCATAATATTTAAACCAAGGATCATATTCATGAAGGTTATGGTCATGTTCCCATTTCTAACTCAGATGATCAAGTTAATTGTTATTGGGAAGGGATGATGAAGGATGATAGGAGTTTGTTACCTGGTGCCTAAGTTTGAATTATTATAAAAGATAATGAAATTGGATGGGTAGATGAGGTTTTAAACATTTACTTGAACATCCCCTAAGACTACCTTAGGAACCCAAACACTATGATCAGTGAGTTGGAGAGTGGCCAAAGTGGGTTTTAAATCTTTGTATCCTAAATAACAAAAAACAACATATATAATGATGTTTGAACTAGACCCTAGATCACCAAAGGCCTCGAAAACCATTTTATATTCTAGTTACACATTTATGTATGGAAAAATATGTACTTTCAACCTAGGTTGAATGGTTCCTTGGATGATGGTACTCACATTAGTATCCAAAAATGACTTTTTTGGAGAGAATATCCTTTTAAACATACATAGGTCCTTAAGGTACCCGGAGTATGTTGATATTTTTTAGATTTCACCAATAAAGAGATTTTTTTATTAATATGAGAGAATATTTCCTTTAATTTTTTATTTAGATCATGTTTAGATTTTCATCTCATTATTTTTGGGAAAGATTAAGTTTTCTAATTTATTGGGGGAAGTGGTGGTTCCTCCAAATTCTCTTCACATTTCTTAGATTCTAAGTGTGGTTCTTAAAAATTATCATGAGAGGTTAAAGAATTAGATGGTTAATAAATGTTTGGTTAGGGTTTTTTAATGGATTTCCCACTTCTCAAAAAAATTACTACATTGAACTATTAAAGAGATAATTTTGTGCAACTAGATTCTCTACATAAGGTCAGTTAATTGATAACTCGATTTGGCATGAGTGCCTTACCCATTTTAATGGTTTTCAATTCATGTTTAGGGATGAAACTTTAGAAATAATTTTCTTAATTTTCTTGAATTTTTTCTCAAGTAATATAATAGTAATATATTTAGAAAGGGTTTGAGCTAGTTGTTTTATCCTAAGAGGATATTTAGTTTATTGTACGGGTTATTGGATAAGTCATTGGAATTGGATTGTGGGATATTGGAATTGGATTGGTTGGGATTGATATTTGTTATGGGTTGAAAATTTTTATAGAGGGTCTATATTTGGACCATGCTAGGTTATTGATTATCCCTCCACTAGAAGCCTAGATGTCCATTGTACCATGTATTAAACATGTTTTGGTACCATGGATTCTAACAATTCAGAGAATTAACCTCCACAAGTGGTCCTCCTAAAATTACATCATTCATGGAAGGAATCACTAAATAAATTTTATTTAAAGAGGGTTATTTTTGTTATTAGATGGTGTTATAACCCCCTATAAATGTATTAGTGGTAGTTTTGAGGAACTACCACTTTAATGTTATCCTACCCTTTCTTGAATTTGTTTTACATAAGCACTGGTAAGGTAAAAAAACTAGCTAGGATTTTGTTGGTGAAAATTTTAAACCATTCTAATTTTTTTATAAAAAATATATTTTAAACTACCATAAAGAGAGATTTTTTTAAATTAAAAGTTTCCAAATTTTTGAACTATTGTAAAAATGTAAAAAATAATTTAAAGATTTTTGTTGGTTAACATCCACCCCAAATGTTAGTTTAAAAAAATGAAAGGTAAGTCGTGTCCCCTACACAAGAACCCCCCTGTCCCTTGTGACCATGTACACCCCTTCTTTCATGCCCCCTACTCCATGAAAATAATTTTCTACATGTGACCTCTCATTTCCCCCTGCACTTATGACTTCTGATGTGTGTACCCCCAATACTCTTCTCCTTTGTCATTGCACCACCTCACATGAACACCCTCTACATGCGCAAGTGAAGAAAAACCCCTCCATAGAGGTTTAAATCCATGTTTCAAAGATATGAGCCCAAAAACCTAACAAGTATACTATAATATATTTCTATAAGTAATATATACATGTTTATATTTATATATTTATACAAGTAAATTTTATTTGTATAATATATGTAAAACAATTATATATACATTTATATGCATTAATGCATTCATATTTATATTATGTATTTATGTAATCATATTCTAATAATATTATATATAAAATAAATTTATATTATATATTAAATACATTTATATTAATGTATGCACAAATATAAATATGGTATATATTTAGAAAATATAAAATATAAAATATATACACACACACACACACACACACACACACACATATATATATAACATATTTATATAGTATATATATATTTACATATAATATAATATAATATTTTTATTTATAAATAAATAAATTTACATATATAAATATTATATATATAGATGTATCTATACATATATTTATAAATATAGTTATATTATGTATGAAATTATTTATTTAATACATTAATTTAAATACTTATGAGTATATTAATATATATATTTATATACACTCCCTATAAATTATATATTTACATATATTTAAATAAATATATTTATACACATATTTATAAATATATTTATATTGTACACACACACATTTGTTTATATAAACATACTTATATATATATACACATTATATCCAACACACACGTATATAAATATATTTTTATATATTTATTTATAATGTTTTTTTTATATATTCTTTTTTGTATATACTTATATATATATATATATTGAATTTATAAGTTTAATATATATATTAATTTATAATAGAAAATATATAATATAATATAATATTTATATTTATATATAAATAAGATTTAACAAATATTTATATATAAACCATTTATATATTTAAATACACACACACACATATATATACACGTGTTTATTTATATAATGTGCATATAAGTATTTATTTAATGTATTAATATAATGTATTTGTAAATATATCTATATATTATGTTTATATAATGTATTTAGATATATTTATATAATATGTTAATATTTATATAATGTGTTTATATAATATAATTATATATATGTGTGTGTGTATATTATAAAATTATATTTTTTAATAAAAAAAAATTAGAGGGGGCCAGAATTGTCGCTAAAACACAATTTAACTACTAAAATCTACCTGAAATATCAAAAAAATAAAAAAATATATATGGTATGTACACAATTAAATACCTTTATATTCTATATTATATATATATATATATATTAAATGAATTTATAATATATATATATAATAATATATATATAATGTTTTTGTTTTAAATTATATATTTACATATATTTAAGTAACAATATTTATAATTACATTTATATTATGTATATATATTTACACATATTTATATATTTATAAATATATTTATGTAAAAGAATTTATATATTTAAATAAATTAAGAGATATAGACATGTTTATTTATATAATGTATATAAGTATTCATTTAATGTATTTTTAAATATACCTATATAATAAGATGCTTATATAATGTAATTAGAATGACAGAATCTAAGATCATTTACTTGGGTCCTCGACAATGACATCCAAATTTGTTTTACCCAAATTTTCCTAGTGGGTTGGAGTAGTCTCTTGTAACACAATTTGTGTTATCGAATCCTTATATACCTATGAAACAACCTAAAGACACATAAATGTTCTATAGGAAGATTTGGCTATAAAGTGGAAAACTTGAGTTTTATTTGTTTTGGGTTCCTAGAATATAGAGATATATAAGTGAAATAATTTATGGATTATTATTTGGTTATAAATTATTGATAGGGGTTGATTGGATGGATTTATTTTTAGATGATTTCAATTTCTTAAATTTTAGAGGGATTCATTTAACTAAATCAAAACTACCCTCATCACTTACTAGTTTAATACCTAAAAAAATCTAATTCTGATCACCTATATACCAAGAGGATAATTTTCAAGAGAACTCCAAGGTATATGATTTTATTAACACTTGAAATGTGTGGCCTTAAAATTTAATAATGTTGAGGAAGAAAGATAAATCATCAATATAAAATCTCAACCAAAAGAAATGGTTAAGAATTAATTGAATAATAAATATAATACAATCCATCCCCTTGGGATTTACCTGGATCAACCCATAATATGGTTAACCTTATATTGATGCAAATATATTAATGGAATACATAAGTTGACTCATAAGAAATGAATTAAAGTATAGACAACTAGAAAAAACGAGCATTCCACCATTATATAAAGAATATCACACTTTTGGTGTGAATGAATTCACACTATGAGTAAAAAGTATCAATATTACTAAAACAATATTAGAATATAAGTAGAATATGATCTTTTGTTATGAAATTAGAATGATTTATTCAACTGGAAATAGGAAAACAGACTTCCAAAGACAAAATGACAAAATAACATTGTAATTAAAATAACACAGCAACCTATATATTTCATTCACAATTATATACTTAAAAATTATTTTTTAGAGTCTTTAATTAACCCCCAACCATAAAGGTCTTCGTAGTTTATTTGGGATAACATAGGTGGGTGGAATGTTTGTAGAAAATAGACTTTTTCACCCTTGACAAAAAATCTATACAAGATGGTTCCCTCTATATGATGCACTAAAAAGATTATATATGGAATAATTTGAATGGGTTATAGAATAAGGAAACATTCCCTAATATTTATTTTAACAATTAGTAAGGTTTTTGAATAATTTGATACATCATATTGATTTTAAGATTAAAATGGTGGGATATATTTCCGGGAAATATAACTTGGCCTAGGATTTTATCTTCAACTAGGGACACATGGATCACCTTACAAACCTGAGAATTAGTTCTGAAAACATTTTAATAAAATGTGCTTCATGATTTCCTATATCCATGGTTTAAATTTTCCCTTCATTGAAGTTGTAATATGTTTCCTATATGCATTTTAATAGAGTGGATTTCAGTTCACTTCTCCCATAAAATTATGAATTCAAGGCACAAAATTATCATCTTCCCTAATTAATATATCATTAATACATAAAGGAAAATATTCCTCATTAAATGGGAAACCTTATCCTTTAATTTATTGTTCAAATCATGACTAATAAGTGTGTGAGATGGTGTTAAAAATTTCACTAAGTATTAGTGAATTTTAACCAAGAATTTCAAACATGATGATAAATGGAATTTAAATTATAAAATTCACTAACACCAATATTTATGGATTGTTAAGAAAATTAATATACCATAAAAACAATGAATATTAGCCTCTTTTATTGGATAATCCATAATTATTTAAATAAATCACAATAATAAAACCTTTTAAGAAAACATATTTAACCTTTAAATAAAACATATTTTCTATCATAAAGTTCATAATAATTTTAAGTTTATAATACATATATAATTTTTTTATATAATATTGTTTTTAACATGAAATAAATTTATAGAAATTTTAAAATAAATATTTCTCAAATAAATATAAATTCAAAAATAAATACCAATTAGACATAAAACCAATATATTATTTCAGAATATATGGGCTTACACATTCTCAACTCCTTAAAAAAATTTATCCTCATAATTTTTTAATAAGAAAAATAAATAAAAATATGCACATACACACCCATTAAAATGAGGATCATTAGGTAGTCTAATTTTTTTTGTTACTTTTAGAGGCTCAAAGGTGCATCATATTGAGTCTATGAGTTTACAGGATGCATCATAAAGTTTTTAAATTCTATAAATTATTGTTCCCATGAAAAATAGTAAAATACTTGTTGAAATTATTTTGGTAAATTATAGTTAGTTATATGTAATTGATTAATTTTATCATAATATTTTGAAATATCATTTGAAGATCATTTTATATAAAACCTTTGGGAATGATCAGAGCAGAATTCTTGAAAAAGTGTTTGGTTCCAAGTATATGTAAAAATCTATCTAATTTATAAAATAAGATAAATATATGCTACCCAAATATCACTCTCCTCCACAACTATATAAATCACTAAAATACTTTTGTTTGTTTGTAACATTATGAAAATTTGATAAAGTCCGTTATAAAAATTATAACACCCCTGAACCCACAGTCTTGGATTTGATGCTAAAAATAAAATATTTACATTTCTAGAATTGATACAAATAAATATGACCCAATTTCAACCATTGAAAACTTACAAAATTAAAAGGAAATATTGTATCACTTATATACCCATAGACCTTTTATCTATAGAGTTTTAGAGAATTATAAGAAACTCTTACAAAAAACATGGATTCATAAACAACTAGTTCATAAAAATATACATCATAGCTCACCAAGTTCTTCCCATATAGTGACATTTATAGGTATTTCATAATTAAAAATATTCTTCACAACCTGAGGAAAATTAAATATAAGAGTGGTTAGCTCAAATGCTCATTAAAGGTAAACATAAGAATTAACAGTTCAATTTAATCACTGAATATAAGATAACCATAAGAGTGTGATGACATAATAAAAATTAAAGAACATCAGATAATTTATACTCATCAGGACTTGAATCATAAAATATTATACATGGAATAATGCTTTATCATAAGACATGAGTCATATAATAATCAATAATCATGAACTATATGATATCAATATTGATCAAATAAACCATTTAAAACTCATAAAAAGAATAAATAAAACATGTTGTTATTCTGTAACATTATCTTAATATCACTCTTAAAATCACCCTTATAAGTGGAATAACCAATACTATTGACTTCCAATATAATTCTCCAGAGAACATAATCATTAACCAATGCATTAAAGGGTTATAAAACAGTCAACCATCCTTGGTTTATAATGTAACCACACATCCTTAGTTTATAATGGAACCACCTATACATTGTTTATAACCAAAAAAACATCATAATGAAAAATTTCTATGAACCATAACTTGAATAAAGTACATAGATATTGCATTTCATAAGAAAACTCATAGAAATAACAATTATTTTTTTCATAACTTGATTAACCTATTGAAAAGAAACGGGTTCCAAGAAAATTATAATCCATATAGAGAAATAATAAGGATAGAATAATTAAAATATATCCTCAGTGGATAATAAGTAACATAAAGGGTTGTTGTAATTGATTAATAAAAATACCATTAAAATACCATTAAAAAAATTCTTGAGAAAATACCCTTTACACAAGGAAAATCACTTTTAAAAACTAAAAAATAAAAAAATATTGTGAACATAATTTTATTTGAAAATAAACTTGGAAAATTATAAAGTAATATTCAAATAAAATATTGGTCAAGATGGTAAGAAGATCCATTCATATTGTAAATGTAAAAAAATTCTTTTCAAACAATTTGTAAAGAGATACAAAAGCGACCCATGTGGAAAACATTAACAAAATCCATTTTTAAAACCATTTAAAAGAAAGTTAAATATCATGTAAAATAAAATTTGGAAATAATTTATATTTATGAAATAAAATTCTTGAAAACATTTTATAAAACATGGATATGGAAGAGAAAGATTCCAGATATCAAAGAAGATACAAGATCAGTATCACTTACAAACCACTTTCTTGATGTTTCATTAATCAATAAGGGATTAAATGGAATATAAACATGTAAAAAACATTCATAATGAAATGATAATAAAATATATATGGTTCAATAAAATATGAGAATATGATTTTCTACCAAATGAACCTTGGACATAAACAATCTAGAAATGAAATGAGATTGTAACATAAAGACTTTACCGCTTTGGTAACTTTAAAATAAAATGTTATTAAAATAAAGAGTATGATATGGTGGGACTTACGTACGCATGAGTAACATTTAAATTTTGAAAGATCTTGATGGTAAGAAGGTAAATATTATTTTATATATCCAAAATTATAATTATGTTATAAATAACATATTACATATTTAAAAAACTTATATATTCCATCCATGATACGCGGTGAGGAAAAATGAATCACATCGCTTTATGAAAGTGGTAATCCACACATATGCAAGAATGACATTATCATTTTTGATGGATGGAATGGTAAGAAAAAATATGATATATTATATTTTAAGAATTAATATTATGTAATTAATATTATATTTATAAATTAAATCCATAATTATAACCATCTATGAGAGTTTTTGATGGAAAACAAATTACATTGGTTTGCGAGACGGTAGACCATCGTACACACAAACAACGGTTTCATTTCCCATTTTATGTAAGAGAAGATGGATATAAGTAATTTAATTAATATAATAACATATAAATATATAGAATATAATGATATTATTATAACATCATGTTTGAATAATATTCAAAGAAGGTATAAGAATAAATAAAATGAAAATGCTCGATTAAGAACTATACCTCTTCTTCGAGCAACCTCTTTATGTTTATACCTGAAAAATTCATAGGTTGGTTTTTTTATCAAACTAGGAACACTAAGATGTGGGTATGGATATAGGTAATTCATTTTTACCAGGATTTTCTGAAAAAAGGGATTTTTTATGTGTGAAGAAAAGAGGAGAGGATATTCCCTTTTATAAGAGAGGGGAGGGGGCATTTTCAGATTTATTAAAGTATTAAATTAATATAAATTATTTATCATAAAAAAAATGGATCAAAATTTATATAATTAGAATATAATATGTATATTAGTCTAAATATCCCCACCCTATAAAATTTGGATAAGTTTAGGTGATTCTCCACCCTTATGTTTTGGTTTTAACCCTCATTAACCCTTTTGTCTATTATCGTGGTATCAAAGTTTTTTAAACTAAAGGAGTCAAGAAAGTAACTATAAAAGGAAAAGTGTCTAATAAATGGAACATGATTGACAATTTCAACCATATACCATTAAATTTACTGATTATAATATTTTTAGTAATTTTAAATCATTTAATAAAATATCATTAATGTCATTTTTGGAACTATTCATTTAATTTGACTTTGAAATTGACAAGACAAAAAAGTAATTTTAATACAATCCTTTAAAAAATAACTAAAATTTTATATTTATCTAAAAATTTATGGACCAAAATAATTTATTAAAATTATATTACTTTTAATATTTTTAAAATCATTTATTTTATTTTTCTATTAATTGAATAAATATTATGCCGATAGTACGTAAGAAATTCAGGTAATTATTTCATAACTAAAAATTAGAAATAAATTACCATTATAAAAAATAATTTATATTTAAAATAACCATTTATAACTAAACATTATTTTTTTAATCCCTATCACAAAATATTATAGCTATTAAAAGCAATAGAGTGACATTTTTTACTTTATCATCTACTTAATTATTATAAAGGTAAAAATCAAAGAAATATTGAACTAAGTTTCCATATTTTAGAAAATTTGATGTACATAACCGATCTATACTCATCCAATGGTATAAATTCAAGTGTTAGGGACATTTTTTATCCCTTTTTATATTATTTTTAACCTTAATTACCTGATTTACACTTACCGCGGTAAAAATTATTTACTATGGTTACTATTAATAATGAAAAAAATAAAATGGAAATATTTACCAAATTTAGACCTCATTATTAAAAATATGGAATCCATTTTTAAAGATTAAATTTTTATAAGTGTAAAAATTAATTTAATATTAAAACGCAAAACGCGTAGAAAATAGTTTTTATAAAAAATTATTTTTTAAGTATAAAAATATTTTTATACAAAATTAAACCATAAAATTATTTCAAATTAAATTAATTGTATTATTAATAATATAATAGCACTAATTTTAATTATAAACCATTTTAAAACAAATTATAACTTTTTAAATTCTTGAAACAAAAATACAGTGATCATTAAAAAACATTACTTTTCTCTATTCCCAAGATTATCAATCTTCTAAAAAAATCCTAAAAAATCACTCTAAGATAATTTTGAAAGGATTATTTAAAAAAGTATTTCCTTTTTATCAAATATTATTTCTAAATTTTCTAAAAATTAATTATAATATTCTCTTAAAAAAATAAATAAAAACCATTATTGTAGAAAACATATTTTTAAATAATAAAATGACTTTACTAAAAATTTAGTGCTTATTAAGAATTAATCGATAAATTTTAATTGATTAAGGTCTTTATATATATATATATATATATTATAATATGTTTAATTATATTCATACCCAATAATTAAATGGGTAGGTTATAACAATCATATTTAAATAATAATATTTTATGGTTCGTTTAAGCTCGGTGTTGTGTATCTTGCACACTACTAAACATAATATTTCTTTTAAAATATTAGGATATTAAATTATCCATCCATAAATAAATCACATTATAATAATTTAAACATGATATTGGTAATAAAAGGTATGAAATTTGAAAATACCTTGGTTTAAATTCCACATCATAAAGAGGGTTAATAAAAATCCCTCTTGAAAAGAGAGAAAAGGGAAGTATAAAGATCCTCTGGAATAACACATTATAGGTTTCCAAATAGGAGAAAATTAGTGGTAAGTGAAGATAATGTACTAGAGAAAAAAATTATTTCCCAAATAATTATGGAGAGTGATAGAGATCATTGATCATAAGAAATTGATTGATTATGATAAAGTTAATGATCAGTAAAACCATAAACCAAATAGGCATGAAAAAGACCATCAATTCATCATAAATAAAGGCAATAGGATAATTTTTTTGTTTAAATATATTTTTTTCTATAGCTAAGGAGTTACTTTGACGTCTATATTAAGAAAATAAGGAAACTATACTTACTTGATAAGTAAAATTTCATTCTTCAATTAATTTCCACAATAATATCATCTTTTTCTCCAAAAAATGAGTATTCAAGATGAATTGTTTATGAATAAAGCACTAAAATAAAATTTTAATGGATCAAATAATTACACAAAATTATAACGGGATATTCTTACTATCTTTAAACATTATCCAAAACCATAATGGGCTGCACATGGTAAGATAATTCCAAAAAATAATAAACCTTAATATGAAGAAATAATACATTCATCTCCAAAATTAAAAAATATCACTAAAGGTGAAACATAGATCATTCCATAAATGATATCCATATACCCATATATAACCTTAATAAACCCAACATGAAATAAAGTTTTAACCTCAAATGTTATCTTATAACTTTCAATATACATCCCTAAAAATGTAATAATATTATTTTTAAACAATCATTTATGTCTGACTTAAGGGTTACATATATGTCAACCTAATAAAAAATCTTTTGAAATATCATCAATTACCTCAAAATACCATCACTTAAAACCTAAAAAGGGTTTCTGATAATTTTAACACATGATCAACCTTAAACTCATCAACCCATGTTGGTACCAATATCTCTTAAGTTAACCTTTATCTAAAACTTGCTCTGATACTAACTTTAATACCTATCAAGAACCAGATTTGGTTGCCATAAAAACTGGAACTCAACTAGGTCCATGGTAATGCCTAAAGGTATTTCTCTATCCCTATTCGATGGAACAAGTTCCTGGGTATCACAGATAATGATTTGGGAATGATTTACCTAATTTTGGAATCATAAAACAAAAAACAACAATAAATAAACTAAATCTGAAAATTCATTCAAAAAAAGCTTTAAATAAAATTCATAATATAAATACAAGGTTTTAGACAAATACCAATAGGGACAAAACTCAAAATTAGTAGAAAATATAACTCAAAAACCACCACACAACAAGGTTTCATCATCCCCAAGCCTTCTCCACAACACTACACCAAGGATGGAAGCTAATAACCTGAACCTCCATCTCCAAAGACCTTACCCTTACTAGTGTTAAACATAATTGAGTCTACTTACACCCAAAGGTGTAAATTGGGTGTGAGACTAAGACCAATATGATTCCACCCAACAAATTCCATGTGATAAACATTTTAAGACAAAAAAAATTCAAGTTTTTATAAACAAGAAATGTTAGTGACAATTTTAAAAATGATGCAACTTCAAATTATTATTTAAGGGAAAATATTTGAAGAATTGGAACATTTGAATAAAACACACATACTGCTGAATTTTATAGAAAAAAATTGTATTTCGGTGGTGATTACCATATAGTAATTAATTACTAGTCACAGGAACACCCCTAGGAACTAGCAAGTTGTGGGGCCCTAGGTACATCGTATCTCAGTGTAAACGTATCCATAATCAATAACCTTCTAATGCATGAGCCACTAGGAGGTAAAAAACAATGTCCTAGTGGTCCCCAAACATCCTTAGAGTTTAGCTAGTGTTTTCATCATCAAACTTTCTATGTGAAATAGGGACGATACCACTACAGAATCTCTAGAATACTAGTCTTAGTCTGCCCACCTAGATACCCAGGTTTCCCTCTTTGTTCTCAATAATGTTCCTCATGTAAAAAATAAAATTTTCACATAAAAACCCATCTTATGAAAAATAAACACACAAAACACTACCTAACATGTCTTTTCACCCCTTGTGTAACTCAATAAACCATTCAAAACTTTTATAAAAACAATTCCAAGTAGTAAAACAAGTTTTTTCACACCAAAATCCCATCAAAACCCCTCTTTAAAGGCCAAATTCGCATCAATTCCATACCCAACCAGATTTAGTATCCCTAAAAACATTTAATAAAACCATTTCATGGATAATAAAACAATACCGAATGATACAACATAGAAAACGCATGAAAAACACCCAGTTTCATTCCAAAATGCAACTTTAAAATTAAATTCTCAATCAAAGAAACCAAATATGGTTTTTGAGCATGCTAAAAGGGTGGAAATAATTCTAAATAGGTTAAATAAGAAAGATAAATTCATCCAAAAATGTTTATCCATGTAAACACATACCTCGTATGTCGAAAACCCCAAATAATTGTGTGAAACTTCAACCACACCACCGCCACACCACAAGGGAGTGAAAACAAATACTAAACCACAATATTGGACCAATAAAAAAAACAAACCCTAGGTACGAATCCCTAGCTTCTAGAAATTTGTAACTTCAAGAAAGGTGGAAAATCCTAAGGAAATGGATTCAACAAAT
Source organism: Viscum album (assembly GCA_963277665.1). Lineage (NCBI taxonomy): Eukaryota > Viridiplantae > Streptophyta > Magnoliopsida > Santalales > Viscaceae > Viscum > Viscum album. The sequence goes on along the minus strand of OY728129.1, from coordinate 148,829,630 downwards.
AATGAAATCACTTACTTGAATAGGCTTGAAGTTTTCCCCACCAAACCCCTTAAAAATGGCTTCTAAGAGAGCTTGAAGAATCTTGGAAGCCTTATATGGATGATAGGAATGAATTGTGGAAGAAAGGGTCACATTAGGGTTAATACTAAAAGAGAAAAATTGGAATTACAAAATATTTTTAATTAGCAGGAAAATTGTGCATGGTTTTCCCGCATAGTTTAGTAAACAGTTTGGATAAACCCTATGCCCAGTTCTGTCCACTAAAAACATGTCCAAAATCTTCCAAATTCAATGGGGACCTAGGGGAAACTTGGGGGGGAGTTAAAAAAAATAGAATAGAAAAAATCACTTTAAAATAAGGATATGGATATGAAAATACCCCTAAACCTGCACTCCTATATTTGATACTAAAAACATAATATTTACATTTATAGATCTAATAATGATAAACATGACCCAATTTTAACCATAGAATACTTAAAACATCAAAAGAAAATATTTAATCACCTATATACAAAAGGGGATTTTTGGTTTAGATTTTAAGATAATTAATCCAAACACTGACATAACAACTTGGATTCATAAACAACTAGTTCATAAAAATATACATCATCTCTCAATAAGTTCCTAAAATATAGTGACCTTCATAGGAATAACATACTTAAAACCATTCTTCACCACCTAGGGAAAATGAATCATCAGAAGGGTAAAATCAAATTCCCATTAAGGATAAGTATAAGCATTAATAATTCAATGCTATCAATGAGTATAAAATAATCATAAGAGTATGATGACATAATCAAAATGTATGAGAAAAAAAGAATTTATACCCATCAAAACTTGGATCATAAAATATGAGACATGGCATAAGGATATAATATAAGACAAAGGTTATATAATAATCAATAATCATGAGCCATGTTATATCAATATTGATCAAAGGAACCATTTAAAACTCATATAAATAATAAATAAAATATGTTGGTATCTTGAAACATTATCTTTATATCACTCTTAAAATCACTCTTACAATAACTCTTATAAACAGAATAACCAATACGGTTGACTTCCAACATAATTATCCAGAGAACATAATCATTATCCAATGTATTAGAGGGATATAATAGACCCACTCATCTTTAGTTTATTATATAACAACCCATCCTCGGTTTATATAGGAACTACCCATTATTGGTTTATAATGGAACCACCCATCATCATAAACAATTTACAAGAACCATAACATGAATAAAGTATATAAAGATTATATTTTATAAAAAAATCATAGAAATAACCATTATACCTTTCATAACTTTATTAATTGGTGGAAATAAAAAGAGTTCCATGAAAATCATAATCCATCTAGATAAAGAATAAGGATAGTAACATTAAAAACATATCCCCAGTAGATAATAAGTAATATCAAGGGTTTTTTCATTGATGAATAGAAATACCATTAAAATATCAACAAATACATTATAGAGAAAAATACCCTTTCCACTTTTAAAATCATTTCTAAAAACTAAAAAAAAGAGAAAATATTGTGAATTTTTTTTAAAATAACTTTAGAAACTTATAATGTAATATTAAAATAAAATAATAGCCATGATAATGAGAAAATCAGTTCATGTTATAAATTTTTAAACATTCTTTTCAAATATTTTGTAAAGAGATTCAAAAGTGACCCATGCGAAAATGATTAAGAAATTACCCTTTTAAAACCAATTAAAAGAAGGTAAAAGATCATGTAAAATTACTTTTGGAAATAATTTATGTTTAATAAGGAACATTCTTAAAAACATTTTAAAATATATAGATATTAAAGAGAAAGATTCCCGATATAAAAGAAGATATGCAATCAATATCACTTACAAAAAACTTTCTTGATGTTTCTTTAATAAATAAGATAAGAAATGGAATCTAAACATGTAAAATACATTCATAACCAACTGTTATTAAAAGATATGTGGTTCAAGAAAATAATAGGATATGATTTCCCCTAAAGGAACCTTGAACATAAATAATCTTGAAAATAATGGATATTGTAACATAAAGCCTTTACTATTTTGGTAACTTTTGAATAAAAAGCAATTGAAAGAAAGATTATGATATGTCTCTTAAATTATAATAAATTTCATGAATTAATATGTAAAAATTCATTAATGAGGTAGTAATTACACTATACAAATAAAATCACGGTGCATGACATGAAACATGTCTCAGGAAAATTGAGATAAATAAAACTACTACAAAGATCATAACTTTTGAAGTGATAATTAATCCATAAAGTGAGTAAGTGTAAATATTTAAATAAATATAAAATAATTGTAAATATATAATAGAAAAAAATATATATAAATTCACACATAATCATGGAATAAAAAAGTCAATGAATGATAGTTATCAACTAGTGAAATGAAATTGAGTTAAGAAACACTTAACACTTGGTAACTTTCAATTAAAATACCCTTGGATGAAATAATTTAAATTTAAACTTAAAAAACCATGAAGTATAAATAATTCATGATATAATATATAGAATGGTCATTATATACAACTTAAAAAATAAATTAGGTTCATAACATTAAAATATGCCTCAATGAAAGGACTTTATAATACACTACTTGGAAGGGCTTCCATACCGTGGTTGATTATTTATCTAATGCGGAGATGTAAGACACTTATATCCATCCACATAGAGGTACTTCATATGTGGTTTGAGGGGAATAAATTCATCGATTTACTTGTCTCCTTTATCTCTACTACCCATGAGGACATTGTTATTTTTCCACCATGGGTTTCTTTCCTCCAAAATATATGATTTTAGTCATAGGGGATTCCCTTGGTATTCATTATTTTCATCCTAATTTATGATTTCTTCATTTTTTATTGTTTTTTCTATTGGTACCTTATTTTATTTCTTAAATAAAATCATTATATTTTGGCCAAAGGAAATTGAGACGAAACCCCTTACCTCGAGTCTAGAATTTCCATGCATATCCTTTAACTCATGTATAATAAAATTAAATCAATAATTTTATTTATTAAAAACCTTTTATAGATTTTATTATTTATAATTAAACCATTAATTTAATTTATTTTGATAAAATTTTTAATTACGTAATCAGTTATGTCCATGTTGGGTGTTTTCAGGACGTTCAGTTCATAATCCCAAAAAATATTTGGTGTGTTAACCATGGTTAAAGGGTTCATTATTACAACATCTTAAGAATAATCATCATGAAACAATTATAATTTATATATATATTATTTATAATTTTAAAACCAACCATGAAATATAGTTATTAAAAATGAACTATGTTACAATCATAAAGATGGTAGGTTGTACACACGCATAAGTAAGGTTTCCATTTTTCAATGATCATGATGGAAAAAGGTATGTATTATTTTATCTTTATAGAATAATAATTATATTATAAATAAAATATTACTTCTTTAAATATAATTATATATACCCTACATATGATACGGTTATGAAAAAATAATCACATTGCTTCATGGATGTGGTAATCCACACGTATACACGAACAACGTAATCATGTTTCAATAGAAAGAAAGGTAAGAAAAAATATCATATATTATATTTTAAGAATTTTTATTATTATACGAATTTCATATTTATACATTTAATCCATCATTATAACCATTTTTGATAGGTGTTGATGGAAATGGAATTATGTTAGTTTGTGAGGGCGTAGTCCGTCATACACACATATGAAGGTTTCATTTCTCATTTGATGGAAGGGAAGATGGATATAGGTTATAACATTAACATAATAACATATAAATATATGGGAGATACTGATTTTATGGAATCATCATGGTTGAATAATATTTTAAGTAGGTATAAGAAGAAATAAAATGAAAATTCTTGGTTAAGAACTATACCTCTTCTCCAGACAACCTCTTTAGGTTTTTACCTTAAGACTTCCTAGGTTGGTTTTATAATCAAACTAGGGAATCTAGGATGTCATAAGGCATATAAGGGAGTTATTTAGGTTAGTATTGGCAAACACAAAAGAATTTTTTAAGTGTGAATAAAATAGGATAACAAGTTTCTTTTTATAATAGAGGGGAGGACATTCTTGAAATTTCTTAAAGTATTACATTAATATAAATTATTTATCCAAAAACAATGGTCCCAAATTGATATAATTTAAGTATAATATGTTAATTAGTCTAAATATTCTCATTCCATAAAATTTTTACAAGTTTAGCTGACTTTTTCACCCTTATCATTTTGTTTTAACCCCCTGTTAACCCTTTTGTCTGTTAGTGTGGTATCAAAGAGTTTTACACTAAAGGATCCATGAAAGTTACTATAAAAGGAAAAGTGACACATAAATGGAACATAGTTGATATTTTAAACCATATATAATTAAATTGGATGATGATTAGTTTTTTATGAACTTTAAATCAATTAATAAAATATTATTTATTATAAAATACCATTAATGTCATTTTCAGAACTATTCATTTAATTTGACTTTAGAAGTAATAATACAGAAAAAAATTAAAATAAAATAATTAAAAAAATAAATTATTATATTTATCTAAAAAATTAATGGGCCAAAATAATTTCATTCAAATTATATTAATTTTAATATTTTTTAAATCATTTATTTTATTTTTCTATTAATTGAATAAATATCGTGTCGACGTTGCTTAAGAATTTAAGGTATTTATTTCATAATTAAAAGTTATAAATAAATTACCATGATAAAAATAATCATTTATATTTAAAATAACCATGTATAACTGAACATAAGTTTTTTTTCATCCTTGTCACAAAATATTATAGATATTAATATCCTGAGAGTGACATTTTTGAATTTATCCTTTAATTAAATATTATAAATGTAAAAATCAAATAAATATTTCACCAAGTTTCCATATTTTATAAAATAGTACAAAAATTTATTAAATAAACTCATAAAATATGATAAAATCAAGTTTTAAGGTTATATTTTTTCCATATCATATTATTTTTAACTGTAATTACCTGATTTACCCTTATCACAATGATAATTATTTATTATGGTTTCTATTCATAATGAAAAAAAAATTAAATAGAAATATTTACAAAATTTAAACCCCATGATTAAAAATATAGAATCCATTTTTTCAAGATTTAATTTGTAAAAGTAGTAGTAATTAATTTAATATTAAAACAAAAAACGCAACGAAAAACATTTTTTCCCAATAAAAAACTTTTTAAGTATAAATTTTTTTTATACCAAATTAAACCATTAAATTAATTAAAAAAACTAATTGGATTATTAATAATATAATATAACTAATTTTAAGAACTCGGATCTTCTTTTCAGGTACGTTTTTCCTTTTTCTAGAGTTTTTGAGAAAAATAAATTTTCTGTAAATTTCAGAAGTACATGCCGTGTACTCTTCCCTGGCCCGAAGCCGTGTGCTGCCTGTGTCTGGGCCACACACACAGTGTGTAAGGCTAAGGTAGAGGCCGTTTAATTCAGAGTACGGAAAAATTGAAGTACACGTCGTGTACTCAAGAAGTACATGTCGTGTACTTTCTTTTTTTTCATTAAATGGACCGGGGTCGCGCCTAACCCCCAAAATCATCTTCTTCTCCAGATTCTGTCTGTCCGAGAGTGACTGTACGGCCGGATCTTTGATGAGCTCCCACCTCACCGTCCGTTCTCCGATTCGAGCATGGTCGATTGCGTTGGAATCGCAGAGGTGAGTTCTTCCTTCTGCCTTAGCCTTGTTTCTTGATTCCTCCTCATTTCCAAGTTATCGAGGGATGAACATTTTGTGCATTTTCTCAAATATACTTTGTTATAAGGGGAATCTGTCATCGAGGTTCATGTATATCGATCTCCTAGGATCGAGGTAGGTGGTTTGTGCCTTTCTATAGAAAGTCGATGAGTATTATGTGAAAATTCCACCAATACCCTTGAACGGGGCATTGCGTGTTTCCTGTTTTGCCTATGTTGTTTGCTTGCTTTGAATTTTTTTTTTAGTAAAGGTTATTTCTTGTGAGTAGAGTAATTTATTTTGTGCTCAGGTTTCTTTTCCATGCGTGTTTTTCATGTTGGGCGCTTTTCTAGTTTCCATGCCTAGTTGTAGGATAGTGGAATTGTTGTTTTATTATTACTGTTGAGCCTTAGTTGATAGCCAAGTAGTTCTGGAGGTTTACTTCAGAAGATATATGCACGCTGATCATGTTTAGTTATACTCAGGACTGTGAGAACCTAGATTAGTAGACCAAAGGGAGAATTGATGGAAGGGCTTCTCCAGAGTGTCTTTTAATTATGATACGAGACTATAGGGGGAATTGACATTAAGTGCTTTCCCAGAGAGTCTGTAGATCCACGACGTGGCCCAGAGGGGGAATTGACGTTGAGTTCTTCCCCATAGAGCCTTTATCACAATATAAGACTATAGGGGGAATTGACGGTGAGTGCTTCCCCAGAGAGTCCTCTTAAATACGTAGCTGAACCAGAGGGGTGAGACTGTGTGCACCTCCAAGAGGGTTGCTAGTACTGATAGGTTGAACCATAGGGGTACGACTATGAGATCTACCCATAGGGTTACCTGTTTCTTCTTTTGTTGCTGGCTGCTTACTTGTGTGCTTTGTTTGCCAGAACTGTGGATTGTAGCTGCTTGTGCTTTTCTATTTACTGGTTCTTGTTTTATTACTGTCGTGTATTCACTGACTGTTAGGCACAAATCATTGGGTGATTGCCTACTGGGATTGTATCTCACACCCTGTTTGGGCCATGCTTTTGGGCCCAAGCAGACTATGTTGCTACAGGTATAGACAAAGGCAAGCACACTTCTACTTCAGGATCTTGATTACACCAGGAGCTGGGGAGCATGGGACCGAGCCGTGGCTCACAATGCTAAGGAGCTTAATTTGTTTTCTTTTGCACTTGGTTTCAGTTGTATTTCAGCACGTTGTTGTGTTTTATTTTTTCCTTAGATACTTGTACCTGTTGCATCATTTTCATCATAGTTATATATCTACATTGCTTCCGCTGTTTGGTTTCTGTTGTTATGCATCTTGTTTACTACTTCTGCTATTTATTTTTGTTTTATTACCTTGTATACCTTAACGAATGAGGGAATAGTTTCCCCACCGACTCACCAAGGCCCTCATTGCTAGTCGGCAGCCTATGGCGTTCGGGGAAACGCGCTTGATGTCATGTGGAGAATCGGGTACGGGGCACCAGTGGAGGGGCTTCGGGTTCGGGTCTTTACAAAGTGGTATCAAAGGAGTTCTTTTTATCTTGCTTTACTGTTGGAGGCTTTAGCCAGGGATAGAATGGATTCGGTACTTGGTATTAAGCTGTTCCCGGGAGTAGCTAACCCGTGTACAGGGGAAAAACCATACTACCTCGTTAATTGCAATTTTATGGTTTTGAGATTTTATGGTTGGTATGTTTTCACCTATAGTGATTCGTATGACTTGTGCGGTTATTGTTTTGATATTTCAGTTCTATTTATTTCGCAACCCAATGATATGAGGGTATGTCATCTCATGCATCATATAGGAACTTGTATAAATCACATTTCATGCATTCTTTCCATGCCATCTAGGGTTCATTAGCGATTGCATGTTGTTGTGATAGGCTCTGTGTAGATTATGCATGCTGTTGTGATAGATGCTTGATAGATTCTCTGTTGTTATGTTAGAAAACTGTTGTTTTGTTCCTTGCTTAAAATGAATTCCAAATTCTGGTTCTTGAGGTGTTATAGGCCCTCCCAGATCGGAATTTGGAATCTTTTCCCTTGTTTTTAGTGTTTCTGGAATTCTACGCAGTTCCTGAGCTACTGCCTAGAAAAATCCAGAATACACAGCGTGTACTTTTCGGGCACACGCCGTGTAGTTTTCAGGCCGTGTCACTGACCGTGTGAGTAGAACACGGTGTCGTGGGAGTAACTTCAGGAACATGCCGTGTACCATTGGTACACGCCATGTGAGTTCGGAGTCGTGTACCCGACCATGTCACTAATAACACAGGTCGAGGAAGCTCGGGTAGAACACACCGTGTCCATGGGGAACACTCCGTGTAGTCCTGTCCAGGTACCCGACCGTGTCACGAACAACACAGGCCAGTGTTACCTTTCTTTCCACACGCCGTGTTTGTTCATAACACGCCATGTAGTCTTGCCCAGGTACCCGGCCATGTCACGAACAACACGGGACGGTGTCGCCTTTTCCTATGCATGTCGTGCTTATTCGGAGCATGTTGTGTAATGTCCATCCATGTAGACGGCCATGTACTCAATAACACGGACCACCAAAGCCTTGTCTAGTGCACTCCGTGTTTGTTTTGAACACGTCGTGTAGTCTCTAGTTGAGTCAGACCATGTGGGTTAGCCATGTAAGGAGTCTCGGGCAGGGGAATAGTTTTCAAGTACACGCCGTGTGTGGGGGTCAACACGCTGTGTAGTTGAAGTATACACGACTTGTAGGGTGAGAGTACACACCCATATTAGTGGTTTAAGAAGACACGCCGTGTAGTTTTATACACGTCGTGTAGTCGTGTTTTTCAATCTTGTGTGTTTTTCTTCCCTTGTTCCCGTTTTGTACTCTAGTGTTCTCTGTCCTTGTTTTCCTGATCTAAGGTGTGCTTTTGATCTTTCAGATCTATGCCTCTGAGACGTCCTCCGGTCGTACTTCTATCGTCAGGCAGTGATCAGATGCCAGATAGGGCAGATCAAGGACTTCCTGTCGATCCCCCAGCCAAGCCAGCCTTGGCACCGGTTGTTGTACCAGTCACGGGTGCTGATGCGCAGTTCAGGGAAGGTTTCATGAGGATGATGCATGCCTTCTAGGGAGCACCGTCTCTTGCCTCGTCTATGGAAAACTTGACGCGGGTTTTCCAGCAGCAGCAGCATCCCACGTTCTCAGGGGAGGGAAGACCTCAGGCTAAAGAGTCATGGCTGGAAGCCATGTTGACTATATTCGAGCATCTGGAGATGCCTCCAGAGAGGCGGGTCAAGCTTTCCACTTATATGCTCTGAGACTCCGCTAAGAGTTGGTGGGACGTGATCTCACAGGCGGGTCAGCATCAGGCTATGACTTGGGAGGAGTTCCAGCGCGTGTTCTACGACTACTTCTACCCGGAGACCCTGAGGGCCAATCGAGCCTGAGATTTCATGAGCTTAGAGAAGGGTAATCTATCTGTCATGGAGTATTCCTCTCGTTTCACTGAGATGCAGTGCTTTACATCCCTTCGGGATGGGAGTGGGGTGTTCTTGGTGAGGAAGTTTGAGGATGGACTCAGGCGGGAGATCCGTTCACAGGTGGACATCTTCCAGCTGACTTCCATTACTTCAATCGTCAACCAGGAACTGATTGCGGAGCACAATCTGAGAGACTCTGGAGCTGTGAGTTAGGGCGGTTCTGCTTCCAGAGTTAGATTTCCTCCAGATGACAGCAAAAAGCTCCATAGGGAGCCTACGCGTGGTGATTTGAGGAAGCGAGACGCATCATCAGGCAGTCGGGTGACATGCTATCAGTGTGGCCAGACAGGGAACACGAGGCCGTAGTGCCAGAGGGACCCCATGGAGTGCCGATCTTGCGGAAAGATGGGTCACCTTCAGCATTTCTGCCAGGTTTTCTCACCAGAAGCTGGTGACCGGGGTTCTTATGTGACTCCCCATTCAGGAGAAGCCCCACCAGTCTCTCACTAGTCAGGGAACTGGAGTTCTTCCAGCCATTCGGGCCGAGGTGGAGGTCGAGGCCGTGGCAGTCAGCCACCAGTTCCTCAGCACCAGTAGGGAGGTTCAACTCAGAGTGGTCAGTCAGGGGTGCAGGGCCACGGCACGGGCCAGTCCTTCGCCGTGGAGCAGACTTATCATGAGCAGGATCCCGACCCTTCTACTTTTCTAGGTACGATTTTAGTAGCCTCAGTTTTATCTTCAGCCCTTTTTGATACTGGTTCTACGCATAGTTTTATCTCTGTTTTCATTGTGGAGATCCTTGGACTCTTCATCTTTTCTTATGCCGACTCGTTGACACTAGACACACCATTGGGAATGAGGACATCTAGTGTACGCCAGTGTAGAGAGTGCCCTCTCGAGGTGGAAGGGTATCACTTCTTATGGGATCTCTATGTCCTAGAGATGACAGGATATGATGTCATCCTCAGTATGGACTGGTTTATTCCATTCCAGGCAGTCATTGACTGTTATCACCACAGAGTCAGTTTCATTTCACCAGAGGGTGAATCTTTCCTTCATAGAGGTGAATGGGACGTTCGGGCGAGTCGGGCAGGACTCGAGCATCATGGGATAGGAGGAGTGATGGCCCAGATTTCTAGTCTTTATCAAGATGATTAGGGGACTCCACAGTTGGACTTTCCTCCAGTGGTGGATCGCTTCAGGGATGTCTTTCCAGAGGACTTTTTGGGTTTTCCTCCGGAGCATGAGGTAGACTTCTCTATTGAGCCCGTGCCAAGAGCGTCACCGGTGTCCATTCCTCCCAATAGGATGGCCACAACTGAGTTGCAGGAGCTCAAGAAGCAGTTGGAGGAGCTACAGGCTAAGGGTTTCATCCGACCCAGTACTTCTCCTTGGGATTCTCCTGTCCTGTTTGCAAAGAAGGCAGACGGTACCCTTCGGCTTTGTGTGGATTATCGGAAGCTTAACCAGTTGACAGTTAAGAACTGATATTTATTGCCCCAGATTGATGACCTTTTCAATCAGCTTCGAGGAGCCTGGGTGTTCTTGAAGATCGACTTGAGGTCCGGTTATCATCAGTTGCACGTTAGACCATCAGATATACCTATGACAGCCTTTAGGAGCAGGTACAGTCTTTACGAGTATACAATCATGCCTTTAAGACACACGAACGCACCTGTATTTTTCATGGCACTGATGAACCAAGTGTTCTATCCTTACTTGGATTCCTTCATCGTGGTCTTCGTGGACAATATCTTGGTGTACTCTCACACTCGACACGACCATGCCACACATCTTGAGATCGTTCTGAGTACACTGAGAGAGCATCGGCTTTATGCCAAACTCTCGAAGTGCCACTTATGGATGGATCAGATTCACTTCTTAGGTCACATCATCTCAGGGGCAGGAGTATCTGTGGACCCAGAGAAAGTGACAGCTGTAGTTTCCTGGGAGCAACCGAAGAACGTTTTTGAGGTACGAAGCTTCCTAGGGCTGGCTAGATACTACAGACGCTTCATTTGGTACTTTTCTCATCTAGAAGCACCTTTTACAGGTATGGCCAAGAAGGGGGTGAAGTGTTTATGGTCAGATTCTTGTGAGTCATCCTTTCAGGAGCTGAAAGGTAGGTTGACGTCAGCACCGATACTAGTCTTGCCAGATCCAGGCAAGAGCTACATTGTTTACTATGATACTTTGGGTATCGGGATAGGAGCTGTGCTTATACAGGGAGATGGAGTCGTTGCATATGGGTCTCGGCAGCTGAGGCCACATGAGAGGAACTACCCTACGCACGATCTGGACTTGGCAGCTGTTGTTCATGCCTTGCGCTGTTGGAGACACTATCTTCTGGGAAATCACTTTGTGGTCTTCACTGACCACAAGAGTCTCAAGTATATCTTCGCTCAGCGTGATCTGAATCTGAGGCAGCGCAGGTGGGTTGAGTATCTTCAGTATTTTGATTTTGAGATTGCCTATACGCCGGGAAAGGGTAATGCCGTGGAAAATGCGTTGAGCAGGAGAACTTAGGTTCAGGCAATTCAGGAGGCTAGTAGTGAGTGAAAGCTTATGGCTATGTTCTCTGAGATGCATCTGGAGGTGCACGACAGACAGGGACAGACCTTTCTATCTTCTGTATCTGTTACCTCCACGCTACTTGATCAGGTACGGATGAGGAAGCTATCACACTCAGAAGGCTTAGTCCTGCGGGAGAGTTTGTTAGGAGGGGACCCTCTTCCTGGATGGACAGTGGGTGAGGATGAGATCTTGCGTTTCCAAGGACGCATATGGGTGCCAGCAGACATACGCGAGGAGATGATGCAGGATTTCCATTCCTCTGTTTGGGAAGTTCATCCTGGCGTCACCAAGATGTATCGGGACCTTCATCACCAATACTGGTGGCCAGGTATGAAGAAGGTTGTTGCTGGTTTTTTCATGCGATGTTCTACTTGTCAGCAGGTGAAAGCAGAGCATCAGCAACCAGAAGGCCTTCTACAGCAGTTACCCATTCCGGAGTGGAAGTGGAACGATGTTGCGATGTACTTCGTGACTGGGTTGCCAAGATCGCCTCGAGGGAATGATGTTGTTTGGGTTGTCATTGACAGACTTACGAAGGTTGATCACTTCTTTCCGATCAAGGAGACCTTTAGTGTCGATGATCTGGGACGACTTTACATTAGAGAGATCGTTCGTCTGCATGGAGTTCCGCGCTCTATTGTTTCAGACAGATATGTGCGCTTTACCTCTCAGTTTTGGCAGGGACTTCAGAAGGCCTTGGGTACACAGGTACTTTTGAGTACATCATACCATCCCCAGACTGATGGCCAGTCCGAGCGCATGATCTAGGTGCTTGAGGATATGCTCCGAGCTTGCATCCTTGACTTTGGTGGTTCTTGGGAGAAGCATATTCCTCTGGTGTATTTTACCTACAATAATAGTTTTCAGGCGACCATTCAGATGGCTCCATACGAGGCCTTGTACGGTAGGCCATGCCGATCACCCTTATTCTGGCTGGAGGCAGGAGAGGCAGCTTTGCTGGGACCTCATATTGTTCAGGAGACTTCAGAGTAGATAGAGCTGATTTGGAAGAGGATGGATACAGCGTAGTCTCGACAGAAGTCTTATGCTGATCAGTGGAGACGACCTCTAGAGTTCGAGGTCGGTGATCAGGTTTTCCTACATGTCACACCGAGGTTGGGACACAAAAGGATTCGGAGACAGGGTAAGCTTTCACCGCGGTACGTCGGGCCGTTAGAGGTCTTGGAGAGATTGGGGTCGGTCACCTATCGGTTGCAGCTACCTTAGAGGTATCGGGCCATGCACGACGTCTTCCACATCTCTCAACTCTGACATTACTTTTCATACCCTTCTCACGTCTTTCAACCCGAGGAAGTCGAGCTTGAAGCGGATGCATCATTCAAGGAGCATCCTATCCAGATTGTCGATCGTAGTACGAAGGTTCTCTGCGGGCGGTCTGTTCCTCTGGTACGAGTGCTATGGCAGCACATGCGAGTACAGGACAAGACCTGGGAGAGGGAGGCTGATGTACGAGCACAATGGCCGGAGCTGTTCGGGGTTTCTTATTCTCCGACTCATTAGGGAAATTCGGTGACAAATTTCTTTAAGGGGGGAAGTTTTTAAGAACCCGGATCTTTTTTTCAGGTACATTTTTCCTTTTTCTGGAGTTTTTGAGAAAAATGAATTTCCTAGAAATTTCAGAAGTACACGTCGTGTACTTTCTGAGTACATGCTGTGTACTCTTCCCCAGCATGAAGTCATGTGATGTCCATGTTCGGGCCACACACACGGTGTGTAAGGCTGAGGTGGAGGCTGGTTAATTCGGAGTATGGAAAAATTGAAGTACACATCGTGTACTCAATAAGTACACGCCCTATACTTTTTTTCATTAAACGGACCGGGGTCGCGCCTAACCCCCAAAATCATCTTCTTCTCCAGATTCTGTCCATCTGAGAGCGACCGTACAGCAAAATCTTCAATGAGCTCCCGCCTCACTGTCCGTTCTCTGATTCGAGCATGGTCGATTGTGTTGGAATCGTAGCGGTGAGTTCTTCCTTCTGCCTTAGCCTTGTTTCTTGATTCCTCCTTGTTTTCAAGTTATCGAGGGATGAACGTTTTGTGTGTTTTCTCAGATCTACGTTGTTATAAGGGTAATCTGTCATTGAGGTTCACGTATATCGATCTCCTAGGATCGAGGTAGGTGGTTTGTTCCTTTCTGTAGAAAGTCAATAAGTATTATGTGCAAATTCCACCAATACCCTTGAACGGGGAATTGCGTGTTTCCTATTTTTCCCCTACTGTTTTCCTGCTTTGCTGGTTTGCGTTAGTAGAGGTTATTGCTTGTGAGTAGAGTAATTTATTTTATGCTCAGGTTGAATTACCATGCTTGTTTTTCCTGTTGGGCGCTTTTCCAGTTTCAATGCCTAGTTGTAGGATAGTGGAACTGTTGTTTTATTATTACTGTTGAGCCTTAGTTGATAACCAAGTAGTTCTGGAGGTTTACTTAGGAATATATATGTGCACTGAGCATGTTTAGTTATACTCAAAAGTGTGAGAACCTAGAGTAGTAGACCAAAGAGAGAATTGACGGAAGGGCTTCTCCAGAGTGTCTTTTAATTACGATGCGAGACTATAGGGGGAATTGACGTTGAGTGCTTTTCCAGAGAGTCTGTAGATCCACGACGCGGGCCCCAGGGGGAATTGACATTGAGTGCTTCCCCAAAGAGCCTTTAGCACGATATGAGACTATAGGGGGAATTGACGGTGAGTACTTTCCCAGAGAGTCTTCTTAATTACGTAGCTGAACCAGAGGGGTGAGACTGTGTGTGCCTCCCAGAGGGTTTCTAGTACTGATAGGTTGAACCATAGGGGTTAGAATATGAGATCTACCCAGAGGGTTACCTGTTTCTTCTTTTGTTGCTGGCTATTTACTTGTGTACTTTGTTTGCTAGAACTATGGATTGTAGCTGCTTGTGCTTTTATGTTTACTGCTTCTTGTTTTATTACTGTCACGTATTCATTGACTATTGGGAACAAATCTTTAGGTGATTTCCTACTAGGATTGTATCTCACACCCTGTTTGGGCCATGCTTTTGGGCCTAAGCAGACTATGTTGCTGCAGGTATACACAAGGGAAAGCGCCCTTCTACTTCAGGATCTTAATTGCACCAGGAGCTGGGGAGCATGGGACCGAGCCTTGGCTCGCGATGCTGAGGAGCTTACTTTGCTTTCTTTTGCACTTGGTTTCAGTTGTATTTCATCACGTTGTTGTGTTTTCTGTTTTCCTTATATACTTGTACCTGCTGCATCATTGTCATCATAGTTATATATCTACATTGCTTCTGCTGTTTGGTTTTTGTTGTTATGCATCTTGTTTACTGCTTCCGCTGTTTATTTTTGTTTTCTTACCTTGTATACCTTACCGAATGAGGACATAGTTTCCCCACCGACTCACTAAGGCCCTCGCTGCTAGTCGGCAGCCTCTGGTGTTCGGGGAAACGCGCTTGAGGTCATGTGGAAAATCGGGTACGGGGCACCAGTGGAGGGGCTCTGGACTCGGGTCGTTACACTAATGTTACTTTGAAACCATTTAAAAAAATATAAATTTTCAAAAGCATGAAATAAAAATATAGTTTTCAATAAAAATCAGTATTTTAACTATTCACCTGGAAAAAATATTTTCAAAAAAATCCAAAAAATTAACTCTAAGATAACTTTGAAACCATGATTTAAAAAATGATATCATTTTTTTCTGCAAAAATTTCTAAAATTTTAATAAATTAATTATAATATTCACTCATAACAAGCAATAATAACCATTTTTGAAGAAAACATATTTTTGAATAATAATTAGAATTTACTAAAAATTGGGTTCTTATTAATAATTTATCAATGATTTTTTGTTGATTAGGTCCTTTATATATATATAAATATTTTATAATGTAGTTATTCCTATTTAAACACACCAATTCAATGACCTAGTTATAATAGTAATTTTTAAATAATAATATTTTGAGGTTCATTTAAGCTTGGTGTTTTATATCTAGTATGATATATAACATAGTATTTCTTTTAAAATCTCATGATATTACATTAATTTATGAACTAAGTTACATGAGAAAGTTATTTATTTAAAATATGACTAAAATATTTGAAAAACCTATCATAATATCGAATAATTAGAGGAGAATTTTATATGTTGTAAATTATCTTCAAAGTAAACTGAATTTTTTAAAATGTAACAGGATTAATTGAACTATATTTTCCAATAATTACTGCCTTGAAATCATTTGTGATGGATAAGTGAGTCATTCAATATTTCCTTCCTTAAATATAGTTAAATGATCTTTAATATATTGAAGAAACATATTTGAAACCTGAAATAAATTATCTACTACCAAATTATAAAATTATTAATTACCACTTAACTATAGTCTCTAAAACTTTAATAAAAAATATATAAAAGTTTCATAATTATGATTACTTGGTTCTCCTTAAATCTAATCATAAATTAAAACATAAATGTTTATTAAAAATAAAACCCAAATAATTCATAAGAAAATATCTCATGAAAATGTAATAATTTAACCTTTAAAACCTTCAATGTATAGAAAAAAAATCACTAGACAAACCAAAGTTTCATTAAATATTTTTCCTCATCAAATCCAAAAAACAACTAAACCCTTGAAATTATCTGATATTTTCCTTATAAAATTTAAAACCTAAAAAGAAAATAAAAAGAATCTTAATCAAATGTTCTCCTATTAATCAACTTATACTTTATCTAAAAATTATTGACCATCAATAATCATCAAAATATTTATATATATATCCTTAAACCCAAAAATCATAACCACGTTGATCATATATTTTCCCTAAAAATCAACTCAATCTTTATAACAAATTAATATTAACAATTTTAACAAAAAATATCATACTGACCAATAATGTACTATATATACACCTTATTTATGTATACTGTAAAAAATATAGAAAAATTATTCCAAAACAAATTTAATAACCTTTTCATCGAATCAATTTTCAACCCCTAAAATCAATTATACATTTCAATATATGTTCCCAAAAATATTATAACATTTTACCCAAATAACCATAATTACCTTGAAATCAAATTATACACTAAAGATAAATATTATTTATATATTTTGGAATCATAGATTTAAATTTTTGGATTTTTTTCTTACTCGTATTATTTTGGATTTAGTTTAAATAGATTTTTATCATGGAATAGTTTTAGAATAAATCTAGTTGAATGTGGGTTTTGATGATTTTTGAGTTTTGGAAAATGTATAAGAAGCTCTAAATGAGAATAAGGTTAATTTGGAATATTAATAATGTTAATTATATAAATATATTATAAAATGAAAATGGTATGGAATAATTATCAATTTAAAACCTTGATATTTTAAAAGAACACTATGTTTGATAGTTTTTTTAACACACAACACAGAGTTTTAACTAACCACACTATATTATTAAAATATTATTATTTAAATGTGATCATCATAACCAAGAAAAATAAATAAATAAGTATGAATAATATTAAAAAATTTATGAAACATATATAAAATTTATAATAAATATATATGTATTTATAAATTCTTAGGAAATAAACACTCAATTTTTAAAAAAAACATTTCTTTCGAAAATTATTTTTATAATTTTTTTATGAGTGAATACTATAATTATTTTTTAAATTTTTTTGAATATTTATTTTATAAAATAAAAATATTTTTTAAAATTAGAATATTAATATTAACTTTGGGTGAAATATTGGTATTTTTCATAAAATATTGATTTTTAGTTAATAGTGAAAAATACGGTTTTTTGTAAAACTGTCATTTCTTTTAATAAATTAAGTTATTTAAAAGTACCATTTATATTTTTATTTGATTTAAAAGTAATATAATTATTATTTAGTTATGTATTATCCAATTAATTACATTTAAATAACCTTTATACTGTATTTTAATATAAGTTTAATTTTTGCTTAAAAATAATTTTTTCTGAAAATTGTTTTAAAGTTCATAATATTCCACCATTTAAATTAATTAAATAACCCCTAATAATTAATTATTTAAATTATATATATATTTTTATGTGTTTATATATATATATATATATTAATTTAAATTCATATAATGATGATTTCTATTCTTATAGTTAATATAAGATCATTTTTTCCTTGAAAACTAAATTTTTCATAAAACTGCTTTTGATCTCTCTTGTAGGGTTTATTTTAAATTAAATTATTACAATTATGTTAAATTAATTTAATAAAATTGATTTCATATTTTAATAATCATATTTTATATTATATAATAAGTTCAACTTAATTTTTGGTCACAATGAATAGTAAAAATAGTAAAACAATTGTTATTGTGGTAAAAAATTAAAAATGGTAAAAGTGAGTAAACTTAAAGGTATGGTGGAGAACATGTTCAAAAATGTTTCCTTTTAGTGGTAGAGGTTCTTATTATAATTTTCACTCATATACTTCATTATTTTTTAATTTTGGAGGCACTTGGTCAGAGAGTGATTTCCCATTATTGAATAGTTTTGGGTATTTATAAAAATGTCACTCCTCCTCAATTATAAAAGGGAACCCTTCCCCTTAGTTATTTACACATATTAAGAAATTTTTCTCAAAAAAACCTACAAAAGAATCTCATCAAAATATTTAGACACATTCTTGATAATCTTTTCTTTCCAAAAGACCAATGTTCAGGTCCTTAATAAGATATCTGAAGGAGGTTCTTCTAATCAAAGGCAATCATCTTCATTGAGATCCTTCTCTTTACTTATTAATTTTTCAAATTCAATTATGTATTAAAAATTACAATATAATTACAATATTATCTACTATATACTGATAATTTATTAGTATTATGTAATAATATTTACACATCTCCTCTTCCATCAAATGGGAAACGAAACCATTGTTCATGTGTATAGCAGACTAGAGCCTCACAAACTGATGTAATTTATTTTCCATCATTGCCTCTCACAGATGATAATGATAATTAATTTAATGTTAATATATTATATTAATGAAATATTATTAATTTTTGAAAGTAATATATAATATGTCTTCTTACCTTACCATCCATTGAAGAATGATAACGTCATTTGTGTGTATGACATATTACCACCTTGTAAAGCGATGTGATTTTTTTATTACTACATAACATGTATGATGTATATAACTATATTTAAATAAATTATATTAAATTTATTATATAATTATAATTTTTGGAATATAAAATAACACTTACCTTATTTCCATTATGATCATTGAAAAATAGAAACATTACACATGCGTACATATGACCTACCATCTCCCTGGTTTTAATGTAGTTCATTTTTTATAACAATAACTCTTGATTATTTTTAAAAGTATAATTTATGTATAGTTATGATAATTATTTCATGATTATTATTCTGGAGATTATAGAATAATAATATCTTTGACCTTATCCAACTTTCCATGATGATTTTGAATATATAATCTGCACATCGTCAAAACGTCCGACTAGAACCTAAATGATTAAGCAATTTTATATAACACGATAATGAATAAAATAAAAGTAATAATAAAATTGAAAAACTTTCTTAATTACTTTAATAATTAACATAATTTTATTTTTTAGTAAAATAAATAACACATGTGACGAATCAATCTCAAAGTAAGGGATCTCTCTAAACCAACCTTTCTTTGGGTTATAACCACTGTCTCCAACTAAATTTATCACTCTCTTTAATGTTATATAATTTTTATAAATTCTTGATATATATCTCTTACATGTATAAATAACTCACTCTTCCTTTTTTATTTGTTAATACATACCATATGATCATTTCTCTTATGCATTCCTTAAAAAATATCTTTTGATTATGATATAAGGAAAGATTATGCAACCCATTTAATTTACTTAGGAAATTATTATGTTTATAACTGAAGGTTTATTTCATTATGTGGAACACATATACAATTACATGATATGAATGTGAAATGTGGGACTGAAATTATATATAACTCAAATGTATTGGTTAATTTTTTAGTCTCGTGATACATTATGTATGGGACTAGGGAGTGAACATAATCTATCCATCATGTAATGTTTCCTCAATTTTTATCCTTGAATTATTTTTATGTCATGTTATATGTTTCTACCATATTTACTATATTTCCATGATCTTATGATACTATGTTTATTATGTTATTATTCCATGTGATTACACATGATCCTTCTCTTTTATTATATCATGTTATGCCTTTGAATCACATGTTATGTTTCCTTATCTTGTTTATTCCCTTACCAGAATTTTTATCTCACACCTTTGTTTATGAATTTCCACAGGTTATCTAATGTATTTTTAACAGATCAAATGTATTTAGGATCTCATGATGGATAATAAAATATGGATTTCATGTTTTGTTCCCTTTATATGTATTATAAAACTAGTCTTCGAAAGACACTAGGCCTCATGATCCATGTTTTTCATTAATGGATGTTTATGTTAATAATCATGTAATAATATTTGTAAAAGGCTTGGGTTTCTATAGTTGGTATCAAAGTAAAAGGTTTAATAAAACTTTGGAAAATAGGATGAGAAAAATTTAGTGATAACCCTAGAGATAAGTAAAAGGATAAGATTATGTATAGAAAAACATTCTATTATTTTTGTGAAGGATAGAGAAAGTGGTTTCTAAGAAATTACATCCCTATCTAGATACTACAAGTTGATGTTTCTCTGGTATAGTTGTACCTAAGGGTAATAACTCCAAAAAGGGAATATTGATATGGACTCAATAATCACCCAGTGCATGACAATGAGCCTTTCTACACACCTAATTTTACACTCTCGGGGGATATTATTTTCAAAATCAAAAACTATTTATGAACAATTATGAAGGACTTGACCAAATTGTCAGGTTAGAAAAACCTATTAGGAAACATCACCATGGATAACCTAGATTGAAACCTAGAGACTCATAAGTTATAATATACTTATCATTTATAATTTCTTTATCCCAAGTTTGTTTGTTTACCTTTTTATGTTTATTATTAGTTAATATATTTTCATCATGTTTTTCTTCTTTTAGCTAATGGAATGAAATAAGAGAAATAATTCTAACAACCAATGTGATGGGAAAGTTAATGATTTTCATAATGAGATACCTAAACTAATGGGAATGATACTTATAAATCTTTTTATCATGACAAATGATCTATCTTGAGTTATGATCAACAACTGGAACATATTTGACTTTCCAAACACATTAAAGAATAGAATGATGGAATATTATGGAAGTTTAAGTGTTAAATATGACAAATAAAAAAGATTTAATTTACTAAATGTCGAAATGTGGGAATAGAAAAAATAGAAAATGACTTAAAGGAACTGGAATATGCTTTATGTGTGGAAAAGGAGGGTTTAAATCAGCGAATTTCTGAAGAAAAATGAAGAATATGGTTAACAAAAACAAAGTGAAAAAAGTTCAACCTAAGGAACCACTAAAAGTTCAATGTCATAGATGTGGCGAAATTGGTCATTATCTAAGTCAATATACTAATATAAGGATTAAATCTTAAGGGACTATGTTATAAAAATCATTGAAGTGGAATTATTGAAGTGTTTAGGTGTTGTAATTAAAGAGTAATGTTTTTGTAGTATTTTTATTAATGGTATTCTGGTTATAAGAATTATGAAACATATATGGATTGTTTTGAAGTATTTTTTCTTTAAATACTGAAAATAATATATTGAATGGTAAAAATTAATTATAAATGTGATTTTATGGTAAGGTTATATTTTATCTAAAACAGATGATTTTAAAAAATAAAATCTTTTATGCGTGCTTAACGTTGAGGTAAGTATAATCAATTAAGATTATTTGATTTTGTGGAAAAAAATAAGTTGTGTAGAAGACTTTAGTGGCTAAAAACTGATTTGATTCTTAATTTTATTTTTAGGATTTTTATTATATTTTTTAGAAATTTAAATCAATTATATTAATAATGTTTTAGAAAAATGGAAACCACATGCTAGGCGAAAACCCAGCGCATCCGACAAGGTTTTGGGGCTTGAACCCACAACTGAAGGTCTGTAAGGGTAAAATTCCTACCACTATATTATGTTATGTACTAGTTAAAATGATTTTTTTACTTAAAATATTTGGTGGATAGATTTTATGTTTATTTTGTGAAACATATTAAAGGATCAAATATCTTTGAATTTTTAGGATTTTGAGGTGATTAATGTTTTTTGGGAAACATTTTATTGGGTTAATATATATATATATATATATATATATATAACCTTTAGGTTTAACATAAAGGATTATTTAGGAATAATGCTCCTACATTTTTAGATATGTATGTTTAAGGGCATGGGATAAAATTTGAGGTTAAAATATTATTTTATATTGAGGTTATTAAGGTTATTTGTGAGAGAGGGTTATTTATTTATGGAAAAATCTATGTTAAACCATTGGTTTTATTATTGAATTTTAGAGATTAATATATCCATATGAATTTTGGGAAATTTCTTAATTTGTGAAAACCATCTTGGTTTTAATGAATATAATAGCAATAAATTGTTACTCTTTTATAGATCTTATGATATGTTAAAAGTTAATTTTATAGATTCATGCATAATTTTTCTTTATATTGGATATATATTCCTTATAGTTAGAGGAGAAGTAGAAATTGATTGAATCACAAAGAAAGGATGAAACTTAGTTTATGAAATAAAAACATTTCAATTAAGTATATGTTATAGAGCTATATACCTTGATATAAAAATAATCCCTAAACTCTAGGAAAAGTATCTTGAAAAAATTTATTATCTTATTACCTTCATATTCAATGAAGCAATGCTCTTTTAATTCATCACATATTTACGGGTTTGTGGTTATTAAATTTCTATTGATTATTTAATTTATTACGATCAATGATCTATATAATTATCTATAATTATTTATTATTTTCTTCCATATATATATATTCACTTATCACTAATGTTCTTCTACTTGGAAAACTATTCATGTGTTATTTTAGATGACCTTCAAACTTCCCTTTACCCCTCTTAAGAGGAAGCTTTATTAACCATTTTTATGATGTGGGTTTCAGAAAAATGGAATTTTTAAATTTCAAACCCTTGAATACTGGAAAAAATAAAAATTATGAGGACACAATTTATTTTAGTTGGGTAGAATGTAAAACCTTGATATTTTTAAAGAACACTATTTTTATAGTATATTCAACATGCAACACTGAGTTTAAACAAACCACGTCAAATTATTAAAATATTATCATTTAAATATGATCTTTATAACCCAGATGTTAAATTTTAGGGTTTGAATTGGAATAAATACTTTATGAAATATATATAAATGTTCTAATCATTATAAATTTATTTATAAATTCTTAGGAAATAATCACCCAATTTTTTATAAAAACATTTATTTGAAAAATGATTTTTATCGCTTTTTATGAGAAAATATTATAATTAGTTTTTAAAACTTTTAAAAATATTATATAATAATACCAAAATAATATTTTAAATTATCATATAGTGGTTAAATTATGGTGAAATTTTGGTATTTTTTTAAAATATTAATTTTTTAGTGAATAGTGAAAATACTGATTTTTGTAAAACTGTCATTTATTTTAAAAATTAATTAGTTTAAATATATTATTATATTAATTTAATTTCAAAGTAACATAAGTATTATTTATTTATATATAATCCAATTAATTTCATTTAAATCACCTTTATATTGGATTTTAGTATAAGTTTATTTTCATGCTTAAAAACACATTTTTTCTAAAAATTGTTTTAAAGTGCATAATGTTCCTCCATTTTAATTAATTAAAATAACTATTAATTTGTAATGATTTAAATTAAATTTATATATTATATATATCTATTTTTTAATTTATTTTCATATAATAATGTTTTTATTCATATATTTAATATATGATCATCCTTTCCTTAAAAAATGCTTTTTTCAGAAAACCACTTTCCGTCACACTGACGGGTTTTATTTTAAATTTGATTATTATAATTAGGTGAATTGAATTTGATAAAATGGATTCCATATTTTTAATTATAATCATTTATATTATATAATAAGTTTAACTTAATTTTTGGTCATAATGAATAGTAAAAACATTAAACATCAATAGTTAATAGCGTAAAAAATTAAAATGGTAAAAGTGAGTAACCTTATAGGTAAAGAGGATAAAATGATTAGAACATGTTTATTTTTAGTGGTATAGGTATTTATTGGCCTTATATCTCCTCCACTCTTTTATTTTTTAATTTTTGAGGCACTTGTCTTGAGAGTGACTTCCAATAGTTTTGGGTATTTACAAAAATGTCAATCCTCCTCAATTATAAAATGACACCCAGTCCCCTAAATTGTTCCCAACCATAAATAAATTTTGATTAAACCTTAAAAAATGATCTCCAAAAAATCTTGGACACATTATAGATCTTCTGGTCTTCTGAAAAGACCAAACATAGGGTCGTTAATATGAGATCCAAAGGAGGTTCTTCTAAGTGAAGATAACTGTCTTCACCAAGACCCTTATCTTAACTTTTATTTTTCCACCTAAAATTATGTCCTAAAAATTTAAATATAACAAAACCATTATATCTTATACACTGACATTTTATTATGCTTATGACATAATATTTACCCATCTTCTCTTCTATCAAATGGGAAATGAAACCATCATTTGTGTGTACGACGGACTACTGCCCGTGAACCGATGTAATTGGTCTTCCATCATCTCCCCTAATGACTATTCAAGATAATGGATTTAATGTTTATATATAATATTAATTACATATTAATAATTTTTTAAAATTAATATATCATATAAATTCTTACCTTACCATCTTTTGAAGAATGATAACATCGTTCATGTGCCCGACGAACTACCGCCTCGTGAAACGACGTGATTCATTTTTTATTACCATGTCACATGGATGGTATATTTAAGTGTATTTAAATAAATAATATAATATTTATGATATAATTATCATAATTTAAATATAAATAACACTTATCTTATTTCCATTATTATCATTGAAAAATGGAAATATTACACATGCATATGTACAGCCTGCCATCTCCATGAATGTAACATAGTTTATTTTTAATAAAAATAACTCATTATTATTTTTAAAATTATAATTTATGTATAAAAATAATATTTATTTCATTATTATTATTCTATAGATGATTCTATAATAATCAATTTGACCCTAGTCAACTTTCCATGGTGATTTTAGACATATGAGGTGAATATCAATAAAATATATGATTTGAACCAAAATGATTATGTAATTTAATATAACATGATAATGAATAAAATAAAAGGAATAATAAAATTGAAAAATATTATTAATAAAGTAAATAATTATCATAATATTATTATTTTGGAATATAAATAACACACGAGACGAATCAAGATCGAGGTAAGGTATCTCTCTAAACCACCATTTTCTTCGGGTTATAACCACTCTCTCCATAAATAAATTTATATCTATCTTTAATGTTATGTAATGCTTAAAAATTATGTATTTATATATATATATATATATATATCTTACATATATACCTATCCCAATATCCCTTCCTTTTATAGGGGAATACATACATTATGATCATTTATCATATTCATTCCTTAAGAAATCTCATTTGATTATGATATGAGGAAAGATTATGAAACCCATTATCTTTACATGGGTAATTATTATGTTTATATCTTAATATTTATTTACTTATATGGATAAAATATTTATTTACATGATATTAATGTGATGGGTGGTCCTAGAAATATATATCCCTCTAATGTATTGTGTAATCTCTTAGTCTCATGAGATGTCATGTATGAGATTAGGGAGTGAACCTAATCCATTATGGCAGTCCATCCCCCATGTAATGTTGTCTCAATGGTTATACTTGACTTATTTTTATGTCATGTTTTATGATTCTATCACATTTCATATGTTATAATGATCTTATGGTACCATGTTCCTTATGTTTTTCTTCAATGTGATTACTCATGAGCCTTCTCTTTTTTGATATCATGTTATACCTTTGACTCAAAATTTATGTTACCTTATCATGTTTATTACTTTATTGGGATTCCTAGATCACCTCTTTAATTACGTATTTAAAAAATTTATCCTATTCAATTTTAGTAGCTCAAATGGATTTTGGATCTCATTATGGAGAATAAAAAATATACAAAAATTTTAGTCCACTTTCAATGTATTATGAACCTAGTATTCCAAAGACATAAGGCCTCATGATCCTAGTTTTGTTTTAATGAAATTTTATGTTAAAAATGATGTAATAATATGTATAAGAGTATTGGGTTTCTATACTCCCTATGTTCATAAGGTTTATTTGGATGATCATAAAGTTCATCAATAGTGGAATGTGACCAAGGATTGAAATTTCCTATGATCATAAAGTTAAAATTTTAAAAATTCATGGAGAAGTTACCCTATAAATATAAGATTCATATTATGGAAAATGTAATTTTTCATATGGTTAATGTAAATTCTCATAAGTTTGAATAATTTCACAAGTTTCATTCCTTTTTGAAAAATGGATTGTGTAAGGTTCGTTTCCATACTTCATAAGGTTGAATCTAGTTCGTAAGGTTGATCATAAGGTTAGTTAGTGAGTTTTTTAAGGTTGATCTACCCTCATATGGTTTAATAATGTATTTTTAAGCTTCATATATTTATAAAATTTGGAAATTAGAATGTTTATTAAGGATATTTCATAAGGTTTAGTATTGAACTTTATAAAGTTCACTACCATCACTACTGGAATGTGGGTTTTTCCCCACACTTACATACCAACGGTTTCATAGAACCGTTGGTATAGGTGTAGTTTAGGGAAGGTTTTAACAACGGTTCTAGTAAACCGTTGGTATTGATGTGTTTAGGGTATTTTTACCAACGGTTCTCATTGAACCGTTGGTAAAAATGTGGTTGGGGGAGGTTTTTCCCAACGGTTCTAAAGAACCGTTGGTATAGGTGTGGTTGGGGGAGGTTTTTACCAACGGTTCTAATGAAACGTTGGTATAGGTGTGCCCTGAAAGTATATAACAATGGTTTTTAAAAACTGTTGGCACAATATTCCCCCAAATTGGCAGCGGCCCGTCCTCTCCCCCATTCATGATACAGAACCCTAAACGGGAGCAACATGCGATTTTGGAGCTCCTTCTGCCAGACCAGTTTGGATCTTCGAGCTCCTTCAAGTTTCTCTTCTTCCATCCCACACAAGGTGTTGAATCTACTTCCAAATCTAAAAAGACTCATCCTAAATTAGGTATTTTATTAACCGGGACCTTATTTTTATTGAAATTTATCTAATATTTCAGTTTTTAGATTTGATTTTGATGTGTTTTTGTTTTTGTTTTTTTTTATTTAACCTATATGTTTTTGATTTAGACCCATCCTATATGTTTTTGTTTCTATGTTTTTTATTTTGATGTGTTTATATTTTTGTTTTTATTTTGATGTGTTTAAGGTATCTTATTAACTGGTACCATATTTTTTATTGAAATTTATCTAATTATGTTTTTTATTTAGACCCATCCTATATGTTTTTGTTTCTATTTTGATGTGTTTATGTGATGAGATTGTATTGTCATTAAGATGTGTCCAATGATTCTTTGATCATTGTTTTGTGGATAATTAATGGTTTAGGACCAGCATTAGAAGTAGCTTCTAGTGAGGCCATTTTAGTATAAGGGGAAACAAGATTATGATCTACAAGGGGGTGATTGAGTTGGTAGGGACCAAACATAGTTTGTTCCTTGTGTTCAAGAACCATAAATAGTGTTCCAATTAGGTGGTCATTAGTAAAGACATAGGTAAGATTTCCAGGTCCTGTTTCATGAAGTTAAATATGTGGCGCTATAGTGGTTTTGGATTGTTTGAGGTACTCTTAGTGTATTGTAAACCCTCATTTGTTCCATATTCATTTAAATTGATTTAATATCATTTTTTTCACACACACCATTATATACTCTCAAACTATATTTAGAGTGTATTTTTATTCTTATGGTGTTAAATATTTTAGTAAATGTCCATACTATCTTCTTTTATGTGTTCTAGGGGTTTATACTAATGACAAGGATGCATGATTATTGTGAGGGTATTCTTTTCATATAAATATACCTATACTATGTCATCAAATGAATCAACCGTAGATAGCCCGACCACCCCCTGTGGATAGCACCCCCCCCCCACCCCCTGGAAAGCCCCCCCACCCCCTTGACACCCTCGACCCCACTGGACAGCACCGCCACCCCTGTGGACAGCCCGACCACCCCCCGTGGACAGCCCGCCTACCCCCTGGATAGCCCCCCCTGGACAGCCCTGCCACCCACATGGGCTACCCGCCCACCCCCTGGACACCCCGTACCCCCCATGGGAAACCCGACCACCCCCTGGACACCCTGTACCCCCCCCCCCCGGACAGCCCCACCCACCCCCCGGACACCCCGCTCACCTCCTTGGACAGCCCGCCCACCCCCCCTGGACTCCCCCTACCCCATTGGAAAGCCTGACCACCCCCGCGGACAGCCCGCCGACCTGGACACCCCGACCCCCTGGACACCTCCAACCCCCCGGACGGCCCCACCACCCCCTAGACACCCCGCACCCCCCTGGACAGCCCGCACCCCCCTTGGACACCCTGTACCGCCCCCGGACATCCCGCTCACCTCCTTGGACAGCCTGCCCACCCCCGGACAGCCCGCTCACCTCCTTGGACAACCCACCCCCTGGACACCCTGTACCCCCCCCCCCCCAGACAGCCCCACCCACCCCCTGGACACCCCGCTAACCTCCTTGGACTGCCCGCCCACCCCCCTGGACACCCCGCTCCCCCCTTGTACACCCTTTACCCCCCCCCCCCCGGACAGCCCACTCACCTCCTTGGACAACCCACCCCCTGGACACCCCGCTCACCTCCTTGGATAGCCCGCCCACCCCCCTGGACACCCCACACCCCCCTTGGACACCCTGTACCCCCCCCCCGGACAGCCCGCTCACCTCCTTGGATAGCCCCCCCCCCCCCCCCCCCGGACAGCCCCACCCACCCCTTGGACACCCCGCTCACCTCTTTGGATAGCCTGCCCACCCCCTAGACTCCCCCTACCCCATTGGATAGCCTGACCACCCCCGCGGACAGCCCGCCCACCTGGACACCCCGACCCCCTGGACACCTCCAACCCCCCAGACGGCCCCACCCCCCCTAGACACCCCGCACCCCCCCTGGACACCCCGCACCCCCCTTGGATAGTCCCGCCACTCCCCTGATCGTTATCATACTCCTCATCTTGATCTCCCTGAAGAATTTAAAGTATAAAACTCATGTACTCCCAACAAGATCCTTAAGGATTATGTATTCCTTGATCCACTTCCAATATCTTACTGGGCAATCCTTGAATATAGGCATTAGAAATTATGTATCTTATTTTCTTATATACAATGAATTTTTTTGTATTTCTTAATATGATTCTCATATAGAGTAATGTGTCAGTTATGCTTTTATATAAAGTAAACAATTGTCATTTACCTAAATATTTTTTTGATTATGCTTTAATATTATTGAATTGCTTTGAAATGAATTATTGCAGTTTTTTTACAAAATGGACATAAGTTGGATGTACGAAACTGATCGGATTTTAACCGATTTTCAAAATAATTTGAACAGCTTTCTAGATTTTTCATTTGACAAGGCTTCAGATAGTGGTCGCATACACTGCCCATGTTTTAATTGTGTTCAAAGACCTTGGTTGAGTCATGACACAGTTAGCTATCATAAAACCAAATATGGTTTCTAAACAAACTATTATGTGTGGTATCACAATGGAGGGAAAATGGAATCTCAAAATATTGATGATCCAAATGATAAGACTGAATTGGAGAGTTTGATATATGATCGGTTTCTATTTATTCGACATCATAAGAAGGAAAGGATGTCCAGCCAACAAGATTTCGATACAAGCACACATGATGCGTCCAATGAAAATGATGATGTTGATAGGGTGAAAAAATTGAATGATGCTGCGACGAATCCAGTATATCAGCAATGTGGTA
The DNA here is from genome assembly GCA_963277665.1 of Viscum album. NCBI lineage: Eukaryota > Viridiplantae > Streptophyta > Magnoliopsida > Santalales > Viscaceae > Viscum > Viscum album. Next base: position 148,799,759 of record OY728129.1, on the reverse strand, counting down.
AAATGAAAAAGTTGGAATTTTTAATCTGATTGTTTCATGGGAAAACTATGTATGGGATTTCAAATACTACAATTGATTAAATTCTTACCTTCTTGAAGGACTTACTTCCAGATGATATAGATATTCCCTCAAACCACTATATGGAATGGAATTTAGTTGATGAACTTGGATTCTCAAAAAAAAATCATGCTTTCTCAAATGATTGCAGCTTATTTTGGGAGGAAACTGCTGAAAGAAATGATTGTATCAAATGTGGAACCTCCCGATGTAAGCCAAAAGATGATGGATCACCATCTCGTGTGCCACAAAAAGTAATGTGGCACTTTCCATTGATACCCAGATTACAGAACCTTTTCATGTCTGATGAAATATCCGTAAAAATGCGATGGCATGACACCGAGAGAAAAAAGAATAATGAAGAGTTGTTTCACCCTACATATGGATTTGCATGGCAGAGATTTGATGCTCGATATCCTGAATTTGCAGCCGACATGCATAATGTGAGACTGGGTCTTTCATGTGACGGTTTTAATCCATTTGGGAAGATTCTTACTTCGCACAACACATGGTCGGTTTTCATACACATTTATAACCTTCCCCCTTGGTTGTGTATGAAAAAGCCTTACACTTTCTTGAGTATACTGATATCTGGCCCTTCTGATCCCGACAATGATATAGATGTATACATGCAACCTTTAATAAAAGAGTTGAAACTTATTTGGGATGTGGTTGTGCCCACATACGATGCATGTTCGAAAGACATATTTCAGATGTGTGTTGCGCTTATGTGGACGATCAATGATTTTCCTGCTTATGCAATGATGGCTGGATGGAGAACTAAAGGAAAAATTTCATGTCCTGTTTGTATGAAGAATACTTGATCGAGAAGACTGAAATATCATCGTAGTTTTAGTTTTATGGGACATTGACGATTCTTTCCAATGAACCATCCATATAGAAACAATCGTCGAAGATTTGACAATACCATAGAGAATGACGCTCCACCTCAGCGTATGTCTGGAACTGATGTGCTTAATGAATTGAAAGATTGCAGTTATTCATTTGGGAAGGGTGTAATGAAATCTAGAAAGAGGAAAAATGTTTCCAATGATACCTGTTACAATTGGAAGAAGAAAAGTATATTCTTTGAGTTGTCGTATTGGTCAACCAACTTGTTACTTCATTGCTTAGACGTAATGCACATTGAATAGAATATATGTGAAATGTTGCTTTCAATTATTCTAAATGTCAATGGGAAGACAAAAGATGATTTACGATCTCGGCGTGACTTGGTAGATTGGGGGATCAGACCATAATTGCATCCTGTCTGTATCAGTGAAAATAAATGGCAAGTTCCATGTGCTTCTTCTGTGATGACACCTGCTGAAAAAAATCAATTTCTGGAAGTGCTAGAGACTATTAAAGTTCCTGATGGATATTCAAGCAATATATCAAAATGGGTCAACAGAAAAGAGTTGAAGATGAAATCTTTGAAGACTCATGATTATCATGTCCTTTTGCATGAGTTGATTCCAATAGCAATCTGTCATCTCTTGTCCAATAATGTTAGAGTCTCAGTTATTCAGTTGTGCTATTTTTTTAGAGATCTTTGTGCTAAGAGGCTATCCAAATCCTTCTTTCAAAAGTTGTTGGCAGAGACACCATTAATTTTGTGCGAGTTAGAGAAAATATTCCCTCCATCATTTTTTACATGCATGTTGCATCTGACTGTCCATCTTCTGACAGAAATACTTCTTGGAGGACCCGTTGCTTTCCGTTGGATGTATCCAACTGAAAGAAACATGTGCACATTGAAATCATATGTTCAGAACAGGAATTATCCCGAAGGTTCTATTGTGAACGGTTACTTGGCTCAAGAATGTATGGATTTCTGCGCAATGTATTTGTCTGATCTTACTACGAGAGTAAACAGACCAATGAGAAATGAAGAAGAACAGTATGGGAAAATTGAACCTAGTTTTCCATCACTTCCTCAGACAGGAGGAATTCCGGGATCATATACATTGACAACATTAAGCCTTAAAGAGCGAAAGATGTCACATTGCACAGTGTTGTTCAATTGTGATTTGTTCGATGAGTATATCAAGTAAGTAAATTGTACATGTATCTCTTATCTTATCTCTTGTAATTTTAAATATTTGTTAAACTATTATTATTTTTATCTATAGGGAACATAAATAATTGATATATAGAAAGCATCGTTCTTTATCTTTGAGAAGGAAAGAGACTTTTCATAGCAAAAGGTTTTCTGCTTGGTTGGAATCGAAGGTAAAAATATTTCTGTAATAACTAAATAAAAATAATATTTAATTAAATTTAATATTTGTTTATATTTAAGGTATTGAGTTTGCCTGCAGACTCTGTTTCTGAGGAAACAAGAGCTTTGGCTTTTGGTCCTAATACCATGGTTCGTGCTTGTAAATCACTTGTGATCAATGGATACAAATTTATTATCACTAAACGATCAAGAAACATGAGAACACAACATAATGGTGTTATGCTAACTACCACAATAGACTGTTATTCCAACTCATCGGATACTATACCTCGTTCTGAAAATGTTTCTTATTATGGAGTCATGGAGAAAATAATAATTTTGGATTATTACTCGCATGGTCGAGTCACAATGATGAAATGTCAATGGTTTGATTCAATGATGAGGCAATGAACCTTTATTGATGATTGTGGATTTCGAGTTATTAACATGACTCGCACTCTTTCCACCGATGAACCAGATGTATTGGCACCAATGGTGAAACAAGTTTTTTTATGTCAAAGATCATCGTCATCCTAAATTCGGTGTAATTATTGAAGTAAATCCCAGACATGTTTTTGATGATGATGATGATGAAGTTGACACTATCCCTACTACAATTGGAAGCAATCCGTTTATTACTTATGATGACGCCAATAGCTCAATTGTTAGAGTTGATTGTGAACCCGAAGTTGTGGTGGGAAATATATAGAATCATACAGTCGTGTTCTCACCTACATGTTTCACCTACATCATTCAGAGTGTGTATCCTAGTACTTACCTTCAAACCACCATAAATGTTCTTTTACTTTATGTTTTTTATCAGAATGGTTTTTCTATATATATTTTTTTGGGTTACACATTAGTTATCTGTTTTTAATTACTTCCATATTTGTTTTCATTGAAGGAAATGACACCCATTGAAGAGAGGCAATGGAAAAAGATGACAGATAATAATCGTCACATGGTACAAGTGGGTGTTCCTCCACTCATCCCTGTTGTGAGTATTTTATTTCAAATATAAATATTTCAATAACTTATAATATCATGTGTTTACTTATATGTTAAATTTTTTTTCAGGATCGACCCCCTAGACGAGAGATATCTGACGAGGAGCCTGATATTGCTCCCAGTAGAGTGGCTGGTGGTAGGAGGGGGGTGGTGTCAGAGATGGATGATCATCTAGTGGGCTTGGTACTGAGGCCGGTGGTACGAGAGCTCATGGGGCGAGAGTTAGACGATCCACCACCACAGACGTATCTTATTCACCCCATTTTGATCCTAGTGTGTCTCCAGGGACACATGGGATATTTAGACCTCCGCTGTTTACACTACCAGTTGGCCAGACGTCTATTCCATCATCTTTTGCTTCTGGTTCATTATCTCCGAGCTATTATATTCCACCTTCTTCGACTCTTGATGCGACACAGTATGTGACTGAGGAGTGTACACTAAGGGACACTCCACCTGTACAGGATATTCCTTCAGCTTATGCACATCCAGTGACACCCATTGATCCGAATACCACAGGTATATTTATCTGACTCTATCAAATTTTTATACCAAAATTTATTTTATTATAACTTGTACTGATATTATTTTTCTTTCATAACAAATTCATATACAGATAGGAGGCGGGGGAGGGGAGTACTCGCTTGCGTGCGGTATTGAACCACTAGACACAGTTGATGGTTGAATATAATGTTGATCGACAAATGATTGAGAAATCTGGGTAGGAATGTCAGGGTTTTTTGGTGATGCTAGCCAAATACTCTGATATCATTCTGGTCAGCCCTCTCTCTTGGAGACAAATGCCACATGAAGTCAAAGATAACGCGCGGGCACAAATATGGGTAAAAAATATATTGGATTTAATGTAGTATTTTTTTTGTATTTATATGAACTAATCTATTGGGTTTCAGCTTCGTTTTAACTTCCCTGATGGCGAAGGTGCACGACCAGCGCGTTTAAAAGAGTTGGGAGAGCTCTGGAGAGCTTATAAGCATGACCTGTATGTTGGCTGGTGTGATAGGGTGGGCACGGATTTAGAGACATTACCTATCATGGATGACTGCCTAATAGAGTAATATCTCCAAATGATTACCCATTGGGCGACTGCCAAATTTAAGGTATTAATCTCATTTGAGGTATTTAAATCAGAGTTTTCAAATTTTTGCATTAATATAATATTTTTTATTATTAAACATTATTTAGAAATATTCTGAAAAAAACAAAAAAAAACAATGATTCAAAGAAATAACTCCACACTTTGGGGTGCACAACTATGTCAGATCATGAGAGGCAGCTGGTACGATATAGTTGTTTATAATTTTTCTTTAGGACTTTCCCTTTTTATTATTACCTACTTAAATTATGTGATTTATTGAATATTGAATATATGATTATACTTGCACTTTATATTGTTTCAATGTCATTACAGAAGCACAAATTGAATATTGAAGGACGTATCCCTCGAGCAAAATTGTTTTGCTCGAGTAGAAGAAAAAAAGATGGAACTGCGGTAAATGAATCAACCCAAGAAAATATTGTAAGTTTTAATTTGTTTATTTCAAAGTTTAATATCTATTTTGAAATTTATTAATCTATTAATATTTTTAACAGGCTACTTTAGAGGATCTTGATGCCCAGGATCCTGACAATTTTGGGCCACATGATCATTTATATCAGGTTTTGGGAGAGGATCACTCTGGTCGAGTACGCTGCCGACCTAGTAAGAATATAGTCCCGACGAGGTATTGGTCCTCTCTAGGTATCAATTCTAGTACGACTAAGTTGGAACAGGTCAAGGAGAAAGCAAGAAAATATGATAAAAGGGTCACAGAGTTGGAAGTACAAGTTCAAACGAGGGACAAAGAATTTATGAA